>OX578149.1:46522725-47722725 GCA_951213105.1 Amaurobius ferox
GTCCCATAGGGCTCAATGTATTTCATTTTTTTAACCCGAGTTCAATCCAAAACTAATTGGGTGATATTATTCAATTATATTCCCATAGGTCCTACAGACCGTCTGAACAACATACTAAAATTTCATTTTGATTAAGCCATTTTTACGGCAGTTATCATTCTAACGGACAGACAGACAGACAGAATGAACAAAGTCATAAACACTTTTCAACTTTGTTGTAAAGTGTTAAAAATGATGTGCTGCTTATATCAGATTATGTAATTAGTGTAGCAAAGATTATTTCTAAGTATTTTTTATGGATCTAATATTTCATTAATTATTCCCAAAAATGGAGTACTTTTCAGGGGGCCCAAGACAGGTTGCTTCGTAAAAGTTCTAAATTAAAGGAACAAATATATACCACAAAAGACAATGCCGTACTGAATTTGGATTTTTTAGCCGCCACCAGTTTTCGAGTAATTTTCAGAAACCGAATTTATTTCTATGTCTGGCTCAGAACGAGCTAGGCCGATAAAGTTCAAAATCCAAAGAGTTCAAATATTCTACTAAAGACAACGACAAGATAAATTTGGATTTTCTAGCTGCTCTATTTCTTAAGTTACTCCTCCAGAACGAGCCCATTCTTAAGGCTCAATCTCAAATGAAATAAAATATACTGCAAAAAACAACAATACACCGAATTTCACGTTCTTGTGATTATAGAACTTGATCAATTAGGGCATCAAAGATTTGAATTACGCTGACAAACAAACATCAGATCAAATTAAATAAAAAGTTGTAAAAATTGAAATACATGCAAGTATAATTTGAACAACCGGCAGAGGGTCATAGGCCTACTTTAGAGGCATTGTGAAATGACATTTGCAGAGAAAAGCAACCAAAGTTTTACGAGCTGTATAAAATGCATTGAACTAAAGCAATATAAAGAGAGAGCCTCAACCTCCAGCTTATTTTTCATAGCAAATGCAAAGCGATCTTTGGATTCCCAACTCGATAAATTACCGTCGGCCTCAGTACTAGGAGGATGTTGGCGGGCATCCTTGCCAACATCACATTCAGACACGAATTCCAAATAATGAATTCCCCCATGTCATCCCCCATACTCGTTGAAATCCGACTGTCAGCCGATAATCGCCAGCTTTAGTGCTTGAAAAACCAACTTATACCGGCTCTTAAATCTCAATTACGTAATTACTGAGGCAAAGAATCGTTCTTTATGCTTTTCGGTGTTGTACAAGGCTCAATGAGGGGCGGAGAAGAGCACACACCTTTGCTGGATTCTTAAGCGTGATGGACTGTTCACTGTACAGTCACGAAGGGAGGATGTGAGGTTTGGTTAGTTGTTTTATTCTTATACGTGATTTAAGGAGGGGTTTGCGTAGGGTCTCAAGTTTTGTCAGAAATGTAGGTATATCCCTTCAATTACCACTACGAGCTGGTAAATTGGTAGACGATATGTCTGAAGAGGGTTTTGATTTATTTTCGTCTGGCTTAGCCGACTTAATATTTTCGGGAAACGGTGCCTCAAATGACTTGGGGACCTCATACAATGTTCACTTTATTATATCCCTCTCGATTATACTGCCAATTTGGGAGCCCCCTAAAATAGTGGTATAAGCCCAACCACTAGGAGCCGTTTATAAAAAATCTGATGTAGGCAACACACGACTTTCCTTATATAATGCAATGAATTTACTACTTTTACAGTTTAAAAAAATGTTACTCTTATAGTAGATACTTATATTATTTCCAAGATATTGAATTTTCTCCATTGAGTCGTCATTTTCTTTGATTTAGCTTCATTTTTATCCATTTGGCGAGATTTTTGTTAATTTCTCGACATTTCACTTAATTCGTCGCCAAAATCTCGCCAATCGTTATGGACGGAGACATAAGTTATTCTTACAGCAGATAAATTACTACTGGCATTCAAATACAAAAGTATTACTCAAAGTATCTTTTCTTGTGAATGGAACGAGTTAGATCCATGAAAATGATATCATCAAATTTATTGCATGATATTACATATGAAAAGGAAACATGTTTCTCAACATTTAATATTTTTTTTAAATTTATGGGATTTTTTTGATAAATTTATTTGAAAAATGTGCAATATCTCGAGAACGGTTCATGCTAGGGTTCTAAAGTTTATGTGAATCATTTTCTAAGGAAAAATTACATAATAAATGTCTACTTCCGTAACTTTAATTTTAAAAAAAAGAAAAGATTTTGAATTTTTGATGTTTTCTCAAAATTTCACTCGCAAATTTAGGGGGGTTCTGAACATTCGATTGTGTTTTAAAACAATAGGCTTGCAATATTCATTTACTGTGATTTTTGTACCAAATTTCATTCGAATCGGCCCATTTGTTCGTCAGCTATCGTCTCCACACACACACAGACATCACCTCAAACATGTTCGATTCGTGATCAGGGATGCTTGAAACGTGCTCTCCCGTCGAAAACTCAAATTAGAATTTTCGACCTCGTCACAAAACTGTCCTTATACATTATGTATATAAGGAAATTACTAACTTGTTTTCCGATTTAAAGCAATACACGTAATTAGCATCCGACATATATTTGGCAAAATGAAATTGTATGCACTCCTAAACGATTTTACAATTTCTTTGCTTTCTATCCACTGCTATCCATTCCAATCCAAACAATTGCTCTCTTAATCAGTTTTATTTCCTAAGTTTTGTGTGTATGGTCTGGCCAACATTTTTTTCCTATCTGTCTTACATTCCAATGTTTTCAATGCTGTTTTGACGATTTTCTATAATTAGTCTTATGTGTAACTTTTCATGTTCAATTGTTGGTCTATTATGTTTATATATATATATATATATATATATATATATATATATATATATATATGTGTGTGTGTGTGTGTGTGTGTGTGTTTGTATATATGTATGTAAATGTCTATATATATATATATGTATATATAAACCATCTCCTTACATCAGATCAAAATTCACTTAGCAATTCTAACACTTTTTGCATTATTTCTTTCTGTGCAATAAAGTTCTAGATAATGTAAATTTTAATAATATTTTTGGGTATCTTGATGAGTCTTTTCCTATAAACCATATTAAAATTAAGACATTCAAATATCCTACACTTTTTGAGCTTTCAATCTTTAACTATAAGTATCTTTCTAAATTTACAGATGCAGAGTATGACATCTTAGAAAAGTCACCTTGCTTATGTAATCTTCCCTCATTTGTAAGACTTCCAAGACTTGTGAGCAGATACAATTATAAATCTGTAATTGATAGTATCTCATCGGATAGTGATAAAATTATTTATAAGACTGCTTGCAAATTTGCCGCGCCAATAGAGGCATTTAATGAGTGAACATTTAAATTTATTGATATTTGAAGACAATTTATGATTAATCAACGGTTTCCTATAGTAGTTAATAAGAATACATTTTAAGATATATTAGAAAAAATCCAAAAACACTGAAATTACGTACATTGATAAATCATCCAATGACTACGTATTCATATGCAAAAAGTTATGTTAAAGAATTAAAATGCACCCGTTCCATGTTAAAGAATTAAAATCCACCCTTTTTTCTTCCGATATCTTTAAGCAGTCGCAAAAAACTTATGTACTACATCTAAATTAATTATTGCTAATTACACACAAAAAGATAAAGAAAAAGCCAAATAACGTAATTTCTCATACATAGTCCTTATTTCAAAATTTTACAAAAGTCCTATTACTTTTAGGTCAGTTACTTGTGGATTCATCACATATTCTAATAATGCTGATAAGCTCCTTCTAAATTATCTCAATGTTTTGAATAAGCAGATTGCTCTACATGATAAGTTAATTATAAATAATAGCCACGAATTAGTAAATTGTCTTAGTAAGCTAAAGAATGTAAAAGCACTACAAACTTTTAACTTTAAAGCCTTATTCAACAACATTGACATAAAAGATGTGATTAATGCTATTTGTACTCTTTCAAAAAATCTAATAATACTGTTACATTTAATGCATTCCAAAGCAATCCAAGTTTGGTGATTTTTAATAATTAATTATCAGAGTGTGGAAAGATGTATCATCAGACTACAGGTCTTCCCTAGGGAGCTGCTTCTTCAAGTTGCCTAGCTAATTTATTTACATTTTTATGAAAGAAATTTCTCAATTTCCTCATTAAAAACTTTCAGATATGTAGATGATATATTAGTGGTCCATTTTGAAACGGTAAACGACAATGTTTTCATCTCTAATTACCCGTCAAATCTTGAACCTAATGGCAAATACCCATTCAATTGTGTAAACTTTTTAGATTTCACTATTTTAATTGGCAATGAATATATTTTAGTATTTGATATTTATAAAAAAACTAAACTTTTTCTATTTGAAACTATTAATATGCTATCTTTCTCCTCCAATCTAGCGAAGGGAATTTTTAGAAATATTCTAAATCAATGCCTTATTAGAATTAATAGATTGTTTCAAAACAATGTATAAATTATAATATTTTGGAATGAAGGTATTTATCTCTGAAATTATCCTATCCTGAGAGGCTTATAAACCATGTAGTGTATAATTTTGTATTTAAATAATTGCTTAGATTTAGAAACTAGGCTATTATTAATTTTTCCTAGTTATCTGAATGGGTCAAAAATTGACTGTGCTTGTGTCAAGGTATTTTAACTTCATTTCATATAATTATGTTAAATTTTTTGATTTAATATCATAATATATAATTCTTTTAAATTTTTGATTTTATATTTTTAGATTTCATGTTATATAATTCTCTTAAATACATTGGGGGAGCAAAAATTAAAAATCGTAGGTCAAATGTATGTAATTTTTTCTGGAGAATCCAAATCTGCAATAAAAAATGGGGGTTCCCATTGAAAATTTCAAAGTTGCCCCACCCCCTCCCCCCAGGAGGGGGAGGGGGCAATTTTGGTATCATTGGATAGCCTTTCTAAAAATATTGAATACGTGTTTTTTATTTTTTGATCCGAAGTATATTTCTCGAGATATTGCGCCGTTTCGGAACTTTCTGGACGCCCTGTATATTGATTTATACGAGTATGCAGAAACCCAATCCTTCTTCAATCATTTCGTCTAACGGAAAATAAATTCATCTTCCCCTCTATAGATCTATCACGAAATGGAAGGTCGAATGTTTCATTGTATCTGCTACAGAAAAGCAGTAGAAATCCAATCCTTCTTCAACCATTCCGTCTAACAACTGAAAATAAATTCATTTTCTCTATGCAGATCTATCACGAGAATGGAAGGTCGAATGTTTCAATTGATCTGCTACAGAAAGTTGCAGAAACCCAATCCTTCTTCAACCATTTTATCTAAACACGGAAAATAAATTCAATTTCCTCTCAACAGATCCATATCACGTGAATGGAAAATTGAATGTTTAATTGAATTTACTACAAAAAAGTTGCAGAAACCTAATCCTTCTTCAATCATTTTGTCTAATAACAGAAAATAAATTACTCCTCCTCTTTAACAGATCTATCACGAGAATGGAAGATCGAACGTTTCAATGAATCTGCTGCAAAAATGTTGCAGAATCCTAATACTTCTTCAACCATTTTGTATAACAATGAAAAGCAAAGTCACCTTCCCCACTGCAGGTCTATTACGAGAATGTAGGATTGAATGTTTTAATAAAACTGCTACAGAAAAGTTGCAGAAAATCCATCAAGCCTCAACCATTTTGTTTGACACTAGATAAGACTCCCAGCTTCCTTGCTGCAGCTGAAGATTAAAATGGTTCTACCACCCTAGTAATATAAAGCGCATCATTCTCAATTCATCCTTTCCTATAAATAAGTAAATCCTAACAGAAGGTTACTGGAGGATTTATATTCGGTCTTCGTAGAAGCGTGATATGAAACATGCACGACGCGAGAACGACCTCTTCATTTCGACGGCGCAAAATGAAATTTATAACGCGACGCATTAAAGCCAGATAATACGCTAAATCATTTTAAGAGGGGCATTAGTTACTGTGCGCTCAATGCTGCGATTGTTGCTTGATAGGTGTTAAGATACGAAATAGCGGGAGGAAAGAAAAGAAGTAACAAATTTTATGCGCCCGCGTATCAGGGCGTTTTTAAAGGAGAGCGTGAGGTTGAGTTTAAGTGTCTCTGAATGACCCTCGAGTTTTTTCTGCGTTTTTTCTACCGCTCTGCATTTACGAGTACGCTTCATTGGTTTATTACTGTAATTTAAAACACTCTTTATGGACCGTTCGCGGCCGGATCTTGTGGCTTAATCATTAAGATTGATGTCAGGAGCGTCGCGATGGTTGTTTTTGCAAGATAAGATGGTCAATGGGTTTAGATATCTAGTTGAGAAAGTGGCAACGGTTGGGGCATAAAATGATCTAGTGAGAAAAGTTAAATACGGTTTGACTATAATTATTTTATTCGCCACTGTTCAATGTATTTGATGTCTCAGCTAATAACTAGCTAATTTAAAATATACTTTGAAAAATATTCCATCTGCTTCTGAATTCTGTAAAAGAAATTAGTTTAATTTATGGGTAAGCATATAATTGAAATGCATTCGATCATCCTAATGAAATAAAATCTACATGAAATTCGTTAGAAAAATCAATTTCAATGGACAAGGTAGTCTATATAATTGTCCGGGAAATCTAAGTTAATTTTCACGAAAATTCTATACTAATCTAAATAATTCAAAAGATTAACGTCCAGTAGTTTCATTTCAATTTGTTAATGACAGGTTTCCAATTTTACAACAACCAGACCTGCATAACGCAATCCCGCATTTTAAAAACATCTAAGTTGAGATATCTTGTTGATTATGTTAAGCTGATTTCTCTGCGCATAAAGAAAATTTGTAGTATTATTTTCATTACTTATCATCATCATTAATGTCTCGACAACTCACTGTGGGCCTTGACGTTCCTCAGAAGATCCTTCCACGCGGCTCCCTTTTGAGTAATGCTTCTCCAATTGTTAATCTTTACATCTCTTTTATAGCACGTCAATGTATTTGATCGCACAATCGATCTATCTCAACTTCGGTCGTCCTCTAGGTGTTTTCCAGATCAGTGTGGACAGAAAAATGTTATTTGTAATTCTGTTGTTATTCATTCTTAGCAAATGTCATTTCCAATACAATCTGTTAAGTTTGGTATATTTGATTATGTCCGAATTTCAAAATTGAAGAATTTCCAAATTCATTTGATTATGTCCGATTTTCACTGTTCAAAGAGTTGCATCTTCTTCTCGTCGTCCTCTAGGAGTTTCCCCAGATCGGCGTGGACAGAAAAATATTATTTGCAATCCTGTTGTTATTCGTTCTTATCAATTGTCCTGTCCATTGTATTCTGTTCACTTTAGTGTATTTGATTATGTCATAGTTTTCATATAACTTATATTGTTCAAAGTTGCATCTTCTCCAAATATCCTTTTCCTGAATTCTATCAAAAATACTGTTACAATTTTCTTGCTCAAAGATGCAAAGAGCTTTTTTATCATGTCCTGTGAAAGTCCAGGTTTCCGAAGCATAAATTAAGGTAGGTCTTAGTAGTGTTTTATATATTTAATTTTTATCTTCATCTAATCAAGTGTGATCTGCAAAAATCTTAATCCATGAAAACAGCGATTTGCGGCTATAATTCTTCTTTGGATTTCTGAACTACGTAAAATTAATTTTACAGTTTATGTCAGATGCCAGGTAGTTTAAATACAGATTTAAATTTGGAAAGCTGGACAATTCAACGCAGACATAAAAAAAAGAAATTCCGCGAAAATGTAAAATCACCGACGTTTTTCAGACGATGTTCAACTTAAAACTTGCATTAGATCCTGTAAAATCAACAATTTGTTAAACTTGCGTATAGACTTGATATTCGTTGTTTGATTTTTCAATTATGTTTCTTTCTTTAGTTATCATAAGCCTATATTATCCGTTGTTAATGAAACAAATGAGACTGAAAACTACGAATAAACTTATTGAACTTTATTGCAGCATTATTTTACAAAACGCAAATTACGTGAAAAATTGTTCTGCTGCATTAGAGCCAGCGCCAACGTTTTGCTTCCAAAACCGCATTCCCTGTTCATTTTATACTGTTTTACTAGCAAAGTTTCATTTACGAACATTTTGCCTGTTCAGGGAAAATTCTGGAAGAAGTCTGTGTGTATGCAGTTTGTAGCGGCGCATCTAAGCGTCGTACGGCCATAAAATTTTGGTATACAGGTACTTGAGGACCCGGCAAGGTGCACCTCAGAGTTATTATGTTTTAAAATTTCGAATTAGTTTGTTTAGCTATTTTATATTTTAGCCTGATACTCAAATAAATTCCTTAGGAACCTAAAATGGTATCGAGGAGTTGCAAAGTCCCCTTCGAAGACAAGAGCTTGCAAATCCGCCCCAGTAGCTCAACCGTAGAGATTCGGCTGGCCAGTTTGAAGATCTAGGGTTCGATTCCTAGTTGGGGCAGCAAGGCTCTCTACAACGGCACCCGAACAAATCAACCCTGTAAGTTAGTGCAAAGATATCAGAGGTCTGAAACTGACCCTAGTACGACCAGTACGGATTCAGATGGGCTCTGGAAGATTGAGTGCCGATTTCAAATTGAGAGAATAACGACCACTCAGAATACTAACCTGGGAAAAAACAGTAGTAGAGCAGGATGCTAACCTGAGGTAAAATTAGCAGGAGGCTAACCTGAGGTAAAATTAGCAGGAGGCTAACCTGAGGTAAAATTAGCAGGAGGCTAACCTGAGGTAAAATTAGCAGGAGGCTAACCTGAGGTAAAATTAGCAGGAGGTGGTCATTCAGATTGTCAGTTGCCCGCCAATCTGACATTAGAGGTTGGAGAAGGCAGATTTTACAAGATTACCACGTCGACAATAAGAGCTTGCACTTCCGTCCCAGTTGCTCAACGGTAGAGCATCGCCTGGCACTTCGAAGATCCAGGGTTCGATTCCCGGTTGTGGCAGCAAGGTTGCCTACAGAGTTTTTTGACACCACCAGAAAAATAGGAAAATGTTCTTTCCAACAATGTTTGAGCCAAATTTGTGGGACAATTTCTTTAAATTTATTTATTTTCTAAATGCATCGACATTTGCATTTTTTACGTAATCGGATCTAATTGTCACTTCCGAAAATCAAAGACTAGCACAATTCTGTAATTTGGTAAAAACTTCCCCCACATATCTGTCTCAGCATGCTAACATTTTTTCTTTCGATTTCATAAGTAATTTTAATTTTTGTAATTTTTAAGTGATCGCATTCCGTCATCGCAATGGATCAGGGATTCCGTGTTTACCCTCTCTGGATAATATCCATTTTAGGGAGGGGCGAACGGGTTGCATGTTTTATTTCATTATTGCTTTGCGTATACCGTGCTTGTTTATACTTCGAAGCTTTCCTACTAGAGCAATATCATATTTCATTTATCAATTATTTACTCACGTTTCTATTCAACTTTGGGTTCAAGCGATTCTGGTCCTTAATTCATGCTGAAAATACTCCTCTATTGTATACGCCCAACGTATTCAAAATCATTTGCAGTTTATATGTATACTGAAAGAGATAAACATGTTGGGAACTGATAAGTGAACCACATACCCAATCAATTAAGAGAGAAGTACTCCCAGTGTATCATTTTACAAGATTTATTTAAAAATACAACACGAAATGTTCATATCTAATTCACACCCAATGTCTTCTGTTCACACCCAGAGATACAATGACGCTTTCACAGAAAAAAAAGAAAATATGAACACAAAGAATAATGAAAAAAAAAGCTAAAGTAGATGGGCGCGAACACAGTTACAGCGTGGGCGTAGTCAAGCTGGCCATTTAATAACAAAATTAATATCTATTTTGATTCTGCGCGACTTGTATTTACGACTTCCTTTGCTGGTATAGTAGCTCTTCGGAAACCATGAAATCACCAACTAAGTAGGATAAGAGACTTCACTATGAATGGAAAGTTGATTTTTTATTTGCTTGTTTATTTTTGAAATCTTCAAAAGTTTGGTTGTTTTAATGAGAGACATTTATGGCCACAGTATTTGTGGCCGTCGAGTTACAATAGCGTTTTTGCGGAAAAGTGGTGTGTTTGTGTTCTGCAGGGTAGACTGACAAACAGCAGATTATCAATAAGTAGAAACCCTTTGCAAACTATTGCCGACGCTCTGCTGTTGAGCTACAGGGACGGATTGACCAGCTCTTATCGTCAAAGTGGATTTTGCATTCTTCCCCTTCTAATGTCAGATTGACGTGCAACTGACAATCTGACTGGCCGCGTCCTGCTTCTATTTTACCTCAGGTTAGACCCTTACTGCCATTTTTATCCTCTAGGTTCTACTTCCTGCGTGGTCTTTGACATCCCAGTTTGAAATTGATGTACGAAATTGAATTTTACTTATTGATCACATATATTGAGTTTAGCTAAATGTTGAAAGAGAATAAAAATGTTACTGTGCTTTTATTTCAGCATATTTTGATCCAATTTTATAACACTGCAATTTTTGCATATATTGATCTCACTTGTTTTTTTTTATAAATGTGTTTACATACAGGACCAGGATATGTGTTCTTTAGATATCCCTGTAAAGTTAATTTTGTAAAGCGAGGACACAGATTCTTATACATTTTTTAGGAGAATTAAATTAAATATTTTGGCAGAAGCTTTTGAATAAAAATATTATTTGGAATATTATAAGAATTTACACGTACTTGTGAATATTAAGTTTCTTTATACGTATTATGTATTCCGTGCAAAGAACGGGTATGCTGATAGTGTTCGACTTTCCGAAGATAAAGACCAACACTATCCTTCAAACTATTCTTCGATTAGGGTCTCTCTCCCCTTCCAATATAAAGATCAACACTACCCTTTAAACTATTCTTCGACAAAGGTCTCTCTCTCTATCCAAGAATAGACAAAATATGTGAATCATGACAGAAACGTGATAGGAATGAAACGAAATTTTATAATGGAAACGAAGGAGTAAATCATGAAAGATATGTGATGGGGATGAAACGAAATTATGTAACTCTGACTTGGCACTATACTGTTACCTAACAGAAAACCATAGTTATAATTTGAAGGTAAGTGGAGCTTCACCTCGGTTCTAATTTCGGTGACACTGGCGACATATTTGGCGATATATTTCCAACTTGAGGATTTGATGGAAAGGAAACGAAATTATATGCCGGATGGGACACCATACTGTTACGACCCCCTATCATAAAGCATTGATATTATTTGAGGATCCGGGACGTTTAATATTGGTACCATATTTGGTGACGCTGGCGACAAATTTGGCAAAGTATTTCCAACTTGGCGGCTTTTCGCGAGCTCTGAACACTTTTCTCTCTCTGCTTTTTCTTCAAAAAAATGTATTTGAAAATTTTCAAAAACATTAAATCTGTCGCATGGTAAACCCATGAGCCAATATTTTCGGGAATGCGACCTAGAGTCTTCTTATTTATTTTGGGGGTCAGCCTTTTCGTTCGGCCATCTGCACTCGAAATAGTAAACCAGGATGTCGAAGCTGCTTTGGATCTTGGATTCGTACCGAAAGATTTAACGGGCGTCCTGTCCTTTTCGGAAGGGTCATAGGGTCCTCGGCGACTTTGAATTAGTGGCCGAAGGAATATCAGTTTCGCAGGGGCTTGAGAAGGGGCTTTTTGTTTTTGGAAGGCCTAAAGCCAATGGCGGTGCTTTGGGGTCAAGGGGTTAAGACCCTGAATCCAATGGGATGTTTATATGCGCCTCAGGGGCGTGTTTTAAAATCTTGGAGAGAGAGAGTTTTTCAGAAAAAAAGAGGAGCGAGGAGAAGGAACTGAGTTTGGAGTGCGTAAAGAAGTGTTCATAACAAGGTCCTCTGAAAAATGCTGTTCAGAGAGATGTCGTTGATTCGGCGATTGTTCGGTGAGTTCCACATTTAAGGGCCTGTGCCTGATTTGTACTTTTTACTTCTCTCTCCGGGTTAAGGATATTTAAATATTTCATATTTTTAAATTTAATTTTTAATTACCATCTTTCACATTTTAGTCTATGAGACTACATATACGTTTGTAATTGTTTATTTGTTATCTTAAAGGGGTATACTTTCATTTTGAATATTTTGAATCAATTCTTGTAAATATTTTATATAGTGTAAATAAATTAATGTTTGTAAATTCACACGGCCTTTTTCTTCTTCGCGCTCTTACCGGGCGTGTCCTAAAAAGGAAGTTACCTTAGGACAAATAATTTGGTGCCTTAGACTAGGATGAATTTTGTTGGGATCAGTAACGAAGGAAAATAGATTGGCGCCAACGAACAGGATAAGAATTATGTTTGGTGCATTAACCAAGGAAATTTTTTTTTTGAAAGATGGTAAAAATAAAACAAATAATAAATGTCAATATCTGCAATAATTTTTTTCCCTAGTAATAAATAAATTTTAATATGAGAAATTTAGAAGAAATTTTTAAACATTGGATAAAAGTAGAAACTGTTGTTGGCACATGCCAACACTATATAATCAATTTTGGATGACTGCCTACGGCATTTTAATATGTCGTACAGATCAACACAGAGTCAATTACTGTGTTGGTTTTCCTCTACGGACGGGGTGCAGAAGATTCCACCGGTGTTTGTTTTTTCCTCTACGGACGGGGTGCAGAAAGTGCACGATACCACACGAAAGAACTGTGTCCTGAATTGTGCGGGGTGACTGCGTTCTTTTCAGTACTGATGTTAAAACTGTCACAATACGCACATTGGTCACAAAAATATGTAGAAATGTGCTACACAATGGATAGCAATTTTGGCCATTATAGAGCATTTTGCATCAGTTTTTTTTTTTTTTCAGTTTATGCCAAGTACAAAGCGTATAAACATTTATAGGCACAGACATTCCTTACGTTACAAGCAATTTACATGTTCCAGTTATATATACTGGGAAGAGTTGTCCACGTTGCAGTTTTCTACGGTTCCAGATTCCAGTCAATTTTTACTGTCAGACAGAGGACTTGGTGTTTCATGTGTGGTTTCTGTCTACGGAGAGGTAAACCAAACACACTCTCATCTATACCTGTTAAACAGCTACTATGGTGATAAATTTGCAAAACTTTGTGATGGACAATTTGCAAAAACTTTTGGAATACAAAAAGAACTAAAAAACATGATCAGTTAGAAAAGTAATTTAGTTTGAGTGACTTTGTACAGCCTAGTGCAACACAAATAACAGACTTTCTGATGTGTTGTCCTGAATTCATCAATTTGTTTTATATTTTGATTTTATTGTATTGTGTTTATATTGACAATTGTTTTTTTTTCCTTTTATGTGCAATATGATGTTTTTTTCTATGTGTTTTATTATACAGGAGGAAACTTCTGTTTTCAGAGGTTGGTTTCTGTGTGGCTGGAAGGAAAGCAGATTACGCTCCAGCACATTTTTGATTTTTCTTTATGATTTTGATTGTAAAATTTTTTGTATTTTGATTTTAAATTTTTTTAATTTTTGGATTTTGGATGTTGTAGTGGGGAAATGGAGGTATTTTTGGAAAGGCGTATTGCGCCCCAGCATATCGTAATTTGCTTAAATTTTTTTGATGGTAAAATTTAAAAAAAAATTTAAATTTTTGAAATTTTGAAATTTTAATTTTTGGATTTTGGAATTTTTAATGGGGAAATGGAGGTATATTGTCGCATGGTAAACCCATGAGCCAATATTTTCGGGAATGCGACCTAGAGTCTTCTTATTTATTTTGGGGGTCAGCCTTTTCGTTCGGCCATCTGCACTCGAAATAGTAAACCAGGATGTCGAAGCTGCTTTGGATCTTGGATTCGTACCGAAAGATTTAACGGGCGTCCTGTCCTTTTCGGAAGGGTCATAGGGTCCTCGGCGACTTTGAATTAGTGGCCGAAGGAATATCAGTTTCGCAGGGGCTTGAGAAGGGGCTTTTTGTTTTTGGAAGGCCTAAAGCCAATGGCGGTGCTTTGGGGTCAAGGGGTTAAGACCCTGAATCCAATGGGATGTTTATATGCGCCTCAGGGGCGTGTTTTAAAATCTTGGAGAGAGAGAGTTTTTCAGAAAAAAAGAGGAGCGAGGAGAAGGAACTGAGTTTGGAGTGCGTAAAGAAGTGTTCATAACAAGGTCCTCTGAAAAATGCTGTTCAGAGAGATGTCGTTGATTCGGCGATTGTTCGGTGAGTTCCACATTTAAGGGCCTGTGCCTGATTTGTACTTTTTACTTCTCTCTCCGGGTTAAGGATATTTAAATATTTCATATTTTTAAATTTAATTTTTAATTACCATCTTTCACATTTTAGTCTATGAGACTACATATACGTTTGTAATTGTTTATTTGTTATCGTAAAGGGGTATACTTTCATTTTGAATATTTTGAATCAATTCTTGTAAATATTTTATATAGTGTAAATAAATTAATGTTTGTAAATTCACACGGCCTTTTTCTTCTTCGCGCTCTTACCGGGCGTGTCCTAAAAAGGAAGTTACCTTAGGACAAAATCCTTTTTGAAATCTTTACATGAACCATAAGCAAACTATCGCTTTTTATTAATTAGGAACATTTTGTTACTAACAAAATGGGTTCTCATTGTCATTATAACTTATTGTTCAACCGATCGGAAAAAAGAAAATGTAACCCAAAAATTTAAAATTTTAAACCATAGTTACCAGATTTTTTTAAAATAATGTACACAGCGCTACATCAGTGACAGATAAGTTATATATTATTGGGTTGTAAGAGGAAGTTAGTTCTGTAATAGGCAGATCGGGGCTCATTAAAGTTGCTAAGTTGAAGAATCTGGGATTCGAACACCAGATTCGGATTGTCTTATGTCAGGTCTCCTTCCGGTCACGAGACATGCTTATATTCTATACTGGTAACCGATCAGACCGAGAGGAAAGTGAACAGACTCTCAGAGTCTGTTTGTGTTGTGTGTACATATCTTTTTATTTAAAAAACTACCGAATATATTTTGCTGGAATTTATTTTACACATTATATGTAATAATTTGAATATTTCCTAAAATATTCGAAGCAGTTTGTGAATTTTAACTTCGCTTAAAAAATGTTTGAAAAGTTAAGCCCTATACGGTTCAATGCATTTCATTTTTTCAACATGGGTTATACCCGAAACAAATAGGGTGATATTAGTTATTTTTATTCCCAGACATCCCACAGACCGTCTCAATAACATACTAAAATTTCATTTTGATAAAGTCATTTTTACGGCAGTTATCATGCGAACGGATAGACAGACTGACAGTAATGACCAAAGTCATAAACACTTTTCAACTATGTTGGAACGTGTTAAAAATATGCATATCCATATATGTAATTGTTTAATGTGTTTTTGTTTTTCCGGACCCTTCAGAAGCCCTCTGGTGACTCCTGAATGTCTGTACACTTAAGTAAAAACGTGAAAAAAAAAAAAAACCCTGCAATCGACACTTTTCTAAAACCTCAGAATGTAGACTAAGTTTAAGTGACCAAACATGGACTTGGAATAACTGGTTTGGCATTTTTATTGCGAATTCTGCATTCGGCTGCAACCAGCAACGTCCGGGTGTCAAACCACCGAGCAAGACGGATCAATCTCTTAATGGATCACCGTAGAAATCTGACCCCCGACTTGAGCTGGTGATAAGGAAAAGTGTTTGCACTTATTACCGAGTCCATTTGCTCGCCTCTAAGTTTTTTTCATTTGCCTTTCGCCTTCGCGAAATGTGTTGTTTGTTAACAAATAGGTTTCCGGCTCTGGGGGCAAAGTTGACGTGGATTCATCATTATCAAGAAGTGCTGCGAAGAAGTGTGCCCTGAATATGCAGCTGAAGTGCATGACGGCGATAGGTTTTTAAAGGCTGTTAGTGCATATGCAAAATTGAGTATTACACTAATTACCGCAGTGAAAATTGGATATAGCGAATATGGGTTATAAGAAACCTTCGCCTGTACCTAGTGTTTAAAAAGTGAACAGCGGATTCGCCTTTCACACCACCCTACCCCACCCCGAACGGTTGTCAAAGAGATCCTTAGATTATTCCCCGAAGACGGTTGGTTGATTGGGTTTTGTGGCACAAAATCCAAAAAGGATATGCTGTGCCAAACACATGGTAAAAACAAACAATTAATGTCCTCGAAGACGGTGATGTACCATTTCATCGCTTCTTATATCTTCCTGCGTCTCCTGTTATTGCCAATTCATTCTATATTCACACCCTCCTAATTACCTTGTGGCCCTGACCTGTTGGGGAAAGGAAAATCTTTGTGCGTCTCCTAATAGTATATTCTCTTCGCAGCTGTTCTGGCCTGTTGGAGGAGATCTCTGCACTAGCGGCCGTTCCATTTGGAATGGCTCGACTCGGTCTTGAAAATATACAGTAAAGATAATTTGTGTATATTTATATATTTTTTTTCGGATAACATATAATATTCATTCGCTTGGAATGTGTTTGGTCCCTTTGGGAAGATATATGTTCGTGTATATCTATTTTATACGTAACTAGCAGTGTATGCATGTTCTTCACACGAAAGGAACATTACAAAGGAACTTAAAATTCCCAATCATGTGCAAATTCCTATAGTATTTTAAATGAGATTGTTATTCAAAACATTCTATTCAAATATTTAAATTGAAGCTCTAAAAATGAATTTTTCTATTCTCGCTAAACAAAATTATCTTCAATCAAGAACTTTTGTTCTCGCTATTCAAAATATCGACACAGACAAGTACACTTAACTTTTCATCCTCCGAACTGCTGGTGGTAGATACGTAATTGCAATTGAAAAAATGTTTTGTATAATGTAGAAAGTTATGAAACATGTAATTTAAATGATGTTCAATATTTGCGTAAAAAATATGAAAAAAGTGTAAAACTTTTAATATAAAAAAAAAATTAAACTGCAAAAATATTGCGAATATCGTATTTAGCAAAGCTGGTAAAAATTTGGGTGTAATACGATCCAATTTGACATAGGTATTATTGATTAAAATTTTCAATAGGAAATAAAAAACCATCAACAAATCATTTTCAGTTACAAATAGTTACTAAAACTTTCACAACTTATTCAAAATTATTTTTTGCAAATATTTTAGTAAAGCTGTTACGTTACTATTACATCGATGAATAATTTCTATTTAAGAATGCATCTAAGTTACTCTACTTAACTCAAGTTTAATTATCGCTTTGTTTAAGCTTAATGTTGATCTCTGTGATATAATTATGAATTACGACTAATTTAATTAGTCACTAAAAGCTTTCAAAAATTGAAAGAGATAATTATTTTTCCATAGATTTTATTAGAAAAATATTTGACAGACAAACAAATCACAATTATCAGTTTTTCTTTTACTTTATTTAAGAGTTAAGAGAACTTTTGACCAGAGTCATCTATCTCCCCTTAATAGTTTAAGATAAACTACAGAAAAAAAGTCGTTTTAAATCCCTGCTAAATAATTTCCGTGAATCACCTCAATTTGTGAACAGCCCTTGAAATCACGAATCACAGTGATTATAGGCGCATCGAAAAGACATCGATAAAGTGGTGCAGGTCAGGAAGTTTGACAATTTATTTCGTTTTAAAATCGTACGTTTCAGATCTAATTTTTTTAGTTTGACTAATTTAACTGTGACTAATTTAATTTTTTGCTATTTAACTTTTTGCGATAGAAGAGCTATATGGAAATTTAATTTTTAAATTTTTCTTTCAAAAATATTCCTTTTACTTAAATTTCTATTGCATAATTTCTTAACTTAGTTAAGCCTTTTTGCGATAGAAGGGCTATATGGAAATTTAAGTTTTTTAATTTTTCTTTCAAAAATATTCATTTTACTTAAATTTATATTGCATAATTTCCTAACTTAGTTAAGCCTTTTTGCAATTGGAACTATGTTTTTACAACCAACGGTTCGAGCCAATGGCCCTACCGTGCTGAAAACACCGGTTCTCGTTAGATCACCGAAGTCAAGCAGCATCGGACGCGGTTATTACTTGGGTGGGTGACCACCTGGGAACACCGCGTGCTGTTGGCACATTTCGGGCGCGGTAGCCCGGTGGTTTTCTTCGCTGGATTTGCACGCTGCCACAATGCCGCCGTGTTCATGCGGAGTACGATCACGTTAAACATGTGGGTCCGTAAGTCCTTCCGAGAGGTTGGTGGCAGGGGAAGGAGGGTACTGTCTCAGTGGATGCCTCCCCCACTGGGCTCCGGTCTAAATTGGGTGGCACTTCCCGGACGCCCAAACCTTACACTTTTTTGGTAGGTCGGACGGTCTGGGTCTCAACAACAACAACCAACGGTTCAAAAATGTTCCACTGTTCACTGTTTTTTTTTCATAAACCTTGTATAAAATCCCGTATCATATAAATTGCATAGTGAAATCAGAAGTTCTATACACTATGTGTACTTATCCTTCGTTTGAAGTAAATTCTTGTGTGAGGATATTTCAGCTATAGGGAAATTCTAACGAAAATTTCTCTGAAAAAAGCTTCGAACTAAATTACTTACCTTTTCTTGAGATTCCTCTTCTGGTAAAGAAATGTTCGGAAAAGTCCGTATACTTTTAATAATTACAATGATTTCCAAGACAAGAAAACTTTTCAAGAAGGTATTTTCTCATGCCGCAAATACAGACGGGCCTCTCCGCGATCTAAAAGATCCCCTTTTGGTCAAACGGTTCATTTTTTGGTATTCAGATTAGCAAAAATTGGGTTTAAATTACGAGCACAGGTGTAGAACTCCTCGTATGTATACATACTCGGAACTACTCTGTTTCCAATTTAAACATTAGATATCGAACAAATTATAGTTCTGAAGTGCATTAAAAGAACAGAATGAAAAATATAATCCAATCAAATCTGACGAGATACCACCAATGAGCTACTGAGATGCTACCCTTTTTTCTATAGTGGAAGTAAACCCTACTTGGTACTAAAGATCTCTACCGCTGCCTTTGGTTACACAAAATGTTTGCGTGGTCATTTATACTTATTTCTGTGTACAATAATACTGTAAATTATTCTTTATCTATTATAGACACTTTGATACTCTTTTTAAACATAATTACACTGTACTTTAAAATATATAGCAAAGACAACGAAGTGTTTGTTAAAAAAGTTTTTAATATTAACGCAATCAATGACGTGCATAAAATTGCAAAAGATCCGAACCCTTTTGGCCGCAGCAACGTCCTTCATCAGTGGCAATATAAATTGTTTACATTGTCACTATACATCCAACAATACAGTAAACAATTTACATTGCCACTGAGGAAGGACGTTATGGCGTCCAAAAGCACTTGGATTTTTTGTAATTTACTGTACGTTATTGATGGGGTTAATATTAAAGGCATTTTTTACCATTTTTTATTCTTTTTCTATATATTTTAAAGTATTTAATAAATTGACCTGTTTCCATTCTTATTGATAAAGGCACCGTTTCTACATTTCAGAAGCTTTATTTAACTACGCAAACCGCAAAATGCAATTCCTTTTGCCCTATCCTCATGTACTATTTATTGTATATATGCCCAAGTTTCGAGTTACAGCGCAATTATTTCAATTTTATCTTTCTTATATATGTTATTAGAAAAAAAAAAATTAACAATGCTTTATTACTAAAGATATCAGGTTTCATACAACAATTATCGTCAAATGCATCACAATTATGAATCGTTGTGAGTGACAGGCTTGCTTCTTATCTAACGAAGATTGGTAAACAACTTTATATAAGTATTCTCATCGAAGCCTGTTTACACAGATAAGAATCTTTAAAAGACGTATGTTTCTGCAAATGAAAGCATACTTTTGTATGGTTATGAAGTAGTTCATCAGAAAACAATGGCACACACCTGAGAGTCATTATAATTTGATTATACGATGTTTTCGTCAGATTTCTTCTGTTCAAGTTTTTTTCTTTTTGCGTTTTGTATATGAATAAAGCAAAAGACAGGGAAGAAATATTTTAAATTTTTAATAAATATTATAATTTTAATACTACCAAGACTAACTGGTTTGTTTATCGCAGTCAGAATTTGCAAAAGCAAACCAAAAGATACAGAATTTCAGATAGAACAACAGAAAAATATATTAAATATAAATGAATACAACTGGGTAGTTTTGAAATTAAGTGGAAATTTGGCAACCAAAATTTCTTGAAAACAAAAATGTTAATGTTTTATTATTTATTTTAGGTTTTTGTGTTCCTGTTAAGTCAACGAAGTTGAAAAACCTCGCAGAAAGCATTTTATATCAACATATATTTATATTAATAAAGATTAGTGTCACCTCTTCCATGTTGCAATATTGATATGGAGGTGGCATATTTTGAATTTAACTTAAAAAAGATCATAACCTATGTATACAGCACTGCCATGCTGCTTGGATAACACCAAAATACACAATTCAGAACAGTTTATAGCGATAATTATCTGTTATTTTGAAAACTGTCATAATTAATGAGGCCATAGAGGTGACATTAGATTAAAGTACTCTCCATATTTATAAGTACTTTGAATTAAAGCTTAAGGGAATGATAGCTTACCTCTTAATATTAGATAGCTAGCTAACAAAATGGCTAATTATAGCTTCATATCACTGTAACGGTTCTTGACTTTGCTGCCTTATAAGATATTTTTGTGGAATTAAAAGAATTTTTCATGGACGAACCATAATTCTAGAGACAGTACTTTATGAGTCCACAGGAAAAAGTTTTTTTTTTCAACCCTTTCTTCAAGAAATGAAGGAAATAATGTTTATTAATTAACTCTGATTACTTTATTTAGTGTTTCTTCTTGTATTTTAGAAGAAATAGCTACAATATTACACAAAGACAATCGTGGGGCTTACCACGGAGGGTGACTTCCAGCATGTTTTGCAAATCTTTTAAACAGTAAAACCACATAATTACCCTACAATTTAGTTGAAATGAAACAATTTGATGCTTCTCAATAATTTAAATGAATATTTGATTAGTTATTTAAACAAAGTTTTGAAAAAATTGCCAGGGACACAAATTTCTACTTAATTTCAGAATGACCCCCTGAAAGTGACCAAATTTGAAGGAAATGCTAATAGAGAAGCAATACTTTTAAACAGCCGCAAATGTAATTTTCAAATCCCTTTAATCAATGTTTAACTTTAAAAATATAAAATAAATTAAATGCATACTAATTTAAAATAATAGTGCCAATACTAAACACTTATGCATTGGAATCAGTTCTTTGATGCATTTAAAACGGCAAATACTAATTTTCTTTCTAACGTTTAATGCATAGGGGTCAAAGATCTCTAAGGCCGCCTTTGGATACACAAATTGTTTACGTGATCATTTATGCCTATTCCTGTGTACAATAATGATGTAAATTATTCTTTATCTATTATAGACATTTTGATATTCTTTTTAAACATAATTACACTGTACTTTAAAATATATAGCAAAGACGACCAAGTGTTTGGTAAAATAGTTTTTAATATGAACACAATCAATGACGTGCATAAAATAGCAAAAGTTCCAAACGCTTTCGGCCGCTGCAACGTCCTTCATCAGTGGCAATATAAATTGTTTACATTGCCACTATACATCCAACAATACAGTAAACAATTGACATTGCCACTGATGAAAGACGTTATAGCGTCTGAAAGTGCTTAGATCTTTTGTAATTTACTGTACGTTATTGATGGCGTTAATAAAGACATTTTTTCACCATTTTTTTTCTTTTTCCATATATTTTAAAGTATTTAATAAATTGTCCTGTTTCTATTCTTATTGATAAAGGCACCTTATCTATATTTCAAAAGTTTTATTTAACTTTTCGTAAGGAGTTAAAACTTCATATTAAGAAACTACCAATATCGTTTGAGACAATAATTCAGGTGGCGCTGAGATAAGAGAAATAGCCCTGCATTGTATGCTATTCTATGGTGAAAGGCTAAACTATGGTGAAAGGCTATGGTGAAAGGCTAATTCCATGGTGAAAAGTTTAAACTACCAATTTTGTAAAAATAAATTATTAGCGCAATGCAAAGTTGAACTGAAACAATAAAGAATGCACCAACGTATTCAAATTTATTTTACCTTTCAATTTATTTTTATCTCTATATCTTCTGTATTCTATCTTACAATTATGCAAAAGTACCCTTTAATTATATTCTTAATAAGGGAACCTTTAATTTAAAAATAATCAAAAATACATATACTATATACTACGTCTTTCTGTTGTGTCAACTAACAATAACAGCTACTTTACTCACACTAGCGACACCTAGATATAATTCTCAAAGATTTATGGCATTTTCAAACGTTTCATCCATGGGAGTTTCATCTCCTTTTTTCTAATTCCATGGTTTAATGCATATAACATCACAAGAGAAGATTTTGTGCATCACCATAACAACAAGAATTTTAACTCAAAGACGTCCAGGTTAGTCTCAGAACCAACGTCTATGACCAGATTCGAAGTTTTGAATGCATCTGAAAGTCGACGCTTTTCAACGCGCAAAACTTATTTTTGAAGGTTTCAGCATGATACGTTTGTATTCTGTAAATGTAGAACATTTTCTTTCATTTTAAAAGTCAGCTAAGAATAAAATTTCATTTGGAATATTTACTATTTAAGTGCTGGAAAATATATGTCATTTAAATATATTTTTAATTTACACCTAAATAATTCCAATGTTCTCTCTTTTTCTAGACAATTCAATTTTAGGTTTTACAGAGTCCAAACAAATCAACCCTGTAGGTTAGTGCAAAGATGTCGGAGGTCTGAAAGTGACTCTTGTGTGACTAGTGCTGATTCAGTGGACTCTGGAAGATTAAGGGCCAATTTCACCTCGGTAAAAATAGTAGTAGCAGGAGGATAACCTGAGGCAAAAATAGCAGGTTGTGGTCAGTCAGATTGCCAGTTGCTCGCCAATCTGACATTAGAAGGTGGAGAATGCAGAGTCCAGTTCGACGATAAGAGCCTGCAATTTTGTCCCAGTAGCTCAACGGTAGAGAGTCGACTAGCCAGTTCGAAGATCCAGTGTTCGATTCCTGATTGGAGCAGCAAGACTCTTTACCGTTTCTGCAAAATAATTACATTTAAGTTCATTGCGTTAATAATATGCAGGGTTGTTATAAGTTCTTCCTCAGGTGGTATCCCATACGAACTGTGGCAGCTAGCTATGTATTTCCTGTACCATTGTATAGAAATGAAGTACCACACAATGGAACCAGTGGGAATACCGTGAGCTCCCGTCCAAAATTAAAAAAATATGTTGTGGGCAGCGCTTAACTTTATATAATGCAATGGTTTTACTTCTTTCGCAGTGAGAAAATGATGTATTAGATATACAGAACAATGTTTTTAATGTTGAATTGTACAAATAGAGCTTTTCCGGATGACAACAAGTAAAACTATTTCGATGTACCCAATTAACTTATATTAATTAATAACCCAATTAACTTATATTAATAACCCAATTATATTACACTAATTGACAATTATCAATATTGATAGCACCCACAATAATATAGCCCATATATTATAATATTTTAATAATAAATTCATCAATTAGGAGTCAGTTTCGCAATTTTGATGATAATGTCGTCAATCTGGGGGTGAAATATCGCCAAATTGGTGATACCAGATCGTTCCCCAAGTTTGTCAAATGTATCACTAAGTATTCCAGACAAACAGAGAGAACAGCATTTCCTATATACCAGAATGTATGTCTGTCATATGACGGAATTCAAAATTTGCAATTCTTATTTAACATCATTTTTATTAATTTGTGACATTTTTATCAATGTGGCGACAGTTTCGCAAATTTTTCGCCAATCGTTATGGACGAACTGATGGAAAAATGGGTTATTCTTATAGTCGAATCGTATGTTCTTTCAAAGATATTGAATTTTCATCAATTAGTCGTCATTTTCAATGATTTAGAGTCGTTTTTATCAATTTCGCCAAGCTAGCATGCTACATTCTGTGTTAATCCTTTTCTAATGAAAATTTACGCAAGAAATTATTATTTACGTAACTTTATTGAAAGTTCTGATTTTTTGACGATTTTTTCAAAATTTCATTAAAAATTTTGGGAATCTTCCGAACATATGATTGCATTTAAAATCAACAGGCCTCCAGTATTCACTGATTGTATAATTTTTGTACCAAATTTCGTTCAAAACTCTCCATGAGATATCGTCTCCACAGATTCATACACACATACACACACACCACCTCAAAAACGCTCGATTCGAGTTCAGGGATGCTTGAAATGTGATGTTCCCTCGAAAACTCGAATTCGAATTTTCGACCCCGTTACAATACTTTCTTATGCATTATACTGCGTACAAAGAAAGTAATAAAATATCTTAACATAAATTTGCTAAATTCATTACTCTCAGCTGATCTATTGCCAATTTAATTTTTTTTTGTATAAAATATTTTAAAATAATAAGCACGCTAAAATCTAAAAAAAAAAAGAAACGTGTGTATTTTTTCACTTATTTATTTATTGCGATATAAATAGACGTAAAATATAAAATATAATTCTGAAAAATCGAATGGAAACTCACATTTCAAATATTCCGCTGCAGACAGACAGACAGACACACAGACATCGTCCTTTACTATGTAAGAAAAACATGGCTTTTTTTCAGAATGAAAAGTTTTTTCAGAGAAATATTTCTCTACTCATTCCTATGATAGTGTCATTGAAAAGTTTTAGAAGAAATACATATGCTCTTGTACCTCTAACAATTTAACACTTACAAAGTTACTAAAGCGTTTTCGTAAAACTGGATCTGCAGACAATGGG
Source organism: Amaurobius ferox (assembly GCA_951213105.1). Classification (NCBI taxonomy): domain Eukaryota; kingdom Metazoa; phylum Arthropoda; class Arachnida; order Araneae; family Amaurobiidae; genus Amaurobius; species Amaurobius ferox. The sequence goes on from OX578149.1 coordinate 46,547,543, forward strand.
AGAACATAGGCAGGCCTTCCATTTCAACTCAGAATAAACTGTCTTAAATAGAGTCTGCGTTTCAGAACTTTTCAATGAACGCTTCTAAAATTTTTCAACGTTCTATTAAAAATGTCTAGAGAAATATTGCTTTTAAATAATAATAATTGCTAATAAATTCTTTCATTCTGGTAAAATATCATGTTCTTCGATTACTATAAAATAGAGATCTGTAATAATCGTTTGATGTATGAAAAATAACAGGCGATTTTTCTAATTCTTTTAGGACATATTAGCGCCACCTGACGGAAAAATAATTCTACTATTTCAATTTTTTTCACAGTATATGATTACGAAATTTGATGTACACGATATTTCGATGATCCTGCAGGAAAATTTATTGAAAATCTGCACTTTTGCTACAGAAAATTAAGTGAAATATGGCTCAACTAGACTTCCTCATACCAGAATTCATTTCTTTTTTTCAAATTTTATGAGAAAAAATTTGAAAAATCAGTACCGTGGGTTCAAATGATTACAACTATAGTGTGTTACCCTTGACTTTAAAGGGCTTGAAAAAAAAATCTTTCGATTGATACCAACTTGATTCGATGACCATACTTGATTCGATTGATACCATAGTTGATTCAATTGACTATACTTGATTTAATTGATACCATACCAATACATATTCTATTTAGTTCTAGAGTTTTTGATAACAAAGCCAGATATAAAGTTTCGTGAAAATCCATTATAATTTGTGACTGCTATCGCGTACACAAGGAATCGACCACAGACATCCGACAGGCAGACAGACAGACAGACGGACGGACATTACTCCAAAAATAGTCGAAACATGTATCAAACATATATTGGCATCAAAAACAAAAACATATATTGGCATTAAAATCTCATAATCAAAACATATATTGGCATCAAACTTCGAGATCAAAAAATTTTGAAACATATATTGGTGTAGCGGTTGAGAGTCGCCAGGCCCGAACCAGGGACCTGGTGCTTACAAGACCGACATTATACGTTTAGAGCAAAAACTAGCTTCCCTCCGAACTTATAATTCAGGTACAGATACCAATCATCTTTGATCAGATGTCTTGTGGCAGGCGCAGAGTCGTCTGCTGCCGCACACTCCCCCACCTGATGAGAAGCCCAGGTCGAATTTCGGCGAGGAGGGGGGCCGTGCAGAAAAGCCCCTCGTGTCCCCATCCTGAACTCAGTTGAGGGCTGAAGGCCGGGAGGCGTGTTGCCTCGGGCTTGACGTCAGTCGTGGTCAACCAGGAAAGGAGTGGTAGGGCCTCTGGCTCTGTGTGGTGCTGCCATCTCTTGTTGAGAGGTGAGATCGTTGGAGAGAGAAGGTTGCGTGTTTCAAACGTCCAGCCAGCAGACGACTCAACTCCTGCCAAAAGACATCTGATCAAAGATGCTTGGAACCTGTACCCGAATTATGAGTTCGGAGTGGAAGCTAGCTTTTGCTCTAAGCTTATAATGTCGGTCTTGTAAGCACCAGGTCCCTATATCGGGCCTGGCAACATCCTTCCGCTGCAATTGACAGAAGGTTTTTCCGTGCTCGCATGTCCAGGGTAACCGTTTGTAGCGGAATGATGTTGCCAGGCCCGAACCAGGGACCTGGTGCTTACAAGACTGACATTATAAGCTTAGAGCAAAAGCTAGCTTCCACTCCGAACTCATAATTCGGGTACAGATTCCAAGCATCTTTGATCAGATGTCTTTTGGCAGGAGCAGAGTCGTGTGCTGCCGCATTGGCATCAAAATCTTGAGATCAAAAATGTTCGCGAAAACAATACTTTCTCAATACTACGTATAAGAAAGCAAATGTGAGAAAATAGAATATTAAAACATCATTCCTGATTTAATTCGTATTTCCCCCACTCCGAATTCCGAGCTTGTTATATAAGCAATTACCGAAGCAATATCTTAGCGGAGTAAATTTGTCATCACTCGTTCATTATAATAAATGCAGAAGCATTCGGCTAATGATCCTTAAAACGCAATTACGGACAAGTCACTCAAAGACAAGGAACAAAACGAAGAAGTCTTAAAAACGAAAATCACGAGTCCTCATGAACCGGTTTACGCAGCTCCGAATGCGCTAGTAACAAAGTAGTTCCCCTTTTATCGTAGCATCGAACAGATGTCTTTCATTAAGAAAGCGATGACCCGATATTCATTTTCGCCAAAATACCTAATAAAGCTAACATGCCGTCATCCACTCGCAGATAAGGGGTCGTAATTAATCACGTTCAGATTTTAAGGTCATTAATACTGCCGTTACGGTTTTTCAGCAGAGTTTCAGGAAAAATCGGGTAATATGAATTTAGCTTTTTTTCCCGCTCTTTCGGTAAAACCACATTCCAAGATATGGATTCTTTCTTTCGGTGTTTCACCTGTCTTATCGTTTTCTTTTGTAACACAAATAGGTATTAATGTTTGGGGGGCATACATAAACTAAATACATATTGATTTTATAGATGTAAAATAGCTCCTGTATTACAAACTGATTTCTGAAGAAAACTAATGTTCTATGAGAAGTAAATAGGTTTTTCGCGAGAAGTTTCACATGAAGTAAATAGGTTTTCTGTGAAAAGAAAACATCTAGGTATTCCACGAAAAATAAACAGATTTTTCACGAAAAGCAAATTGGTGTTCCACGAGAACCGAATAGGTGTTTCGCGAGACGTAAATAAGTGTTCTTCAATAATTTAATAGGTGCTAAAAGAGAAGGTAATAGGTGTTCTGTGAAAAGCAAATAGGTGTTCAGAGAAAAGTAAATAGGTGTTCAGTGAAAAGCAAATAGGTGTTCAGTGAAAAGCAAATAGGTGTTTCACAAGAAACATAGGATAGATTCATGAGAACAAGATAAGTGTTACATTAAAAGGTAATAGGTTTTTCGCTAGAAGTTCCACGAGAAGTGAATAGGTGCTCTCTAAGAGGCAAATATGTGTTCCATGAGAAGTAAATAGGTGTTCCATTAGAAAAAAATAGGTGTTCTACATAAAGCGATTAGGTGTTCCACGATAAAATAATTTCTTTCCCGCGAGAAGTAAAAAGGTGTTCCACGAGAATCTAATATGTGTTCAGTAAGAAGCAAATATAAGTTCTTTGAGAAGCCAATATGTGTTCCGTGAGAGGCAAATAAGTGTTCCATAAAAGTCAAATAGGTGTTCCATAAGAAGCGAATAGAGAATTAATAAGAACAAAATAAGTGTTTCACGAGCAGTGAATAAGTTTTCCCAGAGAAGTTCCACCAGAAGCAAATGCTTCCGAGAGGTTGGTGGTAGGGGAAGGAGGGTACGGTCCCTCTGGATGCCTCCCCCACTGGGTTCCGGTCTAAATTGGGTGGCACTTCCCGACCGTCCAAACAGTTACCTTACACCTTTCTGGTAGGTCGGACGGTCTGGGTTTCAACAACAACAACCAGAAGCAAATGGATGTTCTGCGAGAAATAAATATGCGTTCCATGAAAAATTATCTTTGAGAAGCAAATAGGTGTTCCATGGGAAGCGAGTATGTTTTCCACGAGAAGATAATAGGTGTTCCATTAGAAAGTAATAGGTGTTTCACGAGGAAGAAATAAGTCTTGCAGGAGAAATAAATAAGTGTTCTATACGAAGCAAATATGACTTCCATGAGAAGCGAATACTTCTTTTATGAGAAGTTACAAGGTTTTCTGGAACAAAATCTGAAGATTGAAAATACAAATAGAAAATATTATAATTTATTATTAATAATGTATTATGAATAACAAAATAATAAATAATAGTTTATGATTTATAATAAAATAATTATTATTGTATATAGAAAATGAACATATTTGATGATACTTGCTACTTATTATACTATATAATTTTCTTATAAATGTATTTGGAAAACGTCCAAGACTTCGAGAACGTTTCATGCTAGTGTTCTACAGTTTACGTCATTCGTTTTCTAATTAAAAATTACATATGAAATGATTATTTATTTAAAAGAATTCAAACTCCTGATTTTTTCAATAATTTTTCAAATATTTGTTCGAAAATCGTACAATATCTTAAGAACGTGTTATGCTAGCGTTCTAAAGCTTGTATCATTCGTTTTCTAATAAAAAAATTATATCTGAAATGATTATTTTGTACCATTATTACAAAGGTTGATTTTTAAATAATTTTTTTCAAAAATTCGTTCAAAACTTGTAGAAGGGGGTTATATTTGATTGAGTTTAAAATCAATAGCAAATTCACTGATGTTACTAATCGTACCAACTTATATTTGAAAATCTTCATTCGTTCGTGAGATATCGTATCCCCCCCCCCACACACACACACATACACATACATCATTTTAAAAATGTTAAATTCGATTTCCGGGATGCTTGAAAAGTGTTTTTTTTATCCCGTCACAAAAGTTTCCCCTGTACATTATACAATGTTTACTACTATATTTGTTAACACTAGCTCGTGCTTTTATGTTTTCAATTACCCTGTACGGGCACTGCAATTACTTTTATGCGATCGGGAATAATCACGTGATTATAAAACATACTATAAAATTGCTATATGATTTATATTGCTAATAAATTACGTGAAATATCAATGTAAAAATTGTATTTCGAATTTTTATAGTTATATTTTAAGTTCACCTCAACTGAATTTTACCACTTTATGAATATTTTGGGAGTTAGGGGTGACTGGTTCACAAAGGACCTAATAAGGAAAATAAAATTATATCTCAAATGCAAACTGCTGTAAAGATAGTACATAACTATAATATATTACTTTGTTATATTCCCCTTGCTATGGAATCAATCTTTTCGGTAATTATCTTTTATTTCTCTGTAAAACAAAGCAAATAGTCTTATCTTCCTCATAAGGCGAGGCACAAATGACAGAATCCTCTGAATTTTTCTGTTCTGTTAGAGACATTTTCCTTCGACTGTGATCATCTTCATCAAATTTTTAAATGGAGAACTCATCAATTTTCTGTTCTCTGTTTTTTAACACTTTACAACATAATTGAAAAGTGATTATGATTTTTTCATTCTGTCTGTTTGTTTGTTTGTCCGTTCGCACGATAACTGCCGTAAAAATGACTTTATCAAAATCAAATTTTAGTATGTTGTTGAGACAGTCTGTGGGACATATGGGATTGCAAATGAATAATAACACCCAATTAGTTTTAGATTGAACCCGGGATGAAAAAATGAAATACATTGAACCCTATGGGAGCTATTTTTCAAACATTTATTAAGCAAAGGTGAAATTCACAAACTGCTTCAAAAATTTTAGGATATATTCAAATTACTCCATAATACATATAAAAAAAATTTAAGCAACATATGTTTGGTAGTTTTTAAAATAAAAATTAGAATAATAACTACACTCATATAATATGAAGAGATCACGTGACCAACTTCAAAATAAAATGTGGCATCCACCTTTCTTTCCCAGTGCAAAAATCGCGATTTTTAAAGTTCTTTTAAATTTATATTTAAGTGTTGCATCCGTCCTAAAACCGCTTTATTTCTGCGTATTTTTTGTGCATCTATATTCTGTGATAACGCAATAACAATATTTTTGAGTTTAAATGATCATCAAACTTTGATTATTTCTACAAAGAAGTCTAATTTTAATGGATGCAGAATGTAAACAAGTGATTGTAAGATGAGTTGTATAAGAATTGCTGAATTATTTTCATGCAAATGCTTTTTATCTCTGGAGTGTGGAATAATGTACGAATGAAATATTCGCTGCTTTTACATAGAGAGCAAGACGATTTATATTTCGATGACGTCATTTGAATAAATTTCATTTTTTGAATGAAGTTTTCGAATAGAATAAATTATTGTTGTACTGTGATCATTTAAAATACATCACAGCTGAATGTATCGCATTCTAGAGATGTTTAAATAAAATTACATTTCAATTGGAAAGTGTTTCATAATCAATACTTTATACATGATTGATCTTTTTTGTTTTTTAGATGTCATGGATTTTGGATTTAGCCTTCACTTTTAGAACAGGTAGTGGTTAAATTTTATTGATAGCCCTCTGGAACTCATGGGCTAGAGATATTGCTATCGTTTCATAAGCGGTGAAACACTCTGACACACACATCTAAGGAGGGCACGGTAGTCCAGTGGTTAGCGCGCGAGAATTGCACTCGGTAGGCCCGGGTTCGATTTCCGGCTCTGCCAAAACTGCCGCCGTGTTCACGCGGAGTACGATCACGTTAAACATGTGGGTCCGTAAGTCCTTCCGAGAGGTTGGTAGTAGGGGAAGGAGGGTACGGTTCTTGTGGATGCCTCCCCACTGGGTTCCGGTCTAAATTGGGTGGCACTTCCCGGCCGTCCAAACAGTTACCTTACACCTTTCTGGTAGGTCGGATGGTCTGGGTATCAACAACAACACACATCTAAGGGATTAGGTAAGGGAGCTTCTAGCCACACTGGCTGTGTCTTAGAATCCAGATCCAAAGTGCTCCGAGAAAGTTGTAACTTTGATTGGTTGTGTCCTGGAGCTCAGCCAAGATGGAATAGAGAATGAACTCATAGTCAACTCACATGAATACTCTGAACTCATATGATGGGTTTGCCTAAGAACCTTTTTACCTGGTCGTTTTTGCCGCACATCTTTTATGTTCAGCCCGCTATAAGTTAATGAATGTTACGATTCAATTTTTCCTGAAAATGAACGATTTTCAGGAAAGCAAAATATCTACGTTTTCAAATTTGTTACAAATGTTTTAATTAAATATATTCCTAGTGAAAAAAAATATAAACTTGAGAGAACTATTCCCATAGCTTATAATTTCAAACAAAAGCACAGGCTTACAGCCTATTTTATAAATGGCGGACTAGACACTGACAGAAGACTGTTAGGGCTTTCTATTTATCATATTTAATTACAGATGACAACATATATCGACAGCCCGGACATCGTCAGGATTCTGCTCTTACTGTTACACGCCACACAGCCCGACAACTGAGAGTTATGGTCTGGGGTGCCATTTCGTTTGATAGCCGGATCCCTTTGATAGTCCTCCGTGTCACCATGACAGTACAGCGGTACGTTGCCGACATTCTACGACCCGTTGTATTGTCATTCCTTTCGCGACAACCGGGCTAAGTTTTCAGCAAGATAATGCTAAGCCACACACGGCACGCCTCTCAATTGATTGTCTGCGTGCTTACGACACACTTCATCGGCCAGCAAGATCCCCGGATCTCTCACCTATTGAGCACATTTGGGCTGAGATGGGGCGTCTCCTGCGACCATCCCAGAATGTAGACGAATTAGCTCGTCAATTGGAGGCCATTTGGAACGAAATCCCTCAGAACACCATCCGGCAAATTTATGCATCAATGCCTCGTCAGATAACAGCTTGTATCAAGGCCAGAAGTGGAGCAACGCCATATTGACGTGCTCACTTTGTGTAGATCGTTTAGTGCAATAAATCATCCAATTGTTCTGAAATTCTAATCATTTCTTTTTCTGTACATCCACATTACACGTATTATATTTTGTCACATTTGGATAATTATTTCTTCGTGCGTCGATTTTTTTGTCTTAGAGTGTATAACAAAATAAACATACCAATGAAAGTTACAGTATAGCCTTTTGAGATTTTAGAAAAAAAAAAAAAAAACTTTAAGTAAAATATATTCCTAATAAAAAGTAAATAAATATGAGTTAGAACTTTTCATAAAACTTACAATTTCAAAAGGAAACACAAATTCACAGTCGATTTTAGGAAAGGTGGATTAGACAGTGAAAGAAAACGATTAGAGCTTTCTATGTATTTAGCATATTTGATTGCAGATGACAACATATGGTTATCTATGACGCCTGTAACCGGCAGTTCTCTTTGCCTTAGTCTCCCCTATGTAAATATCATTATAACAACTATAGTTATGGCATGTCCTCATGAAAGCTGAGGAAAACTGAAACACTTCTTCGATCCTTACATTTCTTTATCCAAATGTAGTAAAACTTAAGATTAAAAAAAATTACTTTTGAGAGTACGATATACCACAGTACAAACATATACCTACATATACAAACATGTACAAATATAATTAGTTATTTTATGGACCTCCTGTACAATAAATCAGCAGCATTTACTTTTTACTTTCTAATACTATAGAATATAGTATAAAGTACTGTTTTCATGAAAATTTTTGATTTCAAGATTTTGATGCTAATATATGTTTTAAGACCTCCTGAACAGGTTGTGTATATTTTTAGAGTCACGTTTCTCTGTCTGTCTGTCTTCAGTCAATTTCTTGTGTACAGGATAGCTTCAACAAACATTAATGGATTTGCACCAATCTTTATATCTGGCTTTATTATCGAAAAATCTAGAACTAGATAGAATGTTTTGAAATTCGAGTGAAAACTTCGAAATTTATTCGAAATCTTATATTTTCTTAACATGGCAGCATAGGACAAAACATGACATAATTATGCAAAAAAAAGATTATTTAAGGTTCAATGGACAGTTTCAACAACTGTAGTGGAAAATAGCCGTGATGCAATTTTTACTTTCCCTGCAATACATGGTAATGTATAGGGAAAGTATTGGAATCATGCCGAAAATCGCAAGTCGAGTTTTCGACGGATCTACAAGTTTCAAGACCTCTAGAATACGAAAAAAACTATTTTTAACGTGACGTCTGTGTGTCTGTCTGTGTGTCAGTGCAATGTATGTTTCCACTTTAACTAAAAAACTAATGGACCGAATTTCATAAAATTTGGTAGATAAGTCACTTGGGTCAGACCCTGGTGCTGATTAATTTTTGGTAGGATTCGTAAAAAGAGAACTTGCCTTTTTTGAGGAATGGTCCTTAAAAATGTCATATATCCACTCTAGCTAAAATACTAATTGACCAAATTTCACTCAATTTGGTAGAAAAGTTACTTGTAGGATACTCTGGTGCTGATTAGATTTTGGTACGATTCAGAAAAGAACAACCTGCCTTTTTTTGCAAAATGGCCCGCAAAAATCGCAAAAATCTAAATTAAAAAACTATGTATGTTCAAATATATCCTTTAAATGCTTGTTTTATACGTAATGTTTAACGAAGAAAATAATAAGACCAACCCCATTACACTAGGACTAGCCGTTCTCGAGATATTTTTGTTTTTTCGTTCTTACTCTACGCCACCTTTGAAAATGAGTCCAGTTACCAAATGAGAACGAAAATTGAATTAAAAGTGAATTAAATTTAATTAAAATAAAGAGAACGTGGATATAAGTCTGCAGGGAAAGTCATGTGCTGCCCACTTCAGATTTTTATGTTCGTAGCGTTATTAGCTTGACCCCTTGGGGTAGCTTATCCAATGCATTACCCCAATGTCAAATTTGATATCAATCAAAAGATTTCTTCAAAGCCTTTGAAATGAAGGTTAACATGTTATAATTGTGATCATTTGGACCAACAATGCAGATTTTTGAAATTTGTCTAGCAAAATATGCGAAAAAAAAAATACAAGGTGCTTAAATGTGGATTTCGGTATGAAAAAGTAGAGTTAAGCCAAACTTAATTAAGTTAATTAAGTGTGGCTTAACTCGACTAGTTAATTAATATTTATTTACCACTAGTTAATTAATATTTATTTACCACTAGTTAATTAATATTTATTTACAGGGAAGAAAATGATAATGACGGAATAAAGAGAAATATTTTAAAAAGTCGGTGAAGCCAAGAAATGAGATTGAAAGTTTGGCAAAGTGTTCGCTGTATGGGCACACTAGGCATTATATATAATTGCATAAATGGAAAATATTTAATCTAAGTTCTGCCTTTTACAGAAGGCCATGCATTTTAACAGCAGGCCTCTGCCTATCAATTGAGCAAGGGTGTGTTGAAAAGTACTTGTTACATGATAAAAAAAGGTGTGTTCGTCACCTAACTTCTTTACAATCACGCGAATCAATCATATTCTTGAAAAACCATCCAGATATGATTTCTGCTAGAAACGTATGCAAAGAGATAGCGAATGTAAATACTGAAGACGGATAGTTTGGCTTTCTTCATATCTTTATGACTTTTTTAAGTGTTTGGTTTTTGATTCGAGGTCTGAGCAGTCTTATCTATAGTGGTGAGAATAGGGAGCTTGTTTATAGATAAGTATGTAACTTAATATTAGTTTGAGGTACATTTCACTGTACTTGATGTACAGAAGCAGATGGCTTTTATGAGGAATGTGTTGATTACTTTTCTCGTGTTTGTTAATGGAAGTTTAATGTGCGAATTTTAAAAAGGCTTGCTTATGAAACTATTCTTCCGCTCTGAATGTCATAATCGCTGTCGGAGATTTTCAGAAAGATCTACTTCTGCAACAGCTATTTTAACTTAAAGACTTGCTGTTAATGAAGACTCACTTATCTACGGTGAGGAAAATTTTGGCGGTGCATTTACCAAATAGGTCATTTTCTTTATGAGTGGTTTTGTAGCAAGAGAATTTGGGTTTTCGTTTGTGATTGGTTATTAGCCATCTTTGGGATTAAACCCTTTAATTGATATAAGTATCATGTTTAAACTGTCGAGTTGGGCATATTGCAACTAAATCTATATTGTATTTGGTGTTTTCAAGTATAGTAAACACCAAACTATATAGATTGGTGTTATATTGATGTTTATTTTTGAGTATTTCTTATATATACGGTGGCAAACTTTAAAAAAATGCGCAGTCAGGGTTTTTTTCTTGAATCATTCGAATCCTTAAATCATATTTTCAAACCTCGAATCAGTCTATCTAAGCAGCGACTAGCAGCATTGATTCACTTTCTCTCTTTACAGTCTCATTACACTTGGTACGTTTACTTCGTGCTTGTACAATTTACAGCAATTCGATTATTTCGGGGGTGTTTTAAGCACGAAAAGGTCTAACTATGCTGTTTGTTGCCCTAGAAGCACGATTCCTATAGAAGGAAAGGCATCTGGTATAGATACTTGTTAACTCTGTGCTTTATTTGAGTGTCCAGTAGATATACAGATGTAAATTCAATATTCTTACTAGATATTCAAAGATATAATGTAAGTAGATTCTAACTTTAGTACTATTTCATTGTTTATACTGAAATTTAAAGTCATCTAAAACTATTGAAATAAGGATGTTTACAATCATATAAAACGCTACCAATTTGATCACCTTTATAAGTTCTCTACCTTTCCTAAATATGCCATGGTAATGAATAAAAATGTTGCATAATGTAGTGAATTTATAAAGTGATATATCGTCATAAGTTCATAAATAGTCTAAACTTACCGAACAAGTATGTAGCTCTTTGGTAGTCAACTTAGTGCCATAGTTAAAAAGAGTTAAAATAACCGTTTTATTAGTTGAATAACTGTAACGGTTTTCCATTGGGTCCACATTAATTAAATGATATTGACGGCTGCAAAACTATTATGCGATTATTAGGGAAGCTGTCTTCCCGAGGTCCTGGCTATGCCTAAGGGTCAATTAAGTCGTGTGTACTGTACTTAGTATATTGACTGGTGAAATTGCACTTTCCGATATCCAAGCCTGTTTGATGAATGTTCCAGATTGGCCAGTACAATAGCAGAAAAACATCATCAAATATGCTACAAAATGCAATTAGATACTTTATCAATGGTTCTAATATTTTTTGTAAACATCTAGATTTTGAACCTGTTTTACGACATTTTTATCATAAACCCTCTTGGTCTGAGTTTCTTAATGTATCAGATTCACATTTTGAAGTTTAATGCATATAGAATCTATATTGTATAATCTTAGAAATAATATCGATAATACTGTTTTTCAGCATTGTGCAGAAAAGTTCCTTCTTTACATGCAACTTCACCGTTAGAAACAGTTATTAACAGAAATTTGCTGCATCGCATATTTTTTCTATCAAACTTCAGGTTAGGAATCACTGCACTGCAGCATCACTATAGAGGAGCTTGACCTTATGCTTTGTATCATCTGTGCGTCAGACCTGGATGGACTCATTCCGCCTTTTTCGGGAGGTTACACACGTACTTTTATTAAACATTCGACAACAGATACTTTCTAGGAAGATTGAAAACATATCTGTACACCATCCCCATACTTATAGGTTCTCCGTATAAAATACTTACTGAAACCAATCATTATTGATCACCTTAAACACTTATAAATCGTCCAATTGACCGTCACATTCAGTTCGCACCTTTGCAAGAGACACGAAATTGAAAACCTGCATTCTCCTTCATTATCCCGGCGCATGTGGTAATAAAGTGTAATAATTTAACCGACGGGTGAGCGCCATTACATTCGGCCCCTGTCACCATCGTTACCGATCGTTACATTATTTTTCCCCCACATATTTATGGGCTCACCGAGCCATATATCAATGTCACTTGTCGACTCGCAGGATTCGTAGAGGTACGAATGTTTTCGAGCCGGACTTGCATTTTTGGTCACGTCTACTGTGAGGTGTGGCAGTAGAAAAAAAAAATCAAGAAAGATAAATAGAAATGGGGGCGTGGAGCGTTTTTCTTCGCGTGCATGTATCGTTCAATTTGTTTTATTGAGACAGTGCTGTTATGAGTGAAATCATTTTAGATTCATTGACTTAATGTGATGATAAGAGGAGATGTATTTGAAACGGAGTTCTTGGAATAGCATAGATATGGCCAGAGTTCGCTGCAAAGACATTGAAGTGAGCCTTTCGAGGTTAGAAGTTATCAATCTGTCTGAACCATATCTTCTGGGAATAGATTCATGTATTATTAATTAATTTTATTTTATTAATCCGCAAGTATTTTTTTTTAAATTCTGTTGGAAATATTTTTAGTAATTTTGATATTTTAAGGGGAAATTTAGAAATAAGAGAATTTTTAAGGCACTCACTGCACTATTTGCATATACGATATAGAATTTAGAACATCTCCTAAAAATCAAATATTTTTCTAAATTAACGCACTTGTCCAAATTTATATTACTATGGGCTTGAACTAAAATTAAATTACTACACACTATTCCTTCCACCGGCCACACATTTTGTTGCCATAAACCTTTGGGTTGGCCGTGTGGTCTGGGCTTTCGACACTATTCCTTCCCGGTCGTCCATTCTGTTGCTCCAAGTCCTCTGGACGAGCCGGACGGCCTGGGGCTTTCACACTATTCTCTCCCACATTTCTGGTAGGTCGGACGGTCTGGGTCTCAACAACAACAACAACACTATTCTCTCCCCCTATGGGCGAGTCGGACGGTCTGGGTCTTCAACACTATTCTCTCCCCCTATGGGCGAGTCGGACGGTCTGGGTCTTCAACACTATTCTCTCTTTTTCTCGGCCACACATTATGCTACCATTAACCTCAGGGTTGGTCGTGTGGTCTGGGCCTTCAACACTATTCTCTCTACACACGATTCTCTCTGTCCGGCTGGCCAAACAGCTGCTCTAGTCTCAAGTCGGACGGTCTGGGTCTTCAACACGATTTTCTGTCCATCGACACGTCTTTTTAAGTACAAATTATTTTCATAAGTATGGCATTCTGCTTTAATTTATAACCTTCTCACAGAAAAAACCAAACGAAGTCCAAATGTCCATTGATCGAGTTGATCCAGCAATTTCCCATATCCTTCCAGTCAACTAAATATCCAGTAAGATCAAGCTGATTAATGTCCCATAACTTTCCAGCCCATTAATTATCTAGTTTGATCGAGCTGATTAAGCAATTTTCCATAACCTTCTAACCAACTTGCACTGATTAGTTCATTTCGCCATTTCTAAAACTTGCTTGCTCAGCTGTACAACATTATAGAATGTTCTAACTTTGAATACTGTTGCGCTATATCATACTCATACCAGTGATCGGTTTCACAATATGTAGTGTCTTTTAGCCTCAGATATCCGATAACTGTACTGTTAGCAAGATATCTCTATATGCCACAACTTTGCGTACCTCTACTACAGACGATAAAGCAGCCATATCTCTTAACCAGCTTAGAATTTATAAAAGATTCAACTAACACTCCAAGATGTAGCAACGACTAGACAGCTATTCACAAAACCCGCCCATAGGGGGTTCCCCCCAAGCATGGAATTATGCTCTCATCGCACAGATCAACATCGGCAGAAAATATCAAATTTATAAATATAATGTTTGTGCCGTCTATTCACTATGTATTTCATCCCAACGCTTATATATCAATATCATAATCAAAAGATTTAAATTCAACTTTAGAACCATTCCTTGACTTAAAAACCTACCCTTATATGGGTTGAAGAGAGTTATAGCCCATTTCGGCCTACACACTGAATAGCGCTACAAATCAACGGCTTCTCGTGATGGATTTCCTGCATACTCTCATCTGGACACCTTCCGCTTTAACCAGAATGAGGAACGACTCGAGGATAATTTCTAAATTGCCTTCTATTGCTCTGAAGAAATAACACTTGGACTTAATGTTCCTCTCTCTTTCTTTCCTTCTGTTTTCCTCAATAGGTATGTATATCATTTGGCCATGAAGAACATTTGGATCTTATTGACTCTCTAATGGCTGCAGCTGTATTCATAAAAGAGTTGAGTTGTTATAAAATACTCTTGGCTCGTTTTCATTAATTTTGAAAAACAGTTGCTTGATATTGTAATGCTTTGTGATTTTACAGGTATTTGTGTTTTGATATTTTTTTGTTGTACTTGACATTTTTTTCTCCATTATTATCAACTGAGATTATTTTTAAATTTACCTAGACAAGGTTAAAAAATTGCGTTTTGTAAATTAAAATATTAATAATATGTTTAGATTAAAAAAAAATTTCGAAAATTTGAAGGTGTGCTTTGTGATCCAAGCATTTTAGGGATCAATAAGCCTCTGACGTAGATCGATTGAAATATTCGTACTAAATGTATTTAGATTTCCTGCTCAATTTCTTCAACATATGTCATGGCCACAGACTCACTGAAAGACAGACACATGCATACACACTGAGAATAAATGATAGATTCGTATTTAGGGTCATTCAAAATATGTAAAATCATCATAATTCGAGATCCAGATTTTTGACCCGATAACAATAGTTTCTATTTACATATACTATCTATTGCACGAAAAGTAAAGAATTATCAAGTGATTTTCGATATTTATAATACACAATGCCAGAAGCTCTACTATACTAATTATTGAAATGATGCTGAGAGAAAATGTTACAGAACAGCAAAGTGTTACAGAGAGAAGTAAAGTGTTACAGAGAGAAGTAAAGTGTTACTAGAGGGAAGCAAAGTATTACAAAGCAATGAGGGCTGTAGAAGGAGCAACATAGACATCATTTCCAATTGACAGGAATTTTTTTTATTCAAATTCGATATAACATGCTGTGGAAAGTCAGGAGCACTGATACTCATAGAGGACTTTGCTGCAGCATATAAAGGTATCTTAATTGAGTTTGTTACCAGCAGGTATTATATCAGTTTGATTGGGACTGCAAAGCAGAGATTTATGAGACCTTGAAATAGTCAATAATTTAGTTGGTTTAGAACTGAACACTGAATACATTATGTTTAGAAATACACGTGGTCAGGTAGGTTTTAAGTCATCTATTCCCAAAGAAAACAATATTGAGGCTGTGAGTTTCGTGTCGTAGTTCTACCCTCTTTATATTATCTATACTTATCACTATAATGCATGATTTATGCAAAAAATTGTATCAGTGCAGGTAAACTCCAGAAAGCTAAAACCGCATACTTCTGTATACCATTTTCCGTTCTATTCTTACGTATGTCATACTCATAGATACATTCTTCTGTGATGGAACATTTTTCTGTAGTAAATTTAAAAATCACATTATTTTCGTGGTCCCTAGAAGCAGCATAGAGAAGATCGACTTTCCCTCCAACAATACCACTGCAGATTCTTCTACAACATCATAAGGAATTCATGTTCATGATACCTACAATACATTTGTAAGTGACCACAGTGTCCAGAAGCTACGAGTACACATATTCCTGTATGAAGATAGGTCTCATGAACAGAGTCTTCTATGACCCGTTGACTTCCACCACTCCCACTTATCTCCAAAGACTATCATGACACCCCTAACAGCATTTTTTGTCACTGTGACGTAAGATTTACGTTACACTGTGACTTTGGGACGTCACAGGACGTCTCGACAATGTCATATTGAGGTCACAATGAAATCATTTTGGTCATTTTACTGGTCGTTTGTGACGTCGCATATTAACTTGCTTGTGACGTCACATTGTAATTGCCATTGTGATGTCGTCACATTATTACGTGTTAATTAAATTGTGGAAACGTCACAGAATATAGTCACAATGAAGTTACAAAGTTACTAATACGTAAGGTCGAATAGAAGTCACAAATATGATGTCACATTGTGACCCAGGTGTCACGTGACTACAACGCCACTGTCATAGATGTGACGATCTTTGCTGTGAGGGACGAAGAGACATGAATTGTAAAAAAAAGTGCAGTGAAAAATTTACAAAGAAAATGACATGAGCAGGCTAAATAAAAAGGAAATCTAAAAATATATTATCGTAATTTCTGAAAGAAGTTAAATAGTGCTCATATCTGTCACCTTATTTGACAAACTCAATTAGTCGGTCCGCATAGTTCATTCCCATGGAAATTTTTCTCAGTACGACGACTTATTCTACACAAGAAAGGCATGATGAAAACTTATCTACAAATCCATTAAACTCCGTAATTGCCCATACAAATTCTCACTTGCGATTCTTCTTCATCTATCTACATCCCAGCACACACATCTCTCAAACTTTGAAAAACGACACCTGGCGAACATTTACCAGCAAGAACTCGCACCAGAGCAAGACCAATTTGTGCAGGCAGGTACCTCCTAACACCAGACGATCCATCAATGTCCACTTACGGGCGAGAAAGGTGACCATTTGTGTGTATTGCACAGTTGTCGTTAATCAAAGCACGCCATGATATAACTAGACGTGAGAGCTCTGCGGGATTAGAAGGGGGGATGTTCAAGACAAATGGAGCTCTGCTGGAATGGATACAGCAGGGAGTGTGTTGGCCAGGAATACCCCGCAGTGATTTTGAGCATGGTTGATAGGTAAACGTGGTTAATACTGAATAGTTCTTATGTAATGAAAGAGGCGTCTGTAATTAAGTTACTAAGAATAAACGGAGGTTTGCTACAGAATACTTCATAATGTCCCATGGATCAGTATCATGATTAGCATCGGGTTTTAAGCATTTTAATTTGCTAATGTGTAAATTGCAACAATTTATCAGTATCTGCCAATAATACAACATGAAATTTCATTCAGTACATAAATAAATAATAGTTTACACTTTTTTGTTCTGTCACATGCCCCGAGGTTCAAGGCGTCTTCTGGGTATTCTTCATTATTTTAGCATCGTTCCTGATAGCAGTGTGTGCAGTCGTTCTTTATATATATAAGAAAATCTGATGTGGACAACACATGACTTTCCTTACATAATGTAATGAATTTACTACTTTTACAGTTAAAAAAATGTTATTCTTATATTCTTATAGTAGATACTTATATTCTTTTCAAGAGATTGAATTTTCTTCAATTAGTCGTCATTTTCATTGATTTAGAGTCATTTTTATAAATTTGGCGAGATTTATAGAATTTGGCAACAATTAAAAATGTCGCCAAGTTGGTGACATTCCGCCAAATTCGTCGCCAAAATCTCGCCAAGCGTTATAGATGGAGAAATGAGTTATTCTTACAGCAGATAAATGACTATTGGCGTTCAAATACAAAAGTATTACTCAAAGTATCTTTTTTCATGAATGGAACGCGCTAGATCCACGAGAATGATGTCACCAATTTTATCGCATGGTATTACATATGAAAAGCGAACATGTTTCTCAATAGGAAATATTTTTTTTTTATTTTATATAACATGTTGATAATTTTTTTGAAAAATGTGCAATATCTCGAGAACGGTTCATGTTAGCGTTCTAAAATTTATGTCAATCGTTTTCTAATGAAACATTACATAAGAAATGTCTATTTGCGTAACTTTATTAGCGGTTTTGCTTTTTTGACGATTTTTTCAAAATTTCACTCGAAAATTTAGGGGTGTTCTGAACATCCGTTTACGTATAAAAACAATAGGTTTCCAGTATTCACAGATTGTGATTTTTGTACCAAATTTCATTCGAATCGCTCCATTCGTTCGTGATATATCGCCTCCACAGTCTCACTGACACACACACACACCCACACACACACACACATGCACACACACATCACTTCAAAAATGTTTGATTCGTGATCAGGGATGCTTGAAACGTGCTCTCCCGTCGAAAACTCGAATTCGAATTTTCGACCCCGTCACAATACTTTCCTTATACATTATGCATATAAGGAAAGTAATTAGACCATATCGTAAAATACTGCATAAAATATATATTACAGGAAATGACTAAACGCCAGAACCCAATGTGGTAGCGCCACCTAATATAACGAAAGAAAAGTAAAACGGGAAAATATAACAATATGGAGAAAATATAAATGCTGTATAGGAAATGAGTGAGACAGAGAAGATATAATTAGAAATGATCATGCAATAATTTCGTGAAATATGGTGTCGTTGAGAAATCATTAAACAAATTGTTGGAATTTTTATAAAAAGCTTCAAAAAACTCATTAATCAAGAAATTAATAAATCTTTATTTACAAATCACTGCTGAATTGCTAGTTACCGGCTTGCTTTTTTTTCTGTGAATATTATTCTAAAGCGCTCTTCACTTTTCGAATTGGATTTCTTCTAAGCGTTTTATAGTAATAAAAAATTATTTAATGAAATATTTTAATAGATACCATATTTTCCAGTGTTATGGCATGACCACGTATAATTACCCTTTCTGTCTCATTCTTTTTCTGCACAACACTTCACATTCACATTTTCTGCGCAACACCACATTCCCATTTTCTGCTTTCCCCCTCTCTATCGTTTTACTTATCTTGTGTCACATTAGGTAGCACTACTATACATTGATTCTGCACTACTACACATTCGCTACTAAGCATTTCTGATACGAATGTCTGCTTACAACATTTTATTTGTGCAACATTTTGACACACATCTGATCTAGTTATTACTTTCCTTATATACATAATGTATAAGGAAAGTATTGTGACGGGGTCGAAAATTCGAATTCGAGTTTTCGACGGGAGAACACGTTTCAAGTATCCCTAATCACGAATCAAACATTTTTGAGGTGATGTCTGTGTGTGCGTGTGTGTGTGAAAGTATGTGTGTGTATGTGCGTCAGTGAGTCTGTGGAGACGAGAACTGATGAACAAATGGAGTGATTTGAACGAAATTTGGTACAAAAATCACAATCCGTTTATACTGGAAGCCTATTATTTTTAAACGTAATTGTCCTAAGGTAACATCCTTTTTAGGACACGCCCGGTAAGAGCGCGAAAAAAAATAAGGCCGTGAGTATAACAAACATTAATTTATTTACACTATATAAATATTTACAACATTATTTATTCAAAGTATTTGAAAGACCACTTCTCATATTCAAAAAATTGGAAGTATATCGAATTCAGATAAACCAAACGAAAGTGCATATAGTCTCATAGACTAACATTGAAAGATGGTAATCTAAAATGAAAAACAACTGACTTTTTCTATTAACTAATTAATTTGGAGTTAAACAAGTAGGTATTTTAATTAGCGTTAATTTGTTAAATTAAATGGAGAGGGAGAGAAAGACAAAAGATACAAATCAGGCACAGGCCCTTAAATGTGGAACTCACCGAACAATCGCCGAATAAACGACATCTCTCTGAACAGCATTTTTCAGAGGACCTTGTTATGAACACTTCTTTACTCACTCTAAACTCAGTTCCTTCTCCTCGCTCCTCTTTTAAATTCTGAAAAACTCTCTCTCTCCAAGATTTTAAAACACGCCCCTGAGGCGCATACAAACATCCCATTGGATTCAGGGTCTTAACCCCTTGACCCCAACGCACCGCCATTGGCTTTAGGCCTTCCAAAAACAAAAAGCCCCTTCTCCAGCCCCTGCGAAACTGATATTCCTTCGGCCACTAATTGAAAGTCGCCGAGGACCCTATGACCCTTCCGAAAAGGACGTTAAATCTTTCGGTACGAAGCCGAGATCCAAAGCAGCTTCGACATCCTGGTTTTCTATTTCGAGTGCAGATGGCCGAACGAAAAGGCTGACCCCCAAAAATAAATAAGAAGACTCTAGGTCGCATTCCCGAAAATATTGGCTCATGGGTTTACCATGCGACAGTAATCTAATGTTCAGAACCCCCTAAATTGCGAGTGAAATTTTGAAAAAATCATCAAAAAATCAAAACCTTTAATAAAGTTATGCAAATAGACATTCCTAATGTAATTTTTCCTTAGAAAACGATTTACATAAACTTTAGAACGCTAGCATGAATCGTTCTCGAGATATTGCACATTTTCTAAATAAATTTATCAAAAATTCCCATAAATTAAAAAAAATATATATTAACTGTTGAGAAACATGTTCACTTTTCATATGTAATATCATGCGATAAATTGGGTGACATCATTCTCGTGGATCTAGCTCTTTCCATTTATGAGAAAAGATACTCTGAGTAATACTTTTGTATTTGAACGCCAATAGTCATTTATCTGCTATAAGAATAACTTATTTCTCAGTCCATAACGCTTGGCGAGATTTTGGCGCCGAATTTGGCGGAATGTCGCCAACTTGGCGACTTTTTTAAATGCTGCCAAATTGGTTCAAGTACTACTCATATTCCTGATTTCATGCCAAATCTGGGGGCCATTTCTGGGAGCGGCTAGACGTGACCTATGACATTGCGACTTGGGGGCTCAATTGAGAATAAGGATCCAAGTGGCTAGTTGAACAATGCGGGAAGGAAGGGTCGAAGATTAGGTGGGAGTGATTTCTTCTAAATGTGTGTTAAGTTTTTCTTTGGCATGGAAAGACAGAGGGAATTGAATGGGCTGTTGTGGTTTTAAGTAGTAGAGCTGGACAATCTCTGAGGGACAATCTCTGAGGTCATGCATTAAAATTAAGTAGCTCAGCTGACATAAAGGGGGTATTCACTAATTTCATTTGGACTTTATAGGACATCGTTTTTGCTTTCCATGCAATGAATAACCTATAGAAACGAAATAAAACATTTTTTAAAGTAACATTTTTTAAAGTAACATCTCTCTCTCTCTCTGTGTGTGAGGGGGGGGGGGGGGGCGCACTCGCATAAATTGAATATCTGTTTGTGTTTGTCTGGGGGGGGGGAGCGCGCGCTCATAAAATGAAAATCTGTTTATTTGTGTGTTTGCGTTTGTGTGTGGGGGGGGGGGGCGCGCATAAATTGAAAACCTGTTTATTTATGTGTTTGTGTGGGGGGGAGGGGCGGTGCGCGCGCGCGTTATAGGCCACTGTTTTTGCTTTCCATGCAATAAATGGTAATTTATAGAAACGAAAAAAACATTTTTTAAAGTAACGTCTCTCTCTCTTTCTCTCTGTTGAAGACCCAGACCGTCCGACTCGTCCAGAGGACTTAGAGTAACTAGTTCGTTTGTACTTGTTTGTGTTTGTGTGCGTTTGTGTGTGTGTGTGAGTGTGAGCACGTTTGTATTTGTGTGCGTTTGTGTTTGTGTGCGTTTGTGTGTGTGGGGGGGGGGGGAGGCGAGCGCATAAATTGAAAATCAGTTTATTTGTGTGTTTGTGTGTGGGGGCGGCGTCTGTGTGTGTGTGTATGTGCGCGCGTGCAATATATACCATCGTTTTTGCTTTCCATGCAATGAATGGTAATCTATAGAAACGAAAAAAAACATTTTTTAAAGAAACGTCTCTCTCTCTCTCTGTGTGTATGTGTGTGTGTGTGTGTGATTGAAAATCCGTTTATTTGTGTGTTTGTGTTTGTGTGTGTGTGTGTGTGGGGGGGGGGGTGCGTTATAGACTATTGTTTTTGCTTTCCGCGATTATTGGATTCGGGGATTAGTGTTATTTTGACAAAGATTTTAGAAATTTTTTAATTTTAATAAGATTAGAATGATTTGTAATAAAAGCATTATAAAGAGCTAAAATTACACCATAAAGATCAGTAATATTAATATTATTAAAAAAATCTCTGAAAAGTTTGAAAATTTATAATTTTACCAAGAAATGTTAAATTGTTCTTTAATTTTTTACTGTTATTTAGAATAAAATGTCTTGTCTTTTATTGCTCATGGTTAGGACATATGCAGTATTTTCTCAGGTACATTTTTTTATATTCCTATTTTATTTTTCAATCTTTTTGCGTCCAGTCCAAGTAGACAAGAGTTTATAAATATTATCTATCTCTGTTTTCAGAAACAAGCATTTTCTATTAATTTTGAATAGATACTTGGACTTTAAAAATAATTTGTTCAAAATGTACCACTTTTCAGGCATAGTGCTTATCCACGTGTATAGCTTTATTGCTTGGTTATTTTATGTTTTTCAATTTTCGAATTCTCACCATTGATATTTGTTGAATATATTTAGCTTGGGTGACTAGACATTGTGTATGCATTTTATTCTCTTCGTGATTGATGATTCACTATTTTATCCTTCTTTTTAAGTTGTTGGTATTTTTTAAGTTAGGATTTAATAAGTTACAACTGCTTTCTATTCTATTATTGAATTCTAAATAACAGTATTTTCATATTATATATTTATTATATATATATATATATATATATATATATGTATATATATGATACAAAATAGAATTTTAAAAAGGAAAGAAGACCCATCTGGAAAAGAAGTTTTGTGCTTTTGAAGTAGAAAATGTTTAACAATTAATAGAAGTCTGTAGTGATTTGCTGAATTGTTAACTATATCTTGTTGACAATACTAACAAAACGTTATCTGCCAAAATAATGTATTTATAATATGCGGCTTTATGATAACAAAAAAACTGTATAAATAAAAAATAATTTAAAATCATTTTCTGCAATGATAATTTGTAAATACATGCTAAAACAGACGTAACAAAAAGTCAAAGAAAAGAAAGTGTTGTAGAATTTCCAGATAATTGTGAACATGTTCATTTTAGAGATTTAAAAATAAGTAGATTACGATTCTATAAAAAAAAATTGTGCATAACAATTAACAATCTACGGCAATGGCACATTTTTGTACTTTTCTTGAACTACTACAATGTGCTGCTCTAGTGTGAATGTGTCAAATCTGTGGATCATTCGTAGAAGCGAAGGTGGAGATTCTGGTAATTTGACCGGTGGCCGGTTTCGTGTGGGAAAGTTGTGAAAACGCAGTTCTCTTTTTGTCTCCTAATGCCCTCCCCCCACCCCACCCCCCACACACATGCAAGACCAGGAAATGAACATTCCTCCTTTACTTCTATCGTAAATCTCCGTCAAAGAAAGGCAGTTATTTTCTAACCAAGAAAAATTCAAGAAACTAGATATTCGAAAGAAATATTTGTAATCATTGAAACTACTGTTTCCATTTCTTTATTGGCTGTGATATTCATTTCATAAAACACTTCTTTCCAAATGCAGTTACATATTATTAAAAAACTCTTAAACATTGTTTCTTTATTTTAAATTTATAAAGATTGTTTAAAAACCCCAGTCCAAGAAAAAGTCCTTAACATCAAAAATGAAAATTAAATTTCTGAGGTATTTATATACCAAATTTTGTTAAATTTGGTCCATTAGTTTTTAGCTAGAGTGGATAAAGGCAATATTTGCCGGCCATTTCGCAAAGAAGGTAGATTCCTTTATTACGAATCGTACTAAAATCTAATGAACATCAGGGTTTCCCACAAAAAACTTACCTACCAAATTTTAGGAAATTCGGTCCATTAGTTTTTCAGTTAGAGTGGATATAATATCCTCACAAACACACAGACACACACAGACGTCTCCCTAAAAAGAGTTTTTTCGTGTTCTAGACGTCCCAAAAGGTGTAGATCCTTCGAAAATTCGACTTCCAATCTTCGGCACTATTCCAATATTTTGAATACACACACACACACACACACACACATATATTATCTGTGTATCTAAATTCCGTGCCTACGCAATTACAATAGTTGTGATCTTAAATGATCCCTAAACTTTTATTGTTTCTACAACGAAGCCTAATTTTGACTTATGCAGAGTCAAAATATCTCAAGCGATTGTAAGGTGAGTTATATAGGAATTGCTGAATTTTTTCACGCAAAATTATTTAGCTCTAGAGTCTGGAATACAAGTTATATGAATGAAATATTCATTGATTTCGCATAGAGAATCAGACGATTTATATATTTTAAATATTTAAGTTTTAAATATTTAAGTATAATAAATTACTGTAGTACTGTGATAATGTAAAGAATATCACCACTGAATGTATCACATTTTAGCGATTTTTAAATGAAAGTGCATTTCAGTTGGAAAGTGTTTCATAATCATTGCTTATGCATGATTGATGCTTCTTTTTTTTTTTAAATAGATATATACATGATTATTTTACAATGATGATTAGGTTCTCTGCTTTTAACAAATTTTAATACTAGGATAGATATATAAAACTTTTGAATGTACTGTTTTATGTACTGCATTTTAAATATGTCAGGGATAATAGCTTGAGCTATCTATATTTTTAACACTTTACAACATAGTTGAAAAGTGTTTATGACCTTGTTCATTCTCTCTGTCTATCTGTCCGTTAGCACGATAACTGCCGAAAAAATTACTTTATCAAAATGAAATTTTAGTATGTTGTTCAGACGATCTGTGGGATCTATGGGAATATAAATGAATCATATCACCAACTTAGTTTTGGATTGAATCTGGGTTGAAAAAATGAAATACACTGAACCCTATGGGACCTGATTTTTCAAACATTTTTTAAGCGAATTTAAAATACACAAATTGCTTTGAAAGTTTTAGGAAATGTTCAAATTATCCCATAAAATATATAAAAAAAAAATTTCAGCAACATATATTCAATAGTTTTTAAAATAAAAATTAAAACAAGAGAGATCAATCATGCTTAAAGCATTGATTATGAAACACTTTCCAACTTCAATGCAATTTTATTTAAACATGTCTAAAATGCAATACATTCCTCGGTAATATTTTAAAACTTATCACAATACTACATTAATTTATTATATTTGAAACCTTAAACCTTCATAAAAAAAAATTAACTTCATTCAAATGACGGCATTAAAGTATAAATTGCCTCGTTTAAACATCTCTAAAATGTGATACATTCCTCGGTAATAATTTTAGAATTGTCATAATACTACGGTAATTTATTATATTTGAAAACTTCATCGAAAACAACTGAAATCCATTCAAATGATGTCATAGAAAAATAACACGCCTGGCTCTCTCTGTAAAAGCAACATTGCATACATAAATAATTCCCCCATTCATGTCATTCATCACAATACTATAATAATTTATTTTATTTAAAAATTAAGACCATGGAGCTAAAAGTAATTAAACTATATGCGTAAAACTTCATCGAAAAATATCGTCCTTCTCTTTCTAAAATCAATGAATATTTCATTCATATCAGCTAAGCAGACTCCATGGACTAAATGATTTTGTGTTAAAGAAATACAGCAATTCTAATACAACTCATTCTACATATTTTGCTGTTTACATTTTACATAGGTGAAAAATAGGCTTCGTTGTAGAAATAATCAAATTTGGGATGAGTATTTAAACACAAATATATTGTCATTGCGTTGTTTCAGTATGTAGATGCACAGAATTTAAGCAAAAATGAATTAGTTTTAGGACAGATGCAACACTCAATATGAATTAAAAAGAACTTTAAAAATCATGATTTTGAGACTAGATGGATGCCATACATCATTTTGAAGAATGTCACGTGATCGTTTCATATCATGGTCACGTGATCGCTTCATATAAGAGGTGTTATTATTATTTTAATTCTTATTTAAAAAACTACTGAATATATTTCGCTGAATTTTTTTTTATATATTTTATGGAACAATTTGAATATTGCCTAAAATTTTCGAAGCAATTTGTGAATTTTAAATCCGCTTAAAAAATGCTTGAAAAATTAGGTCCCATAGGGCTCAATGTATTTCATTTTTTCAACCCGGGTTCAATCCAAAACTAATTGGGTGATATTATTCATTTATATTCCCATAGGTCCTACAGACAGTCTGAACAACATACTAAAATTTCATTTTGATTAAGTCATTTTTACGGCAGTGATCGTGCTAACGGACGGACAGACAGACAGACAGACAGAATGAATGAACAAAGTCATAAACACTTTTCAACTTTGTTGTAAAGTGTTAATAATTATTACACCCTCGAAGAGATCGCGTGGATATTGTATGAAGAGATCACGTGACCCACTTCAAAATAAAATATGACATGCATCTTGTGTCAAAATCGTGATTTTTATAGTTCTTTTTAATTCATATTTAGTGTTGCATCTGTCCTAAAACCGCTTTATTTTTGCTTAAATTCTGCGCATCTACATTCTGCAACATCGCAATTACAATATATTTGAGTTTAAATGATCATCAAACTTTGATTATTTCTGCAAAGAAA
Source organism: Amaurobius ferox (assembly GCA_951213105.1). NCBI lineage: Eukaryota > Metazoa > Arthropoda > Arachnida > Araneae > Amaurobiidae > Amaurobius > Amaurobius ferox. The sequence continues at coordinate 46,574,093 of OX578149.1, forward strand.
TCTAATTTTCACCTAAATTATTTAATTTTGCTGTATCGTCCTTTATTTGCAATGAATGAGAGAAGAATGTCCCCTTTGTTTGAAAAGATGTACATAATCTTTATTTATTTATTATCCTCTAAATTTGTATTGTCGAGATTTGTAACTTGTCGAAAACAACTCTTTTAGCCGAATGAAATGAGTGGATGCTCCCTTCTTTAGTTAACATAAATTTAAGTACAAATCACAACCTGCTTTAAAAAGACCCACCCATCTCGGACAGAGGCATCATTCATAGCCTTTAATTGGATGTGACAGGTGTGGGGAGACGAGCCACCCCGGCTTAGCTACTTCCCACAGTTTAAAATGCTACAGATGGGGTGACCAATGAATGACCAGAGGTGATGGGGTTGCCAGTCAGGTCTTATATAGTACCTCAGCCGCCAAATTAACGGAAATCTCGCCAAATGGATAAAAATGACATTAAATCAGTGAAAATTACTACTAATTCAAGAAAATTCAATATCTTGGAAAGAATATAAGTATCTACTATAAGAATAACATTTTTTTGAAGTGTAAAAGTAGTAAATTCATTGCATTATATAAGAAAGTCATGTGCTGCCCACATCAGATTTTTCTTACTGTAAAAGTAGTAAATTAATTGCAGTATATTATGAAAATCATGTGCTGCCCACGTCAGATTTTCTGCTATTTGTGAGCAAAATCCCCTTCTGTATTTAAATATAAATATAACCTCCCTAAAGAAAAGGGCCTATTAGCGCATGTAGCCTTTCTAAACGACCATTCCATCCATCAGCACATGCGCAGTCATCGAAACGTTAAACAGGTCTCCGCCCCAAATTCGTAGGAATTACGAACGATGAATAATTGACGGTGGGGGGTTTCCTGACTGCTCACAACTCCAAAAGGAAAAAGTGTGCGATGTGCGGAGATATGATAAGATCGGAAACTTCTCAAGATCTCAGCGATATAGGCGTAATAATGACTAGAGAGGGGGTTTGGATAAGCAACGACTGCGGTTAATGTCAGGTGTTATTTCTTAAAGCAATCAAAATTATATTTATTTGCTTTGATAGTGGATCTGGTGGGAATCAAAGAAATAAGTAGAGCTTGAAATCATTCTCTTAGCGAAGAGTATATTTGTTTTGACTTTATCTTTCAAGCTGATTAAAGGTGGATTCATACGTTAATCTCTTCAGATTTATTTACAATTTTCGTTGTTTTCGATTTAGTTTAAGATTATTGCTCAATAAATATTTTTCGTATATTTTATAAATAAGGTATTACCTTATTTACATGATTATTGCTTTATCATAGGGATAAGTCAATGCTTTATTTCCCTGACAGTGGCGTCCCCATATTATGTAGAGCAGTATAATAGTATTGCAGTGGTGCAAATACAATCTCCCTTAATTAAAAAAAAATAAATTTCTGTTATTGTAAATTACCGTCGTTGCAATTGAAGAAAAATTGAAATAAATCATATCTCAAACTTTTGAAATTTTACATTCCATTTTGAAAATTTTGAAGTTTTTTATATGTTCCGGTGATGAATTCATTTACTTTGTTGGTTGATTTAATTAGAATCATATAAATAAGTATTAGAATATATATATATATATATATATATATATATATATATATATATATATTTATATTTCATTATATATATATATATATTTCATTCCTCATCTTTGAAATTTGTTGATTGTCTTTGTCTTTATGACTTGCATTACGCTTTATAATTTCCTCTTTATGGTTGAATTTCCTTTATTTCTTTGTATTTTGTAGAAAATTTTGGGATAGTGTATTATGAGTTACTACTTACATTCTAACATTGGATTTACAATTTTATATATATATATATATATATATATATATATTAGCAATTTGCCTATTTGTAATTTAACTTGCTCTTTCTCTTCCCCCCCCCTCTTTATTTTATTTTATTTTATTAATTTTTTTTTTATTTATTTTTTATTTTTTATTTTTTTTTATTTATTTATTATTTTTTTTTTTACTTATATATATGTATATATATATATATGAATGGATATGTATTCTTATTTATGTGTGTATATGTTTTTATATATAAGTTTATACATCTTAATTTTAGTTACTTTAATGTTCATATACTGTCTTTTGTTTCCTGTAATTAAATTTGATTATTTTATTTTAGTACTGTTCAAATACTGTAGTATCTCATACCCTCTCTTTCCTTACTTGTTGTCCCCCTTTTGGCATATCTTAGTGATAATTTGAATTTCATGTTAGTTTTGGGTAAAAATGCACTTATCAGTGCAGCTCTCTCTCTTTATCTTTTAGTGCTCTTTGCCTCTAAGTAATTTGAGTGTATATATATTATAATAATCAAGTTTATATTTATATTAATATATATTAATATTTATATTTAGTTTTATATATATTCAAGAAATTATATATTCTCATTTATTTATAATTAAATATTGGATTTAACCTTTATACTTTGTACATTTATTAACTCTATGAAAATCTCTACTATGATTAGTTTTATTATTTTTTGTTAGCGCCTGGCAAAATAGTGTAATTGTTAATCAATACATTAGTGCCCGGTAACCTATATAAATTGGGATATAGGGGATCGATATCAAGCAACCAATTATTTCTCTTTCATGTTTTGTAGACATTCTTCGATGTCAAGCCATCATTACTCACCAAAACTCATGTATTTTCGTTCTTGCCGGGATAAACGTTGTAAGACCTGTCCTTTAGCTTTACCCTCTCAGATTAATAATAATAACCCTAAATATTTAACTTTTTGTAAAGTGTATAACTGCATTTACAAATTAACTTGTGTATCTTGTAATATCTCATATATTGGACAAACAAGCACCCCTCTTCACCTTCGTTTTAATGTTCATCGTAACCATATTAAGAAATTTAGTTCTCGAGCACCACTCAATACACAACTTCCTCCTCCTGCATATCATCACACTGGTAATAATTTTGAATATGCCCACTTTGACCATCATGGTATTGATAATATTTCAATTTCGATTCTAGATATGGTAAAGAATCCGGCTGATAGATTATATTTTGAAAACTCACTAATCAAACAGCATAAAACTATTTTTCCATATGGATTAAATCAAATGTATAATAATAAAAATGTAGTAAAAACTACCTATAAAAATCCAAATTTTGATATCTCTATATTTAACATCCTTAATTATAATTTGTTTAGTGCCTCATCAAAAAGATCTAAGCGAGGAAATTACAACAACAAAAAGTGTCAAAATCTGAACATAAAAGCTAAAATTACTGAGTTAAGAAAAAACTTTAAATCTTCATGTAACATAAATTCCTTAAAAACCTGGGTATTCAATATTAAAAAACAAATATTAAATCAAGTTTATAATATATTCTTAAAGTCATTTAATCAGGATGAGCATTTTTCACACATTTTATATGATCTAATTATAACAAGAGCTTATTTTATAAACTTCCATCTGTACATTCAACCCTTTTCTACCTGTAATTATCATCCAAATAAAACATATAATACTTATTGTGTAATTAATTACAAAAATTCACTTTACAATAATATAAATTTTAATTATTTATTTCAGCAGTATAAACACTGCTTTCCTGTTCCTAATACTCAAATTTTCAAAACATTTAAATATAATACCCCTTTAGGTAATCAAATTTTCAATTACAATGATATATCTAAATCTATTATAAATCAAAATTCCTCTCCCAATTTACTATGTGTCTGTAACCAGCCAAACTATTCTAAATATATAGACAGCAATCATAAACACATAATTACTGGTGATCTCAATATTGTTCAAAATGTAGCACTTAAAAATCTTATGCTTTATGGTACCAAATTCCGAATCCAAAATACATTAAATCACTCTCTTTTAATTAAACAACTAAATATTGATCTAGAAAAATTCATATACAAAATTGCTTGCAGTAAAAACTATCCTATTGAAGCTTTTGATATGTGGAAGGTTAGCATTCTGACAAACATCAAACATCTTTTAAGTAACTTGCCTATAACTAAACCTACATTTAACTATACAAACTTGAAGCAGGAAATTAATGAATTAAAATCACAATTTGTCATCACATATGTGGATAAAGCTGCCAACAATTACGCCATCATATGTAAAAAATATTATGTACAAATCTTAAACGATTTCTTAAATCACAATGATATTTTTAAAAAAATTGATTCTTCAGCAACATCCATATCTAAGAAAATTATTGCTTTTCATAAATTATTAAAATTACCTTGCAACAATCTAAGATTCCCTTATATTGTCATGATCCCAAAATTTCATAAAAATCCTATCTCTTTTAGATCTGTAACTATAGGACATAAATCATATGCAACTGTCGCTAGTAAATCTCTTTTGGTTATTCTTAATAAAATCATCTCTAATATAAATGATAATTCAACTTCTCATATTATTAATAACAGTTATCAATTAATTCAAAAGTTGGATACGATTAATATTTTGGGTTTTAAAACGTATGACTTTAAGGATCTTTTCAACAATATTGACATAAAAGATCTATAAAAAGTAACTTGGGATATTATTAAATCTTTCTATAATAGACAAAATTTGGATATAGATCATTCTTTCGTGCACCACCTTCTCAAGTGTGTAATTTTTAATAATTACTTGATGCAAGGCAATAAAATTTATATGCAAATTAAGGGTGTTCCACAGGGTGGCTCTGCCAGTTCAGCTCTCGCAAATCTTTATCTACACTTCTACGAGTCAAATTTTATAAACTCTGCATATACATTCTACAGATATATTGACGATGTTATTCTCATTAAAATATCTCCCTCATCTAATGATATAGATTTTGATTTTTATCCTCCAAATTTATCCCTTTTACCAAACGAAAGCAACTTCTCGACTAGCGTTAATTTCTTAGATTTAACTCTATCTCTTGATAATGAATATTCATTTTTGTCAAACATTTATGATAAAAGAAAAAGTTTTCCTTTTAAAATTCACAAGATAATCAATTTTAACTCATGTATGAGTAAACAGGTATATAAAAATATTTTAATAAATCAATTTCATAGGATTTTAAGGTTATGTGAAAATACACAATACAGTAACCATCTTGCAGATTTATTTCGACACTGTAAGACTGAATCATATCCAGTTAATTTTGTTAAATATCACTTTAGAAATTTTGAATACTATTTATAATATATTATTTATTGTTTTAGTCTAATTTGAAATTGCTATTGTATACTTTGAACATTAAAATATTCTTTGAGATTTTATTGTCTTAGTAATAAGTTTTGGATACATATTATATAATTGTTAATTATTAATTATTAATGAGTTTATTGCGTATTTTTTTTTTTTTTTTTTTTTTTTTTTTTTTTAATTTTTTTTTTTTTTTTTATTTTATTATTTTAAATTTATTTTTTATTTTATCTTTATATCTCTAATTTTTGGGTTTGAAACTTATAAATTTGTATAGTGCTTTGGTTAAACATGCAGAAGTATTTCCTATAATTCACATCAGATGGCGCTCTCTTGTACTCTTTCCTAATACATTGTTTAGTGCAACGAAAATGTGTCTTGTGTAATGGTGAAGAAAGGTATGACTTTAATTCTATCCAAATCATTGTGGATTGTTGGTTAGATTGCTTATATGTTTGCTTAATGCACTTTCATTATATTCCTTCCAATTTCCTTTTGCTTATTTTTTGCTATTTTCGTTTATGTTATAGTCTGGAAATGTGTCGGATCTTTTGACGTTATTTAGGCCATGTGGCTGTATCGTTGAGCGAAACACATTTGGAACCTCTGTGGATGCAAAGATCCTTGATAAGCTGGATTCACAGAGCTTCTATCCTATTTCATATTTTCGGATTGTATCTTTTCTCTTATTTTGTCATTTTAATATTTTGAGCCTCCAGATTTTGATAATCCTTTGTTGTTTGAACTTGATTAGTATGCTTCGCTCTTGAATGTTGATAAATTCATGTGTATTATTCATATTTAAAATTAAGATCATTTTGTCTTTTATGGTAGCATTGTTTTCCTTTTGTCTGATATTTCCTATCATATCATATTTAATTAATTTTCCTCTGTATTGTTTTTGAACCAGGGTATGACACTGATCATGTTTTAAATTAGTATAACTATTTTACTTTTATTTTTAATTTTATCTTATTTATTATATATATATATATATATATATATATATATATATATACCGGAAATTTAATGCTGAATTCATATCAGTCTTTATCTAAACTCTATATATAGTCAATCCGAAGAAATACATGTATTAGGAATTATATTTCAACCGGAAATGGAAAATATACCGGAAGTGAAAATTCTTAGTAAACCACCTTACATCTTCCAAAATTTGTGTTTGTTGAATCCACATCAGTTGTCAAATGAGATCTAACTATAGCCAATATTGAGAAATATATGGTTTAAGTAAAATGAAAATTTTTAATCGGTAATGGAAAAAGAACTGAAAATGGGAATACTTAGTATGTCCTCTCCCAGAATTTGATGCCAAATCAGCTATCATCTGAGCTCTGTCTATAGCAGATCATGAGAAATAAATGTTTCAACGAGCAATGTTTTATAAAAACAATAGTATGACAAACAATAGTAGTAAGTTTTTCGTAAACAGTTGCAGTAAGTTTTTGCCACCAACTAGTTGGAAAACATATAATGAACAGTATTTTAGCGGCTGCCAAAGCCTTGTATGTCTCCCTATATCAAAGGTTAATTGAAACAGTAAATCATCTGACAAACTTTAATCATTTATATCATTGTGTGCAATAAAATGTTTATACAACATAGACACACAAATAATCATTGTGGCTGATGTTCCACCGTATTATATACCCGTAGTTCCACCAGAGTTAATTATATTTTTATCTATGCGACTTTTCCTTCAATCCATAATTTGCAGCATGATTTTGCTCAAAATTTGCTCCTTCCTGAAGACTTGATCCCCTAGGATAAGTCCAATAATTGAGTTTCGAATTTTCTTTCAACTTCCAGGAAATTTCCCGGCTGGATAAATATTTTTTCACCTTTAGGATCCCTTTTTCTCCTTTTCTGCGAAGATTTCAGAATCAATTTTCTGGAAAATCTAGAATTAAAAGCTGCACCAGCTTTACTACAAGAGTAAAGGGATTCATGTGCATGTGCGGCAGATAGCTGTTTATGATATATTGATGGCCTAAAGAATAAGTGAAAATATAGAGTTTTGGGATAACTGAAATGGTGATATTATACTGAGGCAAAATGTGTGGGTAAACATGTGTTCTGGGACTTAAGATACACCATGGGAAGGTACATTAGTTGGCACAATATTTGGCATATTATGTGGATTACTTGGTATTACCAAAATCATTATTACTAAGTATCAAGACAACCAGCATGTTAAGGTATCTAAAAGTGAAGGTATCTAAACACCACAGGTATCTAAAAGTGAATTATAATTCGGATATCGTAATTCGTATAATTATAATTCGTATTATAATTCGTATATGCGGTATTATCTACCACAGGTATCTAAAAGTGAAGTATAATTCGAATAACTCGCAAAGGAAAGAGTTAACGTAAACAAAACAGTAGAAATGGATTACCTAACCTAAAATACCCCACTAATGTTATGGATTACCCACTAACCTAAAATAATCTCTGTGCACATGCACCTTTTATCAGTTGACGGTATACGTGCAAATAAAATGCGCATGTCGCGACTCCATACATACAGCTGACCCTAGTGTGCACGCCTTATTCTTGTTTCTTGCAACCCCGTGAAAATTGGTGTTGTTATAACATGAAAGAATTGCATGGCGCTAATTTGATCTGAAGACGCTAATTTGATCTTTTTACTTTCCTTATATACATAATGTATAAGGAAAGAATTGTAACGGGGTCGAGAATTCGAGTTTTCGACGGGAGAACACGTTTCAAGCATCCCTGATCAGGAATCAAACATTTTTGAGGTGATGTTTGCGTGTGTGTGAGTGTGTGTGTGTGTGTTTGGAGACGATATCTCACGAACAAATAGAACGATTCCAATGAAATTTGGTACAAAAATCCCAATCCATGAATACTGGAAGTCTATTGTTTTTAAACGTAATCGAATGTTCAGAACCCCCCTAAATTTTCGAGTGGAATTTTGAAAAAATCATCAAAAAATCAAAACCTTTAATAAAGTTACGCAAATAGCCATTTCTTACGTAATTTTTCTTTAGAAAACGATTGACATAAATTTTAGAACGCTAACATGAACCGTTCTCGAGATATTACACATTTTTTAAATACATTTATCAAAAAATACAATAAATTAAAAAAAATATATTACCTGTTGAGAAACATGTTCACTTTTCATATGTAATATCATCCGATAAATTGGGTGACATCATTATCGTGGATCTAGCTCGTTCCATCCATGAGAAAAGTTACTTTGAGTAATACTTTTGTATTTGAACGCCAATAGTTATTTATCTGCTATAAGAATAACTTATTTCTCCGTCCATAACGCTTGGCGAGATTTTGTCGCCGAATTTAACGGAATGTCGCCAACTTGGCGACATTTTTAATGTTGCCAAATTAGTGAAAATCTCGCCAAATGGATAAAAAAATGAAAATGACGACTCATTGACGAAAATTCAATATCTTGGAAGGAATATATATATCTGCTATAATAAAAACTTATTTTTTATTGTAAAAGTAGTAAATTCATTGCATTATATAAGGAAAGTCATGTGATGCCCACATCAGATTTTTTTAATTGTAGAATCATCAGAATGATGGAATCAGGACAATCTCTGACAGGAGTTTCGAGATAACTGAATGTGTCACAATGTGCTATCTTCAACCAGTAGAAAAGGTTTCAAAACACTGAAATGCACAAAAATACACAGTTCCAGCATAAAATTATTTATTTTTCCTTATGTCTTCAATTTTATAGAACAAGTACAAGATCGTACAATATCGATAGAACAAGTACAAGAAAAGAGAGTTAAAACTTACAACCTCTCGGTGGGACCTGTATCTGGCTTTAACTACACAACGCTACAGGACAATGTCCGTAAGATAACTCTCTGGAGTGTTGTATACTGCCATAGGAACAACTGCTGTCAGACAAACTGTACACCAGTAGACTCAGAGAAATTGGTATGCCAGCCGTCCAAAAGTTTATCTCTCGCTCATCCTGGCGTATAGGCGAACGCGTTTTCAATGGACTCAGGAACATGGAAACTGGACTCAGTGGGACAATGTGCTTTTAGTTAATTAGTCTATATTCAGTTTGAAAACTCATTGCCCTTTTAACCCTATATGGAGAATTTTGGATGCACATTACCATCCTCTTAACATTACGAAAAGAGACCAATGTGGAAATAGTGATGGAGTCTTGGTATAGGAAGGCATAATGCTGTACGAGCTGACAGAGCTTCATATCCTCGATAGAGAATTTGTTAATGGTAAGTGGTACAGAGACGACATACTGAAACTTTGTGTTCAGCTTTTTTGAGTTACTGTGAGGCTAACGATAGGGTTGTCCCACCCCAACAATAGTTGTTTGTAAATGTCGCTTTTCTTCAGGAATAAGCAATATGCGGGGAAAATCTCTCCTTATTAAAAAAAAAATTGTACCTGAAGCCGTTGTCATTGTTGCTGTTTGACAAATTTCGAGTCCCTGGGGTTTCTTTGCCTTGCACCGCAAAATCTATAGTATACAAAAATATAAAATTTGATACATTTATAGGAGGGGTATTAAGGGAATACGCTGACATGAGCCGTTTTTTTATGTAAATTTTATTTTATGAGAGATTTGTATGTCAAAGTTAAAGGAAGAGTATTTGAGTTGCCAGTTCGCATCCTGGACAAACAATCAATGGAGAGACCATGGATTTTTGCAAGCATGTACCTCCATAGCTGAATTTTTGCAAGACGGAGTCTTTCTTTAAATTTCGAGTTATTCTATACACTTCTGAAGTGTTTTCGGTATGTATCAAAAACATCCATTGTGTATATATACTTTGATCACGCTCCATTATGTATATATACCTAATATGTATCATCCATTATATATCATCCATATCTAATATGTATCATCCATACCTAATATGTATCGTCTTTTATGTATCATCCATAAAGAATATATACCTAATCTTTTCGGTATGTATCAAAAACACCCATTATGTATATATACTTTGCATACACCCTAACCCGGATTTTTATAATTATATTTTCTCACCCTGACTTTATTCCCTTACATCCTCGGTTTCTCAACTTATACTTTGGTTTTTCATCCCCCAACTATCATGTGTTTTTGTATATATAATTTTATATGTAATTTTTGTGTATTTTTTTGTATTTCTGTGTATTTTATGTATTTCATGTTCTTCTTTTCGTTTTGTTTTAGTTGGTTATACTACATTTGTGCTTGGGTTTTTTTCCCTTCGGGGTTTTCCCCTCTTTTCTTTTTTTCCTTCTTATGTCTCTCTTGTATTGTATTGTATTGTATTGTTTTTATGTTTTGTTTTGTCGTTGCCATTCTTTTATTTGTCTTGTTGTAACTGTGTTGTGATTCAATTTTAACCTGTTTTGTAATGTTTTGGATCTAAAATAAAGTTCCCGGCCACACACTTAGCTACAGTAAACCTTCGGGTCTGTCGTGTGGTCTGGGTTTTCAACACTTCAACACTTCTGAAGTGAACAATTGTCTTCAGTATGGGCAAAAATTTAATTGTTCAAAACATTTGGGAGCACCGTTTGTGCTGGCCAGATGAAAAGGCCTGAAAATTGAGCTCCAAGCTTAGTGAGTGCCAGCAAACAAGGGGAGGAACCCCAACAGGCGTATTGCGCTTGCGTAACAGGCGTTACGAAAGAGTTCAAGAAGCTAGCACATCGAGCATCATCTAGTTGGGGAGAAGCTCCCCGACTAGCGAAGTTAGTCATGGGGTTGGTGAGCGTAGAGAGCAGGGGACGAAGCCCTCTAGCAATTTAAATATTCTGCACAATATCTGCATTTATTTATTTGTAAAGATAATCATATATTTGCTGCATCAGATAATTTAAATAACCTTAGACATTTGCATACATTTTGATCTCTTTTTACATAGAGATTTAAATAACTATTTTTTATAAAGACGCTTTCTTGACATAAGAAATGTCCTCAAATATCTTGACAGATATTTTTTACATTTTTTTACTCGGCTCAATTTACTTCTGTATATCATATCTTGAACGTGTCTCAATTCTATTTTAAACAAGAAATTATCTGGCAATACTGTATCCCATGCATTCCATGCAATAAAATGTTGTGCAACATGCATACACGTACAGTAGTGGAACATTGTTTTTGATGTTCCACTATTCAGAGTAAAATACATTTATACGTATATACGACTTTCCCATGAATCCATAATTTGCAGAATGATTTTGCTGAAAGTTTACTTCTCCTTGAAGATCTGATCCCACAGGATAAATCCAATAATTGAGTTTCGATCTGTCTGTCTTTCAACTTCTCGAAATTTCCCGGTTAGGTAAATATTTTTTCGCTTTTAGGATCCTTTATTTTCTCAATTTTCTGAAGATTTCAGAATCAATTTTCTAGAATATCTAGATTTAAAGGATGCATCGGCTTTAGTAGAAAAGATGAAATTGGAGCCCGCGTATCGCAGAAGTGTTTGAGCATGTTTATAATACATTGATGGTCAAAAGCATAGGTGGCAATATGGATTTCTGGGGTAAATGATGATATTGCCTTGGAGTTTTAGATAAAAGAAACCTGTTCTGGGGGTAGTAGTACAAGTATCTGTACAACCTTAAAACCTTTTGTGGTGTTGAAAATTAATTATTAAAAAATTGAATACCTTAATAATAAATAATAGCTGTCATATATTGCTTTTATAAGGATGCGGTCGCATATCCTCCAATGTTTCTTCTATGGAATATTCACACAACTGTGTTAATAAAGAGATAACTAATTAATGGAAGGCCAATAAATACGAGATTAATTAATTTAATCATTTATTTAGTTATGTCAGGTAAGTATCAAATATAAATACAATGTCAATTTTTCATAAATTGTCCAACAAAAGTTTCATTATTTTTACTCATCTATTTATATTATTCGAGCGATAATTTGGGGAAGGTATTTACATTTACCATGAAATTGTAATGACTGCAAAACCTAACTTCTTTATTGTTTTGAATAAGCTTGATTCCATTTTATCTCTACTAAACTTGACGTCAAAATATAATGCAAAAAGCAGGGATTTTATCTTCAGCTTTGTGTTGACACTTTTTATTAGACGCCACCTCATTTGGAAAGGAATAGTGAATATTTAACTCATCTAATCATTGGACTTGTCTTTCAGCCATTTTTTTTTCACCATGCAGAACAATTCACTACTGATCACACACACACTTACACTCTCACACAAATCGCAACGATCTCACTGCTCTTCTACTTTCTGGTGTTGAAAAATCTACCGTCAATGCTTCCATAACAATGATGTTGGCCAGTTTATAAACGGATGTATGAAGTCACATAGAGTTTTTTTATTAAGACTTTACAACAAAGTTGAAAAGTGTTTATAACTTTGTTCATTCTGTCTGTCTGTCTATCTGTCCGTTAGCACGATAACTGCCGTAAAAAAATGACTTTATCAAAATCAAATTTTAGTATGTTATTCAGACGGTCAGTGGGACCTATAGGAATATAAATCTATAATATCAGCCAATTAGTTTTGGATTGAACCCGGGTTGAAAAAACGAAATACATTGAACCCTATGGGACTTTTTGTATATATTTTTCAAACATTTTTTAAGCGGATTTAAAATTCACAAATTGCTTCGAAAATTTCAGGAAATATTCAAATTATCCCATAAAATATATACAAAAATTTGAGCAAAATATGTCCAGTAGTTTTTTAAATATAAATTAAAATAATAATTACACCTTTTATATGAAGTGATCACGTGACCATTATATGAAGAGATCACGTGACCCACTTCAAAATAAAATATGGCATCCATCTTGTGTTAAAATCGCGATTTTTTAAAGTTCTTTTTAATTCATATTTAGTGTTGCATCCGTCCTAAATCCGCTTTATTTTTGCTAAAATTCTGTGCACCTACATACTGAAACAACGCAATTACTATATATTTGAGTTTAAATGATCATCCAAATTTGATTATTTCTACAACGAAGCCTACTTTTCACTTATGGAAAATGTAAGCAGCAAAATATGTAGAATGAGTTGTATAAGAATTGCTGCATTTTTTAATGCAAAATCATTTAGCTCATGGAGTCTGCAATATAGCTGATAGGAATGAAATATTCATTGATTTTATAGAGAGAAGGACGATTTTTTCGATGAAGTTTTAAGCATATAGTTTAATTACTTGTACCTCCATGGTCTTAAGTTTTTAAATAAAATAAATTACTATAGTATTGTGATGAATGAAATGAATGGATAAATGTTAATGAATGAAATGCTGTTTTTATAGAGAGAGCCAGGCGTGTTATATTTCGATGACGTCATTTGAATAAATTTCAGTTGTTTTCGATGAAGTTTTCAAATATAATAAATTATTGCAGTATTATGATAATTTTAAAAATATTACCGAGGAATGTATCGCATTTTAGAGATGTTTAAACCAGGCAATTTGTATTTCAATGCCGTCATTTGAATGAAGTTCATTTTTTTCGATGAAGTTTTAAGTTTTCAAATATAATAAATGAATGTAGTATTGTGATAATTTTTAAAATATGACCGAGGAATGTATCGCATTTTAGAGCTGTTTAAATAAAATTGCATTGAGGTTGGAAAGTGTTTCGTAATCAATGCTTTATGCATGATTGATCTTTCTTGTTTTAATTATGTCCTCACTTTAAAAACAGGCGCCTAGAATTGGGAATTATTATGGGAACACTTGTTTCATGATAAATAGTTCAATTAAAGCTATAAATTCTGACACCAGCCCAGATATTGCATTGTTTTATCCAGCCACTTCCGTTGTACACATAGCAATGTTACCTTCCTCTAACATTTCACATATTTGTTATTTTACCATGATTGTCATAACACATTTGTACATAACACCTTTTCATGTGATTCAACCGTGATACACAATACTATTATTATTTAGCACAGGTGTAATTTCAGCAATTTTATTGGAAGGTGGTGGAGAATAATTTGAAGAAGTCCTTAAAACCATTTCATGGAGCAATGGCAGAAGAGTATATTGAAACTCATTGCGCCAATGATGCGATAATACATTCTACGAGGATGAAATAATATATGAATATACAAATAAACACTAACTAATATGCAAATAAACACGGCAAAGGAGGGACATCTTAAAGCGACAAACAATCAGTTTAAAAATTTGCTCGCAGTAAAATAGGTAAATTGTTATGTAAATAAGTCATTTTCAGCTTAAATAGTTAGAAAATCTAAAGTATCTTTTATAATCTAAATAGTTAGAAAATCTGAGCATGCTTAACACCGTTGTTTAAATGCATTTAAGGTTGATTTATCGAAATTAATCCTTTATGAAAATTGTTCAGCGGAATTCGCACGTTCGCATATATGCCAACATTAATTTTCTTTCCCTACATACATAGTATAATGTACAGAGAAAGCATTGTGACGCAATCTAAAATTCGAATTTTCGCGGTAGAGCACTATTCAAACATCCCCGAACTCGAATCGAACATTTTTCAGCTGTGTGTATATACGTTAGTGTATGTGTGTATTTTAATGTGTGTGTATTTTAATGTGTGTGTATTTTAATGTGTGTGCATGTATGTTTGTATGTGTGTATGTATGCTAGTGTGTGTATCCGTGGGGTTTCGGGCGCGATATCTGACGAACGAATGGAACGATTATTATAATCCGTGAAAAACACTGAAACCCTATTTATCTAAAACGCGATCAAATATTCCAAAGATACCCGAATTTTCAAATGAATTTTTGAGTAACTTAGAAAAATAATCAGGACATTCAATAATGTCATTAAATAATGTAAAATAAATAATTATTTTACGCGTAATTTTTCAGAAAACAAATGACACAAACTTTTATTTGAACCGTTCTCCATATATTTCACGTTTTTTCAAATAAATCTTTAAAATCATATAAAATTCTGTCAGTAACAGTTGATGATGAAGTTGATGACTGATATGTTGAAATACCGACAATTTAGACGCTTTTTTCGAAAATGATGCCAAATTAACGTAAATTTCGCATAATTGGCAAAAATGACACTCAAATCACAATGACGCCAGATTGATGAATTAATTATTAACGTTTTTTAATATATGGACTATATTGCTTAGCAGATGGTAGCAATATTTCTAATTATCAAGATAGATTCGTGGGACATATAACATATAAGCTACTTTGGCAATAATTTTCCACGTTTTCATCAAAATGTTAGTGTACAATTAACTCAATGTTAAGAACACTGTGATGTGGATCTTATACATCATTATTTTACTGCGCAAGAGGTAAAGTCATGCATTTTGTAGGGAAAGTCATGCATTTTGTAGGGAAAGTCATGCATTGTGTAGGGAAAGCCATACATATTGTAGGGAAAGTCATACATGTTGTAGAGAAAGTCATGCATTTTGTAGGGAAAGTCATGCACTGTTCACATCAGATTTTCTACTTTCTTATACGATTGTGTAGAGGAAGTATTACTTTCCTAAAAATGTTAAAATGTTATTATTCGACGGATAAACTCATTCTATGACCTTCTGAACCCATATCGAACACTTTTGGGAAGATAGCTATCTGCGTATGTGAGATACAGGTCTGGACATGATAACCCAAAAGGAAATGCATCTGCTATAAAAAAAATATTTTAAGTATAGATACATTATTCAAAAAACTGAAGCTAGATTGAATTTTTTGTTTCTTCCATGAATAGAATTCGAATAATTGCAATTTTGAGATATTCATAGCATTATTTCCTATGGGAATATAATGATACTTTAAGGAACAATGATTGTATTATACCGTAAATGGGGGAATTATAATTTGAACAACAAAAAAGTTCTTTATAACTATGTTTAAGCGAATCTGTAGTTAAATTTTTTCATATTTACTTGTTTATTTTTAAATACATCGAAATACGTATTTTTAAATTTTTGCCTGGCAAATGGTTTTGTGCGACTACACATGCTTTGAAACTAAAGGGTGTGGACTAAAGCGAACAGAGAAATGATTTTGGTTCAAAACAGGCGATTTAGAAATTGAATAGTGTTATATGTATCTGTATTATTTATATGGCGGGCGCTTATTTTAGACCCGAGCAACGTCGGGTAATTCGTTTCAGTTGAATATAACTTCAAAATAGTATATGCATTTTATGTACTGCAACAAAATTTAAAATAATGCATTACAGAATATACGACAAAAAATTAATATTAGCTTGAAAAGAAAAGTTTTATTCAGCCCACATCAGATATTTTTTCATATTTTAGTAAAAAAATATTCTTAATTGATATTTTAAAGGGAATCTATTACTATGGTAACCATCTATTCGATAATATATGTATGGAGACAAAATTGAGTAAAATGGCACATATAACTTCCACAATGCACTCAAGTTAACTTTTCTCGATGTATAAGAGTATTTTGACATTTGTAATTTGTATCTGCCCCCAGTAAATTTCCCTAGCAGAAAATGAAGCGATTTATTTCCAATATCACCTTCAAATTGAAATGGAAATCGTCGTGTTACCTCTATAAAAGGTCTAAACCCCCATCCATTTCATATCCGAAGTCAAAAAAATTCCCTGTCTCTCATTTTCTCTCATTTTCGTGAGATTACGTGAGACTCAGTACAGCAAAATGGCGCTATTTGTTCTCCATTCATATTTTTTGTTCCTCCCGTGATCCCGTGTTGCCACTCCTTTATTTCCTTCCTCTATATTTCTCTTTCTCTATTTATTTTCATTCCAACGAGATCGGTTGTTTTAAGTTGAAGTGCTGGCAGATGCACAATTTCACAGGAGAGGTTCTTGAGAGTGTTGCCATTCTCCAGAAAAAAATATGCTCGCAAAAATAAGAAAAATGAAACATTTAGAATTGTACCATTGAGTTCGGTGTGTTCTGATTAAATAAAGTTGCAGTGACTGGTTTGCTCAAGATGTATAATTGATTGTCATTCGCGCTTTAGAAAAAAATATATTTTTAAGTTGATTTATGAGTTCGCGTCATTTTATATTATCTCAAATGCAATTATGCGACAGATGGAGCAATTTATATTTAACTAATAATATATTTAATTAACTACTAAATAATATCAGATCTAGAAAACGAAAACAAACCGTCATTATCCATATTCTAAAATTAACGAAATAGTGGCTCAACTTGACTTTCTCATCAAAATTTTTAAGTAGCATGTAATTTTTAACACTTTCCAACATAGTTGAAATGTGGTTAAGGCTTTGTCCATTCTGTCTGTCTGTCTGTTCGCACGATAACTGCCGTAAAAATGACTTTATCAAAATTAAATTTTAGTATGTTGTTGAGACGGTCTGTGCCGAACATATGGGAATGTGAATAATATCACCCAATTAGTTTCGGATTGAACCCGAGTTGAAGAAGTGAAGTATATTGAACCCTGTGTAACCTAAGTTTTCAAACATTTTTTAAGCAAAGTTAAAATCCACAGATTGCTTCAAAAATTTTAGGAAATAATCAAATTATCTCATAAAATGTATACAAAAATGTCATCAAAATGTGTTCAGTAGTTTTTTAAATATAAATTAAAATAATAATTACACCTTTTATATGAAGTGATTGCGTGACCATTATATGAAGAGATCACGTGACCCACTTCAAAATAAAATATGGCATCCATCTTTTTTTCCCAGTGTAAAAATCGTGATTTTAAAAGTTCTTTTGTATTTATATTTAGTATTGCATCCGTACTAAAAATGCTTAATTTTTGCTTATTTTCTGTGCATCTATATTCTGTTCCAACGCAATTACAATATTTTGAGTTTAAATGATCATCGAATTTTGATTTTTTCTACACCGAAACCCAATTTCAATAGTTGCAGAATGTAAACAAGTAATTGTAGGATGAGTTGTTTAAGAATTGCTGATTTTTTCCCCGCAAAATTATTTCGCTCTGGAGTCTGTAATAAAAGTGATATGAATGAAACATTCATTGCTTTTACATAGAGAGTCATATGATTTATATTTCGATGAAATCATTTGAATAAAATTTATTTTTTCCATGACGTTTTAAGTTTTCAAATATAATAACTTATTGTAGTACTGTGATAATTTAAAATACATCAGCGCTGAATGTATCGCATTTTAGAGATGTTTAAATAAAATTCCATTTCAGTTGGAAAGTGTTTCATAACCAATGCCTTATGCATGATTGATCTTTCTTGCTTTTTTTTTTTTTAATGTAGCATATTTTGGAAGAACATTTTTGAAAAATCTGTATTGTTGGTACGCATGATCACAATTATAGCAGATTATTCTTCATTTTAAAGACCTTGAATATATTTTTGATTGATACCACGTTTGGTAGTGACCCCCCCCCCCCCTCCTCAAGGGGTTCCTAACTTTTCCACTCCCAGAGGGGTAAATAATTACACGAACACAAAAATTGTATCGTGTCTAATTTTTACTACAATGATTGAAACAGTCAAGTTTTCAAGTTTTGTGATCATTCAGCCATAAATAATTCTTCTTATGCATAATTATGCCAAATTTTCTTCTATGCTGTCATGTTAAGAAAATATAATATTTTCGCTCGAATTTCAAAAATAATAAATTTCAAAAATAAATTTCAAAAATAATAATTTCAAAATATATATCTAGTTCTAGGTTTTTTCCAATAAAGCCCACGTTGTGAAAATCCATTAATATGTGTGGCGTTATCGCGTACCCAAGAAATCGACCGCGGACACCCAGCCTGATAGACAGACGGACCTCTCTCCAGAAATAGTCAAAACGTGTTCAGGAGATCCTAAAACATATATTGGTATCAAAATTATGAAATTGAAAATTTTCATAAAACCAATACTTTCTCAAATACTACGCATGAAAAAATTGAAAGATACAAACCTATCAGTCAAAATACAAACCTATTGCAAACAGCATATTTTTGTCATCGCGAATGAATAAATGAATGACATGAAGGTGGGTGGCTCCAAGAAAGCTCAGCACAGCGACCAGAGTTTGTACTGTCCCCTGAAATGAAAAAGTCCCCCAGAAAAGAGACCAGTAGCCGAAACAAAAATCAGCAGGCACTTGATAGGAATGCCATGCAATTCGCAGGGTTCGATCACATGTCGACCCAAGTGTTCGAATCTATGGGCTGAGAACACCTCACATTCACAGAGTATGTGTGCGGCGGTTTCTTCGCTATAATTACAGCCTCTACAAAGCGAATCCGTAATGACACCCATAATATTTAGGTATCTTTTAAGGCCCAGTAAGGAGCCCAACAACCCTTCTGATGCCAGCTCGACTGAACTTGAATAATTCCTTTTATTTCTTATAATTCTAGGTCATTTACTAGGTCACTTACATTTTAGATTTTGAATAATTCTAGGTCATTTACTAGGTCACTTACATCACATACTAGGTCACTTACATTTTAGCTCATTCGCCTGACTGTGGCCCTTATTATTACGCCAGTTCTCACACTGAAGCTTTCTGAAGATGTCATAAACTATTTTTCTAGTTAGTTCATTAGGAACACCCAAAGCTGGCTCGGGACTAAGAAAAGGTGTGCTTGAACCTTTTTTATCCAACTCATCAGCTATTTCGTTACCTGGAATGCCTGAATGTCCAGGCACCAGTATAGTATGACTTGATTGTTACATTTTCTTGACATTCTTGACATTTTTTCTTGACATTCCTGTCAAGGGCTAGCAATGTTACAAAGTGCAGTATAGCACTCCCAGACAAGGGATAGGGATGACGTCATAGTAGACTTCCCTAAAGTCATAAGAGCAACCTGACTATCAGAGTAGATAAAGATTTAGTAGCTCCTGTAATTTCTATCAGAGCAAATTCTAGTACAACACATTAGAATGGCAAAGACCTCAACGTGAAAGACAGTAGCGTAGTTGCCAAGAGGGTAAAATAGTTTTGTACCATCATCTGGACAGCATACTCCAGCACCAGTACTAGTGCCTAGCTTAGAGCCATTAGTGTACCATACAATACAATTCTTCTTATTGTTCTTTTTTTAATGGCCAGGCACTTGACTTTCGTCATTCGTCTTTCGTCAGCGGCCAGAACGTGAACCATTTAGCCGTCCTAAGACGTTGCCCCAGCTGCACCAGAGAGGGGCGGAACACACTACGCCAACAACACGAACATCCATGCCTTACGTGGGACTCGAACCCACAACGCAGCGGTCGAGCGATTGCTGTGGAAACGCTCGCCTTGACCACTCGACCACTACGTCGGCTTTCTTCTTATTGTAGGTAGCAGCCCTCCTACAGTTATCCCGTGAAGGGACCTGAATTTCATAAGTGCTTGCCAAACGTATATCTAACAAGAATGCCATCAGATGGCATATGAAAATAAAGATGATTTATAACATTACTGTTCAGATTGCTTCAAGATAAACACTTTGAGTAATTTTTCCAGTGTTTCAGATATTTAAGTCTGTTCATGCATATGAAAGCCTCAGCTTCAATGTGCATGTAGAGTGTGTGCAATCCAAGAAAACGTTCATCGTGAATAGAACGGAATAGCTCCACGAGAATGCTGTTAACAGATTTGTTGCATAATACTGCATATGGAAAGTGAACAAACATATTTGATAATATTTACTACTTTTGTATCTTTATGTAAATTTTTTGATAAATTTATTTGAAAAAAGTGCAGTAGGTCGAGAATGGAAAACGTTTATATTCAAAAGTATGTCTCATTTTTTTTTCTAATAAAAATTGCGTATGCAAGGATTATGTATTTGACAGTATAAAAATCGTGATATATTAATTATTCAAAAAAAAAAAATTCATTCGTAAAACGTGCAATATCTCGAGAACAATTCAGCCTAATGTTCAAAAGTTTGTATAATTCGTTTTTTAATGAAAAATTACCCGTGAAATTATTATTTTTTATCATTATTTAAAAACTTGATTTTTTAGTGATTTATTTTCAAAAAATCCATTCAAAAATTGAGGAGAGGGGGTCTGAACATTTGATTGCATTTAAAATTAAAAGGATGCTAGTATTCGTTGATTGTAAAAATCGTACAAAATTATTTTCGAAACCTTCATTTTTGCATAAGAATGAGTCCTCAGACTCATAGACACACACACACACACACACACACACACATACACTAATACATACACATACACTAATGCACTCACATACATACACATGCACACACACATACACATACACACACTAATACACACACACTACTACACACACATACACTAAAATACACCCATACTAATATACACTAACGTATATACACAAACATCACCTCAAAAACGTTCTTTTTCAGTTCAGGGATACTTAAAAGGTGCTCTTTCGTCAACAATTCGAATTTTTCTCCCCATCGCAATACTTTACCTTTACATTTTACTATGTACTGTAGTATTTACTGTCCTGTAGTATTCAGAAATCCAGCTGTCAGGTAGGAATTAGAATGTTTTCTTATTACATAAATAACTTATCAAGAAAAAATTCTTTTGATAATGATTTCTCTCAGATTTAATTGAAAAACTTTGAAGTGAATCTGTTTGTTCTTTGTATGCACAAGGACTACATTAATCGGGACCTGAATATCAAAGTAGCTTCCCATTACGGGTAAGTAAATATGGACAAAGCTTTTCAACCGTACTGTTATATCAAACATTGTTCATATGGACCTGAAGGCCAGAGCCTGAACTATTTTGTCCTTCGTTTTATAAAGCCCTTTATAAGGAGAATGTTTCGTTTGCGACTTTGGCAAATATCTTAATAGTTTTTTTAGATCAGAAAGCTTTATGTTTCTTAACAGCAAACAACTGTCTTCTCCGATATTTTTTTATCTGTAAAGAAATATCAATGAAATGTTTTACAGTGCATTTGTATAGTTAGTCATTAGAATTTAATAATATTCGTACGGAAACGATTATTTTTAAACTATTAAGTTATAGTTTTTACTTTTTAGTGAAAGTAACTGCAATGTAAAAATATTTCTTGCGAGACAGAGATAAAAATCTGATGTGGGCAACACATGACTTTCCTTATATAATGCAATGGATTTACTACTTTTACAGTAAAAAAGTAGGTTTCTCTTATAGTAGATACTTATATTCTTTCTAATATATTGAATTTTTGACAATTAGTCGTCATTTTCATTGATTTAGCGTCATTTTAATCCATTTGGAGAGATTTTCGTTATGACAACATTTCAAAAAGTCGCCAAGTTGGCGACATTCCGTTAAATTCGTCGCCAAAATCTCGCCAAGCTTTACTGACGGAGAAATAAGTTATTCTTATAGCAGATAAATGACTATTGGCGTTCAAATACAAAAGTATTACTCGAAATATCTTTTCTCATGAATGGAACGAGCTAGATCCACGAGAATGATGTCACCCAATTTATCGCATGGTATTACATATGAAAAGTGAACATCTTTATCAATAGGAAACATATTTTTTTTAATTTTATATGACTTTTTGATAATTTTTTTGAAAAATGTGCAATATCTCGAGAACGGTTTATGTTAGCGTTTTAAAATTTATATTAATCGTTTTCTAATGAAAAATTACATAAGAAATGTCTATTTGCGTAACTTTATTAACGGTTTTGATTTTTTGACGATTTTTTCAAAATTTCTCTCGGAAATTTAGGGGGTTCTGAACATTCGATTACGTTTAAAAACAATAGGCTTCCAGTGTTTACGGATTGTGATTTTTATACCAAATTTCGTTCGAATCGGTCCATTCGTTCGTCAGTTATTGTCTCCACAGACTCACTGACACACACACACACATACACACACACACACAGACATCACTTCAAAAATGTTTGATTCGTGATCAGGGATGCTTGAAACGTGGAGCCCGTCGAAAACTCGAATTTGAATTTTCGACCTTGTCACAATACTTTCCTTATACATTATATATATAAGGAAAGTAAAAATGAGAGACAGAGAAAAATCCAATATGGATTGAAAGCTTGAAAATACAACAATGCTTTGAGAATTATATTTAAGTGCTGCTAATGTTAATGACGTTTCGCCTTGTTCTCATTTGACACAAGAAAAATACGTTAATCTTAATATAAGTAATTTTTATTCTTTTTAAATAAATGTACCCACATTATAAGCAGAAGTAATAAGACTTTTTCTGGTTGTAGAACAGGGAACTGAATATAGGGAGACAAAGATATATGGAAACGTAAAATATATATGATTACGGAGGGTAGTAATATATATATATATATATATATATATATATATATATATATACATATATATTCGCATCGCTGTTGTTTGTTTCTTGCGAATGGCAACTGCAGATCGTTTCTTTTTCCTTTGAGAAGTGCAGCACTGGTCTCTTCATTCTGGGTTCCCGGGTTCAACAGTTTCGTGCAATTTGTTGTTGTTGTTGTTGAAACCCAGACCGTCCGACCTACCAGAAAGGTGTAAGGTAACTGTTTGGACGGTGTTATTTTCCAGGTGTACTTGTTTCCTTTTGGGTTTCCTTCTTTGTGTATGTTGTCCAAGTAGAAATAGTTTATAGTTATAATCTACCTATTTCTTCAGAAACATACATTTTTTGTGTTTGCTTCGACAAAATACTTGGACCCGAGGAAGAGTTTTGAAGAAGTGAACAAATCCATGATTTAGGCCTAGCCCTTGTCCACGTGTATAGCATTAATGCTTGAATTTCATCTGTTTTTCTTTTATAGATTCCATACCATTGATTTTTGATGATTTTCTTTAACCTGATGATTCGAAATTTGTATTTTTATCCATTAGATTGAAGATATGCTGATTTATACTTTTATTCAGGAGAATAAAGCTGGTTAGAAAGTTAGGTTTTCCGAGTTACAGCTTCTCACTTTTCTGTCATTGGACTTTCAAACTTTCATTATGTACACATATATATATATATATATATATATATATATATATATATATATATATATATATATATATGAAAACATTTTATTTATTAGCTGCATTTGCGCAATAAATTAAATGTATATTGCGTTGTCATTCTTATATTCTTACTCAAATAAATTTTGTATATCTAACTTTTCATTTCTGCACACTATCCTAATTCCTTATGTATGCTTCGTATTAAAGAAACATTCTATTTGCAATCTATTTAAATTTATGCTGCATTTGCGCTAAATTTAGAAATAGAATATATTTTATTTTATTTATTTTGTTTATTAATAATTATTACGTATTACTTTTAAATCTACTTTCTTCCAATGTTGATAGAAGTTTTCTGTGGCTCATTCTCCTATTTTATTCTTTTCTTTTATCTGCCTAGGTTATTAATTAATATGCTATAAGTATTATATTCTTATATTATTCTTATATTATTCTTCGTATTATTCTTCCTTTCTGTTTGTTAATTTAGTAAATTTTACTTGTTATTTTTATATGTATTTCTATTTTTCTTTAGCCATTAGTAATGTAATATTAGAAGATATAAATTCAAGTGCTGCCGTCTATTGTTATTTCTTCTTACTTTTTATTAATTTTTGTGGCTTTATGACTGGGTAATTACTTATGGAATTTTAGTACAGGTGTTATTATGAAACTTTTATAATCTGTACTTTTTAGTATAAACTTTTTATTATTACTTATTTGGATAGGATTTTATATGACTCCAGGAATTACACTTTATGTATTCTATAATACCCTGTGTTTTATCTACTCTAGTTTTGAATTGATTGTAACTTTATAGTTAAATCATTTCTTTTTTTCTTGTAAGATCCTCCTTACATTATTATTAGGTTTTACATGGACTTAGTTGTTTATACTTATATATAAGCAATTATTTTATTTCTATTATTAATTCCTATATGTTATATTGTCATACTCATAAAATCACTTTTACTAGTATGAATTACACTTCTTATTTGATTTAGTGACTGACAAATATATTTATACTTATTATTATATAATTGGATAGATATTGCCCGGTATTTTCAATTTGTGTTGGGAATTGTTTCGACCGATATCCATTTACTAACATTATGCCATGGATTGTTTTGGATATAATCATTGCCCAGCTAAAAATTACAACTTTAATAAATGTAAGAATAAAAATTGCAAAACCTGCCCATTTGCTTCTAACTCTCAAATTACCAATCAAAATAGCCAAAAGTCTTTCTGCAAAATTTTTAATTGCATCTACAAAATATCCTGTAACATATGTAATTTATCTTATATGGGACAGACTAGTAATCCTATTCATCTACGTATGAATGCTCACAGAGATCATGTCAAAAAATTTATCCTCAATAATAATTTTCTTCCTACTTCTATAATAAAATTGAATATAAACACTTTGCTAAACATGGTTTTGAAAATGTAACTATACATATTTTGGATATAAAAACTAATATAGCTGATAGAATGTTCTTTGAAAACTTCTATATTATATTAAATTGTACTCTTTTTTCCATATGGATTAAATCATTTATATCTCAATGGTAATATTGTAAAAAATAATTTTGTAGATAATAAATATTCCATTTTTAATCACCTGTTTTTGAATCCTCATTTACATAATAGAAATTCGGCTAAACTCAAAAGATTTAAACACGGTAAAGGAAGCTCTCCACATGTGACTTTAAATATATATATATATATATATATATATATATATATATATTAAAAGTATGCATCAACATTTTAACAACTCATTTCAATGGAAATTTATAAAATCATGAGTATTTTCGGTTAAGAAAAACAATTAAATACAGTTTATGCTATTTTCTTAAAATAAAATCTAACTAATGAACATTTAAATCACATTTTCTATGATTTGCTCATTACAAGATCAAAATATTTAAAAATGAAACTTAATCATTTTCATAATAATAATGTTTCTAATTCTTATTGTGTAATATCTTTTAAGCATCCCATTTATAATTCTATCAATTTTAGGAATTTATTTAATTGGTTTCATCGTTTATTGTCTGTTAAGGATTTGAATATTACTAAGACTTTTAAATACAACAAGCCTATCGGTAGAACAATTTTTAATTACAATGAAATTTCCCAATCTCTATCAGACGATAAAGATTCCTCAACTAATTTGGATGGTGAATGTATTTGTAGAGTTGATAATTTTGCTAAATTTATAAATCCACACTTGGGGCATATAGTTATTGGAGACTTAGCCATAGTTAAAGATAATTCTTTAAGAACCTTAATGTCATTTGGTACAAAATTCAGGTTGCCGTCATGTAATAATTCTAATAAAGTCTTAAAATCAATAAATCCTGACCTTGATAAATATATTTATAGATTAGCTTCTAAATATGCTTAGCCTTTAGAGGCATTTAATATGTGGAAATTTACTTTTTTAAAGTCTATTAAAAATGTCATTTGGGGTATCAATTTATCAAGATCTTTATATAATATGGCTAATATAAAACACTCTTTAAATAATTTACATAAATCTTTTGTTATTACTTATGTTGATAAAGCCTCTAATAATTATACTATTATTTGTAAAAAATTCTATATACAATATTTGTTAGATTTTTTAAAAAATAATAGTCTATTTAAAATTGATTCACACTCTGTTAATAGTATCAAATTGAAAATTATCAATATAGTGATTTAGATATTAATAATAAATTTTTGAAATTTCCATATATTGTGCTTATTCCTAAATTTCATAAAAGTCCTATTAAATTTAGAACTGTAACTAGTGGTCATAATTCATACTCTACTACTGCTAGTAAATTATTACTAAATCATTTAAATGTACTAAATAGTAATTTACGTGATTCTAGTGATAACTACATTAATCTCAATAATAGTAAAGAATTAAAAAATAAATTAACATCACTAGGTAAAATAATAGGATTTCAAACTTTTGCTTTTAAAGATCTATTTAATAATATTAGGATTACTGATCTTTATGATGTCATATTAGCTTTATATAATGCCTATATTACTAATAATTCTCACCTACCTAAATTTACCAATTTTCCCAAACTTCTCCATTTTGTTCTTTTCAATAATTGCATTTTTCAAGGTAATAAATTTTACTTACAAGTCTCAGGTGTTCCACAAGGTGGCTGTAGTAGCAGTATGTTCGCTAATTTATATATATATAATTATGAAAAATTCTTTACTTCTACAGATTATAAAATTTATAGATATGTAGATGATCTGATTTGTTTAGTATTTACTGATAATTATGTCATAGATATAGATTTCTATCCGGATAATTTGGAATTAATACCTAATGAAACTACTATTAGTAAAAATATTTATTATTTGGATTTAAATCTAATTATAGAACCTACTAATGGTATAGTTACTAATTTATATGATAAAAAAGATTCTTTTAATTTCAATATTAATAAAATATTAACTTTTAATTCCTGCAACTCGATTCAATTGTTTAGAAATATTATACTTAATCAACTTTTCCGAATTTATAGATTATCAGATAAAAAATTTCATGCTTTGCACATAAATAACCTCCTACTTACCAGTAAATTATATAAATATCCACCGTATTTAGTAAATGGTATAGTTAATACATATCGATTAGCCTAAAATTCTTAATATTCTCGCCTTAGTATCTTATTTTTGCCTTACTTCTACATACTCTTGTTTTTACTTTACAATATATATTCATCTTTCTATTTTGCAGCTTTTACTGTTAGAATATCACATTTTACTGCCATTGCGTAGTAGGGTTTTTATTACTCACTTTGGCAACGCTAAATCACTTCTTTACTCTTCAGCGTATGGCAACATTGGTATCGTCTTTTTTTTGCATGTCACGGTTGCACGTTGGGGTGCATTTTAAGGTATTTATGTTTCCTTTCTATTTTTTCAATCTTTATGCTTGTCGTGCTATTAACACATGTTTATAGATAAAATCTATCTTGTGTTTCAGAAACAAGCCTTTTTATGTTCATTTCGTTTAAAATATTAGAACTTGATAACGAATTTTTTCGAAATGAACTATTCTTAAGCCTAGAGCTAGCTCTTCCACTTGCAAGCTTTCATGCTTTATTATTTTGGTATTCCTTTTCTCGATTCCTTTCCATTGACATTTGTTGATTATCTTTAGCTTTCTGAACTCTAATATGTATTATATTTTCCTCTTTATTGTTGAATTTCATTTTATTTAATTGTATTCTGTAGGCATACATTTTTTTAAGATAGTGTATTATGAGTTACTTTTCCGTTCTACCATTGGATTTTTTATTTTAATATTATATATATATATATATATTCTATATAATTTGAGTTTTACTTTGCAATGCACTGATAAATTTTTTCAGAAAAATTAACAGTTTTAATAAATGGTATTTAATTCAATACGAGTATTTGGCCATAGAAATACATACAATGCGGTGTGACTTTTATCTTACTCTAGCACCACATGAATATTTGCCTTAAACACTTTTGACGTTTTTCTAATATGAAGTTTTATCTCCTTCTATTTACCTCTATGCTTTTACATTGTGTTTGCTTTAGTTTTATTTTTTATCCTTTAACATTAAGATACTGTAAGTTTTTTTAGGTTATATTTTTCATTTTTTTACATTACCTATTGTAATAAATGTTTTATAATGCAATTTTTTTCTTTGTATGGCGTTTTCTTTTATTCGGTTTGTATTATTATCTTGTTTCAGTCCAATTTTATATATGCAATTTAGGTTAATTTAAAACTACATTCTGAATTCATTCCGCTGTTTAATATTTGAGAGAAAAATATATTTGAGAGTTTTATTTTTTTTTTGCAATTCAGCATATAAATGACCATAGTAATTTTATTCCTTACGTATCATTCCTAAAGTTTACAAACTTACCTTACGTTTCTTACGTACCTTATGTATCTAATTTTTGAAATGTGAAGTTAAATTTTTTTCAGTAGAAAATCATTAATACTTTAAAATTTATATTCTATATTTTATACTATATTTTAAAAAAATTTGCATTACCTGCCGTAATGAACCTAATTAGTTTTCTTTGGATGTTGTTTATTTATTAGTTTTGTTTTATTCTCCTGTTTCAATCCAGAATATGTGTTTTCTTACGCGAGTCGAGACGAGTTATTCACGCCATTATTATTATCTTATTGCTTTGAGATTTCTCATTCCATTGTTTCTCTTTGCATGTTCATATTTAATTACATAGGTGAAAATAAAACGGTTTCTTTTAAATAAAGTTTCATCGTTGTATATTCTTAAATTTTCTTCAAATTTTCTTGGGAAAAGAAGGTTATTATTTGAATGTCCTTAAATACCGGTATCAATATCGGTGTAATAGTAATAATAATAATAATAATTATAATAATAATAATAATATTAATAATGATACTAATACCAGTAATATAATAATAATAATAATAATAATAAAAACAATAATAAAAATATTAATAATGATATTAATACCAATAATATAATAATAAAAATATTAATAATGATAATTATACCAATAATAATAATAATAATAATAATTATGGATTCCGCCCCTCACTCAAGAGCTACTCATCACTTAAGCGTCTCTTTCTGAAATGTATGAATACACATTAATCAAAACTAATTCAATGAAATTTCATAAAATTTAGTTTTTAGGTCATTCATGGATTACTCTGGTGCTAATTAGATTTATCTACAATTTTAAAAAAGCAGAAATTGGTCTTCTTTTTGGATCAGGCCTTCAAAAATCCATGAAATATGAATGTTCTACACTCTAAAAAATAAATGTGTAAAACTGGAAATTTACACACGTATGTCGGTAAATGTGTCAATTTACAGACGTGTATCTCAGATATACGCGTTGGTGTGTGTATTTAAGGAAGTGTGTATTTAAGGAAGTGTGTACTACTTTCTAAAAATGCATTAAAATGTGTAAATCTAATAGATCATGGGATTTTACACAGCTTGGCTGGTTTTTCAGTTTACACACATTTTTATGTATACTAACGAATATCTGTGGCCAGCCCTTTCGAACATCTGTGGCCAGCCCTTTTATTGATGGGTTGACGTAATTCTCCACATGAGCTGTCACAAATTTCATAATATAAAAACTAATTAGTTTTGAAAAAATCTATCTGAACGATGGTGAGACAGCCCAGTGGTTAACGCGCGGGAATTGCACTCGAACGATCCGAATTTGATTCCCGACTCTGCCTAAACTGTCCTTGTGTTCACGCGAGGTATGAGCACGTTAAATATGCAGGCCCGTAAGTCCTTCCGAGAGGTTGGTGGTAGGGGGAGGAGTGTATGGTCCCTGTGGATGCAGCCCTCACTGGGTTCCGGTCTAAATTGCGGGACACTACTCGACCGTCCAAATAGATACCTTACACCTAGATCGGACGGTCTAATTCGAAGAAGAAAGAGAACTTTAGTCAGTTCTCTATTTTTACATTAGTTAAACGATTTTATTTTATTAATAAGATGTTTTAAAAGTAAAAAAATATATAATAAAAATTTTCGTTAGATTCAAATATATTATTTAAATTCTAAATTAGAATTTTATAGTTAAATTCATATATTCGATTTACATTCTGCCAAATTAGATTTCCCCATTATGTGAATATTACTGCGTCAGTTCCAAATATCAGTGGCATAGGCAGGGATTTCACCTGAGATTTTCCTTGCTTTAACCCCGGATATGTGCTACTATTTGTATACTTCACATTATTTGAACAGAACTGATTTGAAATTAAAATGAAATATTAATTTTATTTTGCCCTCTGTGCAAAATTGCATGATAATTACAATAGAGATTTTAAAATAAAGTACTTCGAAGAGTTTTCGAGGTAGGTAGTTGTTTATTAGGAAAATTGCAGTTGATGCGAAGAGAATATGACAGTAGTACCACGGCAACCACTCGATTATGCAACGCGACTCAATAAAGCTAGAGCATTGCGTTGCGTAACCGAGTAGGACAGTGGTACGGAGGAAGCAGGTGCCTAGATTATAGATATAATAATCTTCGATGTTCCCCCTCCTTGTCACTAACAGAGTTCAGAGCTACTTAGGTTTTGATCTGCCGCACTCAAAGCTTCTTAAGTTTTCAGCTACGAAGAAACCGATAATAAAATGGAATGACTGCAAAGTGGTTTTGGAGGTTTAACATGGTTTTACAAAATACATATATTTTATTTATTCATATATAATTCATATATTTTATAATAAAATTATATAATTAAATTGTATTAACTCTACACTTAACGTGATTGGTTGCTAAAGAAGCTGCGATCCTGCAACTGAATGACGTCAGGGTGGTTTGCTTTCTCCTTTGTGGTGATTGTAGCTGTAATCGCTGAACTAAATGAAGTAAGTTTTAGACTATTTACTAATTTTTAATAGGTATCTTTAAAAAATATTATTGAAATACAAATTCTTGTACGTAAACTATTTAAAATTTCGATAAATTCTTTTGATGAATATTACATTGACTGACAAAAGTTTGTCTTCATAACTGTTCAACCCGGTCTGTTTATATTACTATGAAAGTTTTTTTTTAAACTGCGAATATCGAAATCTAAAAAAGTCAATGTTAATTAGCCTGTTTTATAACCGACAAGTAATATGGAACTAACAAAGATGTAGTTAAGCTTTGGTCATAAATCGTCTGCCGGATGTTTGTTTACATAAAGTATAACCCTTAAAGTTGTTACATGAAGTGGGAATTTTGAAAATTTATAATTTTTCTATGTTTATAAACTTTTATTTACTGTTGTCTTTTCATACATCTGTGGTATTGGAAACTGAATTTTAGGAAGATTTTTCGAAATGGAACTTGTAATATAGAGTTTATAATTTTTAAAATGATTAATATTTTTCCTTCCACTGTTCAACATATGTAATTGAAGTAAAAATGCTAGGTCAATTTTTCACTATCTAAAATTTTCATATCATAGAAATTAAATTTCATTGGTATAAAAATGAAGTTATAAATTTTTATAGAACTTTAAAATGTTTTTTTGCATATAAAATTTATCTTAATTCTGCCAGGGACTGAAATTGTCTAACCAAGGTGAGATAATGACATGTCGATATTGATACATGTCATTATCTATAGAACTTCTTGTAATCTTGCATCTTCTTACTAACTATACAACTTCTTTTTTTAAAATAATAATGTTAGTACAGATTTTCAGCTTTATTTTTCAGCATATGTATACTTAAGCACTGTAAAATTCTTTCTATTAATACATTTTAAAATTTCACAGATTTTACAAGTAACAGTTAATACAAATTTTAACTGTTAATGTGAATTTTTCTAAAAAGCTGAATTAATTTCTTGATCCTAATAAAAATGTATTTTTTTGTTCAATTTTGTTCAATTCTGTTCAATTGAAAATAGGGCTAATTCCTAATGAAATTTATTCCCCATAAAGTTCAAATCTGAGACTGTAAATATTTAAATTTTGAAAAGCGTCATTTAAAATACTTTCCATAAATTTTAAACATATGTAATTGCTTACAGGAAAAAAAAATACCAGTTATTGGTGATTTTACTTCTTAGCTGACATGGTTTAAAGCAGAGTTGGGCAGTATCAAAATAAATGTATTTTAAATACATTTTCAAAATACATTTGTATTTTGTATTTTAAATTGAAAACAACTAAAGTATTTTGGTAATGTATCGAAAATACATTTTCAGAGTATTTTGTATTTTTAAAATACTCAAAATACATTTAGTGTTTAAACCGCAGAATAACGCTTCAGAAAAGAGAAAACGACTAATCTATATTTTGTGAAGTAATTGAATTTGTTTCTAAGAGTCGATCTAAACAGACTTTTGCAACCTGCCACCGATAAAGATGGTAATTATTAGGATGGTTAGTATCTGTGGTGGTCTCTCAAAATATAGTTTCTGTTATAAACTTCACATTCATATAAGAATTATAAAACGATGTTGTTTGGTAGACGCCTTCCTGCTTATGTATAAAAACAAGGCACAAGAAGAAAGTTTGACTTTCAATTCTTTGGGAAAACAAAAGCATAGGCTATCCACGGTTTGCTATGCAGGGGTGGGATAGCCCAGTGGTTAGCCCAAACTGCCCCTGTGTGCACGTTAAATATGTGAGTTCGTAAGTCCTTCCGAGAGGTTGGTGAGAGGGGAAGGAGGGTATGGTCCCTGTGGATGCCACCCCCACTGGGTTCCTATCTAAATTGGGTGGAACTTCACGGCCCAAAAAATTTGCTATATTGTTTTTCAGAAAAATGTTTTCTTGAAACATTTATTTTTTCAGATCTTCAATGGAGCTCAGATGATAACTGATTTGAAGTTAGCTTTATATTTCGGAGAGATTAAAGTTCACTATGGATTTCCATTTCCATTTTTTTTTTTTTTCCGGTTCAAAAATTGAAATTGTCATATTACTTGAAACGTCTGTATCTTAAAAGCATTCTTTTGCCCCTTCCTGTCGGTGGCCCTACTCGCAGCCGGTTTGCTTTCAGTTGACATATACATAGCTTTTCTTTTCCGTTTTCTGCCTCCTCAGCAATTTTTCATTGAACTATTGCATAACCGTGGCAGCAGACGATTATTTTCTGAAAGGTTGCTGTGAATGCTTTCTGCTGCAAATCATTACTGCCAAAAATGCAGAGAAGATTATTAAATGATGTTTACTGCAATTCGCTAGCATGGATATAACTAGCAATGCACGAACATGGCTCATTAGAAGTACGATTGATAGAAAAGTTTGGATTTATGGTATGATTTTTATTTGTATATTTCTATTCTCTTACATCCGTGATTATAATCAGAAATTTTGTATTTTATGCAATATTTTCGTATTCCCTATAGAACAATTTTTTCATTTTTTTTCATTTTGTTTAGATTAATATAAATTATTTATTATTTCATGATCATTCTTTTACTATGATTTTCAGAAAGTGTATAAAATATTTATTAACATGTGTATTATAAATGTTTTTGTTTTATAATATTTTAGATATCTAGTTAATTATGGCTGAAATAAGTTTTATATGCAATTTTACAGCAAATATAAATTTGTCAGACATTATAATAGCAATCTATTGCTATCATATGTTGGTTCTTCTGTAATACAATAGTATCAGTTATTTGGCATCGGATCTTTTTTTGTTTCGTCACACCTTAGTAAAAAAAGCGGACGAGTCGGATGGTCTGACACCTTAGACACCTTTCGACACCTTAGTAAATGCTCTGGCTTTTGGCCTCATCAATGAGAACAGTGCCAACTATAGGCAGCAGCTTTTTAGGACCTGTTTTTCCCCTCTCTTGGTATCCTATCTGTTTTATCTAAACAATGTAGAAAAAGGAGGACCTCAGATTGGAATCTACTCCCGTAAAAAAATTTTCATTGAAAGGAAGTAATGGTAAGTCATGTATTAACATAGCATGAAATATCACTTTTCAATTTCTGTAGCATATTTATTTCTTGGAGGAGAATAACTATAATTTTCATATGTTGATCCCAATACTTATTGAAGCTGTGAATTGTAGATTACAATTTTGCTACATGCTGATCTTTCCCAAGTAAAATCGAACATTTTTCTCGGGAACTATCAAAGATATCTGTAATTGTTTCTGAGCATAAAAGCGCTATACCTATAGTAGTGTAGGTGCATAATTAAGTAATATTTTGAACCTTAGTTTTTTAAAGTATATTTTACTAGTTTTATCTTTTAAAATATGATCTTTCAATTCATCATATTACGTTACATAAAAACAATCTATAACAAGTATAAACATAATTTGCTTAATCATGTACAAATAAGTGTAGAAATTTCCTGTAAAAAATTTGCTACAAATTGTTTTGTAATATTCCAGGAAAAGTGCATGATTTTAAGAGGAAAAGGTAAGTTCAGTAGTGATGGTGCTTTTCGGTCCTGAATGTCTTTTATCCCTGTTTCATAAGAAAACCTGTGTGAGTAGTGCAGAGTACAGGATCTCTATCAACCAGATATCTCTACGTGAAACATTGATTACTAAGCATTTCTAATATACATTGCTCTGTGGTAGATTTATTGTCTGAAGTTGGTCTTATTGGTAAATTGTCTGAAGTATAAATTTCATTTTGTTAACAAAGCATAAAGTAAACAATAATAAAAAAATATTGCCCAATAAGATTATTATCCAAAAATCGAAGGGTTAATAAAATATGAGAATTTGCAGTATGTATTTCAAAAGTGTGTTTATGTTAAGTGCTACGAGTCAAGAAATGTTATGATTCGTAATGTTTTGTATAAGTGGCTGACCATAAGAGAAATAATGAAATCAGGAAATTTTAAAATGGGATTTTTTGGGGACCCAATTTTTTTGTTCGTTGTTATATGTAATAAGTTATTTTCTTTTTGTATCAGAATATAAAAAAAAAATAGCATGAAAGAAAATTGTATATGTCCTAAAATACTTTTTTTTTATCTTCTAGAATTACTAAAGGGAAGGCTAATGAAGGAAACTGCTACCTCCAGATGCAGATAATTAAGAACATTTACAGTCCTTAAAAAACCTTCATAAGAACTTTAATTTTCATTTTTAGGGAACCTTAAAAGGCCTGTTTATTTTAGCAGGCAAGACTAAATTTCCATTAGACATTTTTGTGTATTTCAAAATATCAAATTTTTTACTGTATTCAAGTTGCAGGTATTTTATTCTGTCTACTGTATGTTATACGAACATTTTTTAAATTTGTGTGTATGGTTATGACTTCAAGTATATAAATTACTTAATTTTATGGAATTATTATTTTTTTTTTTTTGCAGTCTGTGTGTATTTTTAGATTGTCTATATTAAAAAAGTAGCTGATGCCGCCACCACTGTTTGACAAATTCTGTATACCCCAAGTTTGTTATGTACCACAAAAACTATAACATAAAATAATATGAAATTTTGAGTGAAGTTTTTCAAGAAGAGGAAAAATACAAAAATACTCCTTGACTTGAGCGTTTTACTTTCCAGAGGAATTATTTTTAATGAATGAACAATTGCCCTGAAATTTCCAAAATTGTATTAAATTTACTGTATATATGTATATAAGCAATTTCAGGGTTACCACCCAACAGAAGAAAAGTTTCTGATTTCTACGTTTAAAAAAATAATAATGAGATTTAAGAAATGCTTTCTTTATTTGTGCTTGTTTAGAAAAAAGTAAATTACATTTACTGCATACAATAGCAAAATACATTAGAACATATCTGACATGTTTTAAAATGTTTTGTAAATTTTATTGTTAAACCCTGAGCCTTAAATTTTTAATATTTTCTAAAGTCATTTAACTTAAAGTTATTAGGATTACTATCTATATTTAAATTAAAAGATGAAATAAATGTTAATTTTTAATTAAAATTCTAAAGTTGTAAATTTAGATGCAAATACACTATATGATCAAAAGTATCCAGACACTTTGGATGTTAGAATGTTTTTCGAATTTCTAAGCAAATACTTGGCGAAGTGTTCTGTAACTTTGGCGATGTGAAGAACGTGTTTGAACGCACACTTTCCAGTAAAGTTTCGGTGACTTGTGCATTTGGGGGACCACCAAGATATTGAAAAAGGGGAAAAATATATTTGATCACTCTGTATCATAAAAAGCTAGAAATGATTAAGCATTTTCGTAAAATAAAAACATATATTCATGAAGATATAAAGGTTTCTTTAAAAAAAAACAAATTTTGTTACATGTTTTTTGCTTACAATATCCATAGGTTTCAATCAAATTTCACGAAATTTACAGAACATTTGTCAACATCCAAGAAAAACATTATACTTCAATTGAAAATTAAAGCATTGAATATACAATGAGATATAAGCATTTGAATAAACAGAGTTTTTACTGCGCAGGCGTGAAACATAGCAATACTTTTCTTTCATGATTTTGTAGTGAATACTGTAGGGCAACTTCTATAAAAAAAATCCACTGGAATATCATGAAAATTCACAAAGATATCGACAGTATAGTGGTCAGTTTTTCTCTGACTCTCTGAAAGTACCTGGATGATAAGGGGGTTCCACAAATTGACACTTTACAAATTCATCGTACACCCCTATTCTGAAAATGAACCAGTCCAATTTTATGCAAATAATGATCAAAAGTCTCCGGACACCCCTGTATCCGGTGGATTCTGCCAGTGACATCAAATTTCTAACTCTCTTACAAGTATAAAAAAAGTCAGACGAGTTAACAAATTTAATTTCAAAGCTAGAAAATTAAGATGGGAGGAAAATGCGAGCTAAATGAGTTTGAGAACAGTGCAGGTTGCCACCGTTGTGGAAAATCTGTAAGATTTTTGTCATGTTACGAGTGCCCCATTTCACCGTAAATGATGTTATCATGAAGTGGAAATGTACAGACGTTACAACTGTAC
The DNA here is from genome assembly GCA_951213105.1 of Amaurobius ferox. NCBI lineage: Eukaryota > Metazoa > Arthropoda > Arachnida > Araneae > Amaurobiidae > Amaurobius > Amaurobius ferox. The sequence continues at coordinate 46,611,658 of OX578149.1, forward strand.
ATGCACGACCTGGTCGACCATTCCGTCTAGTAGAAAGTGACTACAGAGTACTGAAGAGAGTTGTGAAAGCGAACTGCATGCAATTGGCGGAAATAGTTGGTTCAGAAATTCATGAAACTTCTGGATGCAATGACAGTTCGTCGGGAGCTGCAGTCTTGGTTTTCATGGGCGAACAGCTGCATATAAACCCATCATTACCGGAACCAATCCCAAGCTTCGCTTACGGTGGTGTAAAGCACGCAAAAAATGGAGCCTTCAGCAATGGCATCAGGTGTTATGAAGCGACGAATTACGGTACACTCTCTGGCAATCCGATGGTAGAGTCTGGGTGTAGAGAATACCGGATTAACGCCTTTTACGTGACTGCATTGTGTGGCAAGTTAAGTTGGTGGTGGAAGCATTATGGTTTGGGCTTGCCCTGTTATTCCTGTGAAGGGAACTCAGAAGACGGAAGGATATCTTGACATTTTGAACAATTCCATACTGCCTGCATTGTGGCAACAGTTTGGAGTGGATTCACTGTCCACAAAGCATGGGCTGTTCATAGCTGATTTGCTGACATGGATGTTGAAGAATTGGACTCACCTGCTCAGAGCCCAGACCTCAATCCCATAGAACATCTATGAGATGAATTGGAACGTCAACTACGAGTTAGGCCAAAACGACCCACATCGGCAGCAGATCTGACTGGTATTCTTTTAAAAGAATGGCATGTAATTCCCGCTGCAACATTCCAGAAACTAGTGGATAGCCTCTCTGATAGCGTGGCAGCCATCATTGTAGCAAAAGGTGGCCCCACTTCATACTAATTTGTGACTTCTCTGAAGGAAAAGCAAAACATACAGGTGTCTGGATACTTTTGATCAGATTGTGTACATATGTATTTAGTATATTAGTTAATTGTTATTACTCCAGTTTAACTATCCTATGATTTACGATTTAAAATGTCAATTTGTGGAAACCCCCTTATCATCCAGGTACTTTCAAAGAGTCAGAGAAAAACTGATCACTATATCATCGATATCTTTGTGAATTTTCATGATATTCCATTGGATTTTTTTTATAGAAGTTGCCCTATAGTATTCACTACAAAATCATGAAAGAAAAATATTGCTATGTTTCGCGCCTGCGCAGTAAAAACTTAGTTTCTTCAAATGCTTATATCTCATTGTATATTCAATGCTTTAATTTTCAATTAAAGTATAATGTTTTTCTTGGACGTTGACAAATGTTTTGCAAATTTCGTGAAATTTGATTGAAACCTGGATATTGTAATTGAAACTTGGATTGACCTATGGATATTGTAAGAAAAAAACATGTAACAAAATTTGTTTGTTTTTTAAGAAATGTTTATATCTTCATGAATATATGTGTTTGTTTTACGAAAATACTTACACACATTGAACAAAGCTAGTTAACTATTTTGTGAAAGTTACAAATCATTTCCAGCTTTTTATGATACATTGTGAACAAATATATTTTTTGCCTTTTTCAATATCTTGGTGGTCCCCTAAATGCACAAGTCACTGAAACTTTACTGGAAAGTATGCGTTCAAGCATGTTCCTCACATCGCCAAAGTTACAGAACACTTCGCGAAGTATTTGTTTAGAAATTCGAAAAAAATTCTAATATCTAAAGTGTCTGGATGCTTTTGATCATATAGTGTACATCACATTCTAGTTTCTATTTTTGAAATGGTTGCATTTCTAAGTAACCAAATTATTATTTTAAACATCATCCTTCATTTTATTCATAGTATGTTTGAAAAAATAGTTCTGTATAAAACAAAATGTTTACAAAAATTTAAGCTGAAGCTAACAGATTGCAAAAATAGAAAGTATTTTATCAATTAAACAAAACATAGGCATGATCGCAGTAATCCTTCTTATTTAGCAATGCAAAGCAGTCTTTTTTACGGGACACTTAAACAGTTTGATAGGAAAAGTTACTTAAACATTCAGACGTATGATTATCAGGTATATAATGTCCACCTTTCGCCCACAGATCTGAATTCCTCTAATAAGTTGCTGGAATAAGGGTTGCTATAAGGCGAGTTTACTATATTATGCTTAGGTGCATAGGTATGTTGCATGAGAAAAGGATCTAATTATCTTTTGCAGAATGACAATGAGTTTAGCTTTATTTACATTATTTAAAACATGAAGGTAAAGGAAAACTTTTACTTGATAGTTTAAAAGCTTCATCGAAAGTATCCATGGAGTTAGAGAGTTCCTTTACCTCTATGGTTATATCTCAAATACTTAAAGATTATTTTTTACAAACTTTTGCTCAACAATGAAAAATATAATGACTTCAACATAGGTTATTTAAATATGAGCATTTTATGAGGAAGATCTAGTCAAATTACTGCAATGTTTTTGGCATTACAAATTATATGTTATTTGATCGGATGTTAATTTAATGAAGTATATGGTTTATGCTTCATTAGAGGTTCGTAGTAAATCTATCTGAAAGAAATTTTTTTTTACCTTTCCGAAGGTGTCCAAATGGAAACTTGATAATATTTTAGGTTGCTAAGGAAGTGATTTGTGTAAATATATTGGCCTAAATCGAGCTAAAACATAAAATAACTGCAAAACTAATTGCAATTAAAAAAAAATAATATTAAAGTGCACCTATTTGGGTCCTGAAGTACCCATGTACCAAATTTCATAGACATGCAACGCTTTGACTGAAAGGATTTGTGTAAAAATGAAATCAATAGCTTCTGGAAACACAAATAAATTATTTTACAAAGTTGATAAACATTATAGAGACAAGAAAGTGTTAGTGACAATCAAAATACAATGTCTTCCAAACAACCAAAATAATTTGCATGATTTATTAACCTTTTCAATTTCAATATATGATCATTCTGATTTTAGTAGCATTGTGTAAAGTTCAGAAGTTTCATTTTGAATATTTTCCAACGCAGTTGAAAAGTATTTAAGACTCTGGTCATTCTGTCTGTCCTTTTGCGTGACTGACTTAAAATTTGCTTAATCAAAGTAAAATTTTAGTATGTTGTTGAGACAGCCTGTGTAACATTCTGGGCCCACTTATATTATTTGCATATCTAAATTCTGGGCCTAATTTGATGGATAATCTGCAGCATACTGAAGTAAAGAAATCAAGCGATTGTAAGATGAGTTGTATAAAAATTGCTGAATTTTTTTTTTCACGCAAAATTTAGCTCTGGAGTTAAGAATATAGTGGATATGAATTAAATATTCATTGATTTTACATAGAGAGGCAGACACTTTATATTTCGATGATGTCATTTGAATAAAATTCATAGTATATAATTAAACTTGTCTTTTTCGATGAAGTTTTCAAGTAGTAGTACTGTTATAATTTTATATCAGCGCTGAATTTATTGCATTTTAGAGACTTAAATAAAATTGCATTTCAGTTTAAAGTGTTTCTTAATCAATGCTTTATGCATGATTGATCTTTCTTGTTATTATTTTGTGTGTAAATCAGCAGAATATTGTATTTTTAAGTGTTAAGAAAGGTTGCAGTTCATTTTATTTCTATACCGATATCAATAGTAGTTGGAATTTTGATATCTTTGGGGTTCAAAAGTTAATTTTTTAGTATTTAGTGTGTATATGTGGTATACAAATTATTGTATACATATTTTGATAGATTTGTTTTCTCATTTATAATTCAATAATACTCTCTAAAGTAGACCTGAAAATTTAAATTTTCACTTAGTAGCAAGTGGCTAGTAGACACTTTCAATTTAAGTAAATTCGATGTATGGTTATATATATATATATATACTTAATATGTATACATGCAATGGTCCTTGCGGGTAGAATAGAAAGCAGAAGATAATTGTCTGATCATTTGAAAATGAAAGTAGTTTGATGGAATGAGGATTAGAGAAGGAAAAAATGCACAGCTAGTAAATTTCTGGGCAGTTTTCTGATTCAAATGAAATGGATGGGGGGGGGGGTATTTCATTTATTTGCTAAACTGTATTTTTTAATCTATCTGTAGAGTAGACCTGTTGATAAGAACATGCCAGTGTAAATCTAATGTTCTAAATATTCTAATTAAGTTCATATTTATATTTGAATATTTTAAAATGCAGCATTTTAAAATTAAATTATTTTTATTTAATTTTCTTTGAGGAACTCTGACACTATTAACAGTCTACTGCTTTGTAGTTTTTGCTATTATGGTCCACTTTGTGCAACCAGGAAACTATAATGGTCATTGAAGAATTGTAATTGCATATCCCTGTTGATATCATGGATGAGGGCTTTGTCTCGCTCGGTTCTGTTATCGATAACTGCCTGCCTCTTCACAGTTTTTAAGATTTCTTTACATTACTTGCCATCTTTCCATCCAGTGGGATCCTTGGAAAGGATACTTAAGGCAGTCCAAGCAGCTGGAACTATTAACCGCACATTTGTTCCAGGCTTCCCTTTTCAAAAAATGCAATTGATTCCATCCTGGGACATCCTGTTCTACAGTGTATTTAAATATCAACATAATTTTATTTCAAAACATTGTCTGTAATAATATTGTTCATCTTATTTGCTGTCAATAAGATGCAGGTATTATTAGCAGCAATTGGGCTTCAGAATTTTATTGTTAATGTTATTTTTAATTTTGTTTTATCAAATTTTGTAATCATATTTTTGTCTTAACATTAAAAGGAGTAAATCTCCTTATTTGATTTAGTAAATATAAATTTTAAGCTTCATAATTTAAAACGTTTTGGACATATTGTAGTTTACATTTTGAAAATAAATAACATATTTTTGTGATTTGCCACTCATACAATTAATCATTGTTTAATTAGGAATACATTGGATAAATGAAATATAAGGTTTTCGAAACCATATAAAACAAGCTTTAAAATTATATATTGTACAAATCTAAATTTGTAAATTTAAATTATCAAAATTTGATTTTCATTTACTACTCAAAAACAGCATCTTTTATATTTTCAAATAATATATATAATTGTTGGTCTCTTCATGTTTTTTATATATCTAGCGAATAATGTTTTGGGCACATGCTAATGTTTGAAGATAAAATATAAAGGATGCTAAACTTCCTATTCTGACCATAAACGGCCCACATCTTTATGTATATCATTTGCAGGCTGACAACACTCTGAATAGGAATTTTAACATGGTACTACAGTTCTTCATTTTTGTTATTATTCATTTAATCTTCAAAACTTACCATGTGGATCCAAAAATCATTTGGCAGAAATATAAAAGACATGAAGCCTAACAAATGTATTTTTTGAAAAATATTAAAAATGCTATATTTGATTAAATTAAAATTAAAGCTTGTTTTATATACTTTCTGAAATTGTTTATTTTATTTGTTTATATCAATTAGAATATGAATGGAGATTAATTTTATAAGTGGTACATTACGAGAGTTTTTGCTTTTTTTCAAAATTTTAACTATATTGTGTTCAAAATTTATAAGATCTCAAAATTTATATTTACTCTTTTTGAATGGTTGTAAATGTGTTCATTTTACACATAGAAGGTGGTATTCTTTCACCACCAGAACAACTTGTCTAGATGTGTAAATTACAAACTACACAAGTAACGTGTAACCAAAATACACGCCTAACATGTTACTTGAAATTTACACATTAGATGCGTGTTACACATTAAAAGTGTGTATTTTTAAATTTACCCATTTTCTGTGTAATTTGCAATTTACACGCTTTTTTACACACCAAGACAAATCGTTCTGGTAGCGAAAGAATACCACTTTTTATGTGTAAATTGACACATTTATTTTTTACAGTGTAGCTTGTGCGACGAAACTAAAATTAATGCATTACGAAATATATGCGGAAATATGAATATGAGTGTGCAAGGAAAGTCATGTCCACATCAGACTTTTCAAGTAAATGAACTACATGTTCACACACACACATACACACACATACAAAAAACTATCGATTTTAAAACTCTCTATCAATTCCCATAACGGGGAATGTTTATACTCGCTATTGAATATTTCTGAAGCTTAAGAGTAAATTTGAAATTCAATTACTGAAGCTATCCCCTTTCATAGACTCTGGAGCCGTGTAATAGGAATCACGATATAAGAATAATCAGTGAAAGGATGGGTGTCTTGCATTATCGAAGCTATTTTCAGCTTCACTTCATCGTGTTATTCCTTTAAATTCGATTTCTGAACGGAAGTTTGGTAAAGTTTTTACAGAACAATTTTCAAAGCAGCAAACAAACTGAACTCTTATTTAGAGGAGACACTTCATAATTCTATGATAAGAGGAAAACGTGGTAGCTTCGATAAAGTTGACTTACAAATTAGTTTATATACAACGTATACATGTTTTAGTAACTCTGCTATATAGTGCTGCTATATACATCTGCTGTATGTATAGTGTTTTGCTATTATATCACTATATGTATAGTGTGTTTCTATGTGTTGCTATATACATATATCTGCTATATACATATGTGATAAGGCTTTCACACCTCTGTGTTAAAATTGTATATTAAAGTATTGTTTTATTTCTGTGTGATTGAAAGTGTCAATTTCGAAATGTAAATGTCTTTTCTACATGTTTTCAATTACATTGACTTTTAAGGGAAGTGAACTCTAAAATCGCAAAAGTGTTTATGTTCCAGAAAAATAGTAATAGTTTTGTATTTTCGCTTCTCAGTCGCTAGTTGGGAACTTGCAGGTTTTGCGCACGCGCGCGTTTGAAAAAGGATTTTGGAAGCAGAGTGGAAGGAGTCGTGGAAAAATGTAGACGTGTGTGTTTGATTCGCGTATGATCGCGAATTTTATAAAGGTGGATTAATTTTGAAAGTGGAAGGATGTGATTAAAATATGTAACATAGTTCGACAAGTTGTGCGTAGAGTCGGTTGGCTCGGTTCAGAGATGAGTCACTCGTGTTTTTAAATGAATCAGCCTGGTAGTAATGGAATAATGAGTCTTGTGAAAAGAGAAAATGGTTCTTTCACTGGTAGGCTTGAATCGCTAATAGGGCTAGAGGGAAAGCTCATTTTACAGCGATTTGTATTTGCCTGACTCCTCCTTGTGTCCTAAGGTACGAATCAACCAATCTCCGTAACCAACCAAGATGTCGAATTCCGCCAGCATGATGTTGTGTAGTCAAGTTTCCCGACCATTATGGATTTTGTTCTGCGCAAGAATCTCGATGAGTTTATGCCGAGAGTCCATCCTGATATCCTTTCCCATGGTACAGAATTGTAAATGTTATATTTAAAAGAGACGAGGTAAAGTTTTATATATATTTAGTCTTCCACCTAACGAATAGAGTGTTAATTGTCAAATCCTCGTGAGTATCAAGTCATTGATGATGTTATATGAAAATGTCGTATATGTTCAAAGTATACAAATGTGATATATAAATGTCAAGTATAATATGAGGAATATTGTGTTTATTTTATGTATCAGAAAATATGTGTATTCTCTTGGTTCCTCTTCCTCCAGGGGTGTTCTTAATGGTCACCCTACCGAGTGTAACTCTGAGTTATTGCGAGAAATGCTTGTACTGCACTGTTTTCGATCAACTGCCTTGTTATTTCATGTTTAATAAATGTGTTTGATTTCAAAACTTTGTCTTCTCCGTCGAGTATGCCAAAACGTTCGCGACAGAATTGGTGCCGTTACTTTTCTCGGTGAGTGGGGAAGAGCTGAGAGAATTAAAATTTTTAAAAATTTTCTTAAGAATTGAAATTTTGAAGGTTAAAAATTACCGTTGTGCTAAAATGAGTGTTTTCTTAAGTAAACAGAGTTCCATGTTCTGTTTTCGGTATTCTCAAAAACGAGTGTTCTTGGAATTTGATATGTGCCATTTGATAAAAAAAATTGATTTGTTTGCATATTTATGTCATTTGATTTGATAAAAACTGGTTTTATTGTAAATACTGTTTAAGAACATTGCAATTGCATATTGTGTTAAACTATACGAGTATATTTGATTGTTATGCAAAATGGCTCCAATTACTAGAAACAAAAAAGTAAATGTCGGTAAGATGAGTAAAAATTCAAGTAAAAAATTAAATTCCTCCTTGAATTTGTCGCTTGATATTGCTACTGAGTCGGATACTGTTAATTCTAGAAGTAAAGTTAAAAATGTTAGCCACAAAGCTAAATCTAATGAGGAAAATATATCAGATAAATCGCCGGTATGTTTGAATTCTTCTTCTGGCACTTTGCCAAATCAAAACAGTGCTTCATCGGTAAATGATAACATGTTAAAATCATTCCATATTTTCACACTTAAGTTCGCACATCATATTCCAAAATTCTCGGGAAATTCAGAGCTTTCGTTGTCACAGTTTTTGGAAAAGTTAAATTTAGTAGCCACTCATGCAAACTGGAGTGAGTGTGACAAATTAGTTTGTTTGAGATTGAATTTAGAGGGGGAAGCAAATAGATTGATTGAAGAGAATCCAAAGCACAGAAATTGTAAAAATTTGCAGGAAATTATTCACATTTTGAAAGATCATTTTGAAGTGACCGAAAATGTTACTAAAAACATAATTTCACTCGTGAACTTTACACAGAGACCAAATGAGTCGGTTAAACAGTTTTCGATGAGAATCGAAGCTGCTTCATTTAAGGTTGTTCCGGAAGATGTAGATTCCGAAAGTGAGAATAAAATCAGGCAAACACTTTTAAAAACTTCATTTATTAATGGTTTATATCCGGAACTAAAAAGATTGGTGTTGTCACAAAACCCTAGAGATTTTTATTCGGCTAGAAAACTTGCAATTCTTGAGGAATCTATTTTAAATGAAAATAATGCTATGTACTTGACTAATCCGGTACTTACAAAAAAAGGTGTTCTCACACCAGAAAAATATGTTCTCACACCAGATCAAAGTGAAAGTATGTCAGATTTAAAAAGAAAAGTGTTAGAACAGGAAAGGGACATTGAATTTCTTAGGGGTAAAATAGAAAAATTTAAGTTTAATTCAGATAAAGTTAACGAAAAGCGTTCACCGCATCCAAAGTGTGACAAATGTGGTAAATTAGGTCACGTTCAAGAACAGTGTTGGAAAAAGGTTTTTCAAAAAAGAGATGTGTACGGTATAAAATGTAGGAAAATTTATACCAGTCCTGGAACTAGGTATCACCAGGGTGAAAGACACAGAGGGCAAATGTCTGCAAATGAGTGGAAGTATAAAAAGCAAGGAACGCAAAATTATAAAAATAAGGAGTCATATAAATCTTTGCAAAATTCCAAAAATCATTCTTCTGGGAATCAGAGTAGATATCCCATGCACAATTATAATAATAGAAAAACTTTTGATAGGCAAACATCACATTTTGAGGAAAATAATATTTGTCATAATATTACAAATTCTTTGTCATCTTCTTCTATTATAAAAGGAAAATTAGTGAGCAGTGAAGTGTCAATATTGATTGATACGGGTAGTTCAATTAATTTAGTGTATGAGGAAGCTTTAAATACTGTACCCATTGCACATATGTTGCTAACATACAAACCAACAATTTTGCGTAGCTTTAGTTCACAAGATACTAAAGTTGAATGTTTAGCCACTATTTCGCTAAATTTGGGAAAAGAAAGATTCCCTACCGAATTTTTTGTGTTAAAATCACCAGCTCCTATTTCATATAATGTAATCCTTGGTAACAAGTTTTTACATAAACATAATGCTATTATAGATTATAATCACTTCTGTTTTAAGTTTTCAAACTCTTCCATTCCTTTTGTTGGTTATCAATGTACGAATAATTTACTTTCGATTTCAAATCATGAACCGGCAAATGAGTCGGAAATTGCAGACTCAAACCTAAGTAGTGTCGCAAAGCGTATTGCTGTGCCTGACTCGCAGATGAGTAGTGGAAAAAATGTTCGTGTGGTAGAGGACTGTAAACCGAAAGAGTTCCATACGAATGCATGTGCCAAATGCAAAGCAGATCTAGCACCGGTAGTGAATGAGTCTCAGGTCATTCGGGAAGAGTATGTGAGCAGAAATTTTTCGGAAAATAATGTAGTGCCACATTTGGGTAGTGAAGAGGTACATATTAACGATTTGGAAAATGGAAGCAAATCTTTTAGAGATTTGGTAGTAAATGCACAGAATGCTACTTTGCATATGGGGGAAAAGCAAAATCATGTTAGAGGTGGTACTGAAGTTAACTTTGTCATTCAACACAAAAACAATCCATGTAATCAGCAATTGGTCCACGTTAATAGATTAACTCCTTTACCTCCTAGACGTAGTGAATTGATTTCTAGCACATATAATGATAACATTGATAATTCTTCAACTCAAGAAACAAGACAATTTAAAAGTAGATATTTTCTAAACCATCAAAATAGGGTTAAAACTCAAAATGTTCCTAATTCACACAAGTATGACTTGCGCCCAAGAGGCCAATTTATTCATTAAAGTTACTTGTCAATTAAGGCAATATGTCAAGAGAGCAATTGGCTCAAAAGTAAAGTAAAATGTTTAAATTATGAAATTCTCACATTTTCAAAAAAAAGACTGATATTGTTGTGAGATGGACAATTATGTTTCATAATATTATATTTTCAATTGTTTCACAAAATGTTTTGCAAAACTGTATGCTATGTTAAAATGGATCCAATATTTCTGAACTTCTGTGTAATTTGCTTTATGTGTCAGTCAGCTGAATGTCCTGTACTGCAAGTTCTGTGCCAGTGCAGCTTTCTGAATGTGAGTGCCATGTTAATCAGGTTGAAGTAGTGTTTTAAAATTCTAAATACTTAAATAATAATTTTTTTTGCTTTACTTTAATGATAAGCAGTAATGTTTTAAAGTAATTTTAAGATAATTAAGTACTTGATGGATTAGAGTTTTGGTAAGGATTTTTAAGGATAACTGATAATTTTTATCTCTGTTTTATTTTATGAATGTGTGAATGATTTTTTTTAATTTAAAGGTCTAGTAAATTTTAGAAATTTTTTTTTGTCATTTGGTGTTTGTTGACTTATTGGTTGGGGGTACCGCCACCTCTGGGTTTGCAACTTTCTAATGGACTTGTTTCTTGCCTGGGTGCCTGATCAACATTCTTGGTTTGAAAATTTGTCTCATTTTCTAAATTAGTAATTTTTTTTAAATGTCTTTTAAAGTAATTTGTTGGCAAGGTTGGATAATAGTTAATAAATTGATTTCTGTGAAAAGTAAATTTATAGAATTTTAATTGTAAAATTTTTGAAGAAAGAAAACTTTTTGTTTAGTTAAACTTTTTGTGAGTTGAGTAAATTAAATTTTCATGTCTCTGTGGTACTCACCAGAAAATGTATTAGTGTTTAAATTTTAAAAGGGGCAATTTCATTATTTGTGTCTTGTTAATTTGGTGTTGTCTTGTAAAGGTCTATGCTTGTATTGAGACTTATTTTTTTTTGACTCACGAGTCAAACTTTAGGCCACTCTTGGATTTTGGTTATTATGCTGGTCATGATCTTGTTTGTTTTTGTTTTTTTCTTTGATGTACATGTACATCGCTCAAAATTTACACTAAATTCCTCTCAATGGAACATATGTCATTGGGAACTTAATGCAGGTATTTTCCTAGTATTGTGCGGAAAAATTCCCCGCTTTGCAGGAAATTTTTCTCCCGGGCCCCGAAGGAGTGTGATAAGGCTTTCACACCTCTGTGTTAAAATTGTATATTAAAGTATTGTTTTATTTCTGTGTGATTGAAAGTGTCAATTTCGAAATGTAAATGTCTTTTCTACATGTTTTCAATTACATTGACTTTTAAGGGAAGTGAACTCTAAAATCGCAAAAGTGTTTATGTTCCAGAAAAATAGTAATAGTTTTGTATTTTCGCTTCTCAGTCGCTAGTTGGGAACTTGCAGGTTTTGCGCACGCGCGCGTTTGAAAAAGGATTTTGGAAGCAGAGTGGAAGGAGTCGTGGAAAAATGTAGACGTGTGTGTTTGATTCGCGTATGATCGCGAATTTTATAAAGGTGGATTAATTTTGAAAGTGGAAGGATGTGATTAAAATATGTAACATAGTTCGACAAGTTGTGCGTAGAGTCGGTTGGCTCGGTTCAGAGATGAGTCACTCGTGTTTTTAAATGAATCAGCCTGGTAGTAATGGAATAATGAGTCTTGTGAAAAGAGAAAATGGTTCTTTCACTGGTAGGCTTGAATCGCTAATAGGGCTAGAGGGAAAGCTCATTTTACAGCGATTTGTATTTGCCTGACTCCTCCTTGTGTCCTAAGGTACGAATCAACCAATCTCCGTAACCAACCAAGATGTCGAATTCCGCCAGCATGATGTTGTGTAGTCAAGTTTCCCGACCATTATGGATTTTGTTCTGCGCAAGAATCTCGATGAGTTTATGCCGAGAGTCCATCCTGATATCCTTTCCCATGGTACAGAATTGTAAATGTTATATTTAAAAGAGACGAGGTAAAGTTTTATATATATTTAGTCTTCCACCTAACGAATAGAGTGTTAATTGTCAAATCCTCGTGAGTATCAAGTCATTGATGATGTTATATGAAAATGTCGTATATGTTCAAAGTATACAAATGTGATATATAAATGTCAAGTATAATATGAGGAATATTGTGTTTATTTTATGTATCAGAAAATATGTGTATTCTCTTGGTTCCTCTTCCTCCAGGGGTGTTCTTAATGGTCACCCTACCGAGTGTAACTCTGAGTTATTGCGAGAAATGCTTGTACTCCACTGTTTTCGATCAACTGCCTTGTTATTTCATGTTTAATAAATGTGTTTGATTTCAAAACTTTGTCTTCTCTGTCGAGTATGCCAAAACGTTCGCGACACATATACGGATCTTCATTATCAAACACATGACAGATTAACTAATTTAGATATTATATGGAAGTAGTAGCACAAATTAAAGCTTTTATAGAGCAATTTTCAAAGCAGCAAACAAACTGAACTGTTATTTAGAGGAGACATTTGGTAATCATGATAAGAGGAAAACTTGGTAGCTTCTATAAAGATGACTCACAACTGTAGAAAATTAGTTTATATACTACGTATATGTGTTTTAGTAACTCTGCTATATAATACTGCTATATACATCTGTTATATGTATAGTGTTTTGCTATTATATCACTATATGTATAGTGTGTTGCTATATAATATCTGCTATATACATATAGTGATCATCATTATCAAACACATGACTGATTAACTGATTTAGATATTATGTGGAAATAATAGCACAAGTTAAAGTTTTATGGAGCAATTTTCAAAGCAGCAAACAAACTGAACTCTTATTTAGAGGAGACATTTGGTAAGTCGAAGAAGAAAACTTGGTAACTTCGATAAAGTTGACTCCCAACGGTAGAAAATTAGTTTATATACTACACATACATGTTTTAGTAACTCTGCTATATAGTGCTGCTATATACATCTGCTATATGTATAGTGTTTTGTTATTATATCACTATATGTATAGTGTGTTGCTATGTGTTGCTATAAATGTCTGCTATATACATATAGTGATCTTCATTATCAAACACATGACGGATTAACTAATTTAGATATTATGTGGAAATAATAGCACAAGTTAAAGTTTTATGGAGCAATTTTCAAAGCAGCAAACAAACTGAACTCTTATTTAGAGGAGACATTTGGTAAGTCTATGATAAGAAGAAAACTTGGTAGCTTTGATAAAGTTGACTCCCAACGGCAGAAAATTAATTTATGTATACATGTTTTAGTAACTCTGCTATATTCTGCTGCTATATACATATGCTATATGTATAATATGCTGCTATATATATTACTATATGTATATCTGCTATACACATATAATGATCTTCGTTATCAAATATATGACTGTTTAACTAATTTAGATATTATGTAGAAATACTAGCACAAATTAAAGCTTTGTAATAGCTTTAAATATATTTTATGTTATAAGCCAGATCTCAACCAGTGGTGAAGGAATACTACTGGTGGTGTTCGGGTGCATGACTAGTGGTACGTGATAATTTGTGCACTTTAATTAGATTCAATATTTTGCACTTACAATTTTGATTAAATTCGATGAAAGTACACATAATTAAAATTGATGAAAGTACATATGATTAAAATCGATGAAAGTACACATGTAACATACTTTGTTCAATTACTGGTACACAGTCGGTATACATCGGAAGTTACAATTAATGAAGTATTTTTATTTTGTCAAACTTTTTTTCGTAGAGCAATTGCAAATGAAATGTTTAAGGAATGACAGAGATTTCTGACAGAACACGATATTTCTTAGATAAAATGCATTGGAGTGTGTACTGATGGAGCTCGGTAAAGCATACTTGTGCTGTTATTACAATAAAAAATGTCGCGTCCGAAGCTGTGTTTACTCATTGTAATATTTATTCATCGTGGAGTCTTAGAAGCAAAATTAATCTCTGAAAAAGTAAGAACTCTTTGCGACCAAACTGTTAAAAATTGTAATTTTTTTTAAAACTAATACCAAGAATATTTACAATCGATTGGAATCCATTTTCTTCAGATGACGTACTATTAAAAAGTACAAATACACTTTGTCCGAAGGATAGCGAGTGATTGAGCAACATATAAAAGCACAAATAACAACAATAATGCAGCAGGAATGTATTATTGTTGCATTATTGTTGTTATATAATGCAGTAAAATTCAATGATAACATTCCTAAATCAAATATTAACAAATCTGAAAGAGACCACAACAATGCACTATGTGAGTGATCAGATACAAGAGTGATCAGCTTGTTGTTTCGGATAAAGATATGTATATCGAAGAAGTTGAAAATTTTATCAATGGAGGTCTGCATTATGCTGTTCGCAAGGATTCGAGTAATTCTGATTTATATAAAATTAGACAAGTCATTAAATCTTTACGTATAATTCATGATAATTATAAAAGTCATTGATTCCTTCTGTGGTCAATTGTGCTAGATTATACGCTCTCCCCAAAGTTCATAAAACAGGGGTTCCTTTTAGATCCATTGTATCTAATATTGGTACTGCTTCCTATGCTAGTAGTTAAGAATGGAGAGTTCACCATCCGCAAGAGCAATGGAGCAATATTGTTCCTGCCGATGACGTCATAGGTCATTGACCTATGACTCTGGGTGGAAATATTGGAAAATGGTGACCCTTGGCCGATGACGTCATCATAGGAACTAAGGCTCCTCTATATACGAGCTGACTCATCAAGCATATTGAAGCCCACCATAGCTGGATGCGCAATCCATTAACATTAGCTCTATTCGTATTATCACTTTAGGAAGTATAATTGAAATAATTATGGGTGGTTGTTCTGCACCGAACTGCTCTAATCATTCTAGAATGGGGTTTAGGCTATTTCTCTTTCCTAGAAACGAAGAAAGAAGAAAACAATGGCTAATAAATAATTGGATACCCGGTACTGGAGCACACTCGTGCGAGTTAAGTTCTACAATATTCTAATTGAAACTTCTTTTTTTATATAAAGTATTTATTTTAAACACTTATTTCATAGTTTCTAAAACCCATTTTTTTAAAATTGCAATATTTGAAATAACTTAGTGAACTGTATGGTACTTGGTAAATTTTCGGCGAACTAGAGGTGCGTTTTCGGTATTCCAAGGGGTCTAACACCCATTTTCTTTCAATAATTGTGATTTCTGAATTAATTTAATCAATGAAATGACACGTATCGAAGTTACGAGGAACTAGGGGGTGCAGGGCGGGTTTTTTTAATAAATCTCGCCTTTTCTGCAGAATAGAACGGCACTTAGCAAATTTTCCGATTATTAGAGGGTCAAAGACCCTTAAATTGCAATATTTTACAAAATTTCACAAATTTTAGTGGATATAGAATAGCACTTAGTGATTATTTTTAATGATATGTGATTTTTAACATTGAATTTAAAAGAAAGCGTGGCTGATGACTTTCTGCGGAAAGTGCAGGGCATTCCAATAACATTAAAATATGAATGATAAATATGACGATACATGATTACTATTTTTCAAAACGTGTAATTAATGTAATTTCAAATTGCAGCGACATCGTTGACACACAAATAGGAATATCGGGATTTCGCGGCTGTAGGTGTGCCGTAAATCCATTCAATTCTTAATTAATGTAGGCAGACCACGAAAGGGTCGGATTTTTTTTAAGACTCTTTGACCTACAACGCCGACCTCGTGACAGATGGTTAGGCCATTACTGGTTACATACCTCTAGATTTTAGACTTCAAAAGCGAACCTTTTTATCAGTTTAAATTTCAAAAGACAGACTAGCAAAGACAAGGCAGTTCGTGAGTTGATTTTTAGAAATCTTTAACCAACTGAGATCTGATTTCCAATTAAGAAGTGGATGCGAATAGATACATGCTAAGAAAAATAAAATGGTAGCATACCTCCAGATTCTTGCAACTTTTATAAGAAACTTTATTTGTACCCATTCGTTTCGTGCGTAGCTACTTATCATTTGAAATTCCAAATCTCTGTTAATCATTTATCGCATGACACTATTGACCGACTGATTTCGAGTATCTGCAAAAGTTTTTGATTATATTTCATGCTAGTGAGTGGAACGCAACCTGTAAAGAGCCTTGCTGTTCTAACCGGGAATCGAACTCTGGATCTCGGAACTGGCCATCCGACGCTCTGCAGTTGAGCTATTGGGACGAAATTGCAAGCTCTTATTTTCGAAATGGACTCCGCATTCTCCACCTTCTAATGTTAGGTTGGCGGGCAACTGACAATCTGACTGACCACCTCCTGATATTTTTACCTCAAGTTAGCCTCCTGGTACTACTATTTTTACATAGGTTATCCTCCGTCCACTCAAACAACTGCTGTAAGCCCTAGGGCTAGTCGAATGACCTAGGTCTTCAACAGGTTAGTATCCTGCGTGGTCGTTATCCTCCTAATTTGTGAAATCGGCACATCATATCCCAGAATCCACTGAATCCGTGCTAGTCACACTGGGAACTTCCGGCATATTTGCACTAGCCTACAGGGTTGATGTGTTTGGGCGCCATTGTAAAGAACCTTGCTGATCTAACCGGGAATCGAACCTTGCATCTTGGAACTGCTCAGCCAGCGCTCTACCGATGAGCTCACTGGGACGAAATTGCAAGCTTTTATCGTCGAAGAGGACTCTGCAAGCCTAGCGGTGATTTTTAACGAGTATGGGGAAAGAATTATAGAATTTTTGACATTGTACTTAAATAAAAACATGGCAAGCGCTTACCCTCGCAGAGAGGAAAGGTGGAGACCATTTGAATGCGTCCAATTTTATAAAGTGTGGAAATTGACATGGCAAAACTGTGATCTACGTCAAAATTTGCATTTCTTACAGAATGGATCCCCACCTAGTAGATTTTCAGGAAACTAGAGTGTATAGATCCTTAGAGTTTCATACCCCTTCTTTACAAATATTCGTCCATTTTAGAGAATGAAACGTAACTTCCTAACTATTTTTAATAAATAAGAGGAAATAGTTTAAGAATTTTAACATTGAGTATAAATTAATGAATGGAATCCCATGTAAGGTGAAAATATATTTCGTTACGAAAGTCATACTGTGAAACAGCGGATATTTGATACGATTCGAATAAATTTATTTTAAATTTTTGTAAAGACAGATTAGCACATCCGGTACATTGTTAGTAATAAAGAATGGAAATATACTTTCAAATTATTTTTTTTATTAAAAATAACAAACAAACAGATACACCCAAACAGCAAAGGCATTTTATTTTTAATATTCTTAAAAT
The DNA here is from genome assembly GCA_951213105.1 of Amaurobius ferox. Taxonomy (NCBI): domain Eukaryota; kingdom Metazoa; phylum Arthropoda; class Arachnida; order Araneae; family Amaurobiidae; genus Amaurobius; species Amaurobius ferox. The sequence goes on from OX578149.1 coordinate 46,629,396, forward strand.
AGTTCTTTTAGCAGGGAAGTGGTAACATACATCCTCTCCACCATAAGCTGATTATTTTTTCTGTATAATGAATTGATAATTTCATAAAAACTTTATTTATAGAAAGGTGTCCCCCCCCCCCCATATATTTTTTTATTTTTATATTGTAAAGTAGGATTTTGGACTTTAAGACATTTTAATCTTTGAAAAAACATTACTGTGAGGATCGAAACTTCACTCATAATACTTTTTACTTTTATTAGATAAATTTTGCATTTTTAACACTTTCCAACATAGTTGTAAAGTGCTTATGACTTTGTTCATTCTGTCCGTCTGTCAGTCCGTCAGTAAAACTGTCGTAAAAATGACTTTATCAAAATGAAATTTTAATATGTTGTTGAGACGGTCTGTGAGACATATGAGAATGTAAAAGAATAATGCCAACCAATTAGTTTTGGATTTATCTCGGGTTGAAAAATTGAAATACATTGAACAATATGGAACCCAATTTTTCGAACATTTTTTAAACAGAGTTAAAATTCACAAATTGCTTTGAAAATTTTAGGGAAAATTCAAATTATCATGTAAAATGTGTAAAAAAATTCCATCAAAATAGTTTTAAGCAGTTTTTTAGATGAAAATGAAATAACAATTACACCCATATTATATGAAGAGATCACATGACTCATTGAAAAATAAATTATAGCATCCATTTTTTTTTTCGCTTACTGAAAATCGTGGTTTTTAAGGAAAGCTTATAACTTTCATTTAGTGTTGCATCCGTCTTAAAACTAACTGCTTAATTTTGCATATTATCTGTGTATCTAAATCCTGTGCCTGCGCAATTAGAATATTTTTGATTTTAAATTATCACTAAATTTTGATTTTTTCTACAACGAAGCCTAATTTTAACGTATGCTGAATGTAAACAGAACAAGAGATTGTAAGATGAGTTGTATAAGAATTGCTAAATATTTTTCACTCAAAATTATTTAGCTCTAGGGTCTAGAATATAATTGATATGAATGAAATATTCATTGATTTTACATAGAGAAGGAGACGATTTTATAGCATGGTCTTTTTTGATGACGTTTACAGTTTCCAAGTTACGTATATCATTCAATGTATGTAATTTTTTCAACCCGGGTTCAATCCAAAACTAATTGGGTGATATTATTTATTTACATTCCCTCAACAATATACTAAAATTTCATTTTGACAGAGTCATTTTTACGTCAGTTATCGTGCGAACGGACAGGCAGACAGACAGAATGAACAAAGTCATAAACACTTTTCAACTATGTTGTAAAGTGTTAAAAACTGCATCATAGGTGAACTTTCATTCACAGTGTCAAGATAGGGTTAAATTGAAAAAAATTAAACTAAAACCACATCGAAAAACTATAATAATTTAATATAATGATTACATAATAATTACCGAAAAAGCATCAGAATATGATTAAAAACAAATTCTTCTTTGATAGAATGACTATGGCGATCCATAGGGAAAAAGTCTTCTTTTGAGTTCTTTAAACAAACATGACAGGAGTCAAATAATTACTCTATTAACAATTGATACTAATTATTTGTCTTCAGCAAACAACCTGAAATGTTCCAAATTACACTTCGATCTTTGAGTAGACGTTTAATCAACGCACCATCACAGCTATTGGCGGCTTGTTTGCAACTGTTAATAAAAGAAAGCCTGCTAGAGTAGAGGGGGGGGGGGCTGCGCTGCTTAAAGACAACAACCCATTTTTTCTCTCAATGAAAAGTAAATTGCGTTTGCGGTAATTACAATCCTTTGCCCCAAAGTATGTATCCGCACTTATTATAATAAGGGCTTTAAGTAGCAAATGAGAACCTGACAAGACCTTATCGTGGCGTTTGAAGAATCTTTCCATTATCTGCTAATAATTCTTGACACGGAAATTTTGATTGATTTTTTTGTTCTTCAAGACGTGATTATGTTTCTTTTCTCAGAGATGGAAAAATGAATATGACTAAATGGTAAGTGTTGGGTTTCGGTGGCGATTTTTGATATATGTATGGCTCTAGCTGAACAAATAAGAGGCGGTGAAGTAGTTTATATCAATCTATCGGTCGATCGCGACCACTTAGATCGATCATCTATTTGCTCGGGATATCACCAATGATGATTATTTAGAAAGAATGCTGTTTAGAGTGAATTATTTATATTAGTTCTTTTGAAAACTGCTCGTTTGAGAAATTTTGATATTTATAAAAACAATGTAATACAGTTCGTCCAGTATTGCCTTTCTTTAGTAGAACACTATCAGGGTAATAAAACAGCACATTGCCTAGATCCAGACATTTTTAAGAAATACATTGTACTGACAGCATAGGAATTGCTGTCTTAATTAAGCAGTAATGAGTTTAGGTTTGTCCATATACTTTATTTTTTAGGTGCTGAACCTTAAAGTATTAGTCGACATCATAAGAGGCCTGGGACATAAGCAACAGCTAATTCGCTAATTGGCAAATTTTATATACTGAAATAAAAAGCTTTGGCAAAAACTCAAGTGATGATTGTTAAGTACTTGTAAAAAGAAGTTCAATTCTGACATATTAACTTCCAAATTGAAAATATCTGGAGATGTTCCATCATATTCTTCATTCCTGTTCAACGTTGCATGTGTCTACTTATGTCAGATTGAAACAAATTGATAAAACCAAGGACAAAACGTTTTTTAAAAAACGAAAGGTCTTTTATTTAACATCCTAAATGATGTACAAAATATTGCTAAAAACTGCCAGAGCGCTTTCGGACGTATATACGCCCTTCATCAGTGGCTACATGAGTGGTAAAAGCATGGAATGTGTATATATATAGAGACCATTTTAAAACAAATTTGCATAAAATATAAATGGTAAATGAACTTGCTAAAATAATTCTAGAAATATACACTGAAATTACAAAATAAGTTTAAACGCTTACGAATTTAAAAAATTATATTTTTAAATTATATTTTTACATTCGTAAGCGTTTAAACTTATTTTGTAATTTCAGTGTTGTTGTTGTTGAAACCCAGACCGTCCGACCTACCAGAAAGGTGTAAGGTAACTGTTTGGACGGTCGGGAAGTGTCACCCAATTTAGACCGGAACCCAGTGGGGGAGGCATCCACAGGGACCATACCCTCCTTCCCCTACCACCAACCTCTCGGAAGGACTTTCGGACCCACATGTTTAACGTGATCGTACTCCGCATGAACACGGCGACAGTTTTGGCAGTGGCTGGAATCGAACCCGGGCCTACCGAGTGCAACTCCAGTGCGCTTGTAATTTCAGTGTATATTTCTTGAATTATTTTAGCAAGTTCATTTACCATTTATATTTTATGCATTTTTTTTAAAATGGTCTCTCTATATATAAACATTCCATGCTTTTACCACTCAAGTAGCCACTGATGAAGGGCGTATATACGTCCGACAGCGCTCTGGCAGTTTTCAACAATATTTTGTACGTCATTTAGGATGTTAAATAAAAGACCTTTCGTTTTTTAAGAAACGTTTTGTCCTTTGTTTTATCTATTGTATGCAGACGTGATACCCAGCTTGATTACTTGAAACAAATTGAACTTAATCGATGTTTGGGACCATTAAAGAGAGAGAGAGTGGAAAACGCTCACACTTTCATATTATTTAAATTATACATTTATGTGAAATATCGTTAGTACAGTGACCGCCGGTTATAAGATTCAGTGGTTATAAGAAACAGCCGTTTATAAGACTCAAAACGACAGAAACAAATACAAACTTCGTTTTAACATTAAAATTGTGTCGCTTATAAGAAACACGATTCCGCTTATAAGAAACAGTTTCCAATAGAAAATTTGTTGATTTCCTTGCGACGCTGGTGTAAAAGAAAAAAAATCGATTTGTTTAAGGTTAACTGAAGGACGAGTTGTTATCTCTTGTCTCTGGGCGTACAGGGAGGGGGTGGTAGTTTGCTATGAAACAAAGGATGACAGAGAATTTTTCCGTAGAAAGGCTTGGGGGGGAACAACCCCAAACCAGTAAGAAACGAGCTTTTATCTTTTGGCAGTTAAGGAAACGTACCGATAAGGAAAGGCATCTTTGCTTATGCACTCAAATAAGTTTCGTACAGCTTTAGTTAGTCATTTTATGTTTTGCTAGTGGAGCATGTCGCAAACCCTTACTTTGCTTGAAAAGCAAAGTTTACTAAAAAAAGTATGATTCTCTACCTCCGTGTAGTCAATAAGCAAGAAAATAACCTTGCTTGCTGCTATCCATATGATCGCAGGAGCATGGAAAAAAGTTTCTGACATATGCATTTTTAATTGCTTCCGTAAAGCAGGATTTTTGAAAAATAATGTTGACATACCAGCAGAAGATGAAGAAGAATTAGAAACACCTTTCGAAGAATGGATTCACATCGACGAAAATTTACAAACATCTGAAACGATGATGACATAGTGCGGAAATTCAGAATGTTTGCAATGAAGAAGAAAATTTTCCTACAGCTAAACAATCGCGAGAAGCCCTAACTATAATTAGAAAAACTCTTGAACACAGAGGAGCATCAGAAAAAGTTTATGGTCTATTTTATGATTTAGAAATCTATTACTGAGGAAGTTTTTTGCTATTCCTCAGTAATAAATTACGGTATGTATGAAAATGTACTATGTATGCTCTTATACATAAATGAACGATCTATGAGTTTTACTTTTTATTCTTATTTAACTGCATACTATATGCATATAGATAATACTTTAAGTTGTAAGGCTTAATTGTAAAATAAGAAATATTTTTGAATGCAAAACTTAATTTACAAATGTATTATGTACATACTAATATTTTACTTATATACATTTATCTTTTAAATTCTGTAAAACTGTGTTCAATAGTTAGTATTTACAATGGAAGAACGATATTTAAAAAATTTCCGGATTTAAGAAACAACTGCTTATAAGAAACAAAACGAGTGAAACGAACGTGTTTCTTATAAGCGGCGGTCACTGTACATTATTCTTTTAATTTAAATTTTTTTAACATTTCTTTTTTCAGGTTGGTAAAGGGTTAGTTCAGCAAATAAATTACATGCATTTATTCTGAATAATCTTATTACCAGTGGCGTACCATGAATCAAAAACCGAGCTATATCTCATACAACTCCATCTAGAATCAATTCTTAACAACTATTTTCCATTGCTCAATTATTATTTTCTTGAGATTAACCAATTCAAAATTTGGCTAAACTTAATAGATAATATTTTTTTTCAAAGTCAACTTCACAAAATTGCAAGTGTTTTGCATCTTAATGACTATCGTTAATTAGCTCTTTCTTCTTGCTCCGTTGTGTAATCCCAACGTCCGAATCCATGCAATTTTTTACTCTCAAAGTCAATTAAGAGTCCATACTTTTTTTAGTGTCTTCATCACTGTATTTTTTAAAGGTTGGAATAAATTTCAACTTTATGTTGCATTCAGAAAGTTTTAGTATAAAATGCTAAAGCTTTAGCCATACCAATTTGGTTCCTGAGAAATATCTGCCGAAGTGGTACAAGAATTTGGAACGAGAATTCAGCGTATTTCTTTAGAAATGTGAAAGATATTGCAACAGATATTCCTGCAAATTTTCTGCAGAAAAAGCTGCAATCAATATTTTGGGTAATAGATGCAAGCACCTCTAATTTTTTATCTGTTATCGAACTGAAGGCCTTTTCCTTTTACCTCTTTTATGCTCAACTGACCAGCTGTTTCTGTGTAACTACTGAACGCTAAATAAAATACAGAGTGATTATAATTAAAGTTTCCTGTTTGGAAATGGTCTCAAATAAAAAGCACTGGTCAGAATGATTTGAAATTTTGCTTGAACACTCGTGGAGCAATGGAATTTTGTTTGGGGAAGAAAAAAACAGTAGTTCAAAAAGTCGCCGCTAGGAGAATAATTGGCGCTTTACTACACTAGAATGCAATACAAAAGTAATAAACGTTGACTTACTAATTGGTTAATGATGTAATAAATGTTCCATATGCTGTCCTTCGAAAACTGAATTAAAAGTCGATCTTTCATCATCATAGGCATGCAAGTAATGTAAAAAAATTTCATCCATTGAAACAATGTTAAATTCTAAGCAAACGTAAGCCGTATCTTTTTTCACAAAAAGTGGATTTAACTTGTTTTGCATAATTGCTCTTCAAATGCTGCTGCTAATTTGCATAAGACAGTGACGTTGCAATAAATGTTTAGTATAAAAATGGAAGAGCTGAACTTGTTTCTCATAACTTAATGAAAAATCTCTATTGTTCTGTCGCAATGACACTATCATTAACAGATCGTGTTCTTCTTGTCAAATTGTTTTATGAGAATAACAGCTCTTGTTTAGTAGCTCTTAGAAAGTTCAGAATGTCAAACCGAGAACTTTAATTAAAATCACCCTGTACATGTTTAGTAATTTTAGTGCTAGTTTAAGTTCCTGTAAAATGCAATTTTTAGGGGATTTATGTTGCAAACAATTGGAAAAAAAGCTTAATTTATTTTTGAAACGGTTGGTTCACAAACTTTTTGCTTTCATAATGACATTATTTTCCTTACTACAATTCAAGGAATCAAGTTTGTATACGATTTGTTTTGACATCTTCCAGTATTAATACGACAATCCAGTAATTAGCAATAAATATAGTTAATTTATTTTACAAAACAAAAACAGATATTTATAACATAAATGCATTAATAAATACGAAATATGAAAATTGCATTTTACACTGAAATTACAAGTTTTCTAAAAAAATCGTTTTATACACCAAACAAATAGGATTTCTAATTCAAATTTAAAAATAAAATTTCAGGATTTCTGTTATCGGAATTTATGTTATAGCCTACCTAGAATCTATAATTAATTATAGTAATTATGAATTCATTTAGACCTGAAAAGCTCCTAATAAATTCCTAAATTTATTTTTAAAATTATGATGTTTTCAGAGTATACTGTATTGAAAATCTGTAAAATTATTCATAAAGTATTAGTGTCTTCAAACTGCTAAATAAATTACAAAAATTCTGTAAAAATTCTATAAAATTATTAATAAAGAGTCTTCATAATTCTGCAATAATCAATCTGTAAAATTATTTATTACGTACTAGTGTGCACAATTCTGGAGATGTTTGTAAATGTGTTTGATAATCCAGTGGCTGCAAAAATACTTCAGAAAAAAGGGTTTAACATTTATAAAAGATTCTTCAAAATACTGCAGATTTTTTATTTTATACAGAAAAAAAGGTAGAATTGTTTAGCTAGGGCTTTTATAATGGCATCTTTATATGAGATAAAGAAATTAAATGTTAATGTACGATCATGTGCATAGCATTCTTTGCTTATTAGCATTTATAAAATTTATAACATTGGAATAGCTCGATGTTGCATTTTCAATATTTTAGAGGGAATATTATATAATCCTTTTGGAATCCTATTTCAGATGTTTTTTGATAGGATAACATATTTAAAGTCTTACACATCTTGATGATAGCTGAAAATTAGATAAATACTTATTTTGATAGCTTGATGTACAATTTCTTAATCACAAGAATCGCTAGGTACTCAACCAATTTCAGAAAGATGAGATATTTATAAGAGAATTTTACAAATATCTTTGATACCTTTTACAAGTATTAAGATTTATTTATTTTCAGGAATGAAATATGTCGCACTTTTTGAATCCTACAAAATTTGGGCTATCTTTTGACACAAGAAAAATTGTAAGTTTTTATAAGAAAAAAATGTAACTTGAAAGCAAAACAAATGCTTTACAAATTCAACCCTGGTACAGGTACCTAAAGGGCAAAAATGAAAATTTTGATTTTTTAGTATGTACTTTAAATCAATCAAAATTAACAAAAAGCAGCTTCACTAAATTTTTTGTGTTTATTTTTACTGAATTAAAAAATATTCATGATCCTACATATTTATTTAAAAATATGAAAATTTTATTTATAACTTAATTTTTTGGCATTAAAATGAAATATGCATAGCATATGTTTTGAAATATATGATAACAATAAGAATAATTTTGATTTTTTTCAGAAGAAAATGGTTTTTGTTTCTAAAGGCATAGTCTATACCTTGAAATACATGATAACAACAAGAACGTTTTTTACTTGTTTTCAGATTAGATAGTTTTAGTTTTGAAATCTTTGGTTTCGTTTGCAAATTTTAGCGACGTTCACACCAACCTAATTTGTAGATTGAATGAATAATTAATTATAGGACTAACAAGCAGAATTATCAAGTTTTTACAGATAGAAGAAACTTGACGTGTTCACGCGGAGTAAGATCACGTTAAACATATGGGTCTGTAAATCCTTCCTAGAGGTTGGTGGTAGGGGAAGGAGGGTACGTTCTCTGTGGATGCCTCCCCCACTGGGTTCCGGTCTAAATTGGGTGGCACCTTCCGGCCGTCCAAACAGATACCTTATACATTTCTGGTAGGACGGACGGTCTGGATCGAAGAAGAAGTAACTTGGAAAAAATATAGAAAAATTTAGATAATGTTTATAAATGCAAATGCAAATTTATATAAATATCTATCTATAATCATAGTCACCAGTGGCGAAAGGGAAAAACATAAAACTAGCATTTTAAAGTTTTGTTACAGTTTAAAACACTTTTAAAATGTATGTAACAGTTTTAAATTAATTGAATATTTTTTTCAAAGCGTAAGAATGTTTTTGTTGAATCCCTCTTTTGAAATAATGTTTCAATGCAATTGCAGACTACCAGAATCTTAAGCATTTTTGAGCTCAATATAAATGAAGATTTACAATTTATTTGTTCTCAAGCACCACATGAATGGCTCATATCTTTTCTTGTCTTGGCTAAATGAGAAAACCAATCCCTGACATGAAGTGTACAAACTATTAAAACATGAAAATGAAACTACTAGCCACGGGGGCAAAATGTTACTGAACACCTGGATAAATGTACAGCATTTGTCAAGCAACGCCGAGCAAGTTTCATTCTAAATCAAAGCATATTGCTCTATCTGTATCTCTTGTTGCTGTTCACAGCCACTTTCGCAGAAAGACTAATTCCTTATGTGGGCAGATCGTTTGCTCTCTGATGTCATTTCGCTATCGTAGTAAGAACAAAAAATACGTTAAAGGAAAATAAAAAAATGTGATGCTGGCTGACATTTTCTAGGTATAACACTATAACAAAGAAAAATTAAAAAGAAAAATATAAAGCCAAACTTGACGCCTAAACTCTCGAACCTGAGCTATGAAAAACGATAAGCTGTCAAAATGGCGAAATTCTTTACTTTGCGATTTAGAACGAATAGGAGTAGGTATGCTTGCTCGTTATAAAAATCTTTGATAAATGGACTCAGGGTCACCTATAGCCACCTTCCCCTAATTGTGTTTGTTTAAGATCGGGGGGAGGGGGGGGGGGGTGCAGCCGCTATCAGCGCCATCTATTGCACATTCAGCGAAACATTTGTCATAAATCTTGACTTCAAAAAGCCTGTAAAATCGCACCTGTATTCGATCGTGTATTCCTGTGCCACGATGCGGATTTTTAGCGAAAGCTTATTATGTAATTTCGTGGAATTTTTTTCACTTTGCAAGATAAATATTGGTTTTGAATTGCTCCTAATTCGCCACTTCGCTCTTGACAAGTTGTTGATGCTAATGGAGGCGAGATATAATAAAAGAAAAGAGAAAAACAACAAATCTTCGTTCCGCGTTTTTCTTTTACTGCGTAATTGCACATGATCGTTTGGTACATGCATCATGAGATTATTTCTTTTGTTTGTTTTTTTTATCTGCTTTGCTCGTTTTCTGATCCCAGATACGAAATGAAGTGGAGTCACGAATGCTGCTAATTTCGAATTATCTGACGCTTTGAACAAATACCTCGCCTATTGGGTGTAAATTGCAGGTAAGATTATTTTCTGTGACTGGCAACAGAAACGATTATTACTTGTCTACTCGATTTTAAGTAACGCCCATCAAAACTCTAAACCTCTGGCCGCCATTTTTGACCCTTGAGACTTCACTGCGGTTAAAAAGGATGACGAAGTCTTTATTATTTAGTCAATCCACAGTGACGAACATCCCAAACGGTAGCCTATGATCAGACCTAGAGTGGCAATTTTCACGATGAGTTACATTTTGGAATTGTAAATTATAGTACAAAAATATAAATTAATTCAAAAGTTAAAATGCACAAAATAAAATATCGAAAAAATCATGAATTGAATTTGTTATATTGAAGTATACTTACACGAAGTTGAAATTGAAATTTTACATAAAAACATACAATGAACAAATGTTGACATTTCACGGTTTAAACTCAAAGTTAAATTATAAATTTTCCAGCCATGAAAGCATTAAGGAAAATTTGAGCAACGTATTTAAGTACGTATATAATAACAATGCATCATACAGCTGTTTCGAACATAGCACACTGAATCCCCTTCTTCAATGCCAGACAAGGTAACAAACGTGAAGTCACAAAAACAAAATGTGGCAATTTTGTTTTTGTGACTTCCAGTTTGTTGGTCTGGTCAGCACCAAGGAGATTCAGCATGTATATATTTAAATTTATATATTTAAATTATATTCATGTATTTAAATTTATGCAAGTACATAGATCGTTAAAACAAAATAAATAAGCGATAAAATAAAATATTAAGATTCTTTTAAATCAGTGCTACTAAGTAAACTTTTAAAATTCTGCAAATACTTTCGAAGCGCTGTGAACTTTCAAACGACATACATACTTCAAACTATCACTCCATATAGACAGTCATACAGAATTAACCGAATAATAACAGCTTTCAAGTTTTTTGCATTTAAGATATGCTCAGAACAAAATTTTCGAATTCTTGAAAACACTAAATATGTACTACGCGAAACATAAGTTTAAATCTTTGTGGGAAATGGTAGCCACCACTATTATAAAAGGTCACCACTGTTATAAAAGTGCAATGTTGGCATGCCAGTCTGCCGATTGCAACCCCGAGGGCTTTAAAAACTCATGTATACTTATTCGACCAGGCAGAATCCAAATTTAAAATCCGTTTCTCGGATTACATCCCTGGATATAGCCTTTCACAGTTTGACTTCAGTTGTTATTTTTGTGACAAAATGTTCTAGAAATGGGATTTCTGAGTTGTTTCACGAAGTGAAAAATCTTAAGTTGGTCAACTTACTGATGGTGAATCCAATGCAGAAAATCGCTTATTTAAAAAAAAAAATAATTTCCTCTAAATTGAGTTATTTTTCGTAGAAGTTAATGACTTTTCACAAAATTTGACCTCGTCGAACTAAATGGTCGACAGGAGTTGATTTCCACCGGTTACTGTTTATGCATGACAGTGGTGTGCATCCTCCGAACAAGAAACTCTCAATTCAATCAAATGCACGCACACAAACTTTCATACCAAATTTAAAAAACTTCAATATATATATCGTTGACAGCAAGTATTCATGGGAACGGACCTGTTTAGTGCGATTTCATTTGTAAAAGTTTGATAGAATTCTTAAGCGCAAGGGCTAAAGTTGTTGTAAATTGTTTATCACATTTATAAATGTGATCCCATTTTTTCAGAGCCCAAACAAGAGAAGAGATTTTTGAGAGAAATTTTACTCGGTGCAAGCGCTAAAGTCGTTGTATAGTTTACCACAATTACAAATGTGAGCAAATGTGTTCTCAGTTTTACCGAACCCAAACAAGAGCAGGCAGGGCATCATAGAATACGAAGCGCGCGTGCTCTGATGGTTTATTAACAAAAGTGGGAAAATATTGTGTTTTTTACTTTTCATATATTTACATTTCTAGGAGTTTCCAAGTAATGCTTTAATTATACAGCAAACATATAAATACAATTTCTAAACAAAAAATATTTAAATTTTTGTAATCAGATAGATCAATCGATAAAATACAAGGGAAAAATTCATTATTTCAAACTTACTCGGCTAATATAGCACTCTGGAGTAAAGACGAATTCGAAACTCGCATTATGTCGAAATAAAGATATAAAATGTTATTCAAATAAATATATAAAAATAATGGTAGATACTTAATTATCGTAATTTTCTTAATTTTGCTGTACCAATCACTAAAATATTCAAATCACTGAGTGAATGCAAAATACCTGATTTAAAGCGACATATGGACTTGAAATTATCTAAGCAAATAAAGAGTTTTCGAATATGTGTATTTTAGGGTATGATACAGAATAAAATGATAAAAGTAATACACTCGTAAAAACATTAATTCCACATACGGTAAGATGCAGGTATACAGAGTATAAGAATAAAATATCTGTATTCAGAATATAATATTAATATGGATAAAATGAAGTGTTCCATTTTCAACTGAGCGGCGCCATGTAAATGTTCTAATAAAAATACATAAGAAAAGACTTTCTCTCCATCTGTTGGTCCATTTATAAAACTTTGAGAGTTAATTTGGCGATCTTGTGACGAAATATTGCTAACTTGGCGATTTTTTTGAAAATGTTACCGAATTGACAAAAATCCATTCTAAATTAATGAAATGATGTCGAATTGATTAAAATCAATATCTTGGAAAAAAGTCTCAAAGCTGAGAAAAACTGAATAAATGAATAAATAAATATACAATTGGTGCGGTAACACCCGAAAATAAAAAAACCTTAAAATGTTACTTTTTACCACTGTCATACTTGCATGTTTTCTTTAGCGTTGGAGGACAGACAGTTACTTTGAACAGATTCTAATGAACTATGGCGTTTTTTTTAATGTTCTGATAAGAGGTACACTTTTCCTTTTAAAATTTGATAAATTTGATTTAGAATTTCAAAAATTGAAAAAAAAATATGATTAAATGGTGCTCAGCTGGAATCTGCAATTTCTGCTATACATCATTGTTGCATAATCATGTTGATAAATATTTTTATAAAAAGTTTCGAAATCTCACAAAAAACACCAATTTATGGTAAAAAGTTTCGAAATCTCAGAAACGCCACTTTATACTAAAAAGTTTCGAAATCTCACAAAAAACAACACTTTATGGTAAAAAGTTCCCCCGCCAAGTACACGAAACAAAAACCTTTTTCCGAGAATATTGTGAAATATCAAAATTGTTTGTGCCCAAAGAACTGAAGTTGTACTTTTAAGCCTGCAGAACCTTGTTGAAGGATCCTAAAATGGATGTGAAGAAATGTTATAGTCCTTCAACAGGGTACATTAGACCTGAAATGACAGTCGGGGTCCTGCGCGGACTTGGAGGAAACCATTGTGAAATTTTATAACTTTTTTGAAAAATGTTTTTATTTCTTATATTTGGTGAGACGTTTTTATCATGTGACGTTTCTGTAAGATTTCAACACTGTTTTAAAATTATTTATCAATAAATAGGTTATGTTGAAGGGAACAGTCTAAGTAACTGTTTGAGCTGTATTCCTCTACTGATGACATACATCAAACTGTACCATAAATATTCTATGGAATGTAAATTTAGATTATTGAATGTATTAAATGAATGTTTAATGCAAGATGGGAAATACGTTGCATAAGTCTGATAAGATATGAAATACGTTGCATAAGTCTGATTAGATAGATAATACGTTGCATAAGTCGTATGTAATCATTCATTCACAGTTTTGTCATATGAGAAGTATTGTTAAACGATGCTGCAGATTATTTCTTTGAGTGTTCTTTATTGATAAAGAGAAGTTATAAAAACTGCACATTTTTCGAGCCAAGAAACCGCTTAACAGCCAATTTTGCAGTCTCACAAAGATAGACATTCTACGAATACGGACTTAGCAAAGCTACAAGGCTCACTTAAGCAAAAATAATTCTCTCACAAACCTTTAGGTTTGTAGGAGCCAGCCGGATGTGAATTCCGAGTATGATTAGATAGTTCTGTGTATCACACATGTTTATAAAGGTTCGAAATCTATTTTGAACTATAGCTCTTGAATAAAATATTTACTAAGTAACTGGAATGGTGAATTTATCAAAGTAACGCTCATGTGCCTGAAAAGATTACTATAGCGCCAAAATAATCCTATACAGTGCAACACGAGAGTTTCAAGAAACGCCAGATATAAGTTTTTTGCTCAGTTCTTTGTATGATTATAAAAGTTCTTGCTTTCTACAGAGCGATTGGATTTTGCATTTGCTTTGGATCTAACACATTGGGGGGAGAACATCTCTAGGTGACCGTGATGCTTTCCCAAATTAAGAAGTGGGATTGAAATCTCGGGATCGAAATTTTTTCCAGTGCGGCTCTAGTCAAGACAGGAGGTCAGGGGATTCTTTCATCAGGTAGGATCCAAAGATTATCTGTCAAGTCATAACCGCCAGTTGCTGGCGGTTTAGGACACTCATTACAAAATCTGTTCCATGCTGTCATCTGGAAGAGGTCGGGTTTGCAGCTAGGAGGATTGCATCAAATAGCTCGGTGTGATTTTTAACACTGTAAAACATTTGCAAGTTACTGAAAGTTTCAGGGAATTAGCGGTCCGTAATGGGGAGTAAGGTTCCTGATAGTTATGATAATATGTATATAAAAATACAAAAATAGCGCTTCGGCAGACGATAATTAGCGGAATAATTCAGAAATAAAGTTGGAATTTTCATGAATGTCTGTAATTGCGGGTTTTTTCTGATAGTTTGCTAAAATTATCAACAAAGTATTGAAAAAAATGAGCAAAGCTTGCAGAAAGTTTTACAGTGTGCAGTGTACGTTACTTACTTTTCTAATTACAAATCCCATGTTTTTATTTTCTTATTTTAGATTTTAGTGTGATACACTTACGGACACCTGGAATACAGTTTGCAAAAAGTTTTATTGTTGTCTGAACAAAAACAACAAACATTCAACTTTTCAAACATTGTGTTACTTCAGTCTCTGAAACGTTTTTAAAGTAAGAGCTCAAACATTTTCAGCGTATTTTAGGATTAATAATATAAACACCTTGATTTATCTGTCTGTTTGTCTATCATCTCTGGGTAACGCTACTGCAAAATGTTGCCAAACGTGTTTCAATCACGGATAAACATTTCCCTTTAGATACTAACCCTGATCATAACCTTCTATGTGAACTCTAAATTTTTCCGATCACTCATTGACTTTCCACGTTCAGTGCTGCTTGAATTCAGTGTTCTTCTTAGCTAATTAAATGTTTGCTTGAACGCGGTTCGTTTTTTTTTCTTTTTACTTTCCTTATATACATAATGTATAAGGAAAGTATTGTGACGGGGTCGAAAATTCGAAATCGAGTTTTCGACGGAAGAGCACGTTTCAAGCATCCCTGATCACGAATCAAACATTTTTGAGGTGATGTCTCTCTGTGTGTGTGTGTGTGTGTGTGTGTGTGTGTGTGTCAGTGAGTCTGTGGAGACGATATCTCACGAACGAATGGAGCGATTCGAATGAAATTTGGTACAAAAATCACAATTCGTGAATACGGGAAGCCTATTGTCTTTAAACGCAATCGAATGTTCAGAACCCCCCTAAATTTTTGAGTGAAATTTTGAAAAAAATCATCAAAAAATCAAAACCTTTAATAAAGTTACGCAAATAGACATTTATGTAATTTTTCCTTGGAAAACGATTGACATAAACGTTAGAAAGCTAGCATGAATCGTTCTCGAGATATTGCACATTTTAAAAATAAATTTATCAAAAAATACCATAAATTAAAAAAAAATATATTAACTGTTGAGAAACATATCCACTTGTCATATGTAATATCATGCTATAAATTTGGTGACATCATTCTCGTGGATCTAGGTCTTTTCATTCATGAGAAAAGATACTTTGAGTAATACTTTTGTATTCGAAGACCAATAGTCATTTATCTGCTATAAGAATAACTTACTTCTCCGCTTATAACGCTGGGCGAGATTTTGGTGACGAATTTGGCGGAATGTCGCCAACTTGGCGACTTTTTAAATTTTTCCAAATTAACGGAAATCTCGCCAAATGGATAAAAATGACGCTAAATCAATGAAAATGACGACTAATTGCCGAAAATTCAATATCTTGGAAATAATATAAGTATCTACTATAAGAAAAACCTATTTTTTTACTGTTAAAGTAGTAAATTCATTGCATTATATAAGGAAAGTCATATGTCACCCACATCAGATTTTTTTCAAAGAAATGTTTCAAGTATAAATTTGTTCTGTTGAACTTTTCACACCAGGGTGATCGCATTGTCTAAAGCAATAAATGCAAATATTTTCTCCTTTCAAATTATTTTCAAATTTTCTTCCTTAGTAATCTTAGTTCACCGTTATTTTTTCTTCCAAAGGCTTAGACAAATTAAAAATAAATTATTTCTTTTAAAATGGACGTGGCGTCAGGGTTATATTTTAGATAAAAATGCATTAACGTTACACCATGGAATGAAATGGCTAATCTTGTCACAGGTTTGGCGATATAAACTTACATAAATTTTTAAATTACAGAATTTACTTGATGCTGGATAAAACTAATTTCATAATTGATCTATCTTTATATATATTATTAAATGCGCGGCGCGAAAAATAGATCGTTATAGTTTACCGAATAGCAACATGTTTAAATTTAATCTCGCTTAAAATCTTCAACGGTTATATCTCAAATAATTACCAATTATTTTGTCCGGGATTTTATTCGACACTTATCGATTTTTTTCTTCAGGCGTTTGCTCAACAGTGAAAAATGTAATGACTTCAAAATAGTTATTTCGTTATGAGCAATATTTTGTCATTATTACCTAAATTTTTTTGCACTATAAATTATACATTGCATGATATGAAATTTGTTTAATTAAGTTTAGTATTTACGTTTAATTTGGGGGGTCGTATAGGAATTAATAATATTGATTGAAAGAGGTGTTCGATCCGTTCGTGCCCGGGGATATTTGGAGTATAAGGGCTATATGTGGACAAATCGGATATAATCTTTTACATAATACACCCTTTTGTCAAAGAAGAGGGGAAAAAAAAAAAAACGAAGTATCCCTAAAAAAAAAAAATTTCCGATCATCTTGAAATTTCGCATGCAAATTCCTATATACCAAGTACACAAATGATTAATTTGCAAAGCCAAAGAGTGTTGACTTCAGTCATAGCACGTGTTTCTACTGCGCAATTACCATCCTATAAACAGGTTTAAAATGTGGACGATTTAACTTTGTTCGTTATCGGCGTTGCAGTTCCGTGGAGGCACAGCCAATAATGCCTTTATGACGCTGCCGAAGACCTTATAAGGAATTAGACGAGTTCGAACGTGGTCGTATAGTCGGGATTCGTGAAGCTGGCTGGTCATAATGAGCAATAGGCCGATACGTGCACCGAACAGACCCTGCTGTACAAAGGTGCTGGCAGCAATCGTTGCTGCAATGAACTCATCGGCGGAATGAAGGCTCTGGAAGGCCAAGGTGTACGAATGCGAGGCAAGGTTTGATGATTCTGTGACAGGCCCGAGCTGGCCCAAAGGGATCATTGTCCGCCATCCAACGTGCTACAGCCTCTTCCATATCACCCATGTTGGCTTCCACCATCTCAAGGCGCTTGGCTGATGTGGGGTTATGCTCACAGCGGCCTTTAAGACATCTGCCCATAACCTCACAATATCGACAGAGTCGTTTGGAGTGGTGTCGTAGCCGAGCATCATGGCTGCCAGCAGACTGGCATCGCATAGTGTTCAGCGATGAATCACGCTTCAGTCTTTTAATAGATGACCATCGGGTACGTGTGTGGGGGGCGACAGGGCCAGCGGTCCCAATCAGCCTTTTGTTTTACACAGGCACGCAGCCATTACCCCTGGTGTGATGGTGTGGGGTGCTATCTCTTATGATAGCAGGTCACCCCTAGTCATCCTACGTATAACTTTAACAGCTCAACGATATGTTGATGAAAGTCTGCGGCTGTTTGCGTTACCTTTTATAGCACGTCATTTTGGGGTCATTTTCCAACAAGATAATGCCACACCACATACGGTTCGCATATCTGCGGCCTGTCTCATTGCTGTTGATACTGTTCCTTGGCCAGCAAGGCCACTAGACCTTTCGCCAATCGAACATGTATGAGACATGCTAGGTCGCCTAATTCGGGCATCCAGAAATATAGCAGATCTGCAGCAACAATTGAGGAATGCTGCAGAATGTATCGCAGGATGACATTAGGAAACTTTATCACTCCTTACCTAGACGTATACAAGCATGCATTGGCACCAGGGGGTATCACCAATTACTGATTTGGAAATTAAATCTGTAATTGCTAACCATTGATGGATCCTGCGCCATGATTTTGTAATCATTTCATTACCTGTGTATGAACTATACGCATATTTAATTTCAATAAAACAGTCACTTTCTTCATGGTGCTTTTTTTTTTGCAAAAGAGTGTATACAGCAACATTCATTCGGACAATGATTATGAGACAAGCAGAACTAAATACCATGGAATATGAATATGACACTAAAAGTATATGGGCAAAAACACACAAACGAACTGGGTTTACTACCGCTAGAATGGCACTTTTAACAATTAAATTTCCAGTTACACACTTAAAAAGGTAACTGTATCTATATGAATGTGTTATTTTACTCTTTTACACGAGAATTGTCCGAAATAATGGGTATATTTTATGTTATGCTGAAAAGACCATTTAAAACAGGCCATTTTACGCATCTGTTATAATTCATATAATTTAATGATCATATAAATTTAAAATGATCTATAATGGTTGTATATGTTTATAATGCTCATATGGGTTTATAATGGTCTGATCATATAATCGCCTTAATTACAAATCCCTCATAAAAGGCACATAGTACTGTATAATTAAGGGGCAATCTAGGACAACTTTCTCATTTTAGTGGCAGTAATTCTAGTTTTTTGTGTATTTTTATTCATATTTTCACTTTCCCTGTAATACATGGTAATGTATAGGGAAATTATTGGAATTGTGCTGAAAATCGCAGCACAAGTTTTCGATGGATCTACACGTTTTCGAACTTCTAGAACATGAAAAAAAAATTTTTAGCATGACATCTCTCTCTCTCTCTCTCTGTGTGTGTGTGTGTGTGCCTGTCTGCCTGTGCAGATTTTGTATTCATTCTAACAAAAAAACTAATTGACCGAATTTCATAAAAATTGGTAGGTAAGTCCTTTGTGGATGACCCTGGTGCTGATTAGATTTTGTAACGATTCGAGATAAAAGAATCTTCCTTTTTTAAAAAAAAAAGGCCAAAGAAAATTGCCTGTATCCATTCTAGCTGAAAAACTAGTAGACTTAATTTCGAAAAATTTGGTAGATAAATCACTTGTAGGTTAACTTAGACTAACCCCATTACTCTAGGACTAGCCGTTCTCGAGACATTTTAGGTTTTTGCATTTTCGCAACGTCACCTTTGAAAATAAGTCCAGTCACCAAATGAAAACGAAAATTGAATTAAAAGTGCAAATTCAGAGCAATGTAAAATAATTATGGCTGTTATTTTGTGCAATTAAACTCAATATAATGATTTATTGAAAAAATAAAGAGAAGGTGAATATGAGTGTGCAGGGGAAGTCATATGCTGTCCGCATCAGAATTTTTTATTGTGTAAGAAAGCCGAGTGGTAACTCATACTCCAGATATTTATTAGAAAGTTAACAAAAGATACTGAGCATCAAAAGATCGCAGATACTCAACCGTGTATACTAGCCGCAGATACTAGCCGTGTACACCGGGCCGTGTTTTCTTCGTTTTGCCAGAAAATGGCGCATGAGGTCAGTTCAGCACTAGATCTCACTAATTCCACCTTTTCAAACATGGAACAAATTTGAAATATTTTCTCCCCTTTCATTTAATCAAGCCTCTCACGTCGTGACTGGGCATTTAATACAGTAGCTGCGTTCTGGGCGCCCTCTTATTGTGAGGTAGCAGAGTAATAGAGCAAAATCATACTTAATTAGAGCCAGCATATGATGGAAGATGGATTTTTTTGTTACTTTTCTTCTTCTTCTTCTTCTTCTATATTTATATTTTATTTTTCATGATCATCGAATTAGATGTTTTGCCCCATTCGTGGGAAAAAATTATACATATGATGTGATTGGATGACCAGGGTTGGTTGAACCATATGATTAATTAGGTGGTGGATTTGGTTTTTTCTTTACGTAAAAGAAATGCAAATATATAATTTAAGATAGATTAATGAAATGTATGTTCTTGTCGAAATGTATAAAATGTTTTTCTTTGATGTGACAGGGTATTTATCAAGAAAATGAATGGAATTTGTGATAGTCTCTGGTGGTTTAACAGCGGACGATCCAATGAGTGACTGGACTAATTGACGTTGATTCTTCTATATATTTAATTTGGGTGACCTTGTTCATAGATGCTAATTTTCACATTTTTTTGCCTGCGAGAGAAACAACATATTTCTTCTGGAATTTGTTTTCCAGATACGACAAAAAATCGGACATTCCATGTGTTTTCAAAAGACTGAACAGACTTATAATTGAGCTAGCTGTTAGTGCTAGACACATACATCTAATTAAAAAATTGCTTTGTATCGTAAGAATAGTTTGCCTAAATTATTTTGAAAACTAGGAGATCTATTTCCATAAAAATACAAAATATATAATTTCATACGACCCCCTTTAGAACAAAATGTTCAAAAATGTGAGAAGCGTTCATAAACGTTAATGTAATTTGGTATCTGTACCTAGAAAATGAAAGCTTGCGTAATAAATGAATCATTCTGAATCTTTATGATCTATTGTCATTTATATTATAAAGACAATTATAATAAAACGTTTTTTCAGGTTTTATGAGTTTTTCATAGACTGAGCAAAATACCAAAAAGATCGAGAATGGGAGTTTTGCAGTTAGACCCTTCATACGTTGTAGCTAATAGGAAGTTGCATTTAAATAGTACACAAAATACAAATACACATATCTTTCTACAAAAATATCTTAAGCACCATGATGTGCCCACCCAGAGACATTCTACAATTTAAGAAATTTTTATTTAGGGGGAAAAAATCAAAACAGCATTTAAAATATATTTATTTTATTGTGAAAATCTCACCTTCGCTCGTTTGACCACTTCCAGTGCTTGCTTATTAAAATACCTCATCTTCTCCTCTTGTTAATAAAAATAAAACAATCACACAAATTCACGAAACAGCGGCATTGAGAACATAAAAAGTTGCTAAAAATACCTTAATATATAAATGATGCAGTTCCCCCCCCCCTCCCCCTCACACATACAAACTCCAAAAGTGGCTCTAACGATGCGGTACTGTTGCATAATTAATCGAAAATGGCTCTTTTGCGCGCATTTCACAATTTATGACGGCAAACATACAGCTTAAACCAACTCAGAGGGATTTACATCGTGATGAAGCAGGTGTCATGGCATATTTTCACTCTTGTTCTTTGAGAACAACCAACAAGGGGAGCAAGTTGATTTTGTTCGTTTAACTAAGGGGCCGAAGGTCAACAGAGAAACACCCTCCTCTGCTGGAAGTCGTTACTTTTTATGTTCTGGTGTCTTTCCACAGAGGGGGCAGTAAATGCCCCTGAATTTTTTATATTCTCTTGTTTCCTATATAGATGGGGGGACAGGTATAAATTACTGTTTACACTCAGTTGGAAAAGGTAGCGCGAGGGCTCTTATATGAAGGATATAAATTATTTTAATCCTGTAAGGAATAATCCGTAAAAGCTGTTTTATGGATATGGAAATTCCTGTTATGTTTTACGTGTTCGGTGGGGAAGATATCAAGCTAGGATTTGAGTGTTGATGTTTTATTCGGCTGTTGTTGCTTGAAGAATTTGTGATTTCTTTCTTGTCTTGTTAAGTATTTTTTGCCTTTGTAAGTTAATGGTATTTGAACAAGATGCCTGGGACATACGATATTCTGCACTGAAAAATTTACTAGAGATTTCTTTACTGAAAGGGGGATGTAAGAAAAGTCGGTGGTTTTCTCTTAGTAAATATAAAGCTTTCTGAGTTAAGAAATCTCTTAGTAATAAAATTACTGTAGATACCTGTTGCGCATAAGAGTTTTTTTGGATACTGTCAAGTCTATCTAACACCACGTCAAAAGAAGCCATAATACTGTTCTTATGTTTTAAATCACGAATTTTGTTGACATATCATACAAGTTTTTACTAGTAAAATTGTTACAATGTACAGGGATAGAAAAACGAGGAAAAAGGAATTTAGCCAAAGTTATAAAAAACAGTGTGAATATTAGACACAATGGGCCAAAAGGGGGAGCCAACCTTATGAACTTTAGGCAGCATAAAATCTTGCACAACTGGAAATTAAAGGAATAAGATAATTTTTAAATTTAACAGGGATAATCCTAGAATATTTGATAACACATTTTATTTTCGTTAACTCACTATTGTTGGGCTTTTCTGATAGTTTGGTAAAGTACTAATTTTTCATCATACAGTACACCCTGGTTATAATAATTTACATCAGTGAACTCCGGCTTACAACGACATCACCCCCCCACACACACACACACACACACACACCACACACACACACACACACACACCACACACACACACACACACACACACACACACACACACCACCACCACCACCACCTTCGTTATAAGGAAAGCCGCATTATAAACGATGAATGCTATTTTAACGCTCAACATTCAGTGTTAAAAACTTGTTGTCTGCTTTATTATGCTATAAATGGATGTTCTTATGCTCTATATATAGTTGCTTATGAGACAAAGATGATTACAGAATGCAAAAGTCGCCATTCTACAGATTCTAATTCTTTCATTTTTAGTATAAGGATTTCAACTACATAGTACATTCATTATCATATACGTACAAACCCCTTC
Source organism: Amaurobius ferox (assembly GCA_951213105.1). Taxonomy (NCBI): domain Eukaryota; kingdom Metazoa; phylum Arthropoda; class Arachnida; order Araneae; family Amaurobiidae; genus Amaurobius; species Amaurobius ferox. The sequence continues at coordinate 46,652,220 of OX578149.1, forward strand.
CACTTCATTGGATGCTGTGGCAATTATTTGTTCATCAGTGATAACTTGACAGATTGGTTCCTGTGCGTCAATATCATTCCACTGATTTAAATGTGTCTCTATAATTTCTTCTTCTCCTAGTGTCGCTTTCAATTTGGACAAACTGATAGATGGAGTTGAAAGTGAAATATTTTGTCTATATCTCCTCAACCTCTATTCCCGTTGATTTTTAATCACAACATTTTCTCCAGCAGATTCTAATCGTTTCCTTGATTATGCATTCTTAAGCTCTCTTGCCCTTCTTTTACGCTATAGTTCCTTCAATGATAAATGTTTTTAAACATCCAAAACTTCACTTTCGGAAAAACAGCTAAGACATGCTTTCACCTGAAATTTGAGACGAGGCGAGGCGATCGAAAAAAAGAGAGGGAGACATGAGTTATATTCAAATCCGACGTATAACCGAGAGAGTTATAATCGAGGTTCACTCTCCATAGATTTATCCATAACAACGATTTGATTCCCTTTATCTGTCATCTTTATTTATGATGAGATTTCGATTGGAATGCAACATATTAGTATTTTCCTTCTTTTTTTAATTTGAGATTTTTGTTAGAAAACTGAGAGTTAAATTAAAGAGAATTTGCAATTAAATGCCCGAAAAATGATGCAACATCTGTCTGAGAAGGGGATGTTTCACAAACTTAAACTCATACTCAACAGGAGTAATTAAATTTGGAAAGGGAGATTTAGAAGTCACTTAATAACACGCATATGAATCATGATGCTTATTAAAGATTATTACGATTAAATTTATTTTTACGCTTTTGGGGGCATTAAGGCCCATGTCTGCAGTACTGAAGAAGGAAATCCAATGATTTCCGAAATGTACGTACGCTTATCTTTACTTGTGCTGCCATTTACGTTGTCATCCAGTTCATTACATAAAATCACTTTGTTGATTTCAATTATGTAAAAATAAGTGCTTATAAAACCACAATTTTCACTTTAGTTCTGATCACAATAAGCTCACATGCTCGTGTTTTTGACACATTTGAATAAAATATAGGTTTGAGGTAATCCAGACCAGGACTCAAGGTTCTTTGTGCTAAGATGTAAAGAGCCTTGCTGCTTTAATCGGGAATCGAACCCTCAGAACTGGCCTGCCGACGCTCTACCGTTAAGCTACTGGGACGAAATTGCAAGCTCTAGTAGTTGAAGTGGACTCTGCAAAGTCAGGCTCGGGTTCTATATATTAAACTATTTCCGGACTCGATCCAGGTTTAGGCACTGATACTGCCTGGCCGGAGTGGGTGAAAGCCTAAAATTCCGTTGTCTAAATCTCTATTCCAGACGCATATCTTTCATTTTAACCTACAAATAGACAAATGCAATTAAATGAACATCCCCCAGACCGGACGAAAGTGCGAGAGGGATTTTGCATATCTGAAGTGATGGGCCGCTTAGTTAAAGTGATGTAATGAGGTTTGTTGCTTATTTAGCGGGTAATTGCACACATTACTCATCACGTTACGAGAGTTTCTACAGGTGCGTGGACGGAGCGGTAACCCACGATAGCTGACGGATGGTTAGAAATGGATACAGAAAGTTACATTTCCATACTTTAGTCGTGGCCAAGCCTTAGGGGAGACAGGGTAGATAGTGTCTACCCAAATAATTCACGACTAAGCAACTTTTATTTTAATAAAATGCTATTCGAAATAAATGTATGAAATGTTTTGTACATTTTATACATTTATTGAGTACATAAACGATGTACCTGTTTAAACTAACGATGGGAATTGAGGACATATTTTAATTTTGACTAGGGCTAGATCTTCAAGTACAGCTGTATTGTTCAGGAGAGACATATCTCGAAATATCCCCCCGTCAGGTGATATTGCATTAGAAATGGAACTAAAACAGAATGTGCGAGCTACTCTATGGCTTAACTACCATCAAGGCCCGACCCGCACTGTGAGATTTTTTGGTACTAGATCTAGACAGGGGCTAGATCTAGTACTGTTGTACTGTTCAGGACAGACATATCTCGACATGTCTATCCTTGTCAGGTGAGATTGAATTAGAAATAGAGCTAAAAGAGAATATGCGAGCAACTCTATGATTTAAATGTCATAAAGACCCGGCCCAGGTAGATCTGTCCACTCTGTGAGATTTTTCAGTTCTAGAATTAGACTGGGCCTAGATCTAATACTGATGTATTGTTCAGGAGAGCCATATCTCAATATGTCCACCTTTGTCAGGTGATATTGAATTAGAAATGGAACTAAAAAAGAATATGCCAGCAACTCTGATTTAACAGCCATATAGACCCAGCCGGGGTAGACCTGTCCGCTATGTGATATTTTTTGGAGGAGTGAAGATTCTCTTTATCCCTCCACAATGGAATTTCGTTTTTTTTTCTTCGTTTCAGCAAACATAATGTCTATTGTCTGGGGACTCTGGAGATTTATTGTAAGAATGAATAGCACACTTTTTTATGTGAATTATAAAGTCTTAACAAGTAAAAATCTAAAGCTTGGTGAGTGGCATATTTATTTTACTATTTGTTTTCCTCGAATTTCTTGCACTTGTTAAAGTAGAGTTTCCCCATGAATTGTGTTTTCCCGCATATAATGTTTATGAATCCGTTCCACAGGAACATAATAAAGTTGCAAAACTGTATGTATTAACAAAATTTCAAAATTCCCTTAATTTATTTTCATTGTAATTCAGTTATTACAATTTATTTTATTTGTGTCCTTGTGAAATACGCAGCATAAAACTTTTTTTTTGTTAAGTTTGGTCCCAATTCATCATTAATACAGCTATAACTAATTATAGTGAACATGAGTTTTAAAGAACTTTTGTTTATAACATACTAAATGCATAATCTCATCGGAAGTCCTATATACGTGGGGCAAATAGACCCTGTTTCAGCAAACACAAGAAAACTTCGGCTACAGAACCGAATTCTAAAGAATTTCAATAAAACTGTTCGAATTGAATCTCTTGGCAACCAACAGAAGCTATTTTTGCTGAAATTGCTCAGTGTTATGCACTAAAACGACAAGGGAGCCAGATGGAATTTGTATGACACACATACCTGCAACAGAACTCTATGAGGTTTTGATCACTGGCAAAGTAAGTAAACGCTGTGTGAGACCTATCTATAGGGACCCATCTATAGGGACCCATATTTTATGCTCAATGTACCTTTTTTTGCTATTAAAGTTTTATGGGGGCTCTAAAATGTAATTTTGCCTGGCTCTTTCTGTCGGCAATTAAATAAGAAAAATCTGAAATTTTGTATTTAGGAGGATATTAACATTCTAATTATGTACTTATGAAAAGAAAAATTTGTAAGTGGGATATTTTAATGTTTTGATTTATATATTATTAATAATACATAGCTCGTCTCAGGTTGCAATATTTATTAAAGTAAAATATTCTTTGAAGGAAATATGACATATGTTTGTTAATATTTTAAATTTTAACCTTAGATTATTAGTTAAGTAGATTTATAGCAAACAAAGTCATGAAAGAACTAAAAGAGGCAAAACACTAATACCAATGCTTTCGGTCATGTTTTCACTCAGAATTTCAAAGTACAAAATACGAGTTCAAGACGTTGTACTGAGAAGAATTATTCTTATTCAGAATGAATTATATTTTTAGGACAAGGTGTTTCAGTGAATGTTCAATAATAAAAACATTTTTTTAAATTGTCATCGAAAGCGAGTGTAGTATAAAAAGTACTAAGCGTCCGAAAGGGCTAAGATAAGATAAAGATTACAGCATCTCCAAGCTTTTTCTGTACGAACTTTATTTTAAAACTTAACAACAATAAATGTAAAATATTTTTATGAACTAAATATCGGATAACTACAGTAGTAAAATTATGTAATTTATCAATGTCAATTTTTATATTGATATTACATTTATAAATGCATTAAAAAAATTACACATATAGACATTCATTATTTTATCTATTTCCCGTATTCCCGTATAACGAACTTTGGTCATAAAGAGTGTTTTTGAAGGTCCCGTGAGGGCTCGTTATAACCAGTTTCCACAATAGTTTAACTGACCTGGCAAGTTTCGAAGCTTTAAATCATGCAATTTAAACATTTGTCTCTATTTATACATTTTTCTTACATTTATGAAAACTATTTTTATGCTGTATGTTGATCTTTTGACTTACAATTCAATATACCGGGTGGCCAGAATTAAAACACCCCTACTCTGAGCTCTCTATACATCGAACTACTCAGTGTAAAGGCTCCAAAATTGTTGAACCTACTATTCAAGACATGGGGAAAGGGATTACATGAAAAAAAATGAGTTCCAGAAACACCGATAGGTGGCACGTACAAAAACATGCTCGAAAATTTTGTTGTACCCCCAACTGAAACAGCACCAATGTCTTGATTCAATTACCTTTATGCAAGATGGAACGCCTCCACACATTGGACTCTGTGTACAGCAGTTTCTTCGGCAACATTTTACTAATGGTAGAGTAATTAGTTGTGCGTTTCCGACAACCTGGCCATCTCGTTCCCCAGAACTTAATCCTTGTGATTTTTGGCTGTGGGGATACTTAAAAAGTATTGTTTATCGGGGACGTCTGGTAACCTTAGCAGATTTGAAAGAGAGTATCACTCTGCATATGAGAAGCATCTAAATCGACCAATTACGATCCGCACTTGAACAAGCTGTCCACAGACTGCAGATTTTACATCTTGAAGAAGGGAACCATATTGAGCAGCATTCCCTGCATCGATAAGGTCCTTGTGATATGAATGTTTGATACGTTCGAATAACATGTGTTACAAATGTGTATTTTGTATCTTTTCAGCATATTTTCTGTTGTACAGCGGCACCTATCGGTGTTTCTGGAACTAATTTTTTTTTTTCGTCTAATCCCTTTCCCCATGTCTTGAAGAGTGTGTTAAACAATTTTGGAGCCTTTACACTGAGTAGTTCGATCTATAGTGAGCTCAGAGTAGGGGTGTTTTAATTCTGACCACCCGGTACAATTTCGGGTCGTATCAAAATTAAAAAAGAAATCAAAAATTGTACAATCAAAATTATCTACCACTCCTGAAACAAATAAAAATTATTTTTATTACTTGCTCGTACTTATGAGCCATTGTATTGAAAGCCTGCATTCATTTCCATCATAGTATGTAGCAGAAATTGATTGGCGAATTTCAAAATCGAAAATATTATTAATTCATAGATTTTAAATATATTTTCATGTTTCAAACATGAAATATCCATGACAGTTCAACATTTATTTACTCAGTGACAGTTAACACAATATTTTTTCTAAAGCTATTTTTTGCTTTAGGTGGTTATAACATAATATAAAGAGCATATTAATAATAGCTATTCCAATAATCGGCTTGTGGGCCGGAAATGAAAGAGTTAAAAAATCCGGAAAATCTCGCAAATTCTGTCCCATTGTGTTTTCGACTTCGAGGCACAATGGGATAGAAGCATTATAAAAATTATTCAAATACTGAATTATTCAAATATTGAAAATGAGTTTAATACACATTATATGAGTTCATAGAACTAGCCGTTCGAAGATTTGTATAGATGACATACTTTATGGAAAGTGACACAAATTTAAATTTAATTTTTAAAGTGAAGAAACAATATAAATACATATCCTCGACAAGTATGCGAAATTTCAGGGATTAAAAGTCAAGAACTTCTAATCTGCTATATTTTTCAGGGATTAAAAAAGGTAAAATTGAAACTCCTTTCCTGCTTCCTGCTGAGAATTTTACCTTTTAGAAATTAAAGGCCAACAGAATTTTTCCCCTGTAAATTTAAGTTTAGGGACTAAATTTGAATTTAGAACTTCTTCCCTGCTATATTTTTCAGGGATTAAAGGTAAAATTGAAACTCCTTTCCTTCTGAGAAATTTTACTGTTTACAAATTAAAGGCCAACTTAGAATTTTTCCCCGGCTGAATTTAAGTTTAGGGACTAATATGATTTAGAACTTCTTCCCTGTGAAATTTAAGTTCTGAAGTTAAACTTAGAACTTCTTACCTGAAAAATTTAAGTTAAGAGAAAATTATTAATGGTATAGACGACTATATAACAGCTTCAATAGCGTAGTGATAGATTTTGTAATTTTTTAAATCCTCATAGTCTAACATATTATACTATCAAATTATACTAACCACAATTATGTTCTATTCCATCATAATATTTCAAATTATATTAGTATACTCTGCATTAAACTGTTTTATTCCATTTTACAATTAATTTTCATTGCATTAACATATTTTTCTATTTCTTAGACTTCCTTCAAAAGCGTTCCTACCTGTAAGGACTGCACAAACTTTAACTCATAAATTAAATACTTTCTAACAGGCTATGGCTTCTGCTATAAATCTAGAAAACAAATTAACTATGTAATTTCTTCCCTTAAAGTATGAGATATTACTGCAATTTACCAAAGAAAATTGCATTTTTTGTAATTTATCTCTGTCTTACGTTTCTAAGAGTATTTATATTTCGTGGATTATATCCATAACTTAAGTAGAAACATAAATATATCTAGCTCTTTAATTTATTTTCCCCAACACCTTTAAAAAAGATCCCATTTAAAAACTGCGGGTGTGCCCACTATGATTAACCAAAATCCTGGCGATATTGGCGTGTTCAAATTGTCGCCACAGGAGGTCCGTGTCAGCACGTGGTGCGACCATACAATAAATGCCAGCACCACCGCCTGGCGAGAAATTTATTTCCTCCCAAGATGTTGCTTGACTTTTTCTAATTTCTCAACATTTATTACCCCTTTGCCAGGTTATTTTCATTTGCGTCGCTGTTCACTGGCATTTTATGGCTTCCCTTGCACCTCGTTTATGAACAAAATACAGAATAAATTCACAAGAAAAGAGCAATTATTGGCGAAAGCTCAAGAGCAGTTGACAAGAATTTGTAAAATTATTTATACATAGGATTTGGTGATTCTGATTATGTCTTACCAAGTTTGTTGGCGTCGCTCGATTAAATAAAAGTATATGGACCATCAGCCTCCACTCTATTTTCTCGCACTTTCATATTGCACAATATCTAGTTACCCTTGTATTAAGTTTTGTGTGTATCATATATATAAAGGTTACTCTGTAAACAAGTGTGTATGTTTGAGTATAAACATGTTTATGCAAATATGTACGAATATATAAATATTTTACCTTTAGTAATCAGTTTAGACAGTCATATGTAATATAAAAATGTTTAATATATACTTTTGATAGATTTAAATATATGAGTAGATTTATGCATTTGTATGTTAAGGTTTATTGTACTGTGGGCAAATGCACGAGAGTGAATTGCCATAATCAGAAACTTAATTTCGGAATCTATGGTATCCTGCAATTATAAAAGTAAATTTATATTTAGTATCAATACGATCTTATGCATATCAAATTCCATAGCGAGGCATAGTCAGGTTGTAAACCCAATGGGTCAGCACCTCACTCACAGTGATTAATTGGTTGTATCACGATCATAATCTGATTAACACAAAAGATGTACTTTTTCAGATTCCATACATTTTAAAAATATTTCTTCAAAGTCCATTAAACGTTTCTTTTTTATGTTGGCAACAGCTAAGTGATGCCAATGCTAAGTGATGCCACAGCTAGTTGCATGCATTTGGCCAATTTTTGATAATATAAACTTCTTTTGGTATCGCTTACTACCGCGGAATTTCAATTATTAATTTCTACATATACAATAGACTACCATCATTGTCTCCGGAATAATAATTGTTTTCTATAATGTTGTGAAAACCTAATATGGCGTACTGTCCGTTCCCAAAGTAAAAAAATCTGATGTGGGCAGCACATGACTTTCCTTATATAATGCAATGAATTTACTACTTTTACAGTTAAAAAAATGTTATTCTTATAGTAGATACTTATATTCTTTCCAAGATATTGAATTTTCGTCAATGAGCTTCATTTCCATTGATTTTGCGTCATTTTTATGCATTTGGCGAGTTTTTCGTTAATTTAGCAACATTTAAAAAAGTCGCCAAGTTGGCGACATTTCACCAAATTCGTCGCCAAAATCTCGCCAAACGTTATGGAGGACAAAATAAGTTATTCTTACAGCAGATAAATGATTATTGGAGTTCAAATACAAAAGTATTATTCAAAGTACCTTTTTTCATAAGTGGGATGAGCTAGATCCACGATAATAATGTTACCCAATTTATCGCATGGTATTACATATGAAAAGTGAACATATTTCTCAATAGGAAATATTTTTTTTAATTTTATATGATTTTTTGATATTTTTTTTTAATGTGCAATATCTCGAGAACGGTTCATGTCAACATTCTAAAATTTATGTCAATCGTTTTCTAATGAAAATTTACATAAGAAATGTCTATTTGCGTAACTTTATTAGAGGTTTTGATTTTTTGACGATTTTTTCACAATTGCACTCGAAAATTTAGGGGGGTTCTGAACATTCAATTGCTTATAAAAACAATAGGCTTCCAGTGTTTACGAATTGTAATTTTTGTACCAAATTTCGTTCGAATCGGTCCATTCGTTCGTGAGATATCGTCTCCTCAAACTCACTGACACACATACACACACACAGACATCATTTCAAAAACTTTCGATTCGTGATCAGGGATGCTTGAAACGTGCTCTTCCGTCGAAAACTCGAATTCCAATTTTCGACCCCGTCACAATACTTTCCGTATATATTATTGTATATAAGGAAAGTAATGACATTCACAGGCAACCTTTGTTTTTTGAAGATCCAGGTCACTTGGCCTGGGCTATACATTTAGTGGCCTTAAGGGCAGATTTGGCAAAATATCGGCAACTTGGCGACATTTTGTAATTTCGCGTATTTTATAGGTTGGTCAAGAGTGTCTCCAGTTACGTAGTTTTTTTTTTCGAGAACTTTCCACATAGGGTATCTAACCTGTTCATCGTTCAGCTGGTTCAATTAGTTGGCGTAATAAGAAGAAAAGTGAATTGTTAATAGATCGGTGTTTTGTGAATTATTTGAGCACTTACTAACTGCTATTTTATTGTATATGACAATTATTTTGTGAATTTATACGATAGGTATATAGTTATTATCTGTATACTGTTCCTTATTGTGTTTACTGGTGCTTTTAATAAAGCGTTAGTTATCCAGAATATTGTACTCATCCTGGTATTCTGAGAATATACCTGAGATTCCTGATGATACGTCGTAAAATATATATTTCGAGGATGACTCCCCCCCCCCCACATTCCCCTTTCGAGTGTATCGGTCTCTTTAACTCCTACAATAGGAATACAACCTATACTCAGAACAGCAATAAACAGCAAAAAATGAGTTATAAATTAATTTTATATTAATTACATTTCTTAAAATTTCCTCATGTTTTTCACAAAATTATTTAACTTTTTGATCAACTATTATACGATTTATGATAAATTATCTATGTCGTGTGCCTATCTCTTATGTATCTTTTAGAATTTTACATATTTAGTAGCTGTAACCGCGCAGAGCATCTATGCTCTAGTAACATGTGGAAATTTTAATGATAGAACTCTGAAAATAACAATTTATTTAGGTCTACGTTTTGCATTTCTTCTTTGACTGAGACTATTTTCAAAACTTTTTTCGGTTCGTCGAAATTTATTTTATTAGTGTTAATTTAAAACGTTTGTTTAATTCGTCGCTATTCGGCAAGAGTGTTTAGAAAGAAGTTTCGTATAAAACATCATATCATCATTTTCTCTTCAATTTCTTGCATCAAGCAATATAATTTTATAATTCCATGAATCAAGTTACATGGAGGTAAAAGTAAGGAGTTAAAACTTCAAATTAAGAAAACGTCAATATCGTTTGAAACAGTAATTCAGGTGGCCCTGGGATAGGATAAGTAGCTCTGTATTGTATACACTTCTATAGCTCGTTGCCATCTGTATTGTATACACTTCGTTGCCATCAAGTAAACAATAATTAGGTCATTTTTTTAAAAATGTACTTAGGTACCTAAGTGAAATATACATATTTCGTAGATTTGTCGTTTGTTTGCTTTGCTATTTGTTTCAGTTTTGCTTAAATTTGAGTACGGGGAGCTACATTGTCGCGACTAATGTGAAAAATGTATATAAACTTCAAAAATTCAGCATGTTTTTATCATAATTAAATTTTTATAAATAATATCCATCAATTTAATTTTCTCTTTATTTCAAACTTTCTGTACGCACATGTGTAACCGGTGTCAATTTTATGTCTAGGCCTCGGGTAATTTCCGCAGCTACGCCTCCTCTTACAAGTTACATGGACATACATCTGTTACTGTCTTATATATGGGAGGATGTGTAATAAAATATTTTGTATCTGGATGTTTTGACTACCTTCTGATCGTTTTTGACATAATGATTGACTACGTTCCTAGTTCTGAATATACATAATGGGACATAAAATATTGCATAGAAAACTGCTTACAAATGAGATTTTAGTTTTAAAATATGACTGTTTCGTATTATTATGATGTTTCAGGTGGGTTTCATATCGTAACAGACTCATAAGTTGCATTATGATCGAAGAAGTTAGATTAATCTTTTATTACTTAAAATTGTCTTTTTATAATAAGTTTATCTTATAAGTGAATTTAGGAAACATTACCATTAAATAATGATCTAAACTTTCAAAACAAATAAGTAGAGTGGCTAAACTCGATTTTTTCATACCAAAATCCATTTTTAGTGGGTTTTTTTTCAAGAAATTTTTTGAAAAATCTGTCTTTCGGGTCCAAATGATTATAATCATATCGTGTTACCCTTTACTTTAAAGGGCTTAAAAAAAAACTTTCGATTGATGTCATACTTGACAATGTACACCTCTGGTAGGGGGGGGGGAGGGTAACTTGCCCCTGAAGGGAGCTAATAACGTCACGAACAAAAAAATCTGATGTGAGCAGCACATGACTTTCCCTGCAGCCTTATATCCACGTTCTCTTTATTTTAATTAAATTTAATTCACTTTTATTTCAATTTTAGTTCTCATTTGGTAACTGGACTTATTTCAAAGGTGGCGTAGAGAAAATACGAAAAAACTAAAATATCTCGAGAACGGCTAGTCCTAGTGTAATGGCGCTGATCTTATTCTTTTTTTCGTTAAAATTTACGTCTAAAACAAGCATTTAATGGATATATTTGAGTATACATAGTTTTTTATTTTATATTTCGACGATTTTTGCGGGTCATTTTGCAAAAAAAGGCAGGTTATTTTTTGCCGAATCGTACCAAAATCTAATCAGCACCAGGGTGACCCACAAGAAACTTATATACCAAATTTTGTCAAATTTGGTCCATTAGTTTTTCAGCTATAGTGGATACAGGCTTTTGCGGGTCATTTCGCGAAAAAAGGCGGATTATTTTATCCCGAATCGTACCCAAAACTAATCAGCACCAGATTCACCCACAAGTGACTTACATACCAAATTTTATGAAATTCGGTCAATTAATTTTTTAGTTTGAGTGGATACAAAATCTCACAGACAGACAGACACATACAGAGACATACAGAGACACACAGATACACACATAGACACACACAGACGGCACGCTAAAAATAGTTTTTTCGTATTCTAAAGGTCTCGAAAGGTGTAGATCCGTTGAAAACTCGAGTTGCGATTTTCGGCATGATTCCAAAACTTTCCCTATACATTACCATGCATTGCAGGGAAAGTAAAAATATATCGCTGCTATCTTTTATAACAATGATTGAATCTATTAAGACTTGTGATCATTGACCCCAATATAAACCCTCTTTTGCATGATTGTGCCAAATTTTGTCCTATGCTACCATGTTAAAAAATATAGAAAATCAAATAAATTTCGTTCGAATTAAAAAAAAAATTCTACCTAATTCTAGAATTTTTGATATCAAAACCGGATATAAAGTTTCGTAAAAATCAATTAATATTTGTGACCGCTATCGTTTACACAAGAAATCGACCACAGACATACAGACAGACGGACATCACTCCGAAAATAGTCAAAACGTGTTTTGGAGGTCTTAAAACATATATTGGCATCAAAATCTCGAATTCGAAAATTTCCGTGAAAACAAAACTTTCTCTAGTATGATAAACTAAAAATATTGTAAGGAAAAGGGATGCAAATTTTTATATTAACAGAATGATGTAGCTAATAGTGTAACTGTGCGCATTCCAGAAAAGCTGAGTTAAATCCCAGGTTGCGTCCGAGTGGATTAAGATGAATTGTTTAGGCCCAACCAACCTAAGAAACATCTTTGGAACGTTTCTGAGGCATCCGTTATCCATCTGTTATAACAATATCTACGATGAAAATTTCTCATATCTTTTACGAGATAAATGCTGAAAATTATAAACAGACGTTAACCTTTTTTGTTGGGAAAAATTCTTTATTACATTTGACAATACACAAGTTTCGCGATGAAATAAAAAATCTGATGTGGGCAGCACATGACTTTCCCTGCAGACTTATATACACATTCTCTTTACTTTAATTAAATTTAATTCACTTATAATTCAATTTTTGTTCTCATTTGGAAACTGGACTCATTTTCAAAGGTGACGAAGAGAAAAAACGAAAAAACGGAAATATCTCGAGAACGGCTAGTCCTAGTGTAATGGGGTTGGTCTTATTCTCTTCTTCGTTAAAAATTACGTATAAAACAAGCATTTAATGGATATATTTTAGCATACGTATTTTTTTTTATTTTAGATTTTGTCGTTTTTGAGGGCCCTTTCGCAAAAAAAGGCAGGTTATTTTTTTCGAATCATACCAAAATCTAATCAGCACCAGGGTAATCCACAAGCGACTTACCTACCAAATTTTGTGAAATTCGGTCCATTAGATTTTCAGCTAGAGTGGATACAATTTTTTGCGGGTCATTTTGCAAAAAAAGGCGGGTTTTTTTATCCCGAATTGTACCCAAAACTAATTAGCTCCAGATTTGCCCGCAAGTGACTTACCTACCAAATTTTATGAAATTTGGTAAATTAGTTTTTTAGTTAGAGTGGATACAAAATCTGCACAGACAGACACACAGACGTCACGCTAAAAATAGTTTTTCGTATTCTAGAGGTCTCGAAACGTGTAGATCCGTCGAAAACTCGAGTTGCGATTTTCGGCATGATTCCAATACTTTCCTTATACATTACCATGTATTGCAGGGAAATTAAAAAGTTGTAAAATTTGGAAAATTATAGCGAGGAAACAATAACTATATTACACCGTAAAATTAGTATCCTAAAGTGTTGTAAAAATACATTCTGCAACATTTGGGTTCTAAAGGAGCAGAAAATTTATATCTTGTTGTGAATACATAGGTTCGGTATGAGATGTCAGATGAAAACCTAGGTTCGGTATTGACAATTCACAAGTATCAAGTTCTCAAACAGGACATATATTTTCCAAATTCCATAGAGATTTTTATCAGAGATTTCCACGACCGTGCATTCTATTCATTTCCACCTTCTGCCTCTTGACTCTCACTCAGTTTCTAAAATGTCGAAACCAACATATATTCTTGAACAAAAGTCGCTCCCCTACCTCCCATCTTTTTACATCCAAGATCTGGACAAGTATCTCCAAAAGGCAACTCCGTCATCTTTGACAATGGATGTACAGTCAGCTCCGTCGCCAAGCTGACCGAATCCGACTGGATAAAAAAAAAGACAAAGTTCCGGTCAAGAGGACCAGGGTCAGTCGTCTGCAAGGGACAATGCAGTGAAGTGTTTATTCCCGCCTTTTCTTGACGAGGGAGGGAGTGGGTAAGATCTATGTCTGTGTAGTCTGGAGTTGTTTCATTGATATATTTGAGTGGGATTTAAGTATGGATTTTTCTTTAATACGGATGTTTATCAATAAGATAATCTTGGTAAGTGTTTGCATTTCCAACAATCGGCAGAGGAAAGTTAAATATACCCATTTAGAAAAAAAAGTTTTAAAAATATTCTAAAATCGAAGCATTTCTTTGTGTTGAAGTATGTACGCTATATATATGCCCGTCTATCTTTTCAGAATTATTTGGAGAATGAATTGTGATGCATTTGACTTTGGACCGTGAAGTCTACATGTCTTTGCGATGCGTAAAAATATCTTTTGACATATCATCATCTTTATTCAGTTTTGGATAATATGCAGGAGTGAATAAAAAATCTTCATCATTTACCAAAAACGTCTTTTGCTCTATATTATGGGTTGCAGACATAATTGCAATTCTTTCGTTAGATGGGATATAGCATAGTTACAATAAAAAATACGGCATTTGATATGCTTGCTCAATTACCATAAATATATTCTCAAAGTGTAAAATGCGTGAGAAATGAATCAAATGTCCATAAGGATAATCATATATATTTTATTACAATTGCAAAAAAATCTGATGTGGGCAGCACATGACTTTCCTTATATAATGCAACGAATTTACTACTTTTACAGTAAAAAAAAAAAAATTATTTTTATAGTAGTTATTTATATTCTTTCCAAGGTATTGAATTTTCGTCAATGAGTCGTCATTTTCCATGTCGTCATCATCAATGAGTCGTCATTGATTTAGCGTCATTTTTATCCATTTGGCGAGTTTTTCGTTACTTTCAACAACATTTAAAAAGTCGCCAAGTTGGCGACATTCCGCCAAATTCGTCACCAAACTATCGCCAAGCGTTATGGACGAAGAAATAAGTTATTCTTACAGTAGACTATTGGCGGTCAAATACAAAAGTATTACTCAAAGTATCTTTTCTCATGAATGGAATGAGCTATTTCCACGAGAATGATGTCACCCAATTTATGGCATAGTATTACATATGAAAAGTGAACATGTTTCTCAATAGGAAATATTTTTTTTTTATTTTATATGACTTTTTGATAATTTTTTTAAAAATGTGCAATATCTCGAGAACGGTTCATGTTAGCGTTCTAAAATTATGTCAATTGTTTTCTAATGATAAATTACATAAGAAATGTCTAATTGCGTAACTTTATTAGCGATTTTGATTTTTTGACGATTTTTTCAAAATTTCATTCGAAAATTTAGGGGGGTTCTGATCATTCGAATTTTTAAAAACAATGGGTTTCCAGTGCTTACGGATTGTGATTTTTGTACCAAATTTCATTTGAATCGGTCCATTCGTTCGCTAGTTATCGTCTCCACAGACTCACTGGCGCACACACACACACACACACATACTTTCACGCATACACACACACACAGACATCACTTCAAAACTGTTTGATTCGTGATCAGGGATGCTTGAAACGTGCTCTCCCGTCGAAAACTCGAATTCGAGTTTTCGACCCCGTCACAATACTTTCCTTATACATTATGTATATAAAGAAAGTAATACGGCATTTGATATGCTCATTTACCATAAATATATTCTCAAAGTGTAAAATGCGTGAGACGTAAATCAAATGTCAATAGGGATAATCATATATATTTTATGACAATTGCGTGTACAAGCTAAAATGACAATATAATAGTATCATGCACTTTAGAAAAGTAAAAAAGGCACTCAAAAACTATTAAAGTGGGTAAGAAACTGTATCAAGTGTGATGCAGTTATCTTGTCGCCAGTGTATATAAGGATTATTATAAGAAACTCTAAATAATAGCAGTCATTTCTTCACCAGACGCAGCTCATAGGTTGAAGGCAATAAATATCCATGTTTAAGAGTTTCAATGATTTTCCTTCTATAAAGTTGGTTAGAATTTACAGACGTAAGAGAAAATGCAATGCGTCATATCAGTAATTTTATATATCACGACAAGGTAATAATTTAGGCTTTTTAATTCATTTGAAGCAAACGAAATTTTATTTTTTTCCGGATAGTTACAAAGAATTGATAAAGTTAAATCTTTTCTTATTCTATAAAAGTCACTATAGAAAGTTAAACCTTTCTACAGAAATTCTATAGAAAGTTAAACCTTTCTCATTCTATAGAAGTCACAAGAAGGAAAAACAGGTCTTAGAAACAATGCAGGTTTATCTTAATTACAAGTCAGTCCCGGATAATATCGCAACCCTGCGACCATAGATATATATAGACATATACTTTACGTCTATGCCTGTGACTGCAAGGGGCGCAAGAGATTTGGATAGGTTTTGAGGAACAACGTTAAGCGTGTTTATAGGGACGCTAGCTATTATAGAGAAACAAGAAAGAGTTGAAAGGGATAATTTAGTTTTATTACATTGAAGACGGGATATATAGTATTTCTGAATTCCTGCGGCTCTTCACTAAACTGTAAAATTTTCTGTAAACTTTACTCATTTTTTTCATGTACTTTGTTGATCATTTCGGCAAACTGATAAGAAAAACCACAATTGCAGGCGTTCATGAAAATTCCAGCTTCATTTCTGAAGCATTCAGCTAATTATCGTCTGCGGAAACGTTATTTTTATAATTATCATATCTATCAGGAGCCTTACACCCCATTATGGACAGTTGATTCTCCTGAAACTTTCAGCAACATGCTTGCAAATGTTTTACATTGAGTCTGCAGCATAAGCAATACAAAAGCGGAATGGTATAGTATACCCTTTGGCGACTACGTCTCCTTGACAGTTTTTATAAGTCAAACTCTTGTCTTTTCGACCTTTAAGTTTGATCTATTAGCGTGGCGTGCTTCCTGTATGATTATTTTTATTTGCTATTTTTATTTTGTGTATTGCACCCTCTCAGCAAGTAAAGAATGTGATTGATCTAAGAGACAAAGTGCCATTCCGCTGTTGAGATACCTGTGAACTGTTCTAGAATTTAAAAAAATAGAACATTAATTACATATATAACCTTTTATATTAAAACAATAATTTTGTATTAAATAAATATTAAAATTATGTACATTTAAAATATGGTAGTGCATTAAAAAATATATATTTTATTCTATAGGGGGCGCCACCAAACCGAGCTCCGCCATTGATACACATATAAACATATATTCACATCCTAAATTCTACGCGTCTTCAGAAACAAGATGAGAGTTACAAATATGAAAATTTTCATACGAATATCCACATATAAATATATAAATAAAACGAATTTACAGTTCTTTATTAAAGGGGGATGAAAACGGAACGGTGGTCTTTAGCCAATATATCGGTCTGTTCTTACTGATGTCAGGAAACAACATATATTTAATAAATTTAAAAAAAAAAAGTCGTAAAGATTGAAAAATCCTATTGGAAACAACCACTATCTACACATACTTCGTCTACATCAGTAATGAATCACCTTGTTCTATTATATACTTTAATCATCGCATCATTAATGCTTTCTGATATCATTATACAATGGTTCACGCCCATGTGGTTTCTTTCGCCACCAGCTATTTTCACTATATCCCTCCATTGCCTAACAATAGATATCGTTATAGTGTTGCTGTTGCCACAGAATACCAGAGCTGAAAAAACCGTGTGAACACCCCAATGCTGACCCAAACTGACCTTTGCTAACAAAACGTCTGACATTTAAACAAGCCCCATCTGTGCGCGTGCGCATGTATGATGGATGACGTCAGGTGATCAAATATCTCCGGGCGGATTAAATTTATTATTTGGATTATTATTTTTCCTGCACATTATCACGATCGGTGATTAGGCTCTTTATAATTGTCAAAATAAAGTCTACAGTTTATATGAAAAAAAAAAAAAATTAATGTTTGAGATTGAGGTGGGATAACAATAAGAACTTTTTCTTCGTATTTTCCTTGTGAAAGTGCTTGTGGCGAGTGTAATATATTTTTGAAGAAATTAATCAGATCCTATTCCGAGGGCTGAAACAATGCAGGGGTGGTTTAATGGATCGGCGATAAAAATCGAGCCACGATTTGGCATGTAATGGTTCAGTCACGAACTGGTGTGGAAAAAGTGTCTGAAAGCAAACACAAATTACGGAAATATAATGGGAGAAATTTCAACGGTAATTCTAGCCTCAGTTGTGTAAACAATTGCTTCACACACCAAGACGGTTCAAGTTAATTTAAAATATTTAAACATTATTTCGTATCATGACATCTGTACGGATTTTGAAGTCAGTATCCTTCGTGTACAGCCAGATTGAGGAGCATAGGGAAATCTTTATCCTCCTTAAACAATATTGACAACGTATAAAAAATTAACAAGAAAGATCAATCATGCATAAAGCATTGATTATGAAACACTTTCCAACATCAATGCAATTTTATATAAACATCTCTAAAATGCGATACATTCCTCGGTAATATTTTTAAAATTATCACAATACTACATTAATTTATTATATTTGAAAACTTCATCGAAGAAAATGAACTTCATTCAAATGACGGCATTGAAATTAAACTGCCTGGTTTAAACATCTCTAAAATGCGTTACATTCCTCGGTAATATTTTTAAAATTATCATAATACTACAATAATTTATTATATTTAAAACTTCATCGAAAACAAATGAATTTTATTCAAATGACGTCACCGAAATATAAATCACCTCTATATGAAAGCATCGTTTCATTCATCACAATACTATAATAATTTATTTTATTTAAAAATTTGAAAAATTGTTGTATACCATATTTATTTTAAAATATTAAACCTCTCGTATACATAAAATAATTAAACACTTGGGAAAATATTTATTATATAACATATCTCTTTTTCTTTCTGGAGGATATACCAAGAGTCAGAATTTAATTGAATTTGTTTTTCTCCCTATATTAAATAATTTGTATTTAAAAAATTACGTAACATATTTTACTGAATTTTGTTTATATATTTTATGGGATAATTTGAATATATCCTAAAATTTTCGAAGCAATTTGTGAATTTTTAAATTCGCTTAAAAAATGTTTGAAAAATTAGGTCCTATAGGGCTCAATGTATTTCATTTTTTCAACCCGGGTTCAATCCAAAACTGATTGGGTGATATTATTCATTTATATTCCCATAGGTCCCACAGACCGTCTGAAAAACATACTAAAATTTCATTTTGATAAAGTCATTTTTACGGCAGTTATCGTGCTAACGGACAGACAGATAGACAGACATAATGAACAAAGTCATAAACACTTTTCAACTATGTTGTAAAGTGTTAAAAACTGGCTTAAGTTTGAACCAATCAATTTCTATAATTAAAATTCGAAACTCTTCATAGTTTTACACTATTTTATTAAACTTAATCTGCTGTTGGCTTGTCAGTATGATGCAATTTTTTAATATCTTAACCAATTAGGTTTCATATTCTTAGTAAAATTAAATTTGCTATGCTGTTGTTTTATAGAGCGTTTTTAACACTTTACAACATAGTTAAAAAGTGTTTACGCCTTTGTTCATTCTGTCTGTCTGTCCGTTCGCACGATAACTGTCGTAAAAACGACTTTATCAAAATGAAATTTTAGGATGTCGTTCAGATGGCCTGTGGGACATATGGGAATGTAAATAAATAAACTCAATTAGTTTTTGATCGAACCCCGATTGAAAAAATGAAATACATTGAACCCTATGGGACCTGATTTTTCAAACATTTTCAAACGAATTTAAAATTCACAAATTACTTCAAAAATTTTAGAAAATATTCAAATAATCCCATAAAATACATTAAAATAATTTCATCAAAATATATTCGGTTGTTTTTCTTAAATAAAAATTAAAATAATAACTACACCCATATTATATGAAGAGATCACGTGATCCACTTCAAAATAAAGTATGGCATCCATCTTGTGTCAAAATAGTTATTTTTAAAGTTCTTTTTAATTTATATTTAGTGTTGCATCCGTCCTAAAACAGCTTTGTTTTTGCGTTACTTCTGTGCATATACTGCGCCAACGCAATTACAATATTTTTTAGTTTAAATGAATATCAAACTTTGATTATTTCAACAACGAAGCCTAATTTTAACGTATGCAGAATGAAAGCACTTCAAGCTCTAAGATGAGTTGCATAAGAATTGCTGAATTTTTAACGCAAAATTATTGAGCTTTGAAGTCTGGAATATAACTGATATGAATGAAACATTTATTGGTTTTACATAGAGAAACAGACGATTTTGTATTGCCTTTTTCGATGAAGTTTTAAGCATGGGGTTAGAAAGTACTTTTACCTCCATGGTTTTAAGTTTTTAAGTAAAATAAATTATTGTAGTATTGAAATAATTTTAAAATTATTAACTCTGAATAGAGATGTTTTAGAGATTTTTGTCGCATTTCAGAGATGTTTAAATAAAATTGCATTGCAGTTGGAAAGTGTTTCATAATCAATGCTTTATGTATGATTGATCTTTCTTGTAATTCTTTGGATTAGGAATTTTATCGGGCTAGCCCGCCCTTGCCCGATAAAATTCCATTCTTCTCTGTGTATGTATGTGCGTGTGTGTTTATGTAATTGTAAATCTATGTGTCTGCGTTTGTGTGCATGTGTTGCCTCAATAATACAAGAACGAATGCAGGTAATGTTATGAAATTTTATGTGTGGATGTATTATATACAAAGCTAGTATTAGATAAAGTATTTTTTTACTTTCCCTGCAATACATGGTAATGTATAGGGAAAGTATTGGAATCATGCCGAAAATCACAACTCGAGTTTTCGACGGATCTACACGTTTCGAGACCTCTAGAATACGAAAAAACTATTTTTAGCGTGACGTCTGTGTGTGTGTCTGTGTATGTGTCTGTGTGTCTGTCTGTCTGTCTGTGCAGATTTTGTATCCACTCTAACTAAAAAACTAATGGACCGAATTTCACAAAATTTGGTAGGTAAGTTACTTGTGAGCGAGTCTGGTGCTGATTAGTTTTGGGTACGATTCGGAATAAAAGAACCCGCCTTTTTTTTGCGAAATGGCCCGCAAAAGCTTGTATCCAATCTAACTGAAAAACTGATGGACCGAATTTCACAAAATTCGGTAGATGAGTCACTTGTAGGTTACCTTGGTGCTGATTAGATTTTGGTTCGATTCGAAAAAAATGACCTGCCTTTTTTTGCAAAATGGCCCGCAAAAATCGTCCAAATCTAAACTAAAGAACTGGGTATACTCAAGTATATCCATTAAATGCTGATTTAATACGTAATTTTTAACGACGAAAAGAATAAGACCAACCCCATTACACTAGGACTAGCCGTTCTCGAGATATTTTAGTTTTTCGTACTTTCCCTACGCCACCTTTGAAAATAAGTCCGGTTACCGAATGAGAACGAAAATTGAATTAAAAGTGAAATAAATTTAGTTAAAATAAAGAGAACGTTAATATAAGTCTGCAGGGAAAGTCATGTGCTGCCCACATCAGATTTCTTTAATTTGCAACATTAATGTACGAATAAGTCGAAATCTAAAATTCTCATGTTATTATTTCTCAAAACAATGACAGTCCCAGAATCCGATAACTCTTCTAGAATTTATAACATATACCAACTCTCAGACTATTTGAAACAATTCCTGGATAACTCGGTGATTCCTGCTTGAAAAAGACTGCCTCACACCTACAAAAGAACCAAAGGCACTTCTCCGAAATGTCACAATCCCCAACTCCCAGATACGGGCCCCTTCTCAATTTGATGGAGGCAACACCCAACCACTTAAAATCGAATTAAAAATAAATGCGACTTGAAATCCAAAGGCCTACCTTTCACACTGGGGTCGCCACCTCATAATATGTTACGTGATAGATATAACCAGATGGGCGAATTTTCCTTTTCAGAGCACTGACACGTATCTAGTTACCCTAAAACAAACATATCAGATATGATACGCGAGGGCCCCCCTCACCCCCCAGCCATTTATGGGGCCCTCTGTGTTTCCATCTCCTTGTGAGTGACAACAAGGAGGGGTGAGATCGGATGAAGCTGGATGATGTGGGATGTCCAAAGTTATCATCACTTTGCTGTGTCATTTTTGATACAGTTGTGAAAAAGGGAAGACTAGATGAGTTACTTATCTCTTCACTTGGCGATTTGAAGGATGCAATGAAGTTTCTTAATAGTGGACACTCAGTGGGAATGTTTCTTAATAGTGGGCACTCAGTGGGAATGATGGAAATTAAATGTGTCTTTTCAAGAAATGTTTACTTATAGGATTTCGCAGGGCCGTAGTCAGAAACGAAATCCAAGAGGGGCTGGAATGAAATTTAAGGAGTGTGTGTGTGTGTGGGGGGGGGGACAGTACTGAAGGAAGGGCTCAATGTGTTTTTTGTTGGGGGGGGGGGGGTGCGTTAAAATACCAAATTTTAGTTTACAAATAACTTGCTCTATTACGAAATATTTTAAATAATCATAACTAAATATAGTACTTTTTGCTATTTGTGACCATATATTATGTGTTATTGTGAAGTTTATGTGCTATAAAACCAATTAATATCAAACATTAGTAAATCAATAGTTATAACTATATATTTCAATCCATATAAATTACTATTATAAATTTTTCCAAAGAGTTAATAGAGTAGCTATATGTATAAGCTAATATTTGCCTTGAAATCCATATAGCTACTATACATCGATATTAATGTGTAATAATTACAGCGATGCCAATATAGCTAATTGAATAAAAATTTAATAGTTAATAGTTAACATTATCTTCTAACATTATCTTCTAACATAACATTATCTTCTCACCAGTTGATTTTGACTGCATAATATCTATACAAAACGAAGACATTTATAAAAAACATTCTCAAAAACAATTATTTATGCAAAATTTGTATAATATTTTGTATGTTACTACTGAAAGTTGGATGTTTTTATTAGTGGAGATAAGTACAGCTTTGAAATTTTATAACCTCTCAAGAGGAATTGAGCTTATAAATCACTACATTTTAGTAAAAATAGAAGAAAAATCAATGAGAAGCTAGAGTTGGTACACACGCTTACGAATCGTTCACATTTTTATACACCTTAGTGCCTGTTATTAGATTATTTAAAATGCTTTAAATCAATAATACAACTTGTCTCAGAATATAAATTATTAACAATTTTATTCAAAAGCCAATTGATTGAAGAAATGCATAATAAGTTCACATTATGCTAATTGATAGCATAACATGCACTGTGAATAAAGGCTATAACGTTTTTTTTTTAAAGCGTACTGGTTGATAAGTTTGTTAGATCAGCACTGGAACAAAACGCAAGCCGGGGAACTACGAGAAAATAAAAAATTAAATTGAAAAAAAAAAGTTTAATAGACCCCATTGACTGAGGCATACGATAAATGCCTCCGTGGAGTTCAATTCAGCGGAAAGTGCATCTTATGAAATAGCATGTACCATTTTATTACTTTCCCTGCAATACATGGTAATGTATAGGGAAAGTAATGGAATCATGCCGAAAATCGCAACTCGAGATTTCGGATCTACATGTTCGGATCTACTCGAGGATCTACATGTTTCGAGACCTCTAAAATACGAAAAAACCATTTTTAGCGTGACGTCTGTGTGTGTGTCTGTCTGGGCAGATTTTGTATCCACTCTAACTAAAAAAGTAATTGACCGAATTTCATAAAATTTGGTAGGTAAGTCACTTGTGGGCGAATCTGGTGCTGATTAGCTTTGTGTACGATTCGGGATAAAAGAACTCGCCTTTTTTTGCAAAATGGCCCGTAAAAGCTTGTATCCACTCTAGCTGACAAACTAATGGACGGAACTAAACAAAATTTGGTAGGTAAGTCACTTATGGGACATCCTGGTGGAGATTAGATTTTGGTATGATTCGGAAAAAAATAACCTGCCTGTTTTTGTAAAATGGCCCGCAAAAATCGTCAAAATCTAAAATAAAAATCTACGTATGCTCAAATATATCCAGGAAATGCTTGTTTTATACGTATGTTTAACGGAAAAAAGAATAAAACTAACCCCATTACACTAAGACAAGACGTTCTCGAGATATTTTAGTTTTTTCTCTACAACACCTTTGAAAATAAGTGCAGTTATCAAATGAGAACGAAAATTCTTTCGAAAATGACAATTTGGTGCGATTCGGAAAAGAATCCGCTTTTTTTTACGAAATGGCCCGCAAAAATTTCATGTATCTACTCTAGCTGAAATACTAATTGACCATATTTCACAAAATTTGGTAGATAAGTTACTTGTGGGATACTCTGGTTCTGATTAGATTTTAGTACGATTCGGAAAAGAACAACTTGACTTTTTTTTAAGAAATGGCCCTCCAAAATCGCCAAAATCTAAAAAAAAAGGACTAAGTAGTGTATGCTCAAATGTATCAATTAAATTCTTGTTTTATACGCAATTTTTGAAAAGGAAAGTAATATAACACACTCCATTATACTTTAGGACTAACCGTTCTCAAGATATTTGAGATTTCTTGCATTTTTGTTGCGGTTCGGAAAAATGTCCAATTTTCGGAAAAATTTCGGAAAAATTTCGGAAAAAATGTCCAATTACGAAATAAAAACAAAAATTGAATTAAAAATGCAAATTTAGTGTTAGTTGGTGCAATTAAACTCAATCTAACGAATTATTAAAGAAATAAAGAAAATATGAATTTGAGTCTGCAGAGAAAGTTATGTGCTGCTCACATCAGATTTTTACTTTCCCTGCAATACATGGTATTGTATAGGGAAAGTATTGGAATCATGTCGAAAACCGCAACACGAGTTTTCGACGGATCTACATGTTTGGAGACCTCTAGAATACGAAAAAACCATTTTTAGCGTGACGTCTCTGTGTGTGTGTCTGTCTGTGTGTATGTATCCACACATGGTCAAATTAATTAATGGTCCGATTTTCATAAAATTTGGTAGGTAAAACTTTTAGGCGTGACCCTGGTGCTGGTTAGTTTTTGGTACAATTCGGAAGTAAAGGACCAGCCTTTTTTGCGAAATGGCCCGCAAAAATATCATGTATACGCTCTAGCTGAAATACTAATTGACCAAATTTCACAAAATTTAGTAGATAAATCACTTATGGGATACTCTGGTGCTGATTAGATTTTGGTACGATTCGGAAAAGAACAACCTGCCCTATTTTACGAAATAGCCCGCAAAAATCGCCAATATCTAAAAAAAAAAGACTACGTATGTTCAAATGTATCAATTAAATGCTCGTTTCATACGTAATTTTTGAAGAGGAAAAGAATAAGACCAACTCTATTACTCTAGGACTAACCGTTCTCGAGATATTTGAGATTTTTTCCATTTTTGTTATGCCGCCTTCGGAAAAATGCCCAATTACCAAATAAAAGCAGAAATTGAATTAAAAATGAAAATGTTGTGTTATTTTGTACAATTAAACTCAATTTAATGAGTTCTTAAAGAAATATAGAAAGAAGGAATTCACGTCTGCAGGGAAAGTCGTGTGCTGCCCACATCAGATTTTTGCTATTTACTTTGAAAAACAATACTTCCTCTATACAAGTATGAGAAAATAAAAAAACGAAATGCATTTAATGATACGGAATCGTCTTGGCGATAATTTTGGCGACATTTACCCAATTGCAACCATCGCTGCTGTACTGAACTTCTCAATACGCGTCGGTATTCAGCTTCTTCATTAAGATGTTTCGAGATCTTAATCCAACACGAGAGGGCGCGGTGGCTCGAATGACAGGCAGGAAAAGTGACAGGACAAGTGATTACAGAGGATATCCCGAGATCCTGATACGGAATCGAATGCCACTTATAATCCTCGAAGATCAATAATACGAATCTAAAGATAGCGATCGGCAATATATTGATTAATGTGTACATTTATCGGACATGATGTCATTTTCCTAATGTGGCGCCTGTCACGAATGTGAAGACACGGTCGACGCAAATCATCATTTAATATGAAATTAATGTATAGAATACAGTGATAAAAGAGTGTTTAGGATAAAATTGTAAAAGATAAGGTCGTAAAATATTATAATATAAGGATGTAATGCAATCGTTTAAATACTCTAAAAGAATATTATTTCTTCATACGTAGTATTGAGAAAGTATTGTTTTCATGGAAATTTTCGATTTCGAGATTTTGATGCCAATATATGTTTTTAGACCTCCTGAACACGTTTTGACTATTTTCAGAGTGATGTCCGTCTATCTGCCTGTCTGTATGTCTGTGGTCAACTTCTAGTGAGACGATAGCGGCCACACATATTAATGGATCTAGAACTAGATAAGAATTTGTTTTAATTCGAGAGAAAATTTCAAAATTTCTTTCAAGTTATATATTTTTTTAACATGGCAGCATAAGACGAAATTTGATATAATCTTGCATTAAAGGGTTTATTTATTGCTCAATGATCAAAAGACTTTATACAGTTTCAATCATTGTTGTGAAAAATAGACGCGAAACAAATGTTTTGTTTGTGACTCCATTATATGTTCCTCCGGGGCTAAGTTACTCGCCCCCCGTATGTGTGACTGCCCCCTTTTAAAGTGAAAGGTAACACGCTATAATTGTAATAATTTGGAACCGTGACACCGATTTTTCAAAAATTTTCTTGTAAAATTATAAAAAAAAAAGCTACTAAAAACGAATTCTGGTATGAGTTGAGTCGAGTTGAGCCACACTCAAGTTAATTTCAGATAGAAATATAATATGTAAAAATTCACCCAAACTGCTGTCTAAAATAATCTAGAAGTAGAAATACTTCTTTAAAAACAGCATAAGGAGTTTATTAAAAGTATTACCAGTAATAATGGAAAAAACTTGATTTGCAGTATCAAACGTAGTAATAGCATAAACAATTGGTTAAACGCATCAACGGTAATAACAGCATAAACAGTCGATTAAAAATATCAGTCGCAGTAACAACAAAAGCAGTTAATTAAATATATCAACAGTATAGTAACAACATGAACAGTGAATTAAAAGTTAACAACTAGTAACAGCATAAACAGTTGATTAAAAGTATCAAACATATAGTAACAGCATAAGCAGTTGATTAAAAGCATAAACCGTAGTAACATGAACAGTTGATTAAAAGTACCGATTGATTTCGAAAGCAAAATAGAATCGTACTAGCCGAATATCCGTTGAAAACCAACAGTGTCGCAATAAGCAACCCCCGAATAATGTTATTTTTTTATTAATTCGCTTAGTAACAACAAAAACAGTTAATTAAATGTATCAACCATATAGTAACAGCATAAACCGTGAATTAAAAGTTAACAACTTCTAGTAACAGCATACACAGTTGATTAAAAGTATCAAACATATAGTAACAGCATAAGCAGTTGCTTAAAAGCATAAACCGTAGTAACATAAACAGTTGATTAAAAGTACCGATTGATTTCAAAAGCAAAATAGAATCGTACTAGTCGAATATCCGTTGAAAATCAGCAGTGTCGCAATAAGCAATCCCCGAATAATGTAAATTTTTGATTAATTCGCGTTTAACATTTATTAGGCAAATCGAATATTTTGGTGTGCAGATCCCCCACCCCCCACCCAAAGAAGAAAATATTGGAAAACTTAAATTGTACACTTCTTCCTTTCAAACTATCTACCCGTACACTAAATTAAAGTCTCTTTCTCATCCCGAAGCATGCGCTGTTTTATCATTTCACCTTTCGAATGTTTTTCTGTGGAGCACACCCATAAATAAACATTTTTGAAAAACTCATTCTTCTTGGATTTTTTATCAGATGATTGGCCCATATGCCAAATATCAAGCCTCTGTCACATTTAAATGGAACCGTGTCTCATTTATTCGGAAAATCAAGCGTTTTGGTGTGCGATACCCCTAATATAACAAATATTAGAAATCTGAAATTGCACACTTTCTTTCTTTTAAACTATCTACCCGTACACCAAATTTTAACTCTTTATACTATCATGAAGCACGCTTTTTCTTTCATCTTTCAAACTTTTTTCTGTGTAGTATCCCCTTAAATGAACATTGTTGAAAAACAGTATTCATTTTGTGTTTTATATCAAATGGTTAACCCATATACCAAATTGAACCAAATTGAATGGTTAACCCATATACCACGTTGAAAAGGAGGCGTTTTTCATTTGTTCGTCAAATCGAACATTTGGGTTTGCGGCACTGCTTTGCTGACTCTTTTCATTGAAAGTACTCATACTGCAGTAGTAATCAATCTCTGGATGGATATGGTAAAGAAATAATGTTGTTGAGAGTACGAATCTAGGCCAAACACCGGTGATCACTTCTGATAAACTCTTATTAACATTGACAAAACAAATGCGGAGGAAGTGGACCAAAATATATGGAGAGGACAAGTTTCTGAACATAAAATGACATTTATACAGCTTGTATAATATATTGCATATGCGCTACTATCTCTCATGTGCTGAGGTCAGCCAGAAATTTAGTTTCTTCTAGCAGAAGTGCACAAGCTCGTACCAAACTATAATTCTGAAATGTATTTGCTACATGTAAAAAAAAAGTGCTTGTTTCTGTTGACGGAATTCTGTTTTCGACCTCTTTCTCTTCAACACTCCAATCGTTCTAAAGCATAAACCATGTCATTCTAAAGGATTCTTTTTGTGCCCTTTCTAACTTTAATTTCTCACATTTTAACTTGCACGATTGATGATACTTTGCATTATTGGTCACCATGGATGCTTCAATAATTGGTCCTTTACCTTGTCTAGCCAGTGCTTGATCTGAAAAATCTCAAGGAGAAGCTTGTAAAAGTTTTCAGTCAATGATTAATAAAAACGTTATCTATATATCTCCCTTTGGAATATTTTGACGTGGTAAATCTTCCTTGTTGATATTCACACAGATCATACACAGATTCCAATTTACCCCTGTCTCATTCTAGACGGATGTTGATTGCTTCGTTGGGTTAACTAGTATGTTCCTCCTTGATACGAATATCATCACGGAAATGGGTGGCAGCATTTTTATATTAATCCGTAATTATTCCCAATACACTGAAAATCTGAAAGAAAAGAAATATATAACTATTACAAGAAATGAAACGTCACAAATAATGCATGTGTCGAAACGGAAAATAAATCAAATCAGACAGTAATTAAGGAGTTTTGGGTCACCATCTTGGATTTTAAAAGGCTTATGATAGCAAAATATTAAATTTAACTTCAAATTCGTATTCAGCATCTGAAATTACATGTCTAAACTGAAAATCAAGCAAATCAAACCTTAATAAGGGTAACTGAGATTTTAACTGAGATCTTCAAATCCCATTGCTTCATCTTTGGGCTCATTGGTAAATTTTGAAGTGGCCCAATATCGTAGAATAACCCTTAGGATACGCTAATTCATTAAGCCAGATTTCATGCTTTTACGCATAAGTGAGCAATTACGTTGCTATGGTGCTCGACTAATAGCCCAAGGCTATATAGATGAATTTTATGTTAAGGTATATTTCATAGGTGAATATAATAAAGCAAAACATTTACTCGCCTTCTTAATACAGCATATAAGTAATTCAGGTAATCAATCCAAACGCCAGAGTGATGATAACCCGTCAATAAAATAAACTCCATTAATGAAATCCACTGTCATATGGAATGTATATAAAAAAAGAACGCCCTGGATTCATTAAAATTAAACATCTTTCTAAAGATCCTGTTTTATTGAAAGCCACTCATTTATATTCATCCAGAAAAGTGGTCCGTTTTATTCCACATAAGGCCGTATCACATTCAAGAACTTTTGGAACAACCAACTAGTTCAGACGACTTTTCCACCAATTTTTTGGCAAAAAAGTTGTTGATAGGGTTGTCAGACAATTGAAGAAGTTGGGCTAAATGAAAAACTGCGAGTCAAAGCACTGTATTTTTATCTCTTTTTTGGCGAGAAATATACAGCTGTGTATTTTGCAACTTTGCGGTTAGGGTTACGGCGACGTGTTTACAGCTTGGCAATTCGTCTGCTTTACATAACATGATATTATAAATCGATTTTACATTGAAATCTCTAAAATTTTAATTTGGCTGATTTTTCGTTCAATTACGGGTTTCGGATTATTTTATACCAGGTATTTAACCATATATATATATATACAAAGGTATTTACATAAATATATAATATATATACTACGTTGTAATTTGAATTACTCGTTGAATGGCTACAAATTGGTTTTTATTGATAGGTACTCGACACATTCTATACAGCAAACACTATATCTATTGGAAACAAATAAGCAATTATCCAATATTTATGAAATACTTTGAAGTTGAATGAGCTGCTAAATTTATATCAACCATTAATTTATGGATTAGTTTGTTTTCAATTATTATCATTCTTCATAGTTCACGTTATGCAATTAACTACTATAAAATACATTGATTGTGTTTAACACTTTTTTGATGCTTAACTTAAAATTATTTACATTTTTGAGTTTTGAACATTTTTTTTCAAACGTTGTTTACAATTTAACAATCAATATTCAGACCTCGAAAATATTTTAATCAGTACAGTGTTTATGTATTGTCATGTACAAATTTATGATATGAAAATTCAAAAAGTGTAAATTTATATTTCTGTTGAAATTCGAATTACGTTAATTATCAAAGTTCAAAGTTTTTGTATCTAAAAAATTAGCACAGGAAGTAAAATTTAAATGTTAAATGCTATCCTCAAAATCATCAAAACTTTGAATGTTAAATACATAGGTTTAAAGCTAATGAACAACTGTTCTTGATTAAATTCATTTGTACCCATACATAAATTATGTTTGTTTTCTAATGACAGTGATCATGTATAATGACAGTGCTCATATATATAGACAATGCTCATATTTTAGTTATTAGTTTTGTACAAAGGTTTAAAGTTAATAAACAACTGTTCTTGATTATTAAACTCATTTGGACCCATACATAAATTATGTTTGTTTTTTAATGACAGTGCTCATATACAGGATGAGTCGGAATTGCTTTTACAAAAGCAGAGGGAGGATAGTACTCCACCAGACGAGCAATAATTACCATGGAACATAGGGTCACACTGCACTCTGGGAGGCAGAAAAGAGGCACGTCGAAACGCGTTGAGCATGACGTAGTCAGCGCCTCGGAAGTCATTGTGTACCTGCCTACGTAGTATCTCCTACGCCAGACACGAACGCAGTTACCGTATGCAAATGTCCAGGCAACAGAATCAGCATAACTGGCTCCTAGTAGGTTCCGGCGATAGCCAATCAGAGCACACGTTGCCCTTTAAAAACCGGCACAAATTCAACGCTGCGAGTTATTCCCACTGGACTTTTTCTTCTGGGCCACATGAAATCTTTAGTGTACGAGACGACTGTGGACTCGGCGGAAGATCTCGTCGCGCGTATCGTTGTTGCCGCAGACCACATTAACACAACACCCGGAATCTTCGAGAGGGTGCGTCAGTCATTCCTTCGCCGGTGTGAACGATGCAACGACACGCGTGGTCGCCACTTTGAGCACTTGCTGTGAGTTTGTCGCTGCACAATAAATCTGTTTGTGAAACGTTTGGTATCGTTCATTCGCTTTCCCAACACTGGTGTACGTGCAGGTTCGTATTTTAATTTTACTCTTTTCTGCCTCTCTGAGTGCAATGCGACCCTATGTTCCATGGTAATTATTGCTCGTCTGGTGGGGTACTATCACCCCTCTGCTTTTGTAAAAACAATTCCGACTCACCCTGTATACAGACAATGCTCATAAGTTAGTTATTAGTTTTGTAAATAAACAGCATTGCATGCATAACTTCAAGTAAATTGCAAACATTTTAGAATTACAATTTTGGATGTCACATACAAATAAGAATGTAAATAAAATGTTATTCAAACACAAGAAAAATTTAGGAACAATATATGATAATTTCAAATCAAACTTTTACTATATAGGGCAATTTCTATAACGGGTTCAGCAATAAAATAGTATATCTAATATGAACAGATCGGTTGAAATATTGCAGCACACGTTTATTTTTCATCAAAGTGCTGCAACTCTGTACGTTTAACATAATCCCAAAAGCGTTCAATATTGTGAATAGATATCATGAACATGTCATAAGTCAGTTTATGATCATGCAACAGAATATAAACGAAAATTATACAAAACATACATGTTTAAAAATGTATTCCAAATGCTCATCTTTAAAACTTTTCAATAAATAAATTATTACTTCGATAAGTGAAGCAAAATCGGATTACTTCTTCATACCACGTTGGCAAACTTGCTATGTTAAATACTCTTCTTCCAGGAAAGAAATATAAAGAATTCCATCTTAAATAGTCTAAATTCGTCTGAAAATATTGAAAGATGCAGAAATTTCTACGTTCTTGTTTGGCCATGTTGCTCGTAGATTCCACGCCATAAACCAGCTGCACCAACCTTTCGATGGCATCAAGCTGTTCTCTACATGCGATTTTTCCGCTACACATCGCTGATTGGCTGGCTGTTGAAAAATTGTCCCAAATGAACAACTTCTGCTGCTTGGTCCAGAAAAATTGTTCAGAGTTGTCCGAACTTTTTGCGCTTATCACATAAGCGTTTCCCCCCAACTCGGGGTAAAAATTGTTCTAAAAGTTGGTTGTCCGAAAAATTGCCTGAAAAGTTCTTGAATGTGATACGGCCTTTACTGTCATCATTTTAAAATCATTATATAAAAAACAATAAACAAGCACACGCCAATCTAGTTCTTCAGTTTTTTCTCTATTTTCTTCAAACACGGCTTTCTCAGTTAAACTTTTGGTTTTATCCATTATGGGGCATGCGTATTTTCTTTCACAATGAGTTCTTAAGCCCAAAATTGCTATTAGGATAGCTAAAAAAATATGCACATGTGAATGTGGTAAGGGATACAGGACTCATGTTAGAGCTCATGCGATTCCAGCATTTGGCTGCTTTGCATGTAGTGAAAGCATTCCTATGAGAAAACGATCTTCCCTTTTGTGAATTAGTTGTGCATTTATCGTTCGCAGATTTCTGGACCCCTCTCAGCAAACGTTAGCTGGGACTTCTATAAAAATGCCAGCTAAAATGGTCACCCTAAAAGTTACAGCTGAAAAAATAAACCTCTAACTTTGGGCACCGCAGCTGGTAAATAATAAAACATGTTTTACATATAGATCAGAAGGACAATTAATTAAAATGAAGTTTGAATAAATTTTATGAGTACATATTTAGAAATATGAGCTACAATTGAAAGATGCAAATACACCAGAGCTACGCTTAAATGTTGTGCATTTATGTTCATGCAGAAATTGTAGAAAATTCAAATACCTAAATTTGTTTTAAATATTTTCTTTATAAGCGTACTGATTTTACAGGTTATAAAATTATTTCACAGCCCTGCGGCTCGGAGCGCAATTGGATAGTCCTGCAGAAGTATAGACATATTTAAATGTATTTACAGAAAGAGAAACAGTGGTCAGTTGCTTTAAATTAACATTGGTGAATTTGCACATACTCAGAAAAAGCGTTCTATAAATTTCGATTTGCCGCGGCCTTATTTGGCGAGGCTTTACTTGATAAACAGATGCAATTAGTAAATACTAAAATTGCACCTTCCCGTCGTACGTAGTGTGTCGATTGGGTGGGAGTCCCTAGTCCGAAGACTTTAACCTCCGGTGTGAAGCCTATATCTGATAATTATGACATCAATTGAGCAGAGATTGTACCTTAAACGAAATAATATATTATATAAAATATAATTCTAGAATATTATCGATATATATGGACAGTACGCAAAAAGTTCCAATTACAATTTTTGTAATCTCATGCCTTATGGGGAGATAGAATAAAGTTATCCATTTCGATCTTAACTAAAGGCTGTCCAAATAGTTATAATCAAAAATGTTATTTAAAACCTGACTATGAATAGTGTAAAATGAAATTCATACGGGCATAAGTAGAATTGGTGCCAATAAAAATTCCACACCAAAAATATATTTGAATTTCCCCATTCGTTGCTCGTATAAGAACCTGCTAAAATAGTGATTTGGAATGAAACGATCTATTTAAATATTTACTCCCATATTTCATATTTATTGTAAAAAAATACTATTTCAATGGCTGCTCAAATACGCAGAATCCTTAAAATGGGAGTGGCGAATGTGGGCGTGGCCATATATTCACGTGTCTCAGTTACCTTTGAATCGTGAAGATATTTCCTAAATTATGTTATATTTTTTTATAATTGAACATAATTGTCAGGATTTTCAATTAGTTTAATTTCTCATAGGAGGCAAGGGCGCCGTATAGGTAATAAAGGTACAAATTAGCTTATATACTGATACTACAACCACCTTGTGGTACCCCAGATACTTGAAAGTATAATTTCTTACCTTGATAAAAATTTTTAAATAGTACAAGTGGAGAAATTTGGAAAAATTTTGAAATTTATTAATGATTTGTAATAAATGCATTACAAAGTGCTAAAATTACATCATAAAATCAGTAATATTAATGTTATTAAAAGAATCCTTGAAATCAAAAGTTTGTGAACCAATAATATTTCCCAGAGATAATATTTTTTAATATTTTTTACTTCTTTACTATTATCTGGAATAAATCAATTATTAAAGTAACGTAAACTATCATTTACTGCTTTTAAAATGTTAAATAGTAATTTACTAGCAATAGTAGGATAAATATAATGACCATTAGTGACTGTTCTAAGTTTAAAAATAATTTTATGACATTTAGGAATAGAGACAATATATGGAAATATTAAAAATTTAGAATTAATATTTAAATCTCCAAACATTGAGACCGAATCACAAAGAGTTGAGTAGTGTCCAGGAGAAAGAAAAGAACATAAACGAGGTTAGCGAAGGGTTGAAGGAACTTCCACTGAAACTTAACCCAAGGAGAAAGTCCGGGAGACAGAAAAGCCATAATTAAGATAGAGTAAATAGAATGAACAGGAATCATAGATGAAAATCCTTACTATAATAATTAGGAGGTACACGAAAAATGAATAAAAGAGCATGCCACTAACACCATTAAAATAGGGCTTCAAGTTGTTACTACAAATTAACCAAAGTTACATATTTTTAGCGAAAATAATTTTCAAAATATTAAATATTTATTAACTGTATTATATGTTTCTGATTTTCAATGTTTGTCGTTATTTTATTATTTTTCATTTTTATATAATCATACAATTAATAATAAAAGTAATGTTTTTGATTTTTTTTAAAAATATTTTTCAAAAATTTTTTGAATGGAATTTTTACACATGGCCCCTACCTTTGTTTCATATGATCTCATACGCGTCTGTGTAAAATTTCAGCTCAATCAAATTTGTTTTACAGTTACGACTTTGGATTAAATTATCTGCTTTTTATGAGTTTATTATTCGAGATGAAGCTGAGTTTATTGCTCGATAATTTTTTAAAGCAAAAATAAAACAAGAAAGATCAATTATGCATAAAGCATTGATTGTAACACACTTTCCAACTGCAATGCAATTTTATTTAAACACCTCTGAAATGCGATACATTCAGCGGTAATATTTTTAAAATTATCACAATACTACATTAATTTATTATATTTGAAAACATAAAACTTCATCGAAAAAAAAAGTGAACTTTATTCAAATGACGTCATTGAAATATAAGTCGCCTGGTTTAAACATCTCTAAAATGCGATACATTCAACGGTAATATTTTTAAAATTATCACAATACTACAATAATTTATTAAATTTTAAACTTAAAACGTCATCGAAATAATTAACTTTATACAAATGACGTCATTGAAATATACGTCCTGGCTCTCTGAGTAAAAGCTGTAAATATTCCATTCATACACTTTTATTCCATTTCCTTCATTCATCACAAATACTACAATAATTTATTTTATTTAAAAACTTACAACTATTGAAGTAAACGTAATTTAACTCAAAGCTTAAAACTTCATCGAAAAGTCCTGGATCTGCGTGACGTGGGTTTGTTAACGGGTGAAATTGCCACGCGTGTTGGACATGATGTGAGTACCATCCAACAATGTGTGACACGATGGACGCAGGAACATCAGAAAACAAGCCGAAGAGGGAGTGGATCGAATAGGCGCACGACAGAGCGCACAGACCGGCAGATTCACCGAACGGCTCGTCGAGACCCGTTCGCAACGGGAAATGACATTCGAAACAGACTGCCACCATCAAAGGTTGCACCTGCGTGGACCCAAACCATTCGCAAAACGTTGCATGAAGCATACAGCTGCGTGCACACCGGCCAGCCACTGAGGTGTCATTAAGCGCTTGACACAGGCATGCAAGTCTGGCGTGGTGTCGTGGTTATCGCATCTGGACTGGACCAATAAATGGCATCGGATATTGTTTACGGATGAATCTCGTTTCTGTCTGTGGAGGAATGACAACCGTGGACGGATGCGCACTTGCCAACCCGTATCACCGAGCATCACACCGGCCCCACTCCGGGCATCATTGTTTGGGGAAGTATTATGTTCAATCAGCTGACAGCTCTGGTGTATATTGCAGGTAATCTGACAGCAGACCGGTACGTCACATGAGTTTCGATGTCTGTGATTCGGCCACTGGTGCAGGCCATTCCCGGCACGGTGGTCCAGCAAAACAATGCCACACCGCAAGGCGAACTCTCAACAACCTGGACGGAATTCACTTCCTTTCCTGGCAAGTAGCCTCGCCGAATCTCTCTCCCAGTGGATACGCGTGGGCCTTCATCGAACGTCAGATGCACAGAGGACCACCGGTACACACAGTAGACGAACTGCACCGCAATTGGCGCTGTTTGGCAAGTATTACCTCAAGAAACCCTTAAAAGCAACCATTAATAGTATGCCTCGCCATTTAGCGGCCTGTACTGCTGTTCGTGGGAGCCACATTCTCTGATGAATAAATAGGTTTCTTTTGCATATCTTTGTTTGTCCTTTTAATCATTTGCATATGACTCTCTTCTACAGGTAGTGGGATTTGTATATGGCTATGTGCATTCTTTCATGGTGTGGCAACTTCACTTTTAACGAGTGTGGTTGCGCAACTAATCTCCTTCCCGCATTAAGTCTGTATTTATCTAAATTTTACACTATTTTAATTCTTATTTGAGTGTCAACATCATATTCTGATGAAATGGATATTTCTTCTAAGTACCAAAATTGTTTACAGAATTTAGTTACACCTGCTTTAAAGTTAGTTTTGCCTATGATTTCATAGTTTTTCATTTTCTTTAGTAAAAAATTATCTTGATATGTGACTAATGACTTTTAAAGCTGCTTGACAATTGAGCCAGGTTCTTAAATAAACTTTTAAGTATTGGCAAATACTTTATATGGCATTTCTGTATTTTTGGAAAACTCTATTCTTCTTGCCCTTTTTATCAAATGACTAGCAGCATACCCGTTCTTCGTACGGAGTATATAATATAAAGATACTTAAAATTCACACTTATGTGCAAATTCCTATAGTCTACTAAATGGCATTTTTAATCAAAATATTCTGCTAAAGTATTTAACATAATGTTCCTAAAAAGAAGTTTAGGAATGTCTGTTTTCGCTATTCAAATTTATCTTTACGGGCAGATCTGAAGAATAAAACATCCTGACCTCTTTTGTAAGCAAATTTACAAAAAATATGAATTGAATCAATATAGAGCGTTAAAATTGTGTGAGACCCGTACTAATTATATACGCGAATATTAGAAGATATAACCTGTATTAGTAGATTACATGTATAATTGAAAATATCATTAAATCCGTAATCTTTAAACCAGAAGGCAGTAATTGATTCCAATATGTGCCGAAGTGAAAGTGCTAAAATTATATTGGAAGATATACCCATACTACTTATAATGTCTTAGATTAGAAGATATATCCTAGTGTTTGTAAAATATTACCCGTCTTATAATATGAGTCTTAAAAATATTTGCCAAAATAAAACAGATTGATTAATAAATTAAAAATATCAATAATCCCCGAAATATTCATACCAGAAGGCCGTACTTGATTCCAATATATGCCAATAAATGTCAAAATATATGCCAATATACCTGTACTATTTATATTCTCATAGATTAGAAGATATAGCCGTGCATTTATAGAAGATTACTCGTACAACGTACAATATATGAGTTTCAACCATTTTTTCCGCAATAAAACAATGGCATAAGAAATTGAAAATATCAATAATCTCTGAATCAATAATCCCCGGAAACATCAATAATAATAATGTTTAAATCTGAAGATCGTAATTTATATTATCCAGTCAAAAATACGATGGCAGTGAAATATATTGTATATACATATCTTCATTATTGAAATCGGAAAATATTTAATAAAAATCTTCTTCCTCATAAACAAACTGAATTTAAATCCGTTGCTAAGCGACATGTTATGATTTGCTTCAAATAATTTGGTGGTCAAAATATCGTCTGAATAAAGCGATCTCTAATGAAGGTTTGGCGGCATTTTAGAAAATCGCCAAATTTATCGCCAAGTGGTACTATAGAAATGACAGTTCCACTTGGCGATAAATTGACGAACCATCATCAAAATATTAACCTCTAAAAAACACAATTTCATTTATTTAGCTCAATTTTATCAATTTTAAGATATTTTTATGGATTTACAAACATTTTTATCAATTTGGTGATATTTTAAAAATTCGCTCAATGTGTTAGTAAGTAAGACGGTTGGACTGACAGACAAATGCTAACGAAACACCAGTTCAGCACTTTCTTCTAGCTAAACAAAATAAATTTCATTGATTTACATCGTTTTTATCAATTTGAAGACATTTCAATCAATATTGCAACGTTTAAGAAATTTGCCAAGTTAGTAATATCCAGCCAAATTCGTAGCTCTAAATTTGCAGATCTGAATAAAATATCGTGTTCCAGTTTGTATATAATAAATGAAAACACTAAAATATTATTAGAATATATACTCGTTCTACTCTTTTTCTGTTTCAACAATCGGCTATATGAATTTATTGGCTAAACACAATATATGAGTTTAGTAGCTAAATACGACATAAGCTTGATAACTCTTTGCCAAAATAAATGAAATTGATGTACGCAGTCAGCAATTAATATAATTAAAAGAAAAATCAAACCGTCCATTCATAAGATATACTTTTATATCCATTTATCCATTTATTTATTATTTAAATCGAAAAAAAATAATAAAAACATTAACAAACACATTTAATCTAATTGCGATGCCGAGCAACATGATATAACCTCCTAAAATGTTAAAATTTATTAACCACTAACAGCACACCCGTTATTCGTACGAAGTGTATAATTTAAAGAAACTTAAAGTTCGCAATCATGTGCAAATTCTGTTAAAATATTAAATTTATTGCTCCTAAAGAGAAGTTTAAGAATAAATGTTCTCACTATGCAAAAATATCTTCACGATCAGATCTGAAGAATAAAACATCCTGCCCCCTTTTGTAAGCAAATTTACAGAAGAAAAAATAGGAATTGAATGAATATATGCAACCCCGTACTAATTATATTGTCGCAGATCAGAAAATATGCCAATGTGTTAGTAGAAGATTACCCGTATTACAATATGCGTCTCAAAAATATTTGCCAAAATAAAAGAGATGACGTAATAAATTGAAAACATCAATAATATCCGTACTCTTTATACCAGAAGGTCGTAATTGATTCCAATATATGCCAATATATATCAAAACATATGTCAATATACCTGTACTACTTATAATCTCGTAGATTAAAAGATATACACGTGTATTTGTAGAAGATTCGTACAACATACAATATATGAGTTTCAACAATTTTTGTCATAATAAAATAATTGCATAATAACTTGAAAATAT
The DNA here is from genome assembly GCA_951213105.1 of Amaurobius ferox. Taxonomy (NCBI): domain Eukaryota; kingdom Metazoa; phylum Arthropoda; class Arachnida; order Araneae; family Amaurobiidae; genus Amaurobius; species Amaurobius ferox. The sequence goes on from OX578149.1 coordinate 46,691,898, forward strand.
CAATAATCCTTGAATCAATAATCCCCGAAAATTTAAATAATAATAATTTTTAAACCTGAAGACCGTAATTGATATTATCCAGTCAAAAATGCTATAAGAAAAATCAAATCGTTCTTTTCTAAAATATATTTTTATATCCATTTATTTATTATTTAAATCGAAAAAATAATTATTAAAATTAACAGACAGATTTAATTTAATTGCGTTTCTGAGTAACATGATATAAGATAGAATCTTATAACATGTTAAATATGTCATGTCTTATAACATAAACTGCGAAATTAAATAACGATTTTGATTTCTCTATACTTCTCATTGTTCCGTAAAAGCTTGTTTTAAATAAATCATGAACCATGGATATAGATTTCCCCTTTAAATCATGTTTCAAACAATTCATGTTTTCAGAAAGTGACTAATTAACGCAAAAAATCTCCCATCAAACTCAGAGATTAAATTTTAATTCACTTTCAAACGATTTTCAAGCTTTTCGTTTGGATAAACCACGGAGTTAGGGAGTAGAACTCCTAGGAAAAAGTTCCGTTTTTCATTAATATCTCGACAACCCCAGGTCTTAGAAACTCGAAACTTGGACAAAATTTATGGGGGGATATTTCAAGGCTATTCACCAAATTTCATTAAATTCGGTTCAGCCGTTTTTCCGTGATGATGAGACAAACGAAAATTTCGTTTTTCACTAATATCTCGAGAACCACTGGTCGTAGGAACTCAAAACACGGATATAATTTTAAGTGGGGCTATTTCTGGGCTACCCACAAAATTTCATCAAATTCGGTTCAGCCGTTCTCCCGTGATGGTGTGACAAACAGACAGACAGACAGACAGACAGACAGATTTTCATTTTTATTTATATAGACTAGCAGCATACCCGTTCTTCGTACGGAGTATAAAATATAAAGAAACTTATAATTCAGATTCATATGCAAATTATGTTAAAATATTAAATTTATTGCTCCTAAAGAGAAGTTTATGAATATCTGTTCTCATCATGCAAAATTATCGCCACGGGCAGATCTGCAGAATAAAACATCCTGGCCCCTTTCGAAAGCAAATTTACAAAAAAAAGGAATTGAATCAATATATGCAAAATGAAAGCATTAAAATTGTATAGGACCCGTACTACTTATATACGCGAATATTAGAAGATATAACCTGTATTAGTAGATTACATGTATAAATTGAAAATATCAATAAACCCGTAATTGATTCCAATATATGCCAGAATGAAAGCACTAAAATTATATGGGAATATATATATATATATATATATATATATATATGTATACCCATACTACTACCCATACTACTTATATTGTCGCAGATTAGAAAATATGCCTGTATGTTAGTAGAAGATTACCCTTATTACAATATGAGTCTAAAAAATCTTTGCCGAAATAAAACAGATGACATTATAAATTGAAAATTTCAATTATCCCCGTAATCTTTATACCAGAAGGTCGTAATTGATTCCAATATATGCCAATATATATCAAAATATATGCCTATATACCTGTACAACTTATATTCTCGTAGATTAGAAGATAACACGTGCATTTATAGAAGATTACTCGCACAACGTACAATATGTGAGTTTCAACAATTTTTGTCATAATAAAAAAATGGTATAATAATTAGAAAATATCAATAATCCCTGAATCAATAATCCCCGAAAATATAAAAATAATAATGTGTAACCTGAAGACCGTAATCGATATTTTCCAGTCAAAAATGCAATGCCAATGAAATTTATTTTATATACATATCTTTATTATTCAAATCGGAAAAGATTTAATTAAAATCGTATGCCACACACACATTGGATTTACATTCATTGTTAAACGACATGATATCAGTTGCTTCAAATAAATTGATGGAAATCATATCGTCTGAATAATGCTATCTCCATGAAAGGTTTGGCGATATTTTCTTCAATTTAGCGATAACTTAAAAAATCGCCAAATTTATCGCCAAGTGGGACTGTAAAACTGATAGTCCCATTTTGCGACAAATTGACGAAACATCATTATAATATTATCCCCTAACAAAACACAATTAATTTCATTTATTAAGCGCAATTTTATCATTTTCATGACATTTTTATAGATTCACAAACATTTTTATCAACTTGGTGATATTTTAAAAATTCGATAAATGTGTTACTAAGTAGGATGGATAGACTGACCCACAAATGCTACCGAAACATCATTTCAGTACTGTCTTCTAAAAAAACGAATTTAATTTCATTGATTTGCGTCGTTTTTAGCAATTTGGCGATATTTCCGTCAATTTGGCAAAGTTTAAGAAAAGTTGCCAAGTTAGCGATATTCCGCCAAATTCGTAGCTCTGAAATTGCAGATCTGAAGAATAAAACATCCTGATCCCGTTTGTATATACTAAATGCAAACACTGTATTAGAAGATATACCGTTTTTACTCTTTTTCTGTTTCAACAATCGGATAAATGAGTTTATTGGTAAACACAATATGAGTTTATTAGCTAAACACAATATAAAAGCTTAGAAACTCTTTGTCAAATGAAAGTGATGTACGCAGTCCGTAATTAATATAATTAAAAGAAAAATCAAACCGTTCATTTACAAAATATATTTATACATCTATTTATTTATTATTCAAATAGAAAAAAATAATAACAAATATTAAGAAACACATTTAATTGAATTGCGTTGCTGAGCAACATAATATAATAAAGAATCTTCCTCATAAACTGCGAAATTAAATAACCATTTTGATCTCTTTCCCATAAAATGCAAAAATAATAACCATTTTGATTTCTTTATACTTTCCATTGTTTAGTAAATGCTTGACCATGGAGTTAGATTTCCCATTAAAATTCATGTTTCAAACAATTCATGCTTTCAGATAGTGACTAATTGATGCAAAAATCCAGCACTAAGCTCAGAAATGAAGTTTTAATTCACGTTGACGTTTTAAACAAACGATTTTCATCCTTTCCGTTTGGATAAACCACGGAGTTAGAGAGTAGATCTCCTAGGATAAAGTTCCGTTTTTCATTAATGTCTCGACAACCCCTGGTATTAGAAACTCGAAACTTGGGCAAAATTTATGGGGGGCTATTTTAAGGTTACTCACAAAATTTCATTAAATTCGATTCAGCCGTTCTCTCGTGATGATGAGACAAACGAAATATTCGTTTTTTACTAATATCTCGAGAACCACTGGTTATGGAAACTCCAAACATGGACTAAATTTTAAGTGGGGCTATTTCTAGGCTACCCACAAAATTTCATCAAATTCGGTTCAGCCGTTCTTCCGTGATGATGGGACAAACAGACAGACAGACAGACAGACAGACAGACAGATTTTCAATTTTATTTATATAGACTAGCAGCATACCCGTTCTTCGTACGGAGTATATAATGTAAAGAAACTTGAAATTCATAATCATGCCCAAATTCTTATAGTATACTAAATGACTTGCTTAATCAAAATATTCTGTTAAAATATTTAATATAATGCTCCTAAAAAGAAGTTTAAGAATCTCTGTTCTCGCTATATAAAATTATCTTCATGGACATATCTGAAGAATAAAACATCTTGACCCCTTATGTAAGCAAATATAAAAAAAATATGGAATTGAATCAATATATGCAAAATAAAAGCGTTAGAATGGTATGGGACCCGTACTAATTATATACGCGAATATTAGAAAATATAACCTGTATTAGTAGATTACATGTATAAATTGAAAATACCAATAAACCCGTAATCTTTAAATCTGAAGACAGTCATTTATTCCAATATATGTCAAAATTAAAGTACTAAAATTATATGGGAAGATATACACGTACTACTTATAATGTCCGATTATTAGTAGAAGATTACCCATTTTGCAATATGAGTCACAAATGTTTTTTGGTAAAATACAACAGACGACGTAATAAATTGAATATATAATTAATCCCCTTAATCTTCATACCAGAAGACTGTACTTGATTCCAATATATATGCCAATATATGTCAAAATATATGCCAATATACCTGTACTACTTATATTCTCGTAGGTTAGAAGATATACCCGTGCATTCCTAGAAGATTACTCGTACAACGTACAATATGCGTGTGTCAGCAATTTTTGCCGCAATAAAACAATGGCGTAATAACTTAAAAATATCAATAATCCCTGAATCAATAATTCTGGAAAATATCAATAATAATAATGTTTAAACCTGAAGAGTATAATTGATATTATCCAGTCCAAAATGAAATGGCAATGAAATTTATTTTATATACATATCTTCATTATTCAAATCGGAAAGGATTTAATAAAAATCGTCTGCCGCATAAACACATTGGATTTAAATCCGTTGCTAAGCGACATGATATCATTTGCCTCAAATAAATTGGTAGAAAAAATATCGTCTAAATAGTTATATTTCTATGGAACATTTGGCGACAGTTTCGTCAAATTAGCGACATTTTAAAAAATCGCCAAATTTATCGCCAAGTGGGACTGTAGAACTGACAGTTCCACTTTGCGACAAATTGACGAAATATCATCACAATACTATCCCCTAACAAAAAACAATTAATATCATTTATGTAGCGCAATTTTATCAATTTCAAGATATTTTTATAGATTTGAAAACATTTTTATCAATTTGGTGACAATTTAAAAATTCGCTAAATGTATTACTAAGTAGGATGGTTGGTCTGACAGATAAATGCTAACCAAACATCATTTCAGTACTCTCTTCTAACGAAACAAAAAAAAAATTCCTTGATATGTAGAAGACCCAAGCCACACGACCAACCCGAAGGTTTATGGCAGCTGTTTGTGTGTCGTTTATATCAATTTGGCGACATTTCCGTCAATTTGGCAAAGTTTAAGAAAAGTTGTCAAATTAGCGATATCCCTCCAAATTCGTAGCTTTGAATTTGCAGATCTGAATGAAACATTCTTATCCCGTTTGTATATACTAAATGAAAACACTACAATTGTATTAGAAGATATACCCGCTCTACTCTTTTTCTGTTTCAACAATCGGCTATATGAATTTATTGGCTAAACACAATATATGAGTTTAGTAGCTAAATACGATATAAGCTTGAAAATTCTTTGCCAAAATAAATGAAATTGATGTACGCAGTCAGCAATTAATATAATTAAAAGAAAAATCAAACCGTCCATTCATAAGATATACTTTTATATCCATTTATCCATTTATTTATTATTTAAATCGAAAAAAATAATAAAAACATTAACAAACACATTTAATTTAATTGCGATGCCGAGCAACATGATATATCCTCCTAAAATGTTAAAATTTATTAACCACTAACAGCACACCCGTTATTCGTACGGAGTGTATAATTTAAAGAAACTTAAAGTTCGCAATCATGTGCAAATTCTGTTAAAATATTAAATTTATTGCTCCTAAAGAGAAGTTTAAGAATATATGTTCTCACTATGCAAAATTATCTTCACGATCAGATCTGAAGAATAAAACATCCTGCCCCCTTTTGTAAGCAAATTTACAGAAGAAAAAATAGGAATTGAATGAATATATGCAACCCCGTACTAATTATATTGTCGCAGATCAGAAAATATGCCAATGTGTTAGTAGAAGATTACCCGTATTACAATATGCGTCTCAAAAGTATTTGCCAAAATAAAAGAGATGACGTAATAAATTGAAAACATCAATAATATCCGTACTCTTTATACCAGAAGGTCGTAACTGATTCCAATATATGCCAATATATATCAAAACATATATCAATATACCTGTACTACTTATATTCTCGTAGATTAAAAGATATACACGTGTATTTGTAGAAGATTCGTACAACATACAATATACGAGTTTAAACAATTTTTGTCATAATAAAATAATTGCATAATAACTTGAAAATATCAATAATCCTTGAATCAATAATCCCCGAAAATATAAATAATAATAATTTTTAAACCTGAAGACCGTAATTGATATTATCCAGTCAAAAATGCTATAAGAAAAATCAAATCGTTCTTTTCTAAAATATATTTTTATATCCATTTATTTATTATTCAAATCGAAAAAATAATTATTAAAATTAACAGACAGATTTAATTTAATTGCGTTTCTGAGTAACATGATATAAGATAGAATCTTATAACATGTTAAATATGTCATGTCTTATAACATAAACTGCGAAATTAAATAACGATTTTGATTTCTCTATACTTCTCATTGTTCCGTAAAAGCTTGTTTTAAATAAACCATGAACCATGGAGATAGATTTCCCCTTTAAATCATGTTTCAAACAATTCATGTTTTCAGAAAGTGACTAATTAACGCAAAAAATCTCCCATCAAACTCAGAGATTAAATTTTAATTCACTTTCAAACGATTTTCAAGCTTTTCGTTTGGATAAACCACGGAGTTAGGGAGTAGAACTCCTAGGAAAAAGTTCCGTTTTTCATTAATATCTCGACAACCCCAGGTCTTAGAAACTCGAAACTTGGACAAAATTTATGGGGGGATATTTCAAGGCTATTCACCAAATTTCATTAAATTCGGTTCAGCCGTTTTTCCGTGATGATGAGACAAACGAAAATTTCGTTTTTTACTAATATCTCGAGAACCACTGGTCGTAGAAACTCAAAACACAGATATAATTTTAAGTGGGGCTATTTCTGGGCTACCCACAAAATTTCATCAAATTCGGTTCAGCCGTTCTCCCGTGATGGTGTGACAAACAGACAGACAGACAGACAGACAGATTTTCATTTTTATTTATATAGATTAGCCCATTACAAAATTTCAAGCAATTGGTAGGTGTCACCCATCCGGATGGATACAAGCAAACGTTTTCACTGACTAGCTAAAGCACTTTATCGAAAAAACTAAGCCCATAAAAGATGATTCGGTGCTCCTTATCCTAGATTGTCACAACTCTCAGACAAAAAACATAGAAATCGTGAATCTCGCACGAGAAAACTCCATATCTATTGTAAGTTTAGCTCCACCATACATAGCATAAGATACAACCTCTTAACAAAACATTTTTGGAGCTTTAAAACATCATTACAGTGAAAATATATGCCAAAGGATGTGTCTTGGTGAGAAAGGTGTTAGGCCCTATGAAATTTCTGAACTTCTGGTACAAGCTTATTTAAAATGCCAGACCGGATCAATTGCTGTGAATTGGTTTAAATCACAGGATTATATCCATGCAACAGGAACGTCTTTTCTGCTGCAGATTTTGCATCTTCCTCTGAAGAGGAACTAAATTTGGAAACCCTGCAAAAAGGAGAAAGAAATACTCTTAAACACACAAATTAATGCCGAAATAGGACAAAATATTCGTGCAGGAACCCCACAAGAGTACAACCAAATCCCATTTACGACAATTCTACAATCGACCTGGACAGAATCAGCAAATTCACCATTTCGATCATCTGCAGAAGACCTGCAGAAGACTTAAAATCAGCTATTTCATTCACGAATTAAAGGGGCTCATAATACCAGCACAGAACATTTTTTTCAAAAGATGACTTGTTTGAAATTATTAGTTTTTTGATAAATTTAAAGTTATTTAAAAAGGTTAATATTTTTCACATAGTTTACACAAATGTTAAAGTTACCATAAACATTTGAACAAAAACCTTTTAAACTGATTTTTACTTTCCTTATATACATAATGTATAAGGAAAGTATTGTGATGAGGTCGAAAATTCGAATCCTAGTTTTCGACGGGAGAGCACGTTTCAAGCATCTCTGATCACGAATCAAACTTTTTTGAGGTCATGTCTGTATGTGTGTGTGAGTGTCAGTGAGTCTGTGGAGACGATATCTCACGAATGAAAGGAGCGATTCGAATGAAATTTGGTACAAAGATCACAATCCGTGAATACTGGAAGACTATTGTTTTTAAACGAATGTTCAGAACAACCCTAAATTTTCGAGTAAAATTTTGAAAAAATCGTCAAAAAATCAAATCTTCTAATAAAGTTACGCAAATAGCCATTTCTTATGTAATTTTTCATTAGAAAACGATTGACATAAATTTTAGAACGCTAACATGAACCGTTCTCGAGATATTGCACATTTTTTTAAAAAAATTATCAAACAATCATATAAAATAAAAAAAATATTTACTATTGAGAAACATGTTCACTTTTCATATGTAATACCATGCGATAAATTTGGTGACATCATTCTCGTGGATCTAGCTCGTTCCATTCATGAAAAAGATACTTTGAGTAAAACTTTTGTATTTGAACTCCAATAGCCATTTATCTGCTGCAAGAATAACTTATTTCTCCGTCCATAACGTTTAGCGAGATTTTGGCGACAAATTTGGTGGAATATCGCCAACTTGGCGGCTTTTTTAGATATTGCCAAATTAATGAAAATCTCGCCAATTGGATAAAATTGACGCTAAATCAATGAAAAGGACAGCTTATTGACGATAATTCCATATCTTCGAAAGAATATAAATATCTACTATAAAAATAATTTTTTTTACTATTAAAGTAGTAAATTCATTGCATTATATAAGGAAAGTCATGTGCTAATCACATCAGATGCTTTAAAAATAAAAAACGAAATGGGGGCTCATATTACAACCTTTTCTTCTACATGGTAGAGACAATCAAATAACATACATAAGTAAACTTGCGCAAATGCAGCGGAATTTTACTATCAATACTAAAATTGATTAAAGAAAGAGAAACTAATCTCAAGTTCATTACCATTTAAAGGATTTTAAGAATTTCGGCAAACATGATACAGCATTTATTAAAACTATATAATAGAGTAAGAATGGATAATGGAAAGTATATATATATATATATATATATATATATACACACATATATATATATATATACATGTATATATATATATATATATATATATATATATATACATATATATATATATATACATATATATATATATACATATATATATACATATATATATATATATATATATATATATATATACATATATATATATATATATATATATATATACATATATATATACATATATATATATATATATATATACATATATATATACATATATATATATATATATATATATATATATACATATATATATACATATACATATATATATATATATATATACATATATATATACATATATATATATATATATATATACATATATATATACATATATATATATATATATATATACATATATATATATATACATATATATATATACATATATATATATATATATATACATATATATATACATATATATATATACATATATATATATACATATATATATATATATATACATATATATATATATACATATATATACATATATATATATATATATATATACATATATATATATATATATACATATATATATATATATATATATATATATATATATATACAAAGTGTCCCATAACATTGACCTCGGCTTTTATTCCTTAAATATTGATCTTAGACATGTAAAAGCGTTTTCTGCTTTTACATTCAAATGTATAAGTTAGTTGATATAAAACATGTATAACACAATAACGTAATAGTGGTAAGTACTAAACTCCAGAGTTCAGATCCGTCTCCCTGGTGAGAAGCGAAACTACAACTCAATGGCTGGAAGTAATAAATGACAAGTAAAATAGCACGTGAAAAGAAGACTCTATATATATCATTATAGTAAAGGAACATTCTTTAATTTTCTTTATGAAGCACAGATAAGACATTATTCGTAATTTAAATTCAATTTTCCAAAAATGGCAATTATAACTCCTTCATTCATGAGTTAGGTTTCTAACATTTGTTTCAGAACAATATATCTAGCTTGAAAATCTTTTAGTATAGATATTACCATAATTAAATAACCTTTTCAACAATATAATATACCAGGGGAGATTGATACAGATCTATTACTTTTAAGCTGGCTTTTTACATTTAAAAATTCCATAGACTTACAACCAGCAATTCAATTTTACAATCTCCCAATTAAAGGAAAATAGTATACGAACCCAGATTTCGGTTCGGAGGGGCTCTGTCGGTCGGATACCATACTGAGAGCAATTTTACACAAGTTAATTTTATAAATTTAAAATAGTTTCATTATTAAACTATAACAAAATCTATATGCGACCGACAGCCCTCTCGTCCATGGTAAGCTCTATCTTTCATCCAAGCGCGTCCCTCTACATTTTACCTCGCTGACGTCACCACAACATATACATATCACACGTACAAAACCGAGCATTGGAAAATAATCAACAAAATAAAATTAACACTCAACGGCTTTTTTTCTTTCTCCGCTGACTGGCAGGCGAGCCTATTCAAGGTCGCACACACACTCCACGGTTTGCTCTAATTCCGACAGAAAATCGTCTGAAAGCTTCTACATTTACATGACAAGAAAAAGAGCATTTTTAAAACAGAAATACGCATCGCAGATTTCGATGCCACAGACATATATAATAGACATATATAATAAGTTGCGTGGAAAAAGGTACAGGATTTTATGAAATCGATTAAAATTTTGATGGGAATTAAATTTTAAGAAATACAAAATTTAAATTTTTATGCGGCTCCCGTAAAAAACATTTCCAATGAGTAAAATGTGTCCCATACACTAATAAGGTGATGTACAAAATTTCAGCATTTTATCATAAAAAGTCCGGGAGATATGAAAAGCCAAACATGCTGACTTAAACCACTTTTCGATGCATCGACATGGGTCTCAGGGGAGGAAAAATCATGTCAACATATCGCGTTTCAGGGGTCATACACAAATTACGAAAGAAAACAAAGATTACATAAATAAATAATAATTTTGCTATTTATTGGTGCAAAAGTATCTACACTGTGTAGAAATAATAACTTTACTCAAATATTACAAAACTTGCTCAAAATGCTTTCCATCCATGCCAATACATAGCTGCATTCGCCTGATAACATTTCTGTGCACTCGATCAAGTTCTTGTGCGGTGATGTCAAGACAACCATCATGAATGCGTTGTTGCAACTCTGCTTTATTTAAAGAAAGTGACAGATAAACAGCTGTGCGTAAACGACCCCACAAATAAAAATTCATAAGCGTTAAATCTGGCGATCTAGGGGGAAATTCGACTGGCCCATGCAAGCCAATCCACTTGTTTGGAAACACGTTATTTAACCAGTGTTTCACTACTGTAGTATGGTGAGCTGGAAATCGTCTTGTTGAAACCATACATGTGGAAGTACTATTAGAGGCGGTTCATCCATAAAATCAGGAATAACCGCATTCAGAATCTCATTAACATATCTGTCACCCATCAACGTACCATCATACAGTATGGGTCCAAGCAAACGGTTTCTGAAAATACCACACCTTGCATTTACAGAAAATTGCTCCTGGTGATGAATATCACGTACCAAGAATAGATTTGTGTTAGACCAGAAGTGCTCATTTTGAGGATTTATGCATCCATCTTGTTTAAAACAGCATTGGTCAGTCCAAATTACGTTTTTCAGGAAAGAGGGATTTGCATCTTCCTGATTTAGAGCCCAATTACAAAAATCTAGACGACGTTGATAATCTGTTGGCTCCTGTCCTTGCACACCATGAATGTTAAACGGATGTCATTTATTCCGTCTCAGTATTCTCCATACTGTTGCATGTGGTATGTCCATTTCTGAAGCAGCGGTATGAACACTACTATGTGGATGACTGCAAAAGTAAGCCAAAATATCAATTTCTACATCAGTTGAGTGAAGGCTGGGCCTACCTAGTCCACCTACATAATGTATGCTTCCTCTTTTACGTACTCATTGCACCAATCGGGAAATAAATCTCTCAGAAGGATGTCGAGAATTGGGAAAAGTACGTTGATATTCGCGAGCGATTGTATAAACTGTACAGCATAAGCATTTCAAAAAGTTCTTCGTTGCTGTATTGCGACATACTGTCGGTACAGACAAACTACACTCTCAAAATGTAGCAGAAATGTGAAATACTTAAGGGTCGCTCAGACTGCCGGGCTGCGCGCGCTACGCTTGCGTAAGCGAGGCGATTTACCAATGGTAGAGCAAAAACAACTTTCTTATGTGATGATGCGTCTGTTGCTTTTGTGTGACGCACCGATCAGAGGCAGATATTTGCATATGCGTGCATTTCTAAGCTGTTTTAATGTTCATTTTGATTATGCTATTTCCAAGTTTTATTCTGTAATTAATCATGAAAAATTTTAAGGTATTTTTGAGGAAGCATATTTTTGTAAAATTATAAATAAATCTAAGGATAAGAGGCAGATATTATTTGCCTATGATGCATTTCTGCGTTGCGTCATTTGCACTCTTGCTGTAAACATTCACATTTTAATTTCTGATTAATCCCTCACCAAATTTGTTTAAACATATCTCTGAGACTTTATATGATAAAATGCTGAAATTTTGTACATCACCTTGTTAGTGTATGGGGCACATTTTACTCGTTGGAAATGGTTTTGTACGGGGACCGTGTAAAAATTTAAATTTTGTATTTCTTCAAATTTAATGCTCTGAAAATTTTTATAGATTTCATAAAATTCTGTACCTTTTTTTACGCAACACGCAACTTTGTAATTTATTATATAGGTCTACGATCAATATTTAAGGAATAAAAGCTAAGGTCAATATTTTTGGGACACCCGGTATATATATATATATATATATATATATATATATATATATATATATATATATATATATATATATATATATATATATAAACACACTGCTGGACAATGACTAAGGACGGATGACACTATCACCCATTGCAACTACAAAATGAAAGAGGAAGCAAAATGTGGAAAATTAGAATAAGTGAGGGATACTGTAAGAAGAGGTGTGCGTATGCAAATTTTTTATTTCCACGTCTGTTCGTCACGTGATAGAGCTGATAAGAGATCTAAAGGATTAGAACCGTGTGGACATTTGTAGTTGCAAGTGAAAGTTTTACGTGAAAAATTTAATTGACGAACTTGAAATTTTCAGTATGTCTTCCCAATATCACTTAGATGATTTTATGCATGGCCATATAATTGGAAAGATCGAAGAAGGGCGAAAATTAACATATGTTGCCAGGGAGTCCGACATTGCCCACAGCATTGTATCACGGCTATGGCAAGCATTTAAAACAACTGGAATGTGTAGCAAGCGTAATTACGGTAGAGGTCGTGTTAGAAGTACGACGCCTGCAGGAGACAGGTACATTGTCCTATCGGCAAAACGGAACCGCCGCACCACAGCTCAGCAGGCGGCAAATCAGTTTCTTGTTACCACATGACAGCGGATCTCCCGAAACACTGTAGCCAGACGTTTGGGAGGAGAACTATACGCCCGCAGACCTGTTGTGTGTGTCCCATTGTTCAGACTGCACCTTAATGCCCGTTTGTAATTGTGTCGTGAGCATCGTAATTGGACCGAACAGGACTGGACTTGGTTACTATTCTCAGATGAGAGTAGGTTCAGTCTGTCATCGGATTGTAGACGCCAACTGATCTGACGTGAAAGTGGTCCAGATCGTTCTTATCGTCCAGAAAATATCCAGGAAAAGGACAGATATCCAACATGCAGTATCATGGTATGGGCCGGCATCATAATCAACGGCCGCATACCCCTACATGTTGTTGCAACTGGGACTATGACTCGGCCAGCGATATACTGATGAAGTTCTAATGCCTCATGTTCGCCTTTTCCGTGGTGCTGTCGGTGATAACTTTGTCGTCATGGACAACAACGCACCATGCCATAGAACACTCGCTGTCCAGGAATACGAGTCATTGAATACCAGTCAGCGAGGGTATTCAATGCCTCGTATGGCCAGCACGTTTTCCAGATCTAAACCCCATTGAAAATGTTTGGAATGCTTTGGGGAGGCGACTTGCTGATCTAAAATATCCTCGAACAAGCAAGACCACCTTCTTCCGTGCACTGACAGAGAAGTGGAATAACTTGCCTCATCAGCTGGTGGATAATGTTGTACAAAGCATGACACTACGTGTGGAATGTTGCATCGTACTCCGCGGTAGACATATCCCGTACTGTCACCTTTCTTAAAGGTACATGCTGTCGTTCATATGCATTTTTTTCAATTTCTCCGTACACATCATCAAATGACCACTTTTTCCCTTTCAGATGTTTCAAAACCTTCTGTATTTTCCAGAACAATAAATGATCTTTATTCTAATGTCCGAACAGTGTGGCAACAATATTTTGTCCTGCTGGGCCTGCACCCCCCGCTTAATGTTGTGCTACATTGCAATTTATGATCCGTCCTCCGCAATTGTCCAGCAATGTATATATATATATATATATATATATATATATATATACACTGCTAAGGAGAAATGAACAGCATTGGCTTAATTTTGAAGGTTAATTAGACTCGATTCTTCATCAGGTTTGAGCATCTAACTATAATTAACCCAAACACATGCTTGTTTCAGATTTGGCAATATCAAGTTACGATAAATGCTAAAGCACAGACTGCAAGCATTAAAAGAAGAAAAATTTAAATATTAATAGAAAATCAAGTATTACAATGATCCATGAGGCAGGAACCCAGCGAACACGTGTATTGGAAGCGAGCAGTTGTAAATGAAAGAAAAAAGTTGAGATGCAATCGGGAATCCGGGAAAAGGAGGATAAAATAGACCATGGCAGGTCGAACAAATAGTGTAAGTGACCTTCCCTGAATGTCCGGGGAGTTAAAGTAGGAGACAGCACAACCATTAAGATAAGGTAAACAGGATGAACAGGAATCATAGATGAAAATTCTTATTATAAAAGTAATTCACAGAAGAAATGAATAAATGAAATGCCACTAACACCGTTATAAGGGGGCTCAAATCATAGTTTCAAACTGGCTAAAGTTACATATTTTAGCGAAAATAATAAAATAATTTTCAAGATATTACATATTTATGTATCTTATTTTCAAATTTCTTGTTTTTCAAATTTTTGTTATTTATTTGTTTTTTTTCATTTTTATATAATCGTATAATTAATAAATAATTGTAATTATCAGTTTTTCTTTTATTTTTTTTTAGCCTCCATAATTGGGAAGATAATTTTAATTAGGAAATTGGAAGGATATACGTTATTAGTTGCAGTATGAAATTTAAACGTAGATATCTTATTTTTTTAAGTTATGGTTATATAAGTTACAACTCATCTGTTATCTATCATTGGAATTTCATATAATACTTTTATTATATATATATATATATATATATATATATATATATATATATATATATGTGTGTGTGTGTGTGTGTGTGTGGATACATATAATGCATATTTGGAATTCGGGAGTTTTTAAATGTAATGAAAATGCCATCTCCAGAACTGGAATAGGAAATCCTTAGCGGTCTTTTGCCCTCCTCCGGAATTTGATGGTGAATCCTTATCCGTTATTATCAGAGCTCTATAGATAGCCAATACTGAGAAATTAATTTTTAAGGAAAACTTTTGAACCAGAAATGGAAAAGAAACCAGAACTGGAAATCAGTTACCTTACCTTCTCCAGAATTTGACGCTGAATCCATATCAGCTACCATCTAAACTTTATCCAATCTTGATAAGTTGATGATTCAAACAAAATAAAAATTTTAAATCGGAAATGATAAAAGGACTGTAAGTTGAAATTTTGGGGGAACATCTCCCATTCTCCTCCAGAATTCAATGTTGAATTCTAACCAGTCATCACCTGAGCTCTGTCTATTATAGAATCAGAAAAGTAGATGTTTCAAGGGGAAATGTCTTATAAAAACAATAATATGATAAAACTTTTACCACCAATAACATTTGTGTTGTCATCACTATGATTGGTCACCTCTGATTTAAAGATAAATTTAATTTGATTCTCAGTACAACACGCTTGATAATATATTGAAGGATTGCGTGTGTTTTCGGTTCGATTTAAGTTGTCCCATTGTCAAATTTTTCGCACTTAGCTATATAGCACAATTTATCTACATCAATCATCGTACAGTACTTGGCATTTCTAGACCAAATATTTCTCTAACTGCTTTCGCTGAAAGCATTAAAGTAACTATTTCTAGACAACGTTCTTTCTCTCTCTCTCTTCTCTTTATGAAAAAGTAGAAGTAGTCATCAAACAGATGGAAAGTGTTGATTACGTATGATTACGACACATTTATTATGCGTGTACTGGCCTCGATAAAACGCGATGGTGGAAATGAATGAAGATTGATGCTTTTACAGTAAAGAGTATAATGATGATAAAGGACTTTAATGGGCTGTATTAATAACCGGTAAATTCCATAGATAAGCGTCTATGAAATGTTTAAAGGATAAAGAAGTTAGTTGTCCTTGTGCCATTTCGTTTCGGCTGTTTATTCTATTTCATTTTGCAGCTAATTCTTAGAGGGGGAAAATGTAAAGTGATTGAAAATCTGTTGAGATTTTGATTGATTTGCATGTTTGAATTATATTAGCATATTGAAATCTAAAGGGGTTGGCTACGTAAGTTTGTATGACCTGTTTATCTTGCCTGGCTGTCAATTTGAGTGCAGTTTGAGAGCTTTTAGTCCAGAGATTATTTAGTTCAGATTATGAATAAAATAACTTATTAAAAAGGTAAAAGAAATAAGAGAGTAATGAAATAATAAATAAAAGAGTAAAAGACATTTTAAACGTCTGAACCACTGTTGAAGAACACAATAACTTTCCTTCGAATAAATTAAACAAATCACTCTCTATACAAAGGATTTCTAACTTTTTTACATTTAATGATCAATTTACCAACTACATATAAGTTATAGACCATTAACTTATATGTTATATTGCAATGTTATAAACATTTAATTGTTTTCATTCGGTAGATCAAAAGATTTATATTCAGAAACACAAGTTGTTAATTAGTTGCCAGATGACAGGGAAATTTGAAAGTAATGCAGCTTCATTTAATAAACATTATTTGTATCCCTATAGTGAATATACTGTTGTTGTTGTTGAGACCCAGACCGTCCGACCTATCAGAAAGGTGTAAGTTAACTGTTTGTACGGCCGGGAGGTGCCACCCAATTTAGACCGGAACCCAGTGGGGGAGGTATCCACAGGGACCGTACCCTTCTTCCCCTACCACCAACCTCTCGGAAGGACTTACGGACCCACATGTTTAGCGTGATCGTACTCCGCATGAACACGGCGGCAGTTGTGGCAGCGCGCAAACCACCGAGATACCGCGCCCGAAATGTGCCAATAGCACGCGGTGTTCCCATGTGGTCACTCACCCAAGTACTAACCGCGCCCGATGCTACCTGACTTCGGTGATCTAACGAGAACCGGTGTTTTCAGCACGGTACGGCCGTTGGCTCAGTGAATATACTGTGAAAAATTTAATTTTGATTCAACGTAATTTCGGAATTACATTTTATTCCCACATACAGAATTACACTATAGTGTAATAGCACTCAGTTTTAACAATCTATTTTATAAATGCTGTATAATGCTACATTATTCAAGAATTTATCTGTCTAATATTTAGTTTATTATTTAAAACGAAATGTGCGGAAAAATAATATTTTTAGATTATCGATAAAACGATTATCTTGTTTATTTTGTCTATTATTGTTTGCTTACCCCAAGATATAAATATAAGTTATGTAAGTCTCCCAGGGAGTCACGATAATATAATAGTATTCAATTTCAACAATTTATTTTATAAATGTTGTATCATGCTAAATTATTTAATAATTTATCTGTCAAATATTTAGTTTATCATTTAAAAAGAAATGGACAGGAAATTTAGTTGCTTTTATTTTATCAATTAAGCGATTGATTATCTTGTTTATTTTGTCTGTTATTGTTTGCTTACCCCAAGATATATATAAACGTACATAAAAGTTATGTGAATCCCTTGAAAGTTATGCGAGTTCTGTGTGAGCTCAGTCAGTAGGTCTCTGTCTCCAGATTCAGAGATAAAGTCCAGGATTATATTTATTATTTTTCCGTTTCAGGCTTAAAACTGCCTCTCGAATTATGTTGCAAACCAAGGAGTACTAAATAAAGATAATGTATGAATAAAAAATGATAAAGTGGGAGATCGTGAAAATAAAAGTGGGTTCCTTGAGACCTCCTTTAAAATGAGAAAGAAAGAACTGCTGCTTCAATTCAGAGGAAAGTGGATATGAGGTTGTCTACAATGCTCAGTAAAGTCTTCCCTGAACCAGACTTCATACCGACAACTGGGAAATGAGAATATGAAAATAAAACAGTGTGACTAAAAAAATCAAGAGGTCTATAAAAAGAAGAAACGAAAGGTAGATTTTCGTTGAAACAAAAAAACTTCGGCTTCAATTTAGAGGGATGATAATGTTAGTTCCATGCGTGGGTGATTTATTTGGTAGAACGCTGGTTTCGAAATTCAAGGGTAAGGAAACTGAATCTTTCTATATGTCAGCTTTCTTACTAACTGTGAAAAATAATTTAGCATCATAAAAGTGAAGTCTGTCTGCGAAATGGATGATTTTAAAAGTGTAAATGCATTTTTTAAACGATTCATTTGGTCCAGAGATCGTTTCATCTTCATTATAATCCTAAGTTGGTTATTGGATGCATTCAACTGTATTTGCATAAAAATCTTCAGACTCGTTGTTCACAATACCCCAAGTCATTATCCCCACCTCCAACTCATTCCGGCACTATCCATTAAAATACCTGTTGCAATAAAATACACTGCTGACGTTTTTCTCCTCCCCTCTTTATAATATTATCTCTTATCTAGATAAAGTCCTCTGTCCCACGCACACGGGTGCGTCCCATAAAAACGCAGAGTCAGACATTATCGGCATTCATCTCTAATACGTTCCCCCTCGAAAAACGTTAAAACTAACATTAACGTTGACATTTCTAGTAGCTTTTATGGCTTTCCAATTTTCGTTTTTCATTCCTACAGACACATATCCGGCCGCGTAATTGGCAAACAGCTGTGCCAATACAAATATGCAGAGAAAGAAAATAAAAAGTCCACAGCGTATTCTTCACACACCCATTCGCTTTAACACGGGTTTAATACATAGTGCAATGGATCATCGCGGAGTAGCTTGTCTCTGAATGTCAGACGATGAGCGGCGAAACACCCTGTAATTTATCCCACCGGTAATAAACGATACGCTGGACTGTGGCTGCGTCTCTTAATGATAATACACTCGGTGTCCTCAACTGATGTGGTAATGAGAGGTGATAAAAAGGTGTTATATATAATTAGTTGTGGGAAATTTAATCTTCCAGGATTCAGAGGAATCGGTAGAGTGAGGCGACATGCCCTCCTTCATACACTGTAAAAGACATAGGGTTCCTACTTAAAGTCTTTAAGAGCACCAATCATTTTGTAAAAAAAATTCCATAAGTTTACCGATATTTTCTTTTTCTTCGAACAGACCGTTTAACCTACCCAAAAGTTTATGGTCGGAGAAGATCTGTTTGGAAGTTCAGGACTGTGCCATCCAATTTAAACTGGAACCCAGTAGAGCGACATCCACAGAGACTGTATCCTCCTTCCCCTACCCCCAACTACTCCGAAGAACATATACAGACCCACATAACGTGCCCGTACTCAGCGTGTATACACTGCTGACGGGGCATTTTGGACAGAACCGGCAATCAAACTTGAGTTCTCCGAGCGCAAAGTCCGTGCGCTTAAGTGTAGATAGACTTAACGTCTCTGCATTCGTGGAGATTCCCTTAAAATAATAGGAGTGCTTAAGGATTTTCCTAGGAACCTTATCCTTTCTTTTTCCTTCAGTACATTCAAATATACTAAAAGATAAGGAATCCTAACTGATTATACAAAAGCTGTTCTTGTTAAATCTTAGGCGTAGACAGGGCCTTGTAAAAGGAAGGATCGACGACCGAACGGAGATTGCATTGCTAGATATCGATTAGCCAATGTAGCCAAACAGTTGAAAATCAAGACCGCTCGATTCACCCGAAGTAACTGTATGAGCGGCCGGACAAAGACAATAGACAACCATTGTAATTCTTCAGGAAATGGGAACTATAATGAAATCTTTATACTCATTGAACTAGAGATTAAGGGGTTTTCTCAAAGATACGATCACTTTTTCTTAAATGTTCTTTATTTACATTAAAGAATGAATGTATAAATAAGAATAGTCGTTAACAAGAAATCAGCCATTCACTACTTGTGTCATCATTTCCATCCTCAAGGTTTTCCTGTAGGATAAAAGAATCCAGCTCCTTTTAAGAAACTAAATGCTTCGTCAAAAGAAACATTTTCTCACATTTATTGGATTCTGCTGAATTTGATTGTTATTGTGTTTTACTGTTTTTACTATACAGACGGGAGCAACATTGACCGGTAGCTAGAGTTTAAATTGGATTTCAAACCACTGAGAGCATGTATATGCATACTCAGCGCTCCACATAAATTTGCAAATAAACGAATGTTAAGACGCGGTTTGATGACCCTGGGAACGACTACTCATTTAAAAATGCAGAACGATTTATTAATATGCATTGTGATGATCTAGGGGAGGACTACTCATTTAGAAAGACAGAACGATTTGTTAAATTGCATTTTGATGACCTGGTTGAGTATTACTCATTTAAAAGTGCACGATGATTTGTTAAAATTCATTTTGATGATTTGAATGAGGGCTACTCATTTAAAAATGCAAAAAGGTTTATTAAAATACATTTTGATGATATGGGTGAGGACCACTCATTTAAAAATGCAAGACGATTTGTTAAGATGCATTTTGATGAGCTGGGTGATTACTACTAATTTTAAAATGCAAACTATTTATTGAGATGCATTTGATGGCGTGACTGGCTGTAGATAAAATCGTCTATGGATAGATTTTAAATAATGACTTCCGGTTTAGAGATGCCAGTTCCGATATAAAATTTTAAATTTGCAGCATATATTTCTCCGGCTATAGATGGAGTTTAGATGATGTCCAGTATGGAGTCAGCATGAAATATTGGAGGGGTTAGGATTCACTAAGAATTTCCATTTCCGATTTTAAAGATGTAACTTTCGGTTGTTTGAAAAAAGTGCGCCAAAGAGTATAAAAATTTTTAATAGTTCCGAACAAAATAAAGTTTACACAGCATTTGTCACCATAGGAAAATTCCTACATAAATTTCTTGTAATTTTTTTTTATTTATGCCTAAAATATTTTAATAGTTGTTTACACAAAACTGCCTTTGGGCTACCTTTTCTAGTTGAGTCACCCACAGGCACCAAAATGTAAGTGTTCTGGAAACATATATTAATAAACAATTCTATTAGGCTAAAATAAGCATATACGTATAAACAAAAATAATGTCAATCATTCTGGAATTTTTCATTGCCTGAGTTAAGGTCATTTGTTTGGGGATATTGATGTCAAAAATAGGAAACTATAGCCCTATTTACCCCTAATAATTTTAATTGTAATATAAAATGCTCATACACGTGTCAGAAATTGCTAGGGGGTGTTTAGCACATTCTAAACTCCTCTCTAGTTCTACAAATAAGTAAACTGTGCTTTAAGTAATTAGTTGTATACTAAAGATATCGTGTGGTCAGTAATGGCGTTTCTAGAACTGAAGAAATTCAGTTGAGCTGGAAATCTGTCAACGAATTTATTTATCGTAACGAATTCAAGTGTCAGTAACGGAAAATAATCGTGTTTCGTAGGGTTAACAGTGTTGGTCAAAATAAAGATGCGACAAATACTTTGGAATTCTTTTCAGATAGGTACGTATCTTAATTCAAGATGTTGATTTGCAAATTATATTTATATTAACATATATAACGACATTGCAGTGCGGATAGTAGCATAATTCTTTTGAAAGACCCAGTTTGATCCAATTAAAACATACGTTGAATGTCCGCTAAGATTCATCCCAATTATTTCTATAAAAAGTAAAATCTATTTCTCCTATATCTCTCATGTTTTGTTGCAAATAAAGCCTTCCTAATCTGGCGAAAATCAGTCTTGTGGTATTGGGCTAAAAATAGAAATTCATAGTGCATATCGTGACAATAATGCTACTTGAGTCAATTAGATTGAAGATCTTTTCAGCAGAAAGACTGTAACAGTTTATTAATTTCTTAATTAATAAACTAATAATTCTTTCTTTGAATTCAAACATAAAAAAAAATCGAAAAACGCATAAAAATCGCTCAGTTACAAAGATACATCAATATGCCAGGTTGAGTTGTGTTATATGACGAATGCTATTAAGAAATTAATAAACTGTTACATTCTTTCGGCTGAAAAGAACTTCAATTTAATTGGCTCAAGTAGCATTATTGTCACGATATGCACTATGAATTTCTGTTTTCAACCCAATACCGCAAGAATGATTTTCGCCAGTTTAGGAAGGCTTTATTTGCAACAAAACATGAGAGATATAGGAGAAATAGATTTTACTTTTTATAGAAATAATTGGGATGAATCTTAGCGAACATTCAACGTATTTTAATTGGATCAAACTGGGTCTTTCAGAAGGATTATATTATGCGTTGTGGACTTTGAAGTGGAAAGACTGAATTTTTTTTAGTGATCTGACATGGATCAGGTAAATTCACATATTTTCTAACATTTCATTTGGAAGTGCATTTTCAATGTTCAGAACTTTTCTTATGACCGCTAATATGTTCATCGTTTTTTAAACCTTTCCAAATTTTTGATAAAAATTTATATAATTTTCTTGCTATGTCTCTACATATTAATTTTTATTTTTAACGAAAAATATTAAATCTCTTAAACGCCAGGAAATTT
The DNA here is from genome assembly GCA_951213105.1 of Amaurobius ferox. Classification (NCBI taxonomy): domain Eukaryota; kingdom Metazoa; phylum Arthropoda; class Arachnida; order Araneae; family Amaurobiidae; genus Amaurobius; species Amaurobius ferox. Next base: position 46,714,685 of record OX578149.1, read on the forward strand.
ACTCTGTGTGTACCTATTTCAACAACAATTTCCGACTGGTTTTCTGAGCTGCTTTTACGATTTTTATATTGAACTTCAGATATACATATACCCAACGTGATGAATCAAGTCTAATGAAGTAATTTTACAATTCATCAAAAATTCTTTTCTTTACAGTAATTAGTGCGTTTTTTATACATTCATTCTTTACAGATTTTATTTTACACTTTATTTTTGCAAATAAATCTAAAAAATTTTCATACATTCAATATGTTAAATGGAATCCAGAAAGAATGTTAATACTTTTTATATAAATTCTGCACTTCCTATCATTTAACTGTCATTTTAGAAAGCAGAGGACGAGAATACACATTCATATAAAAAAAATACGCAATGTGTAAGCATCTACAAAAGGGGGAGTCAGTTGGCATATAGAGACCTCTTAAGTTATAAGCTCCTTATAATCAATTTTGGAATAAATAGTAAGAAATTCTACAGCTATATCTGATATTTCTACTTTAAGTTTTACAGGGAGGGGGTTGTGTACGTTCTGTATGCTCGTGATTGATTGATTAAATCTCTCAGTTATATTTTGGAAACGAAATCTTCACGGAAGTTTAATATCTTGTATAATAGTATATTGGTGTCCAAAATTATCCTTACATGCGCAAAGCTCTGATTTTGCAACAACTATTCATCATAATTGAATGAATTTTTGGGGGGTAATACACAGCATTATAACACAAATATAAATTGAAAAATAGAATATGAGTGCATATGATGCAAAACTAGTTAGGAAGCAATTTGCCACTTCCATCAGTGTCTGCCCAGCGTTTAACCGGCGGATAGCCATCCACCTCAAAGATTATTTCATATGATACTTCGGAGCTACAAAAAACGGTTTTAAGTCGATAAACGCCGATATCAAATTCTGAATTGCAGAAGCTCCACAAGGAACACACTCCGTGCACAGTGTTTGCGTCGCTTTTTTTATGTATGCGCAAAGATAATTTTGGCCACTGGGTGTATATAAAGATATAAGAGTGTTTCAAATAATCCAATTATTAACTATCTTATTATTAAATGAAATAAAAAGAGTTTTAATCGAAAACCTACTATTTGGAGAGAAAGCTAAACAGATCTAGAAATAATATAATATTTTTGTAACAATCGGGAATCATACATGATATTTCTGAAAAGCTTTCCCATTTCTATTCTTTTCATCGTATCAGACCCAATCAGTCTGAAAAAATATATAAGATTGCCGACCCCGTCTATTTTTACAATTACATAAATTCTTATTATTATAACCCGCCTGGATCCATCATTCTAGGTTCTGCTCACCAATATTGACAAAGCACTTAGGACCGATATCACCCATGAAAGAAAAATCTCATAAAAACATGCGGACAAACTCCCAGATGGTCAAGTATATTCCTACATTCAACCCCCTTAAATCATCCAATCATAAAGCCTTCTGGCGAGGAACCAACCAATCGGAAATCGTGACGTAATATCGGCCAAGGAGGATCATGGGAAGAGATTATGAGGATGTCGATTGAAGCAATCATGGAGTTAAGGGATGCTTTCAGGGGAGAGGGTGAATTCCGATCAATAAAATGTGATTAAAAAGAGGGATTTTTTAGTTATTTTTTATATTTTTTCTCTGGTGTAAGGGATACGATGGGGGAGGGTTGAGCAAAATGAAATTATACCCATTGGTGCAGTTTAGGAGCGGCAGGAGCGTTTGGTTTGAATGGGTGCTTATCGTGTTATAGGCGTAACTTCTTAATGGGATTAATCAGATTATATTGTAAAAGGTGACACGTGGCTTTATGGATATCGTACTGAACGGTTTAATAAAAGTTTGGACCATTTTTCACTGCTGAGCGAAAGGGAACGCGAGTGTATTTTAACGCAATGGCGTCACTCTTCAACTAAACTGAAAAACAAAGTGCCATTAATGCAAATTGGAGTGTTATATAATACCTGTCCCAATTATTGACTGTCATGTATACAGAAATGCCAAAATAATATGATTGGATACGTTATTACCCTTTTAACTTTTTCAAATATTTATAATTCATTTGTTTTAGCTGATAGTAGATTAAATTAGCTTATTTCGTTCTCAAATCCGATTCATTCTTTCAGTTACTTTTTACTTAATTCTTGCAGTTTTATTATTTATTTTCTGCAGTATTTTATACACTGGTGTTTTTACAGTAATGGGCTTGATTTTTGTGTTCTTTGGTGAAAATAGATCATATAGAAACAAGTCGGTTTCTTCCTGTTTTGTTATCATCGTTATTTTAAGTCTTCTAATCACTGGTGTTTTTACTGTTTGTTTTGACCATGTGTTTAGTTTAATATATGAAGTTACCTCGTATAACGTCCGAAACCAAATTTTTGCCTTCGTTTTTGTTTAAATTATCCTTATTTTTCATAATTTTATGCACTGTGTTTAGAACGACTCGTGCAGCTAGTTGATTGTCTTTCTACATATTTTATTTATCATAGGGTACTTTTTTATTCAATGAACAAGTGCTTTGAGTGCTTCTGCTAGTAGTTCACATACCACTTCAGTTTTTACCGTTTATTCATAGACCCTTTCCGTTTGTTCACTTCCTTCTTAAATATTACCTTTTATTTCTTTTCGTTCCGTTTACCAGCATATTTTCTCCTAGGTCAGGTTTACTACTCCATTGATAGAAACTAATACTGATCTGATGATTATTGGTCGCTTTGTCTTGTTATCCTGATACTACAGGATTTTTCACTTCCATGTCATGACATAGCAGTCATAAAATTGGGTAAATCACAGCTACGGTTTCTAATTATGAATGATAGTAGATGGAAATATTGTTATTCGGTAATGAGGCCAATATTTATGGTTTAGGAGATGGAACTTGGATATTAAGATGCTTTTGCTCCACGATTGGCGTATGTCAATAATTGGAGTTGAAATCAGAAAAGTAATTGACGTCAAAGTGCTAACTATTTTTTGTAACAGCTGTGAGAAAACTGCGGAATAATTAGCTCATTTGTGTCAAAAATCACAAAAGCTCTGCTTGAAAAAATGGGGGTGCTTGGATTGCGTCAAAATGCTTAAACACTCAGTTGATTGCAGAAACGGGCATTTGTAGGACACGTAATTTTTTACGACAAAATTAATAAGACCAACCTCTTTCCTCTTGAATGGAACATCCTCGAGATATTAAGGTTTTTGTAATATTAATAAGCTGACGATTTTTTTACCTGTAGTTAAAAAACTATTCGATGAAATTTCTTAAAATTTGAATGTCTAGTTACCTTTGGGTTACTCTGGTGCTGATTAGATACTGACACGATTTGGAAAAACAAAACCGGTTATATTTTTCAAAATGGCTTGCAAATAACACCAAAGTTTGATATAAAAGACTGAATAGGCTTAAATATAATTAACTTCTCATTTTATGCGTAATATATGCCAATGAAACGAACAAGACCAATCTCCATCCAAGAGGAACTGTTTTCGAAATATTCAAGATTTTTGGAATTTTGAGAAGCTGGCGACGTTATAAAAAATCTGATGTGGGTAACACATGACTTTCCTTATATAATGTAATGAATTTTATACTTTTACAGTAAAAAAATAGATTTTTCTTATAGTAGATACTAATATTCTATCCAAGATATTGAATTTTCGACAATTAGTCGTCATTTTCATTGATTTAGCGTCATATTTATCCATTTGGCGAGATTTTCGTTAATTTGGCAACATTTCAAAAAAGTCGTCAAGTTGGCGACATTCCGCCAAAATCTCGCCAAGCGTTATGCACTAAGAACTAAGTTATTCTTACAGCAGATAAATGACTATTGGCGTTCAAATACAAAAGTATTATTCAAAGTATCTTTTTTCATGAATGGAACGAGCTAGATCCACGAAAATGATGTCACTCAATTTATCGCATGGTATTACATATGAAAAGTGAACATGTTTCTCAATAGGAAATTCTTTTTTTTATTTTATGACTTTTTGATAATTTTTTTGAAAAATGTACAATATCTCGAGAAGGGTTCATATTAGCGTTCTAAAATTTATGTCAATCGTTTTCTAATAAAAAATTACATAAGAAATGTCTATTTGCGTAACTTTCGTAGTGGTTTTGATTTTTTAACGATTTTTTCAATATTTCATTCGAAAATTTAGGGGGGTTCTGAACATTCGATTGCGTATAAAAACAATAGGCTTCCAGTGTTTACGGATTGTGATTTTTGTACCAAATTTGATTCGAATCGGCCCATTCGTTCGTCAGTTATCGTCTCCACAGACTCACTGACACACACACACACAGACATCACTTCAAAAATGTTTGATTCGTGATCAGGGATGCTTGAAACTAGCTCTCCCGTCGAAAACTCGATTTCGAATTTTCGACCCCGTCACAATACTTTCCTTATACATTATGTATATAAGGAAAGTAAAAACAATACATTGTCTAATGAAAAAGAAGACGCATAAAAACTGCAAATTGGATATAATATTAAATAAATAATTTTGGCCAATTAAGCTTAATTTAATGGAAAACGACAGAGAAAATAAATTTGAGTCTGTAGGGGAAGTCATGTGCTGCGTACATCAGATTATTTTTGTTTTCGTATTTCGTCCGTGCCTTAATGCAGGTTTCAAAAGCATGCCGCTTCTAATGATGCTCAAAATCAATTTTTTTCTCACATAAAAGTTATACCTGTTATGGATTGCGCAAAGAACATTTTTATGGACCTATCATTACCACACTGCTGAAGTGGAAAAACACAGAAACCAAAGAATAAATTCGATAATGTGGAAATTCTTCCCTAAAACATATGGTTGTAGAGTAGAAATTGCCGTTAATGAAGTAGTAATAGCATTAGAAAAAGGTCTTAAGGGCCGTTTAGAGGTAGATAGCAATGGATAAGATTCCAAGTAAAAATGCTATTGAGCATTTTCAGCAGACACATAGTGAGTTCTCTGCGATGAAAATAAAGCGAATTCGGTGAAGGGGGGGGGGGGGGAGGCCCGGCGAGTAAAACGGATAGACAAGGAATAAAAAAATGATTTGGCATTACAAAAATAGAGAAATATAGGATGGAGCGGGTGGCGTAAAGCTGTAAAAATAAACTATGGTAAACATATGTGAAATTTAACTTAAAAGCCATTTGTTTCAAAACTATATTTCTCATCAGTTATTGACCAATTCATCTGAAAAAATAAAACAAAAAAGAACATGCATGTAAAATATAGTTATATTTATGTAATGACATAGCATGAACTTTATATGTCAACAATATTTTGTATTTTGGTCGATATAAGCAAGAAAGGTGATTTTTTTACGACTTTTAAGAATACTAATTATGTACATACATTTTAGTTTTGTTCATTTTGACTTTCCTTATATAGTTTAATGTATGGGGAAGTATTGGACGGAGTCGAAAATTCGAATTCGAGTTTTCAACGACTGAGCAAATTGCAAGTATTTTTGAACACGTATCGACGTTTTTGAGGTGATGTCTCCTAGAGTGTATGTGTGTGTGCTCGTGAGTCTGTTCGGAAATCATTAGTATCCCGGAAAATTAGAAAGAGCAAATACCTCCCCCCCACACACACACAACACACACCCGCAAACACACTCATGTTCAGCAGTAAAATTAATGGAAGGATAAAATACGTTAACATTATCCAGAAGGCTATTGAGGTTACTTAAACTATTATTCCAAATAATAAAAACGTCATCCACGTAATGATTAAAAAAAACGGTTTAAGGTGGCAAAAACGGCAAAATCTTATTCTTAAGTTTCTGTAACACAGCTTCGGCCAAAATGTCAGATAAAGGGCTACCCATAGGGAGCACCACTAGTTTGTAAATATATTTAATCACGAAATCCAAAATAATTGACCACAGCAAGAATGCTCAGTACAAAAATGATTACGTCGATGGTCGAAATGGAAAAATTATTACACTGTAGCTTTTTGGCCATAATGATATGAACGAGGATGTTGGGGAAAAGGAAGACAACGTCAAAACTGTGGAGAGGAGCAATTAGAAACGAACTAGGTGCTATAAAGACAATTATTAAAAGCTATCGTAGAATTAACAGAAAATGAATGGGTAGCAAAGAACGGCTTAAAAAAGAGGCCAAAGCTTTTTCCAAGAAATAGGTAGGGTCATTATATTTAGAAATGTCTAGGTAACACATATTCATTTCTCGATTTTTTGTATCCGAATACAGTTACAAATAAAAGCCATAATTATATAGGCTTTTTTAGTTGCAAATTGTTGTATTTTTTGTACATAGTTTTTTAATGTATTATTTGTATGAAAATTTGTTTATATGTATGTTGTTGTTGTTGAGACCCAGACCGTCCGACCTACCAGAAAGGTGTAAGGTAACTGTTTGGACGACCGGGAAGTGCCACCCAATTTAGACCGGAACCCAGTGGGGGAGGCATCCACAGGGACCGTACCCTCCTTCCCCTACCACCAACCTTTCGGAAGGAACGGACCCACATGTTTAACGTGATCGTACTCCGCATGAACACGGCAGCAGTTGTGGCAGCGTGCAAATCCAGCGCGCAAACCACCGGGCTACCGCGCCCGAAAAGTGCCAACAGCACGCGGTGTTCCCAGGTGGTCACCCACCCAAGTACTAACCGCGCCCGATGCTGCTTGACTTCGGTGATCTAGTTTATATGTATGTGTGTGTCTTTGTGTGTTTGTCTCATTATTACAGTAGAACGGATACACCGAATTTTGTGAAATTTTGTTTGTATCCTTGAAATACCCCCCTCCCCCCTCTTAAATTTAGTCTATGTTTCGAGATTCTAAGACCAGTGGTTCTCGATATATTAATCAAGAATGCACGGTTAAACCTTCCATAGAAATAGCATTATGCTGACGATATTTTTATTGCTCATTTATTTGAAGAAAACTATATCATGTTTCTTAGCAACGGAATTAATATATATTATTATATATCCCGTACAAAGAACGGATATTCAACCAGAATTAATAAAAAGAAGTTCAACATTCACAATTTGGGATGAACCTCAAATATTTTGAATCTTTCTTTTTGAAATGGCATTTCTATGGAAGACTCGTTTTTTATTAATATCTCGACAATCCCTGGTCCTATAAACTCAAACCATCGACAATATTTGAAGTGGGGTTCTGGGTGACCCACAGCATTTCATAAAATTTGGTGCAGCCGTCCTCTCGTGACGACGATACCAACACACAGCCAGATTTTCACTTTTATTTATATAGATATATAGCATGTTTCAGGATAAGACCGAGCAATCAAAATGAATACAATTCACAAAGATTTAAGAATTAATAATTGTAACAAACTAATTGATCGTTAATATAATTTGTAATTTGTCTACACTTCAGTGACATCTCAATCACCTCAATTTCAGTCCATGTGACACACTTAAATCAATTTTGTTTAATTTCTGAACAACCCCTAAAAGCCGAAAGAAACACAGTATAAAAAATCCCAGTGGAAGAAGTAAATAAAATCGGGAGGAGGTCCCATCGAATGTAATTGGTGCTGTCACGGCGCAAGACAACTCCTCACATTATACAAGGTGTTGGCCACAACGCCAACAGGCATAAAATATAAGACGAGGGATCCCCGACTGTTTGCAAGTTCGAGACTGACCCTGTCTCTAGCAATAAAGTTGTCAAGGACGATAGTAAGAGATGACGCTTGATGCAAAGATTCGTCAACGAAGATCTGGGTTGTCACGGCAACCGGATTCTTAATCATGATGCATGTTAAAGCAGTAAATCAGTACAATGGCGGTGTTTGGGGTTAAGGATTGGGCAACATTGATCACTGTATGTAGCCGATATGTGTTTGTTGTGGAATGTTGAATGACGACAGGATAATACGGTTCTAGATGAAATCTTAAGATGCTTAAAATGTCTTAACATCGTTCAACGAGATCCGCAATTTGCAGTCTGTACAACTCGTTACAATGATGTAATGGTTCAGAATTAATATGATACGTGTCAAACTTATTAACTAGTATGGCATTTTTGAATTATATAGGATATTTTCCAACATACACTGGATCACACACACATGTATTTTACGACATAGCTGAAATGTTATGTTGCAATAGGATATTGCATTTTCAGATATGTGGATGCGACAGGATATATAGAAGCAGTTAAAGATTTGTAGAGCGATTTTGTTGCAAATAACTACAACTCTTAAAATAATTCAAAATAAATTTCTGACAAAAGATCACATTTTAAAAGTTAAATTACCTTCTGCTGTAGTTAATTTTTTGTCTTTTTTAAAAATGACGCATGTAAAAAAACTCTGGATTGAAAGCTAGGTTTTCGCTTTCTCCAAAGAGAAATACTCTTATTCTGTAATTAAAATACGCTGTGAAAAACCGTGAAATTCGCATTTATAAATGCGAAATAGTCAATATTATTATTAATAAAAGGGAAATTTGTCAAACATTGGTTTTAACTAGAAAAGAACAACAAATAAATACCCAAATAAGGTACGCACATTTATGACTATCTCAAAAAAATCTCTTATCTCAAAAGAAAATCCACTGACCCCACAATTGCAGTGCTTTAAATACCTCTGTAGCGACTGTAAACAAGATAATAAAAAATCTGATGTGGGCAGCACATGACTTTCCTTATATAATGCAATGAATTTACTACTTTTACAGTAAAAAAAAGTAAATTATTCTTATAGTAGATACTTATACTCTTTCCAAGATATTGAATTTTCGTCAATTAGTTGTCATTTTCATTGATGTAGTGTCATTTTTATTCATTTGGCGAGATTTTCGTTAATTTGGCAACATTTAAAAAGTCCACCAAATTCGTCGCCAAAATCTCGCCAAGTGTTATGGACGGAGAAATAAGTTATTCTTATAGCAGATAAATGACTATTGGAGTTCAAATACAAAAGTATTACTCAAAGTATCTTTTCTCATGAATGGAACGAGTTAGATCCACGAGAAGGATGTCACCCAATTTATCGCATGATGTTACATATGAAAAGTAAATAGGTTTCTCAACAGTTAATATTTTTCTTTAGGATAATATTTTTATTAGGAAAAGTTACATAAGAAATATCTATTTGCGTAACTTTATTGAAAGTTTTGATTTTTTGATGATTTTTTCAAAATTTCACTCTTAAATTTAGGGGGGGGGGATTCAGAAAATTCGATTGTGTTTAAAAACAATAGGCTTCCAGTATTCACGGATTGTAATTTTAGTGCCAAATTTCATTCGAATCGCTCCATTTGCTGGTGAATTATCGCCTCCAAAGACTCACTGACGCACACACACGGGTTCGATTCCTACCGCTGCCAAAACTGCCGCCATATTCACGCGGAGTACGATCACATTAAGCATGTGAGTCCCTAAGTCCTTCTGAGAGGATGGTGGTAGGAAAAGGGGGGTATAGGTCCCTGTGGATGCCTCCCCCACAGGGTTCCGGTCTAAATTGGGTTTCTCTTCCCGGCCATCCAAACAGTTCCCTTACACGTTTTTGGTAGGTAGGACGGTCTGGGTCTCAACAAAACTAACACTGATAATGTAAAATATGTGCACGATTATACAAGTTTATGCTTCGAACATCTATGTGCATAATGGCCGGAAGTTAATTCAAGCCAAAACTATATTGGGGATATTTATGTGAATTCCTATTCATTAAACCAATATTTGTGACAATTTTTGAGAAACCAATCACGTTTGGACGGTTTTCAATAAAACACCGTAAACCACCAATTGTGCGAAATAAGGTAAACATCGTAAAGCAAGTGCAATATATTAATGTACGTTTGGACAAACAGCATGTGGAGGGCAGCCTATAAGAGGAGCCTCAGAGTATAAGCGGAGATCACTAAGAACTGGGAACTAAGAAATAGTTCGAGAAAGATGCGTAGTTAAAAAGCCGTGCAAAATGATACCCAAAAACCAGCTACTTTTGAAAAATATTCAGGGGTGGTAGTACAAGCCCAAAGGTTGTTTGTCCGACAATGAATGTTTTCAGACTCCAAACAGCTTCTTTCGCTGGCTACGCGGATACGCGGAGATACAAGTAAATGTTTATTGCTAAGTTGGTATGATATACCATATTACGTTACATTATAACGTTAATATTACGCAATTATACTCAAAAAACTGTTTAGGAAACGGCATAGACATTAATAATAAGACGAGGGCCAAATCTGCCCATACCTTATAAAATGTTTCTTGCCTATTCATATATCCTTTGCGTGTTGCCTATGCACTTATGCTAACCAAATAAAGGACAGTAAATGAGGCAATAATCAATGATGATGAAAACCTTGAGTGAACTTATTTACATACATGTTGACATGGCTACACCCGCAACTGACCGGCACATATGTGTCAACTAATCGCATGTGCCGAGACAGACGTCCCTGTTTATTTCGCACTTCGCGCGATAACCCTTTCCTTTTGCGTAAATTAGAAAAACAACCCTTCATACGTCGTCACGATCTATCGCTAATGGCCTCAGAAAATAAACACATTAGAAAGTGAGATTAGGATATGAGCACAGAGAGTAATAGCAGAAAGAAAAATTACGAACTCTGTCGTCGCCCCCCAAATCGTTATTAGCCACTGCCAGAGCGATTTTTCTTGGAAGCAGTATATCTGTCCACAGAACAATTTCGTGGTTGCGACAGTTATCAGTCCAAGTTTACACTGCTCACCCGGCTGTTAACGCGAAGAAGATGTGTAAACAGTATACCAGTTAGATACGGGGTCTACGAAAGTCCGTGTTGTGAACGTGTAATTGTGATTTCCAAATTAGACACTTTTTGAGTGGGCAGACAGCTAATTCCAGAATAGAAGCAAACATACACTTCAATAGGTGTTCTAGCTGAAATATCGGCAATTGGTGATCCGCGAGATATAGCCAAAAACCTACATTTAAGATGCGCCAGTGTGTTTTGATTGTAATGCAAAAGTCTGATGTGTATAGTATTTGAATTTCCCTACAGATTAATAAATGTATAAAAATTAGGAGGAAACAATAATACAAATTAAAATGGATGATATCGCAAAATATAAAACTGTTGTTTGTGAGAATAACACTTTTAGTACTCCCTCAAAGAAAACAGACATATACAAATTACGTGACAACAAACGTATCTGCTTTCTTTAAGAAAGAACTAAAAGTGTTATTAAATGGATGTATCCACGAATTATGAAACTAACACCTATTAAAACCAGTTGTGTGGCACCGTTTAATATTTCCCTTATAGAATAACAAGTAATAATAGATTTTTCCGAAAAAACTTATATTTGCTTTGCTTATCTTTATTGCATTTATATTTACCTTTAATTCAAAGATTAAGATACTAAAAATGACAATAGCTGGATTATCAAGATCAGAAGAGGAGTAGCGAGAATTTCGTATATGGATGACTTCAATCAAGATACGATACTATGTAACCTACCTATACGTATTGACAGGTTTGGATTACCCAATACACACACTAAATAATGCATAGGATAGAGGTTCCATAACATATTTGTTTAGAAGAACCTTTGAAATATTTCTTAAAATTTCGAAAAAAACTGCTAGTTTGCTGACAGATATTAGGTTCGAAAGAGCTCTGCACTAAGTGCAGGATAACTCAGGCTTCGCCTGAGCATATTTTAAACTGTATGGATTTTAAGTTGGATGAAGTGTTTTCAAATTCTCTTTTGTTTTTAGACTTTTTAGAAGTTCATGGACTGATGGAATTGGTCTAAATTTGTCGGACCATTTAGGGATTAGGAACAACAACAACAACAGGTCCGAAAGAGGTAAATTGCAAAATTGATGAGTAATGCCCTAGAGTTCACAAATAACTACTGATTCATAATTTTAAATAAAGAGCATTTACTGCCTATTTCTATTTATTAATTACTGTAAATAAAAATGACATTTTTGCTTTACATATGGCTTGCTAGTTACAAACAGCATTGTATATATATTTTGTATTGATTTTGTGTTTGTATAATTGATTTTCATGAAACTGTTAACAACAAAAGAAAGTTAAATTTTACTATTTTATGACGCATTCATATTTCTATGCAATGTGATTATTATAACTTGTTTGACATTCTACTATTATTGCTTGGTATGTTTTTTTCAAAACTTTTATCTGGCACAACTATAAGTAGTTGGCGAGATATCTGGTAAAGTTTATTATTGCAAACCAAGTTCCTTACTGCTACAAAAATTTCCCGGCTTCAACAATATTTCTCTTACCAACTCAAAATCTCAAGCAAATAAAAACCTCTTAACTATCACTCGAATGTCTAAACAAGCTAAATATTCAACATGTTGCATTATTTTATTAATCAATCACTTTAAAACCTCAAAAAATTAATTTTTTTTTTTTACTCAATTACAAGAAGATCGCAAATTGTACTTTTCCAAGGATTGGCAAGTTTTTGTGGAGGGGAAAATCATTGGAAATCCCAACCACGATCTCGTGGAGGTGGAGCCACGTGGTTCCATGGACAATAGCCGATTTAGGACATCAGCAAAGTAGGGTACAAAATGTAAGTAAGTAGTTACCACAAAAATTATATAATTTTTGAAATAAAAATATTTTGATTTAATTTCTTCAAACGCTGTAAATAAACAAAGAATGAAATTCAAAGTATATTAATAAGTAATTTGCATTAAAATTATTACAAATAAATTTTAATCGTTTTCAACCGGTCACGAGTATACTCGCGTTTTCATGTCACCATATTTAAAAAAAAAATAACTACTATCGGGATAAAAATCCCACTAGAATATGCTTAGTATGATGCTCTTCCAAAGGAAAGCGCAGCGAAACGCGATATGTGTGTAAAATTTGTTGTGTACCAGTGCACGTAGGTAAATGCTTTTACAGTATATCAAACCCGAAAATCTATTAAATATATGTAGTAAGTTTAATTTCAACGCATGCTCTGCGAATAACGTTTATTAAAGTTTATTTAAATGTTTTCATTTTATATTCAACTGCTTAAAAATAGCCGGCTGCATGGAATTGTTTTAGCTTGAAATAGCCGGTCGGCAATGTATCAAAATAGTTGTTTGCAGTAAGATCCTTTTTCAAATTTGGCTGAGTCTTTCTTTCATTTCCTTTCTTTCCTTATGGCCTGGTTTTTATTTTATGGAGAAACTTATAAGTTCTCGGAAAGGGGGAAAGGGTCGACGATAGAATGGAGGATTATAATGCTGAATTTCGTTTCCAAATTTATAATATAAACACCTTGATTTATCTGTCTGTTTATCTATCTTTCGCTGGGCAACGCTTGGCGAAATTTTGGTGTCGAAATTGGCGGAATATCGTCAAATTGGCGAGATTTTTTAAATGTTGCCAAATTGACGAAAATGTCGCCAAATGGATAAAATGTAGCCAAATTGGTAAAAATGACAACTAATTGATGAAAATTCAATATCTTGGAAAATATATAAGAATCTACTGTAAGAATAACCTATTTCTCCGACTGTAACATTTGGCGAAATTCTGATGACAAATTTTGGCGGCATATCGCCAACTTGGCGAGTCTTTTTAAATGCTTCTAAATTGACGAAAATGTCACCAAATTGATAAAATTGACGCTGAATCAATGAAAATGACGACTAATTGATGAAAATTCAATATCTTGGAAATAATATAACAAACGACTATATGAGTAACATATTTCTCCGGCCGTCCGTAATGCTTGGCGAAAAATTTGGCGGGATGTCGCAAACTTGGTGACTTTTTTTAAATATTGCCAAATTGATGAAAATGTCGCCAAATTGATAAAAATGCCACCAAATTGATTAAAATAACGCTAATTGGGAGGCAATGTTTTGCAAATTTTTAATTCCATCATATACCTTCTAGTATGAACAATATAGAAAAGTAAAGCAATTGAGCTAATGGGAAGTTAGGACTTCCCAGTCAACGCCATTGGATGGAAGAAGTAACATCGCAGAAAGCCAAAGATCGATCAGAAAAACTTCTCAATCTTTAGAAACGTTTTGAGATTTTAATAGCAAAATAGCTCAATTTTAATTTTATAAATTCTTGTTCTTTTTATACTGCAAATTTAGACATAACAACTGTCATTTCAGAAATTTAAATTTTCAATTTTGTTCGAATTCGTAGCTGACAAATATATATTATACTTGACGTGACAAACCCAGATTTTAAGGAGTCTGTAGCCCAATCCCCAAAATAGTTAAATACTTGATTATTATTTTTTTCTATAAAGCGGTCGCAAAGTGAGAAAACAAACAAAAATTACAATTAGCGCGGTAGCACCCGAGAAAAGAAAATAACTTTAAAATGACACTTTTTACGATTGTCGTTCGACCCCCCCCCCTTCTGTATTAAGAGACCTGCAGCCTTAACTACTTAACCGATTTAGTGAATGATATCTTATTTTTTGTGTTTTACAGAGGCTGTTCACACATTTTTTAGACGATGTATATTGTATTCCCAAAACTAAATTACATAAAATTCTTGTGTTTTAAATGTTCTATTTGACATCCCTTATTCTGAACTATCTTTCGACACCGCAATTTCCAGGATAATAATGCCTTTTGAAGTGTCAGAAGAGGTATTCTATCCCATACCTCCTGAACAGCTTTCCAGAGTCCTGTAAGAGTTTTGGGACGACGTTTGGATAGTGCAGATTTTAAAAGTCCGAAAGCACAAAAATCCATAGGTGATACATCGGGAGATTTAGTAGGGATATCAGTGAAGGGTATGGCCTTGATACCAGTTTTTTGTTCCATTTCTTTTAGGAAATTTACAGTGGATTTTGATATGTGACTGCTAGCTTTGTCCTGATGGAGTCTCACAGATTGATGGCACTGTGGGTAAAGCGATGGTATTTCATTCAGAAAAATTGGCGATAAAATATGTTCCTGATAGTATTTGGAGTTAATCTTGACATTTTTTCCCACTCTCTTTATTTTTAACTTGCCATTATAAGAAAAACCAGCAACAATCATGAATCCCTTAGAAAACTTTCTTTCGATTCTTTGAACCATGTACTTAAATTTTTTTCTCCCCTTTTATTATAATAAATGGCTCTTTTTTTGTTGCAATCATTTAAATACACCCATGATTCATCTATTGTGACAATTGTTTTCCATTTTTCTTTGGATAAGTGTTTCTCATATAGAATTCTGCAGCGTGTCCTGCGTTCAGCGATATGATTTGGAAGAAGACGATGCACATTGCGTTTTTTCGCTTTCTTAAGATTTAAATCAACGTTTATCATTTTGTTTACAGTGGACACCGAGCATTTTAATGATTTTGCAACTGTCCTTTGACTAGGGGGATTTTCTATTAACATTCAACAACGTACCTTTGCAATAGTCGAAGATGTCCATTTTTTCCTTGGATACTTGTTTGCAATTTTTGTCCCACTTGAGGCTCCAATTTGACGTTTTTTTCCTTTCCTGTTGACGATATTACCTATCGACGCTTTAGATATCACAAAACCATGACTCTCACATCGTTTTTGGATAACAGAGTATGCATATTTCTCTTCGGAAAGAGCATAAATGTAGCCTTCGAACCACTGTTTTGTTAAAAACGCCATTTTTGAATAAAAACAAAACTTTCAAGCCGCAGACGATAATTTTGACTTTTAAAAACATAGTACAATTGGAATTTTTTCTTTTGCAGCAAACGATTTTTTATTACCGCTTACCAAAATCGTCTAAAAAATGTGCGAACAGCCTCTGTAGTAGGAAGTACATATTTTTTCTTAAACATGAATATAAATTTGTTTTAGAATTTAAAAATTTGAAGATAATGAATAAATAAATGATGCTTGGTTTTAATGACAATTTGCGATGCCTGCTATGCCATTGTTACAGAATGATGTCTATAGATATATTCCTGCATAAAGTATTGACAACTTACTATAAAATCACAATTTAATGAAACAACCCATGAAGGACAAGAAACAAGAACATCTTTCCAAAACGGTATAAAATCTCCAAATAATTTGCGTCAAGTCCCCGCAGGGTCAATGCTGTACTTTTAGATCTAGGGTACTCGGTTAAAGTATCCCAGCTCTGATTTAGGATCCTTCAATAGGGTATCCTAGACTTGAAAGTACAGATTTGGTCCTGGCACAATATAATTGGAGAGTTCATAACTTTTTAGGAAAGAGGTACTCGTTTCTAGTACTTGTCGGGGTGGGGTTTTTATCATGAAGTGGGGTTTTGTGAGATTACACCATTGTACTGTAATTGCATGCTTTTATGTAAATATTTAAGAAAATAGATTATATATTAGGGGCAAGAGTACCAAAATATTCAGTACTTAGATACTTACTTAGTACTTAGACTTGGTACAATATAAGTTATCATTGCTCTTTTTACTTACTTTGTTACATGATTCAATGTTACATGATTACAGTCAACTTAAGTAATTTACTTAGTTAAAACAACTAAGTATCAAGTCTAATAGTTTTCATATATATTATATACAATATATATAAGGGACCTTCTTCCATTTCATTTTGTTCCATTTTACTGTCTCATACTATATAGTATAGAGAAAGTATTGTTTTCATGAAAACTTTCGAATTCGAGATTTAGATGCCAATATATGTTTTAGGACGTCCTGAACACGTTTCGACTATCTTTGGAGTGATGATATATGAAAACAATACTTTCTCTATACTATATAGTATGAGACAGTAAAATGGGACAAAATGAAATGGAAAAAGGTCCCTTATATATATTGTATATAATATACATGAAAACTATTAGACTTGATACTTAGTACTTGGACAATACTCGTGAAGATAAAGAAAATAGGAAACCTTAAACATTAGGCATGATATAGCTTCCACAGCTAATGGGACACGATTGCATACAGAAAAGTTATTTTTAAAAACTTACAAATTTATATTTAAAAGCAATCTTTAGTTTATCCTGCGTATCGGACAGTTGCACTGCATTGAGATACCAGAGAAATTAGCCTATCACCAATTTAGAGTCAAATTTGACTAATTGAATGTGCCTCTGCATGAATCCTCTATATCTCTTGTCAGCTCTCGAAATACACCGAAAATTTTATCACATTATATGTCACAGCTCAAAATAACACAAGCCATCAAAGGGCTCTTAAGTCGCATTTTGCATTTAAAAATCGCAATAAATCCATTTTCCCAAAACACTAACATCCGGTAGTCAAATTATCGAATAATTTTATAGCTTTGATAAGACGTGGATGCTTTCTTGATCTAACCTTGTTATTTATCGGCCCATCATCGGCGACGCACGTGTTAGCAGATGGAGCTTAACGACTCCTTTTACTGAGAAGAACCCTCAAGAATTAGTCATCGACTGATAAGACTGATCATAATGAGTGAGGTGTGGATAATATAAAGCTGTCGATATTGGCTATTCGTTTGGCAGCGATTCCTGAAATTTCGTTTCTGAGCGTTTGCATGGATTGGTGGACGTGCGAGGTCGAACGAGGGTCACGGACTACGGCCGCTGGAATTCTGAAAATTGAAAATATTAAATACATAGATTGTACAGATTGAGAAGTGATATAAAACTTGAAAAATGAATGGTGAAAAGACAATTTTACTTTTCTCGCGCTGAGCCCGAGGAATGTATAATGATAGTGATTGCGAGTTTTAGCATTTTTCATACTTTTAGCAGTTGATTAAACATTTTATTTTACTTTAACTAATGGAGCCTAAGAAAGACGTGGCAGTCAGCGAAACTTGTCTGTAAATATATTGGTGGTAATTCTTTTTGAATAAAAAGGAGTCTTCGAGTGTCAATTTTCGTTGAATAATGAAAGTTGAGTGTCGTACAGGACAGAGCACCAGGCGCGAAACACCTTTAATCTCCAGTTTCAATATGTGGTTCTTATCGTCAAACTGTGACATTAATTCAGTGACCTTAATTGGAAGTTCGAGGTTTTTATTTACTACTTTTTATTATTTGTCCTAACTCTTAGTGTGGCAGTTTGTTGCACATTTAGAGTTTAAGCAGTTTGGGGGATTGATGCAGATCTGAGGGTTACCTAGCATTTTAGCAGCTTAGAGTTTTGAACATTAGTCGCGAGTTTTATTTGATATCAGATGTTTGAGGTTGAATTTTTAATTCCGATTATCGATTGAATAAGAGGGAATTTTAAATTCTATAACAGTAATTTCTACATTATATTATTGGTAGAGAAAATTTTAATATTACATCTCATTGAATAAAAGAGAATTTTTAATTTCATCATAATAATTTCTATATTATATTATCGGTAGAGAAAGTAATAATTTTAACATTTCATCTCATCAAATAAATCGGTCTTTTTTTCTTTTTGAGAAATAATATTTTAATTATTTTCTTCCTTCTGTATCACGTTGAACAAATTTTGGAAAGTTCAACCATCATACGCGGTAGTTCATTTTTAGCTCTGAATAATTGTGTACACTCTCAAGAATGCATTGGTGTTTGAATATATTTTGAAATTCCGCAATGTTACATTGTTATATATTTTGGTTTCATAAAGCATTGAAATTTATTTTAAGAAAATAAAATCTTATATTATCTTAATGCCTTCATCATACTGCTTCAAAACAATTTTCTGTGTTATTATTTTAACATTTCATCGCCAAAATAAACTCGCCCAAACCCATTTACCCTTACTCCGCTTTAAGCTGTATGCAGAGACTTGATTACATACTTTTGTTATAGTAAATTGCTTTTACATTGATCTGGGAATTTTGCCTCTATTTTTAAATAATGCTTTTAACTAATTCATGAAACTTTTTAGTTTTATCAGACTTTTATTATATATTGATCTCAAAACTTATAATTCTTCCTGATAATATTTAATCATAGCAAAAGTACTTATTTGAAAGAAAATGTCTATGTACGAAGTTGTAAATAAACTACGACTGGAAACTTTTCAATCACATACGATCAACTATAAGGCAAAACTTCATAAAGTTCTTTTCAGGGCTTTATACATTTAACTTTATCTTAAAATAATTATTTTTAATTCTGATAAAATTCAAAAGCATTAATTAAGAAATATCTACATATCTGTGTTGTTGGTACGAGTTCTTCAACCATCGAATTAGAGAGGACATAAAACTTAAAACTACCCTAATAATTTGATAATTATATCCAGATACCGGTAGTATTAGTAAAGTCCCATCCCGTCTTGACACAACAGGAAGACGCAATGTTTAGCACGTGTATTTTTTTATTATTCTTAAATTAAAGTTCTCAAATTATGAGTAGAAGTATTAAATATTTTTCATGGTTATACAACACTTTACAGAATATATGAAGACAAAAATTAATTGTAATGCAAATTAAATTTGAATCCGTATAAATATCACCTCATTGTCCAAGTTCTAACTTGTATTTCACTGATCACGTTTTTTTTTCTGCAAAATGCACAGTTTAAATAAATACTATTTAATTCAATACGGATCTTTCACTATAGAAATACATTGAATGCAGTGGGTCTTGTCTTACTCCATCGCCAACTGAATTATTGTCTCAAATGATTTTAGTGTTTTCCCAACATGAAGTCTTAATCCTTTCCTTTACCACCATGCTTCAAATTATCCACAGAAATTTCGGGGGAAAAACCATATTAAATAAAATAGAAGAAACTTGATACTTTAAGACGATCGATCTTTCCATTATATATATAGACGGGGTCGCCATGTTGGCGCCCAATGCAGCAATTACACTTCTTTATGGCCACTTTTTGTACCATTTCGCAGCAGCTCAATAGCCCCTTTCTCTGGTACACTTCATAAACTTTATTCACTGCAACACCACCGAAACGTAATTTATCACTCTTCTTTTCTAGCCGGACAAGTAGTGGCCACAAAGGTTATGGTCAAGATTAGATGCTTTAGGGGGAGATGGCTCGCTCCAGTAGGTGAGGTTCCATTGATGAAGTCGAAGTAAGTGGACCATGAAGAGGTGACTGCTGCAAGAGTCATTTGACTTTTCCTCTGACAAGAACATGACATTTAATATAGTCCAAGTGCTGGAACACATGCTGTGAAGCTGGCGACGGTGGTATACTTGGAAAGAATAATGACAAATTTGCCACCGGATATGAAATTTGAAATTTTGTAATTTGTCTTTTATTCATACCAATATGCAATATTGGAAATATATATAACTATTTGAATTCAGCTGGTAATCAGTTTGCTGCAATCTGAAAATAAAATGTGTAGAGTTAAAGTTCCATTGATGCAGTTGAAGCAAGTGGACCGTGAAGATGTAACCACTGCAGGAGTTATTAGGCTTCTCTTCTGTCAGGAACATGACATTTAATATAGTCCAAGTACTGGAACACATGTTATAAAGTTGGTGACGGTGGTATACTTGGAAATAATGGTGGTAGATTTACCACCGGATATGAATTTTGAAATTTTGTACATTTGTCTTTTATTCATTGAATCACTATGCGGTATTAGAAAGATAGGTAACTATTTGAATTTAGCTAGTAATCAGTTTGCTTCACTCTGAAAAAAAATCTGATGTGGGCAGCACATGACTTTCCTTATATAATGCAATGAATTTACTACATTTATAGTAAAAAAAAAGATTATTTTTATAGTAGATATTTATATCCTTTCCAAGATATTGAATTTTCGTCAAGGAGTCCTCATTTTCATTGATTTAGCGTTATTTTTATCAATTTGGCGAGTTTTTCGTTAATTTAGCAACATTTAAAAAAGTCGCCAAGTTGGCGACATTCCACCAAATTCGTCGCCAAAATCTCGCAAAGCGTTATGGACGGAGTAATTATTCTTATAGCAGATAAATGACTATTGGCGTTCAAATACAAAAGTATTACTCAAAGTATCTTTTTCTATGAATGGAACGAGCTAGATCGACGAGAATGATGTCACCAAATTTAACACATGGTATTTCATATAAAAAGTAAACATGTTTCTCAATAGGAAATATATATATTTTTTTATTTATATGATTTTTTGATAATTTTTTGAAAAATGTGCAATATCTCGAGAACGGTTTATGTTAGCGTTCTAAAATTTATGTCAATCGTTTTCTAATGAAAAATTACATAAGTCATGCCTATTTGTGTAACTTTATTAGAGGTTTTGATTTTTTGAAGATTTTTCAAAATTTCAGTCCAAAATTTAGGGGGTTCTGAACATTCGATTGCATATAAAAACAATAGGCTTCCAGTGTTTACGGGTTGTAATTTTTGTACCAAATTTCGTTCGAATCGGTCCATTCTTTCGTCAGTTATTGTCAACACAGACTCACTGACACACACACACATACACACACATACTTTCACACACACACATACAGACATCACTTCAAAAATGTTAGATTCGTGATCAGGGTTGCTTGAAACGTGCTCTCCCGTCGAAAACTCGAATTCGAATTTTCGACCCCGTCACAATACCTTCCTTGTACATTATTGTATATAAGGAAAGTAAAAAAATGCGTCCAATTCATTTTCTTTATAAATTAACAAATTGTAGGACACTAATAACACAAATTAGAGTTATCTTATAACTCTCGTTTAAAATTAATAACCATTATTTTATTACCAATTAAATTAGTTAGGGCAATTCCTGGATAGATGCCGCATCCGGTATAGATTGCGCACCCCCCCCCCTCCCCCAGTTCTGAAACTTACCGTAAGACGGTAATGAAGTAGATACTACCGAAACACCATTTAGTGTTTCAAATGTGTTTGATAAAAGTATTGTGTTCCTGTGTCTTTTTTCACCTAAAATTGACAAATATCTAAGACGAGTTGTGGAATTTATCATAAAATACTTCATTGTGCTGCCACAGATTGTAAATTATTGCTAAAACTCCAGAAATGATAATGGATCCCCTGTTTGTGCAAAGCACAGTCTTCGTGTAGAGTGTTTTTATTGTGATTTCGGCATGCTTGAATCCAAGGCCAGGAAGCCGTAAGTTGCGGCATCTCTAACCTAGAAATGGGAACAAACACTCAAGAGTTAATTGAAAAATAATGAAATTTTCATCATTATGTTATTAAGTCGATTTTCATCCTACTCCGTTGTTACTTTCCTTATATACATAATGTATAAGGAAAGTATTGTGACTGGGTCGAAAATTCGAATTCGAGTTTTCGACGGGGAGACCACGTTTCAAGCATCTCTGATCACGAATCAAACATTTTTGAAGTGATGTCTGTGTGTGTGTGAAAGTATGTGTGTGTGTGTGTGAAAGTATGTGTGTGTGTGTGTGAAAGTATGTGTGTGTGTGTGTGAAAGTATGTGTGTGTGTGTGTGAAAGTATGTGTATGTGTGTGTGCGTGTGTCAGTGAGTCTGTGGAGACGATAACTGTCAAACGAATGGATCGAGTTGAACGAAATTTGGTACAAAAATCACAATCCGTAAGCACTGGAAGCCTATTGTTTTTATACGCAATCGGATGTTCAGAATCCTCTAAATTTTCGAGTAAAATTTTGAAAAAATCGTCAAAAAATCAAAACCGCTAATAAAGTTACGCAAATAGACATTTCTTATGTAATTTTTCATTAGAAAACGATTGGCACAGATTTTAGAATGCTAACAGGAACCGTTCTTGAGATATTGCACATTTCTCAAAAAAATTATCAAAAAGTTATATAAAATGAAAAAAAAAATATTTCCTATTGAGAAACATGTTCACTTTTCATATGTAATACCATGCGATAAATTTGGTGACATCATTCTCATTGATCTAGCTCTTTCCATTCATGAAAAAAGATACTTTGAGTAATACTTTTGTATTTCAACGCCAATAGTCATTTATCTGCTGTAAGAATAACTTTTTTCTCCGTCCATAACGCTTGGCGAGATTTTGGCAACGAATTTGGCGGAATGTCGCCAACTTGGCGACATTTTTAATTGTTGCCAAATTAACAAAAATCTTGCCAAATTGATAAAACTGACTCTAAATCAATGAAAATGACGAAGAAAATTCAATATCTTGGAAAGAATATAAGTATCTACTATAAGAATAACATTTTTTTAACTGTAAAAGTAGTAAATTTATTGCTTTATATAAGGAAAGTCATGTGTTGCCCACATCAGTTTTTTTATATTTAAATATACATATTTTTTGAAGAAACATATTTGGTACGTCCATTAAAATTCATTTGTGTTAAACGCTGAGAGTCTCCCTTATGGTGCGGCGTAACACCCAACTCATCCGGGAGAAATGCCACAATGAAGGGGGTTTACAAAATAAATTATAATTGCTTATTGATTATTTTCTAGTATATTTTATACTAATACATATGTTTTCTAAATGTAAATAAAATGTCATGACTACATAAGTTTCTTATTTGTGCACCATGGATCTCAGAATATTGATTTAAAAAAAAGTACGTCATCTGTGTCGGACTTCCGCTTATACCAAATTTCATATAAATCGCTTGTTATTTCGTGAGATATGGTACACCTTGCAGAAAATCGAAATTTTTAAAATATCGAGAATGACTCGGGATAACTCCTAAACAATGGAGTTCATTTTTCTTTTTCTATTAAAAGTACTTATAACGCATTCACTTGTTTAATAACAGCAAACTTTTGAATTTTTTTTAAATTTTAGATTAAAAACGCGCCGATATTTTAGGACTGCCGATGTTAACTTTCTATAAATGATTCAATTTACTTTTAAATAGAAACATATGTATAAAATGGTGTAAAATATATATATATACGTATATAAGCATGCAAACTACCTTGAAAATGGCTCATGGCAGCGTTCTAATTACCTTAAATTAAATTTATTTATTTTTTTTACTATAAGTGATTGTTTTTCTAAAAATAATTCGACAGTTTGGGTAGTTTTCAAATTTTTAACTATATAATCAATAGGGTTACAGTATACACTGACTGTGATACTGTAACCACTGTACAGTAACTTACTGTAATCACTGACTAATCATACCAAATTTAATTCGAAAAGATCTATTTGCCAGTCAGGTATCGGAACCACAGGTTCACGAACACGTCCACAATAGACTCATATCCACGCACAGACGCACATGCATACAAACGCGCATGCGTACAAACAGCACTTTCGATGAGAGCATAGGCACGTGACGTCACACGAGTAATTTTGCTCTTCGATTTGCAAAACTAAATACGCATATGCCAAAGTATGGAAATTTTCATTATTTCTGTATTAAAAATAGCTACATTAGAAACTTGCATTCGTTTAACCGCTCATTTTAGTAGGATATATCTCAATTTATCTTCTTTGATGAATATTTTTAATTAACCGGCAAATAAAATATTAACTTTCATTAAAATATATACACGAATTTCTTTAAGAAAAATCGTTATGTACCTTTACCCCTCGCTCGCATATACATTGCAGAATTTGCTAGTAAATGTATACATCTTTAGAATGCTACTTAGTGACTACGGTAAAAATGAGTAGTAGTGTACATTCACTTAAAATAATTTAAAGTGCACTTTAACAAATGAAATCTTTAAATATATATTGTTATTCAAGTATTCCAAATAACTTATTTTCATCACAAAGATAAATTTCGATGTTTAATTTGTGAAGTTTCAATTTTTATTTGCCATCATCGTCAGTTTACCATTACACGTTATGGAAAAATAATGCCCTTTTGCCCTTACGTTTCTGCGCATTCTACTACGCAGGTTGTTTATTTACGCTGTCGCCCATGCTCTTTTGAGATCAGAAGGCTCAAAACTTGTAAATACGTCAGAAACTTAAATTCGATTACATTAAACTATGTATGTTTGGAAAACATAAAATTTTGACATTTGCTGACTACTCACCTCTGCACTTTATACCAACATCAAAGCAAAACTTCATCCTCTTATTTCCAGCATATTTACGGTTTTTCTGAGCTCCACCATAATTCTATCACCAACTTTCAAATCTGCATGAAGATAACATCTTCCGAGGACACCCTCGATATCACCATTTATCCAAATGCTTGGCCAGTAATTAAATCCAGAACGACAGATTTACGCCTGTTCATGGGCAAACAGTAGCTTAAAGATCAGATTTTGCAGCCTGAGAATTTAATGTCCGTGATATCCCGATTTTTTTTAGTGTAGTAATGGTGCTTCGACATATCGTTTAGATATGTATTGATGTAATATCAATATCGCCCTTCTTTGTATCGATACTGTATCGTATTGATGTCATTGATATTCTGACCAAGAATATTGATGACATGACATTCTTGAATGAATTAGATATTCTTGGATGAATTAAATATTCTTGGAGGAATTAAATATTCTTGAAAATTAAATTTTCTAATTCGTGTTTTTAGGAACTTCAAAGTTAAAATATACAAATATTAATTTAGAAATTAATTTATAAAATTGCTATTTTTACAAAACACGTATATGAAAAGTCTATATCATATACATACAACTGATTGAGACTGGCTAACCGACTAAGTGACATAATTCAACCTGCTGGGGATAAAACCTTAAAATTTCACATGCATGTGAGATTTGACGCATAAGTATTGAGAAAATCTAAAATTTAATTTTGTTCGAAAAATTTATAAATCTTGGAATTTCTGTTTCGATATAACATAAGAACGTCTTGACACACAAAATCCGTTTTAATAGCATTATACGCAAAAGAAAGATCTTAAAATTTCTTGATTAACTCTATTTATCTTCAATCAACCGTTATTGACACATTTAATTTATTTTTATACTAGCAGCATACCCGTTCTTCGTACGGAGTATATAATATAAAGAAACTTGAAATTCATAATCATGCCCAAATTCTTATAGTATACTAAATGACATGTTTAATCAAAATATTCTGTTAAAATATTTAATATAATGCTCCTAAAAAGAAGTTTAAGAATCTCTGTTCTCGCTATATAAAATTATCTTCATGGACATATCTGAAGAATAAAACATCTTGGACCCCTTATGTAAGCAAATATAAAAAAAATATGGAATTGAATCAATATATGCAAAATAAAAGCGTTAAAATTGTATGGGACCCGTACTAATTATATACGCGAATATTAGAAAATATAACCTGTATTAGTAGATTACATGTATAAATTGAAAATACCAATAAACCCGTAATCTTTAAATCTGAAGACAGTCATTTATTCCAATATATGTCAAAATTAAAGTGCTAAAATTATATGGGAAGATATAAACGTACTACTTATAATGTTCGATTATTAGTAGAAGATTACCCGTTTTGCAATATGAGTCACAAATGTTTTTTGGTAAAATACAACAGACGACGTAATAAATTGAATATATAATTAATCCCCTTAATCTTCATACCAGAAGACTGTACTTGATTCCAATATATATGCCAATATATGTCAAAATATATGCCAATATACCTGTACTACTTATATTCTCGTAGGTTAGAAGATATACCCGTGCATTCCTAGAAGATTACTCGTACAACGTACAATATGCGTGTGTCAGCAATTTTTGCCGCAATAAAACAATGGCGTAATAACTTAAAAATATCAATAATCCCTGAATCAATAATTCCGGAAAATATCAATAATAATAATGTTTAAACCTGAAGAGTATAATTGATATTATCCAGTCCAAAATGAAATGGCAATGAAATTTATTTTATATACATATCTTCATTATCCAAATCGGAAAGGATTTAATAAAAATCGTCTGCCGCATAAACACATTGGATTTAAATCCGTTGCTAAGCGACATGATATCATTTGCTTCAAATAAATTGGTAGAAAAAATATCGTCTAAATAGTTATATTTCTATGGAACATTTGGCGACAGTTTCGTCAAATTAGCGACATTTTAAAAAATCGCCAAATTTATCGCCAAGTGGGACTGTAGAACTGACAGTTCCACTTTGCGACAAATTGACGAAATATCATCACAATACTATCCCCTAACAAAAAACAATTAATATCATTTATGTAGCGCAATTTTATCAATTTCAAGATATTTTTATAGATTTGAAAACATTTTTATCAATTTGGTGACATTTTAAAAATTCGCTAAATGTATTACTAAGTAGGATGGTTGGTCTGACAGAGAAATGCTAACCAAACATCATTTCAGTACTCTCTTCTAACAAAAAAAAAAAAAATTTCATTGATATGTAGAAGACCCAAGCCACACGACCAACCCGAAGGTTTATGGCAGCTGTTTGTGTGTCGTTTATATCAATTTGGCGACATTTCCGTCAATTTGGAAAAGTTTAAGAAAAGTTGTCAAATTAGCGATATCCCTCCAAATTCGTAGCTTTGAATTTGCAGATCTGAATGAAACATTCTTATCCCGTTTCAATATACTAAATGAAAACACTACAATTGTATTAGAAGATATACCCGCTCTACTCTTTTTCTGTTTCAACAATCGGCTATATGAATTTATTGGCTAAACACAATATATGAGTTTAGTAGCTAAATACGATATAAGCTTGAAAACTCTTTGCCAAAATAAATGAAATTGATGTACGCAGTCAGCAATTAATATAATTAAAAGAAAAATCAAACCGTCCATTCATAAGATATACTTCTATATCCATTTATCCATTTATTTATTATTTAAATCGAAAAAAAATAATAAAAACATTAACAAACACATTTAATTTAATTGCGATGCCGAGCAACATGATATATCCTCCTAAAATGTTAAAATTTATTAACCACTAACAGCACACCCGTTATTCGTACGGAGTGTATAATTTAAAGAAACTTAAAGTTCGCAATCATGTGCAAATTCTGTTAAAATATTAAATTTATTGCTCCTAAAGAGAAGTTTAAGAATATATGTTCTCACTATGCAAAATTTTCTTCACGATCAGATCTGAAGAATAAAACATCCTGCCCCCTTTTGTAAGCAAATTTACAGAAGAAAAAATAGGAATTGAATGAATATATGCAACCCCGTACTAATTATATTGTCGCAGATCAGAAAATATGCCAATGTGTTAGTAGAAGATTACCCGTATTACAATATGCGTCTCAAAAATATTTGCCAAAATAAAAGAGATGACGTAATGAATTGAAAACATCAATAATATCCGTACTCTTTATACCAGAAGGTCGTAATTGATTCCAATATATGCCAATATATATCAAAACATATGTCAATATACCTGTACTACTTATATTCTCGTAGATTAAAAGATATACACGTGTATTTGTAGAAGATTCGTACAACATACAATATATGAGTTTAAACAATTTTTGTCATAATAAAATAATTGCATAATAACTTGAAAATATCAATAATCCTTGAATCAATAATCCCCGAAAATATAAATAATAATAATTTTTAAACCTGAAGACCGTAATTGATATTATCCAGTCAAAAATGCTATAAGGAAAATCAAATCGTTCTTTTCTAAAATATATTTTTATATCCATTTATTTATTATTCAAATCGAAAAAATAATTATTAAAATTAACAGACAGATTTAATTTAATTGCGTTTCTGAGTAACATGATATAAGATAGAATCTTATAACATGTTAAATATGTCATGTCTTATAACATGTTAAATATGTCATGTCTTATAACATAAACTGCGAAATTAAATAACGATTTTGATTTCTCTATACTTCTCATTGTTCCGTAAAAGCTTGTTTTAAATAAACCATGAACCATGGAGATAGATTTCCCCTTTAAATCATGTTTCAAACAATTCATGTTTTCAGAAAGTGACTAATTAACGCAAAAAATCTCCCATCAAACTCAGAGATTAAATTTTAATTCACTTTCAAACGATTTTCAAGCTTTTCGTTTGGATAAACCACGGAGTTAGGGAGTAGAACTCCTAGGAAAAAGTTCCGTTTTTCATTAATATCTCGACAACCCCAGGTCTTAGAAACTCGAAACTTGGACAAAAGTTATGGGGGGATATTTCAAGGCTATTCACCAAATTTTATTAAATTCGGTTCAGCCGTTTCTCCGTGATGATGAGACAAACGAAAATTTCGTTTTTTACTAATATCTCGAGAACCACTGGTCGTAGAAACTCAAAACACGGATATAATTTTAAGTGGGGCTATTTCTGGGCTACCCACAAAATTTCATCAAATTCGGTTCAGCCGTTCTCCCGTGATGGTGTGACAAACAGACAGACAGACAGACAGACAGACAGACAGACAGATTTTCATTTTTATTTATATAGATAACAGACGATTTTTTAGATTTAATATTTAGTTTTTTGTGCAGGTTTTATTTCATGTGTAACCATGGTAATAAAGTTACGCTTAAAATACCGAAATCGTCAGCCTGTTATTCTTCTTATCAAATTATTAAAAATATTTTTAATAAAAAGAAAAATCAATCATGTATAAGCATTGATTATAAAACACTTTCCAACTGAAATGCAATTTCATTTAAAAATTTCTAAAATGTGATACATTCAGTGGTGATATCTTTTACATTATCACAGTACTACAGTAATTTATTATACTTAAATATTTAAAACTGTATCGAAATATAACTCATCTGATTCTCTATGCAAAATCAATGAATATTTCAGTCATATAACTTGTATTCCAGACTCCAGAGCTAAATAATTTTGTGTGAAAAAAATTCAGCAATTCATATGTAACTCACCTTACAATCGCTTGAGATATTTGCATTCTGCATAAGTTAAAATTGGGCTTCGTTGAAGAAATAATAAAAGTTTAGCGATCATTTAAAATCACAACTATTGTAATTGCATAGGCACCGATATTAGATACACAGATAATACACAGATACACAGATAATATGTGTGTGTGTATGTGTGTGTATATATTCAAAGTATTGGAATCGGGCCAAAGATCGGAACTTGAATTTTCGAAGGAACTACACGTTTTGGGACTTCTAGAACACGAAAAAACTATTTTTAGGAAGACGTCTGTGTGTGTAAGGGTGTATCTGTGTATGTTTCTGTGTGTCTGTGAGGATATTACATCCACTCTAATTGAAAAACTAATGGACCGAATTTCATAAAATTTGGTAGGTATGTTTTTTGTGGGAAATCCTGATGTTCATTAGATTATAGTACGATTCGTAACAAAAGAATCTGCTTTCTTTGCGAAATGGCCGGCAGAAATTGCGTTTATCCACTCTAGCTAAAAACTAATGGAACACATTTAGCAAAATTTAGTGTATAATATTTCAATAACCTACAAGTGATTTATATACCAAATTTAATAAAATTTGGTATATAAATCATTTGTAGGTTATTCTAGTACGATTCGGGAAAAAAGAACGGGCTATTTTTTCGAAATGGTCCCCAAAAATCGTTAAATATAAAAATAAAAGACTACGTGTGCTCAATTATATCAATTAAATTCCTGTTTTATACGTGATGTTTGACAACAAAAGGAATAAGACTAACCCCATTACTCTAGGACTAGCCGTTCTTGAGATATTCTAGTTTTTCGCGTTTTCGCTACGCCACCTTTGACAATAAGTCCAGCTATCAAATGAGAACCAAATTTAAGTTTAACGTGCAAATTCAATGTCATTTAAAATACTTATGGATGTTATTTTGTGCAGATAAACTCAAATTATTATTGAAGAAATAAAGAGAACGTGAATATGAGTCTGCAGGGAAAGACATGTACTGCCCACATCAGAATTTTTAACAATATTACAACAATGATTTATAGAAGTGAACGGGGATTATTTGCAGGCCATTTCGAAAAAAATGTATGATCTATATTTAAAGATTCGCCAAATTTTTGTAGAATAAAATGTTCAACAAATTTAAGCTGTGTACCAAATTTTAACTCTTTAGGACGTAGGAAAGTGCATTAAAAATGCCATCAAATAAGTATATCACGAAGAGATATATAAAATTTAAAAAAATGTGAAAAATTGTTATCTACCAAATTTATTTTAGAATGTGAAGCCTGGCTTATATACGAAATAATTAAACTCTTGGAAAGATATTTATTATATAATATATCTCTTTTTTCTTTCTGGAGGATATCCCAAAAGTCAGAATTTAATTGAATTTGTTTTATTCCCTATATCAAATAATTTTTAATTAAAAAACTACTTAATATATTTTATGGGATAATGTGAATATTTCCTAAAAATTTCGAAGCAATTTTTGAATTTTGTTGCAATTTTTGAATTGTTAAAAAAAGGTTTAAAAAATTAGGTCCCATAGGGTTCAATGTATTTCATTTTTTCAACCCGGGTTCAATAAAAAACTAATTGGGTGATATTATTTATTTATTTTCCCGTAGGTTCCACAGACCGTCTGAAAAACATACTAAAATTTCATTTTGATAAAGTCATTTTTACGGTAATTATCGTGCTAATGGACAGACAGACAGACAGAATGAACAAAGTCATAAACACTTTTGAATTATGTTGTAAAGTGTTAATAAACACTTTTCAACTATGTTGTAAAGTGTTAATAATTGACTTTTAAATTAAAATGTATGAATACATTGAAAATAAAACAAGGTACAGTAATTGAAGAGGAAATATTGTTTTACATATCGCAAATTCCATGTTAATAGAAGTATAAATTACATTAATTTGGAACAGTTTTTGATATTTAGAATTTTATTAAGTGTATAGGTGTCACATTTAGTGAACACTAGTCATTTCGTTTGCACGAAGCGGAGGTTAAAATGGCTAATAAAAGTCTGTTGTTATAGTATAATTTGAGAAAATAATGAGACTAATATTAAGTACAATAGAATCGATTTTAACTGGGTCAAACATGACTGAACTTGATATAAAAAAGCAAAATAAAAAAAAGCGAAAACCTATGAATATAAATTAATATAAATGCGTAACTTATATTCACAAAAATTAATAAAATCACACAATTAACTTAGAATTAAAAAAAAATCATTATTTCATCGAGACATTTATGAATTATTTTTCTCTGCTATTACTCTCAGGGCTTCTTCCATTTACAACGTTCTTCAAACTAGCCCTGTTCTACAATCAATAAGTAAAATACACTTTGGTCGAAAGGATAGGAAAAACTCGAGCAACGTGTATAAACTCAAATAAAATGATAATGCAGCGTACAGCTGTTTCGGGGATGCGTTG
Source organism: Amaurobius ferox (assembly GCA_951213105.1). Classification (NCBI taxonomy): domain Eukaryota; kingdom Metazoa; phylum Arthropoda; class Arachnida; order Araneae; family Amaurobiidae; genus Amaurobius; species Amaurobius ferox. The sequence continues at coordinate 46,746,742 of OX578149.1, forward strand.
GATCCCCTTCATCAGTGCAAGAGAACCAACAAACCCGAAGTCTAAAAGAGGAATGGGTGCAAAGGAAGATATAAATGGAGACCCAAGACATGGATTAAGATAGAGCCAAACAGAAAGCAGCGTGAAGGAAAGTCAAGATAATAGGAAATGAGAAACAACAACAAGATATTGGCGTGCACCAAGACACATAAGCGATATCCCGACAAAACAAGTTAAGTCCTAATAAGAATAAATGAGACGAACATTACGACACAATTTCATTATCATTTTATTTGTGTTTTTCTCAAGTTTTCCTTATGTTCTAAAATGATACTTTTCAACAAAAGGGACAATTTATCAAGATGCTTTTATTATCATAAAAAAAAATATCGCTTCTAATTTTCCAAAATTAAAAAGAGTTAATTGAAAAAAAATAGGATCACAAATTGAGGAAATTGTTGCTATTGTAAGTAGCATATACTTATTGAGGAAACGTATTGAGAAAATGTATGATACGTATGATATGTATTTAAACAACGTATCGATACACCAACGCAACTGTTTCGATACGTCCATCACTAGTTTGGCATCTGTGACACTAATTTAAAAAATCTGATGTGGGCAACACATGACCTTCCTTATATAATGCAATGAATTTACAACTTTTACAGTTAAAAAAATGTTATTCTTATAGTAGATACTTATATTATTTCCAAGATATTAAATTTCCTTCAATTAGTCGTCATTTTCATTGATTTGGCGTCCTTTTTATCTATTTGGCGAGATTTTTGTTAATTTGGCAACAATTAAAAATGTCGTCAAGTTGCAGACATTCCGTCAAATTCGTCGCCAAAATATCGCCAAGCGTTATGGATGGAGAAATAAGTTATTTTTACAGCAGATAAATGACTATTGGCATTCAAATACAAAAGTATTATTCAAAGTATTTTTTTTCATGGATAGAACGAGCTAGTTCCACGAAAATGATGTCACCCAATTTATCGCATGGTTTTACATATGAAAAGTGAACATGTTTCTCAATAGGAAATATTTTTTTTTTATTTTATATGACTTTTTGATAATTTTTTTGAAAAATGTGAAATATCTCGAGAACGGTTCATGTTAGCGTTTTAAAATTTATGTCAATCGATTTCTAATATAACATTACATAAGAAATATCTATTTGCGCAACTTTATTAGTGGTTTTGATTTTTTGACGATTTTTTCAAAATTTCCCTCGAAAATTTAGGGGGGTTCTGAACATTCGATTACGTATAAAAACAATAGGCTTCCAGTGTTTACGGATTGTGATTTTTGTACCAAATTTTGTTCGAATCGGTCCAATCGTTCGTCAGTTATCGTCTCCACAGACTCACTGACACACACACACACACACACACACACACACACACACACACACACACACACACACTTTCACACACACACACACACACACACACACACACACACACACACACACACACACACAGACAGACATCACTTCAAAAATGTTTGATTCGTGATCAGGGATGTTTGAAACGTGCTCGAATTTGAACGAAAACTCGAATTCGAATTTTCGAACCCGTCACAATACTTTCCTTATGCATTATGTATATAAGGAAAGTAAAAATATACAGTGGATTGTTCTTTTAAAATAAACGCTTGGTCATCAAATATGGCCATGATGTCAGAAAAAACATTTTTCAATGTAGCTTTCCAAAACACACACATACATACACACACACACACACACACACACACACACACAAAACGATTTTAAATCATTTTTGGGGGAGGTGGAGTGTCTATCCAATGGATATTCTAGTACACAACCAAATTTCGCGTTCTTGTGCTAATTCACAATTTATCTGTAAAATATACGTCTTCCACAAACATATATTACGAAAATCAGCTCAAACTGTATTTGTCCGTAAATTTTGAAAATTAAATCTAGTATGTGGATGATAAGAAATGCATAATCAATCATCATGAAAAAAAAAAACCCAAGAAAACCCCAGAAAATTTCAATTTCAAAGACGAATTCCGCTAAAATCAGATCCCCTTTACACATGGGACTTGCGAATCAGCTGTTTTATCCGTTTTTGATGGATCTTGCGCTGAACCGTATTTCTTAGAGGATGTATGGGTGATGTTTGTGAAATTATAGACAACCTTTGATTTGACAAATAAGAGCAATGTCGAATGAATTAATAAACGTTCTTCTACAATGTAACCTATACATAGTGCTGAAAAAAACGTGGCAACGCGCTTTATTTCCTTAAATACCAATCACGTATATCTATATTTGCAATCACTAAGTTTCCCAAAATAAGGCTAGCAGTTTTATGAAAACAGTCTCAAATATGTGACTGAAATTTCCGGGAATATTCAAAATCTATAATTTTATACGTACCCTATTGAGGAAAAGTTCTGATTAGCAGGATATTCCTTATGACTCCATCGGCTAAAATAAAATAGTTTTATCTCTTTACTTGCAAAATTAGTTGGAACCTGCTTAATAAGAGTCTTTCATCATCAACAATGCCTCGACAGTTGACTGTGAGCCACAGCGTTCCGCAAAAATTTCATCTAAACGATCTTCCTTGGAACAATGCTTCTCCATATTTTTATGTTTAGCATCTCAAATTCCTTGTCCACACAGTCTATCCATAGCAACTTCCGTCTATCTCTAGGCCTTTTTCGGTCGGTAAAGACATAAAAATGTTTTTTGTGGTTCTTTTGCCATTCTTAGCAAATGTCATGCCCATTTCATTCTATTCATTTTAATGCATTTGATTATATGAGAATCTTTATATAATCTGCATATTCTTCTCCAAATACCATTTTCCTGAATCCTAAATTTCACCAAAAAATACTGCTCATCATTTTTCTTTCACAGATGTAAAGAGATTTCTTATCATGCTGTGTGACAGTCCAGCTTTCTGAAGTATAAATTTAGTATTTTATACAGCTGTCATTTTGTTCCTGTCCCAATCGGGTGAATTAAAGTTTTACCTAAAATTGTAAGTGCGGGTTTAGATAAATTAATAATAAAGGAATCTGTACATTTCCCCTAAAAATTCCTTAAATTCTTAAATTGGCCCTCAAGTTTTGACTTTCAGTCAGAAATAGGCATGACAAAATATATATATTTTTTTGTACCTTTAGGAATTTCTGTTTTAAGAATTTTGAATATTTTGTTTTAAATAATGAAAGCATAAGTAATATTCTGCGGATTGAAACTTTTGCTCTCTGGGTCCAGAAAGAAGTTAGATTTTGAATATTTCCCAAAATACCAATTACAAAATTGATAATGTTTTAATAAAATTCTACCTTATTTTTAGAAACTCTATAATTAATTGCAAGTATAAGATTTATTTTTAAAGAAATAAAGTCAGTTACCATCTTTGTAGGATTCTTTCGGTGCTCAACCCTGCATATTTTTATTAAGAAATATATTTGCAAATAGATAAATTTATAATAGATAAATTTTTAATGCAAATACATTGATTTTTTTTTATTATTTTCTTATGTTAATGTATGCAGAAAGTATTGTTTGCCGAAAAATTTTAGTATTCAAGATTTTGATTAAGAAGCGAGTATTAAGACTTCTGAACTTATTCAAGAGTTTTCTGAAAAATGCATCTCTGTATGTGGAAGTAGATAGGTGTGCGATTGTGATTTTTGGACATGATGACTGGGGAACGGTTGGAAGTTATATCGCCATGAAAATTTAGGACTGGGTACTTCATTAACCAGATATTTATGTAACAGCCTTTATGCCAAATGATGTGTACACTTAATTTTTGTCTCAATTATTGGACATTTTATTCTGTTTTGCATATTTATTTCACATACTCATACAGATTTTCAGAAATACTCCAAATGACATCTTCAGAATTGGAGATGGAAATTCTTAGCGAAAACCTATACCCACATATAAATTCGATGTTGAATCTATATCAATCATTATCTAAGCTCTATCTATAGCCAAACTTGAGAAATAAATGTTTCAAGAAAAATTTTTGAGGCAGAAGTGGATAAAGAGCTAAAAGTGAAAGTCTCTAGTAAGCCCACCATTCCTCTTCATAATTTGATGCTGAATTCATATCAGTCATCATATAAGCAATAAGTCATGATCTATAGTAAATCCCAAGAAACAGATGATTCCAGAAAAATGCAAAAAATTGAATAGGAAGTGATATTTCCAGAAAAAGGTAGAGATCCTTAGCGAGTTAATCTAACTCCTTCCGGAATTTAATGTTCAATCCATATCTGTCATTATTTAAGGTCTATTTATAAACAACCATGAGAAATAAATGTTTCAATATTTCTTTAAACCGGAAGTGGAAACGAAATCGGAAGTGAAAATTCTTAATTAATTTTTCTATCACCTTTGAAACTCGATGCTGAATCCATATTAGTAATCATCAAGTTTTATTTATAGCCAATTTTGGGAAATAGATGTTTCAGATAAAATTGAAATATTTGAATTGAAAATGGGAAAAGAATCAGTAATGGAAATCATTAGTGAATCCTGCATTCACCTCCGGAATTTGATGCTGAATCAAAATATATCAATAACTGAGATATATTTGTGGTAGATCCTGAGAAATATATGGTTAAAGGAAAATTTTTTCGCAAAAATAATAGTATAGCAACATTTCAGCCACCCGAAACTGAAATTGAGTAATATTTTCTGTCATTCATGGGCAGCACTAACTTTCTGTCAGCTTGAGAAAAGAAAAATTTAAGGTTTTTTTTTTTCAGGAAAAAGTGTAAACGAATATCTATTACACGAAAACTTAAAAATTTTTATCTCATTATCTCACTGATTAAGCTACAGATCTAAACAAAAATGATGAATGTATGAGAAAAGGGAGTTAATTCTTGCTCGCTCTAGATATTTCAATATAGAAAATATTTTATTAACTTCCTCACCAAAAGGTAAAATCTGATGTGGGCAGCAAACGACTTTTCCTGCAGAGACTTTCCCTGCAGACTTATATCCACGTTCTCTTTATTTTAATTAAATTTAATTCACTTTTAATTCAATTTTCGTCCTCATTTGATAACTGGACTTATTTTCAAAGGTAGCGTGGAGAAAATACGAAAAAAACTAATATATCTCGAGAACGGCTAGTTCTAGTGTAATGGCGTTGGTCTTATTCTTTTCTTCGCTAAAAATTACGTATTAAACAAGCATTTTATGGATATATTTGACCATACGTAGCTTTTTAGTTTAGATTTTGACAATTTTTGCGGGCCATTTTTCAAAAAAAGCCTGGTTATTTTTTCCGAATCATACCAAAATCTAATCTGCTCCAGGGTGACCCATAAGTGACTCATCTACCGAATTTTGTGAAATTCGGTCCATTAGTTTTTCAGCTAGAGTGGATACAAACTTTTGCGGGCCATTTTGCAAAAAAAAAGGCGGGTTCTTTTATACCGAATCCTACCCAAAACTAATCAGCACCAGATTCGCCCATAAATGACTTACCTACCAAATTTTGTGAAATTTGGTAGATTAGTTTTTTAGTTAGAGTGGATACAAAATCTGCACAGACAGACAGACACACAGACGTCACGCAAAAAGGTTTTTTTCTTATTCTAGAGGTCTCGAAACGTGTAGATCCGTCGAAAACTCGAGTTGCGATTTTCGACATGATTACAATACTTTCCCTATACATTACCATGCATTGCAGGGAAAGTAAAAAGCATACTAAACGATAATTCTTATTTCAGTACTATAAATGCCAGAAAAATACGGCTAACAAACGTTGACGTAAATATGTACTAGTTATGTGTGATCCAATATGGTGATGCTCATTATATTAGTGTTGTTCATACATGTGTAAGATCTTCCCTATATCGAATATCAGTTCTATTAAAAATATTTTGCTGCCCTACAACTATTCATACCAATTCTCGATCGCTAACAAAACCCACGCGATAATCTCCCTCTAATATGAACTGATGTATATCTAGTATATCAGTAACATATTTGGACTCTAAATAAATTAAAAATATCGACATCTATTGCCAAATATGTCGTTGCAAATTGTATCATCCAAGGCAAAAATTTTACCCACATCGATCTCCTATTTACTTTGCTCCTGGTCTCCTCCACATTTCCTTCATCATATTGCAAATCTGCATGAAGATAACGTCACCCGAGGACTCATTCGATACCACCATTTAAACAACTGCCCGAAGAGCAACATCAAGTAATTAAGTCTCGAACGACAGATTTACGCCTGTTTATGGACAAACAGTAGCAAGATCAGATTTAGCATCATGGGAATTTAGTTTCCCGAGAAAGTCTGTGCTTTTTTATTCACTTGTATTTCGGATGGAAACCAAGGGGGATGTTATAGTTTTTAAATTATATTTATTTGGAAGTTCTGATTAAAATTTAAATGTCGATCTGGGGTGCTTGTAAAGCTATAGATGCATGTTGTCAGGGGGTTGAGTTTGTTAAAAAAGATTTAGTTCAATTGCATAAAATGAGCAATAAATTCATCTAATCTACTCATCCGGGTATTCTAAAATATGCTGAATGTCTGTAACGTGAGGGTTGGTTGAACTCAGAGATCCTAGTTTGTATATAATCACGTAAATTTATGTTACAGACCTCAATGATGACCAGTATGAAGTTGGTGCACAAAACACTAATAGCATTAGTACACCCTTATAGCATGCTTAGATACATCGGCGTATTCATTATTACGAAGATTTTCATCCTATCGGATTTCAAATACCACAGTAATGTCAAACTGAGATATATTGCGAAGAATAAAATGCTCAGCTATAGAGTATAATTTCAATGAGGATTTTTCGCTGGGAAGAGAAACATATTCTGCTTTACTTTGTTTTTAAGTCCTTCTACAGAGGTAAACAAATTTATATGTTGGTGACTAATTGTAATTGCAATTTATTTTTCATAGAATAGAAAATAAGTGTGTGTATTACTGGGATTGCAGAAATAAATTAAATTTCAGAGAAATTCGTAGCAGTAGTGCAGACAAGTTGTAAGTCTAACATTAATAAGAAGTGTGCAACATAATTTAATTAACATTTTTTTTATTAATACTTTTTGTTCTAGCAATGGGCTCAAAGTTGCATAAAAACTTGAAGAAACATCAAATTAAGTTTTCCAAAACAAAAATTTTCCCATTTAAATTGCGATTTTCTTGAAACGTTATATATTACTACATCTAATAATAACAGTTAATTTTATTTCAATACATTAATATACTCTATATTTTTAAGAAACTCTATTTGTGCTTGCAAAACGCGAAAAAATATTAAAAATTCGTGATTCGGAATTCATTTTGTCCTGACATGCACTTTTATTTATCTATCAATTTATCAATGTTGACATTTTCCCATCCTATGGATGCAAAAATGTTTTGTATAATTTAGATACACGAAAGAACATTATTTGTAAAGAAGTCTGTATTAAAACACTTTGAACACATGTTGTTGTTGAGACCCAGACCGTCCGACCTACCAGAAAGGTGTAAGGTAACTGTATGGACGGCCGGGAAGTGCCACCCAATTTAGACCGGAACCCAGTGGGGGAGGCATCCACAGGGACCGTACCCTCCTTCCCCTACCACCAACCTCTCGGAAGGACTTACGGACCCACATGTTTAACGTGATCGTACTCCGCATGAACACGGCGGCATTTGTGGTAGCGTGCAAATCTAGCGCGCAAACACTTTGAACACATGTGTATTGGTAAATATTTTAACCACTCCAGCGTTTTGCCCTGAATTAAGACTTGAACAAACACTTAAATGACATACACATACACATATAGAGACATCGTCTGAAAACTGTCGTAATGTTTCAGAAGTGTAATGAAATTTATTCATTTCAATACACTATTTATTCTTCTCTATACATTAAAAATTCGAATACCACAGCCACGTGCCTTGCCTGACTATTCGTCTCAGCGCTACGAAATATCCATTCTACCCCGGCGGGGGACCAATGAAATCAGGGCCTCTCGGGCAAAATTAATGTCCCGCTAACTTGTGGCAACACCCTTCGATTCTAACCTTTTTCATTCTCAACTTTACCCCCTGGAAAATAGTCGTACCCGTGAGATCTTCATTGGGCCTGCCAATTCGCCGGGGTCCCCTCTGTCCCGTATTATGTCCCATTCAGCCCCATGTCATTCACCATGAGTTAGTGTTATTGCCAGGGTGAGAGCGTCGCACAAGAAAAGCGTACAGACCGCATGACTATTGATAGGGGATACCGAGTAATGAACCCATTTAAGACTCTGTGTGCACCTATTTGTGCGGTGATGTTTTGATGTAGTGGCTGTCGTAGTGATTTGTTGAGGTCGCTTACGACTAGATTCATGAGGTACCCCGACAAAACCAGTAACTACCGCGACTCTATAATGCATTGTTGTTAAAGTCACCGGCGTATAGTGCGGTATATATTACTCGTTGCATTGAGAGGGGGTTTTTAGCGTTCTTCTGATGTGTGTGCGTTCCATTTTTTTACAAATTCGAAATGAGACAAATATCCGTATCTATGACTCTCACAAAGAAGCTGAGTAAAGTCATCTACCTGTGATTGCCCACTTTGTGAGAAATATGATTTTGGATACTGTGTGAATAAAAAAAAAAGAATGCATATGTGGAAGTGGGAAGGGAAAGTCTTGTCAGCTATTATGAAGGGTTCGATTTTCTCACAAAGTCTACAGTCTGCAAGCTTTTAGTGAAGCTTCTCAAGACAACAGTTCTTAATTAATTCAGTCCCACTTAATTTTACAATTTTAATCCCACATTTTTGAAGTATCGCATTCTGTTTTCTCTAACTTGGACCCCTTGAGACTGATATTTAAAACTGAAACCCCCCAAATTGAATTTCAAAATATACCAATATCAATAACACTTTTCCGTTCATTAAATGTAATTTTCATTTTCATGTCATACATAGGTTTAATTATTTTTTATTGGTATTTATTGTTTTCGTCATTTAATTAAAATTAATATACTTATAATGGGATGGAGCTTGTTTTAATGCCTTTTACAAGTTTAAAAATTCATACACGAAGCAAATAAAACTTATGCAAAAAAAAAAATAACATGATAAACTCCATAAGAAATACAAAAGACAACTAACCTCAGCAGTCGGTTCACAGTGGTCACCTTTTATTTTGCTGTCTTTCGTAAGTTTTTTATAGTTAGCCAAAAGATGGAAGCTGCGAATGGCAATGAGAATATTAGTTTTATGCTTGAAAAAAAAATGTAAATAGAAGTGTTAAAAATAAGACAATTTTCCACACTCTACCGTATATATTTCATTTTCATGTAAAATGTAAGTTCACAAGTTGTAAATGCAAATTGTTACAATTTCAAGATTTTAAATTATTTACGTTGCACTTGGTAATTTGGTGGTTTTATTAAATCAAATTGCTAAGATTTTCATAAATATGAAAATTTATCAAACAGTTTATCTGAGCGTACCGGAACTGATTAGGTGGGATTTCACATAATTTTTTTTTACTAAAAACAATCATGTGCTAAATATAAATGTGTTCGTATCTTTAATTTTAATTTATAGAATTTTTTCCGGTCATGATATAAAAAAGAACTACTTCTATATTTTTAATTTTGCAAAAGTCCAATGGGCACCATGAGTGAATTGCCAACTGTAATTTTCATGAAAATCTGATTGTTCTTCAGTTATAGTTGTCACATGTGTACACATTTCAATTACATAAATAGGCACACTACACACACGCTGCACAAAAATAGTCGTACTTGATTTAAAACGTAAGTTCACTTAAAGCTGTTACAATTTCAAGGTTTTAAATTATTTACGTTGCACTTGGTAATTTGTTGGTTTTATTAAATCAAATTGCTAAGCTTTTCATAAATGTGAAAATTTATCAAACAGTTTATCTGAGCGTACCGGAACTGATTGGGTGGGATTTCCCATAAAAAATGTTTACTAAAAACAATCATTTGCTAAATATAAATGTGTTCGTATCTTTAATTTCAATTTATTGAATTTTTTCCGGTCATGATATAAAAAAGAGCTACTTTTATATTTTTAATTTTACAAAAGTCTAATCGGCACAAAGTCAACTGTAATTGTCATGAAATTCTGATAGTTCTTCAGTTATAGTTGTCACATGTGTACACATTTCAATTGCACAAATAGGCACACTACACAAGCGCTGCACAGAAATAGTCGTATTTGAGAAGATAGTTGAATCGTATCCTTAGAATACATCCTTAGAATGTGTAAAATCTAACAAAGCTCGATTTCCAATATTTAATTCTTGTTACTGTTAGAAATAAATGATCTCTACTCGCTATGGAAGACAGACAAATCCAAAAACACTGACTCTCGCCTTTCCGCCAGAAAAGGAATGTGTTTACATCGTGTGATCTGCGCGCGCATCATAAGACACTACCGGTACACTTACGAACTGAAGTTCTGTTCTGTGTTGTTGATGTTTCGAATGATGTCGGAGCAAAATGCTTGTTTCTTTTCTGTGTAATTTTAAATGCAGAATCTAATTAAATAATATTTTTCTTTCAATCAAGCGCAATTATTCCTGACATCAAGATGGTAACCAAACACAATAAAATGATATTTCTTTTAAGACTTTAGGGGAAACGAAGTCAAATTGCCCTACGCCCTTCACATTCAGATTTGTTGTGGTTCGTCATTTTGCATAACAAATAATGAGAATTTATTCACTAAAATAAATAATGCAAACAAATCTGAAGTTATTGTTGCTAACGGTAAAGCCTTAACCGCCTATGGGTCAGGCGAAGTAAAAATAAAAAGTCGAGCCTCGGATGGAGAGATAAGACAAGTAACACTACAGGAAGTACTATTTGTGCCAGAACTGAAAGCTAATTTATTTTCCGTACGAAAAGCAACACAACGTGGATGCAAAGTAACTTTTACTAAAGACAACTATCAGTTAACTTACAATGATGAAGTATTCTTAAAAGGAAAAATAAAAAATAACCTATAGGAGCTAGACCTGCTCACACCACAAAACAAAAATGTTACATATATGGTAAATAACTGTAACAACCCCAATTGTGTTACATTATGGTACAGAAGAATGGGCCACAAAAACTTCGGCTCTATAAAGGAAATTAAATCGAAACAGTTAGCCGAAGGCATAAACATCAACGAATGTAAACATGAACTAAATTGCGAAACTTGTATAAAATCAAAACTCACCGACATGCCATACCCCAAATCTACTCAAAACAGGGGGACTCATATTCTACAACTTGTGCACAGCGACGTATGCGGACCAATGCAAACTCCCACCATAGGAGGAAAATAATACGTGCTAACATTTATTGATGATTTCTCCAGGTACACTATGACCTATCTCTTATCAAAAAAGAGTGAAGTTTTGTGTAAACTGAAGGAATACATCGCTTTTACGACAAAAAAATTCGGAAAAAACCCAGAAATACTGAAAAGCGATAATGGCGGCGAATACGTCAGTAAAGAATACGAGGAATATCTAAGTGACAACGGCATACATCACCAGTTGACCGTGCCACACTGTCCATCCCAAAATGGCGTAGCGGAAAGAAAAAACAGGTCACTAATCGAGATGACACGAGCTATGTTGTCAGAAGCAGATTTAGGCAAAAAATTCTGGGGAGAGGCTATAAACACTGCCAATTACCTACAAAATAGACTTCCCACAAAGGCCAATTCAAAAACACCGTACGAAATGTGGACTGGTATGAAACCAAATCTTCGTCATTTAAGGGTCTTTGGCTGCAAAGCATATTCCTACATCCATAAAAGCAAACGAGGAAAATTAGATGAAAAAGCCCAAGAAGGAATTTTTGTCGGATACGACGACAGATCAAAGGCTTACAGGATATATACAGAAGGAAAACACATAACACTTGCTAGAACAGTTAAATTCCTCGAAAAATCAATGCAAATTTCAGAATTAAGCTCAAAGGAATTATTCGAAGGACCAGATAGTGAAGTCGAAATAACTAATGCTCAAACAAAAGAAAAACCTGAAGAGGGTGAGATTGAGTTTGAGGCACCGTCAGATGATGAACAAATAAATTCTGATAACATAACCGCCAATCAACCTCGCAGATCCGAGAGATCGAACAAGGGAGTACCTCCCGATCGACTCATCTACTTAGCGCAACAAGCTAACACCGTCGAACCCAGAGACTATAATGAGGTACTAAAAATTAAGAGCCCACAAGAGAAACAAAATTGGCTAGACGCTATGGAAGAAGAAATGCAATCTTTGCAAGAAAATAACACATTCACACTGATGGAACCCCCGCATGGAAGAAAAATAGTTGGTTCAAAATGGACATATAAAATTAAACACGACTCTCAGGGAAAAATAGCTAAATACAAAGCTAGACTGGTAGCAAAAGGATTTTCACAAAAATACGGTGAAGATTATTACGAAACTTTCGCACCAGTGGTCTCACACAGCACAATTAGAGCATTCCTGACAGGAGCAGCATATAGAAAACATAACGTACAACACATTGATATCAAAACTGCTTTCTTACACGGGGATCTAGACGAAACAGTTTACATACAACAGCCAGATGGCTACATCTCCCCTGGTAACGAAAACAAAGTATGGAAATTAAATAAAGCTATATATGGGTTGAAACAGGCCGCAAGAGCCTGGCATCTAAAAATAGGTGACTCTCTAAAACAATTAAAATTCGTGCAGAGTACTACTGATCCATGTCTATTCAAAAAGGGAAAAGGAAGAGAAACTGTCTATGTAATCGTATATGTGGATGATATTCTAATATCAGGATCAGAAGAACAAATTGACAAAACAACGAAAGAATTGGGCAGGCAATATGAATTAAAAAATTTGGGTGAAGTTAATTATTACCTTGGAATTAGCATAAGAAAAAACCATGATGGAGATTATCTATTAAATCAAAAAAATAAGATTGAAGAAATTGTAGATACATTTAATTTGCAAAATTCAAAGCCCTATAGTACACCAATGGAAACTGGATATTTGAGAAATGAAACAGAAGAAAACCTGCTTCCTAATAACACCAAATATCGCCAAGCTATTGGAGCTCTTCTATATATTGCCACGGTCACAAGACCAGACATCACAGCCGCAACAAACATTTTAAGTCGGAGAAATGAGAAACCACGTCAAATGGATTGGAACGCAGTAAAGCGTCTAATAAGTTATCTAAATCATACAAAGGATCTAAATTTGGTAATAAAATCAACGACAAAACCAATTCTTACAACATACGCTGATGCCGACTGGGCAAGCGATAAAACGGATCGGAAATCCACGAGTGGTAATCTTTTCTTAATTGATGATTCTCCTATACACTGGTTAAGCAAAAAACAATCATGTGTTGCGTTTTCCTCAGCAGAGGCGGAATATATATCCGCTGCTAACGCAGTTCAAGAAGTACTGTGGTTAATCAACCTACTCAAAGATCTCGATATGCTTCAACAGCTCCCGATTACTATTTTCGAAGATAACCAATCATGTATAAAAATGATTGAATCACCGAAGTACATGTCAAAAACCAAACATATTGACATCAGATTCCACGCCATAAGAGATTTTCAGGAATCGGGTGTAATCCAGTTGAGTTATCTTCCAACTAAGCTAATGACAGCGGACATGATGACAAAACCGCTGCCAAAGCCTGAATTTTTGAAGCACAGATCCAAACTGCTACAGCCGTGATATGCAGCTCCAGAGATCAAGGGGGACTGTTAGAAATAAATGATCTCTACTCGCTATGGAAGACAGACAAATCCAAAAACACTGACTCTCGCCTTTCCGCCAGAAAAGGAATGTGTTTACATCGTGTGATCTGCGCGCGCATCATAAGACACTACCGGTACACTTACGAACTGAAGTTCTGTTCTGTGTTGTTGATGTTTCGAATGATGTCGGAGCAAAATGCTTGTTTCTTTTCTATGTAATTTTAAATGCAGAATCTAATTAAATAATATTTTTCTTTCAATCAAGCGCAATTATTCCTGACATCAAGATGGTAACCAAACACAATAAAATGATATTTCTTTTAAGACTTTAGGGGAAACGAAGTCAAATTGCCCTACGCCCTTCACACAGAAAGGTAAGCATTTTACCTTATTATAATTATGCTGTTTATAAAGAAAAATGATAGTAACATATTTTCTCATTAGTGAGGCAGAGTGCCATTACCTATGCACAACCGAGCTCCTATATTTTTATCAGTTACAATACCTCTCCTATATATAGCATATTATGCATAACATTTCGTGAAAAAAATAGCCTCAGTCTGTATAGCTAAGTTCTCAAGTGCTGTTAGGAAGGTATAAAAGTTTACTTCAAAAAATTCTTCAAAGAAATGTGGATAGGGCAAGGGAAATAGCCCCCTCAATTATTGCGGCTTCTATTTGATTACGTTACTAATTGTAGAAACGTCCCCTTTGAGAACATAATCTTTATTTTTATTAATTAGTTATTTATCGTTCTTAGATTTCTTCTTGCGCCTGCGCAACGGACGTATTTATCATTAGCTGTGGCTACTAACATGTCACCCCTAAATGTGGCAGTTAAAAAATGTTCCGCTAGCTGTGGGGCACTGCAGCTGGTAAATATAGAAACATGTTTTAAATACAGATTAGAAGGAAAATTAAACAAAAGGTTAAAGCATGAATAAATTTTAAGAATATTTAAAAAATATTCCAACACGCCCCTATTAAAAGGTCACACTTACATGTTGTTAATTTATGTTGGAAAATTAAGAAAATATAAAACATTCAAATTCTTTAATTTGTTTTAAATATTCTATTTAAAAGCATGCTGAGTTGAAGAGTTATTATGCTAAATTATTTCATAGTCCACATGCAGTCTGGGGACCAGGACGCAACTGGACAGCCCTGTCCAGACACATGTACAGTACCTTCAGACATAAAATATACTCTACAGACATATGATACATAAGGGTATTTACAAAATTGGGACGTTGCGATTCTATGAGGAAACGTGTTGCTCTAATTTGACATAATCTAAAATTTAAACAACTATATAGTGTATTTTTATACCGGACAACACGTTTCCTTATAACCAACCAATCTGAATGACCATGGTTATTTGTTCTGTCAACTTCATTTAACTGCAGCCTTATTTGGCGCAGCTTACTAGACTCTTACAAATTAACTATTTACATTCAAATGATTAACGTAAGAGAATTCTATATAGAATATACCATTGTAATATTAGCGGTATATGTGGGCGATACGCAAAAATATCCCTTTTCAATTGTTTAAAATTTCATACTCTGTGGAGATAAATTAACGCTATTCGTTTCGATCAGCCGAGGGCTACTCAAACCACCTCTGTCGAAAAAAATTACCTATGACCTGTCAAGCTACAAATGAAATAAGGTGATATTTATATTTGAAATGGCAGAATTAGTTCCAATATAAAATCTATGACAAAAAATTATTTCATTTTTCGCATATTTTAATCGTTATTTTAGCATCTACGGATATAGTGATTTGGAATGAATAAATCAACTTAAAAATGTACTCTCTACCCCTACCCTCTGTTTCTTATATTTTGCAAAGAAACACTACTTTAATGCCCCAAGAAAACTCCGAATGCCAAATAAAAATGGGCGTGGAGAAATGTGAGCGTGGCTATATACACAGTTGCTACTTCTTCCGTCAATTCACAAATTAATTTTGTAGATATTTTCTAAATAACGGTTGTTTTCTATAATTAAACATAATTGTCATGATTTTCAATTCGTTTAGTTTATTATAGGAAGCAGGGCGGCTACAACCTATTTCTGAACTCCTGTACAAAAGTGAAGTATAATTATTTGTAGGGATGTCATTAGTGGGGATACCTGACCTTTTAAAATTAAAGCACGAAACATTAAATGTGCATAATTCACGAAGTTTTGCACCGACTGACTCCAAATTTCGCAGAAAAATAGTCTTACGTGGTATGCATTCATACAAATTTAATTTAGACAAAGCATGTATATGGAGGGGTTTTATTTACTCCTGAATTGCTGCAGCAGTATGATTCGTAGAGATGATACACATTCTGAATGACGAATAGAGAGACTAAGTTATGCCTAATATGGAATATGGACCCCTCAAACCCTGATACAGATCTGACACTGTCGATTCATCCTTACAATCGATTCATCCTTGCAATCGATTCATCCAGGGTAGCAGAACGCAAAGATTGCTATTCCTGAATAAGAGCAATTTGCAGTTCATGGAGGTTGGCGAGAGAGGATAGGAGGGAAGACCGATTCTCCGAGGGCATCTCAGCCATGTTAGATAGGATTAAGTTGTGGAAAATATGCTGGCTCCTCCATACGTTCAATTCCTTTAATCTGAAAGTAGTCCTTCCCTAGGTTTGCTCTATGTTGAAGACCCAGACCGTCCGACTCATCCAGAGGACTTGAGTATCTATTTGGACGGCCGGCGGTTTGCTCTATGTGGACAAGCGTGCATTCTATAAACAAATATCCGTCGTACATCGTCGATATACTGTAGAGGGTGCTTAACGATACTATAGCAGCCAACTCCAAACTAATTAAGCAGCCAACTCTGACATAGTTATCAACCAACTCCTCTGGCATAATGAAGCCCACCGAAGCCGGAAGCATAATTCATTAACGTTAGTTCTGTTTGTGTGTTCACTTTAGGAAGTTTTATTGAGATAATTATAGGTGGGAATTCTGCACCGATCTGCTCTAATTATGCTAGAAAAGGTTTTATATAATTTCTCTTTCCCAGAAACGAAGAAAGAAAAAACTGGATAATAAATTATCGGCGGATCATTGTATCCCCGGTACAGATATATATATATATATATAAGAAAGATATAATAAACAAAACAAGTAATAACGAAATATTTAAATCAACAAAGCAGTTAAACCAAGGCCACAATACCGAAAAATGAAATATCCAACACTGGCTTAATTTATTTATATATATATATATATATATATATATATATATATATATATATATATATATATAACAAGTTTTCTTTCTTCAATTGAGTATATTTGTTTTCTTTATGGGGGAGGAGGGGGGAGAAATTATAGTCGTGATAGCTAAAGTAGCCCCCTCCCCTCTGGCAGCAAAAAGGTTGGACATCACTAAGGTTGTTTATTGTATCATTCATGAATATGGCAGTAATTTTTCCAATAACCATGTAATGTGAAATAAATGTAATAGATTTATTGTAGCAGATTCATTGTCGTAATTTTAGTAACAGATTTGTTGTCGTAATTTTTGTAACAGATTCATTGTCATAATTTTTGCAACAGATTTAATGTCGATTCTTACTCTTTAGACAGTGTTCTACAAATTTTTAATTGGCATTTTTTCTTCTATCTCGCTCTGTTACTTTGTTCGTTATGCTAACTTTTAAATTCTGAGCTGGAATTACTCTTATTTGATCGAGCATGATAATTGTACTATATATAAACCCAACGAGCACACTCATGGACCTTTTTTTTTACAAAATTATTGCAGTGCTTAGGATCTTTCTTAGAAACCCTGTATATCAAGTAAAATGCACAATTTTCCATTTCCTGTATAAGTACAAAAGTTTTCACCAGAATATAAATTAGTTCTACGTAAAAAATATTTGGTCATGATATATCAAAGTAAATTTATAAAGCGCATGCGGTTTGCGTTGACACACCTAAAAATGACCTATAAAAGAGTGAAAACCACAGGCTTATTGGTAATTTCCTATTGGTAATTTCAGCCCATTGGTAATTTCTGTCGCACTCCTTCGTCATGTCAAAAAAGAAATGTGTACTACTCGAAGGATTATATACAACTGCGCAGACACATGGTTTCTATAATCTATACTCCTAATGCCTTTGAAACAATTGTTGGGGAGGTACAAGTCATTTATATTTACAGATTTTACATTAGATTTGTCAGGATCCGAAAAACGGAATTACAGTTTAAAATAAGAACACGATTCATGAAGTTTATTTTTAATATATTATAAAACTATTGAAATTTAAGCGATTGATATTTAAAACATGGGAATATTTGTGAAAACAATAACACTGAAATTCTAAGAATTATTTGAAGCAACGATTGGAAATATTGAGGTTAAACGAGTAAAACAATTTATTTCAATGCAATATTTACATCCACCGAGGAAATAACTAAATATAACTAAAAAAAAAAAGTTATTCGTTAGAAATGATCATTTCGGCATTTTGAAATATATATCATATTTTTTATAGCATTTTCTGTGTAGTACAATTTTTAATATAAAAATATTTCTTACACTTTTGAAATTTAATCCAATCATTATATATTTATAATAAAAATAATATCTCTGAGGATATAAAAAAAGTATGTGATATTAGAACAACGCATTTAAAGTTTTATTTTGGATGTAATCTAACTTGATGAAGCGAAAGATAATTTGGAAAGAACATCCAGGGCAAAATAATGGTTACGAAATAGGGAACCAGATGGCAGCACTAGCGGCTTCAATGAGACTGCCATCAGAAAGTCAATGGAATAAGCAAATCATGCAGTATTTGCATAAACATTCGATCCCAAAATTATTATTAGCACAAAAATTCCGGGATGCATCCAAATTACTAGAATTTGTGAAATGATTTTTTCTAGGTTTTGCAGTTACTTAAAAACTGGAATAGAGAAATATAATGGATTTAAGGCACCACAATTAAATTTCAAAATTCCTTAACGTAGTATAACGCACAATTCAAAGTAAAGTAGCTCTCTCATCACAGATAACATAAAAAAAAAAAATGTCAAAAGCTGAAACCTCTAAGGTGATTCACAAATATAAGTCTACTGTGTTGCCGGCTTTAAATATCTTCACGATATCACTCCTTCATGAGAATACAACGGTTAAGATAATACTCACAGAACCCGCCTATAAGGCCAAAATTATGCTCGCTCCTCCAATACAGATAACAGTAACAGGACCGTCCATGGAGGGGGGGGGGGGCAAATATGTCTATGAACTCACACTGTCCAGGCTCCAGAGGGGGCCCGGAACAGCAATACCTTTTTTAGGCTGGAGAAGACGTACAATGCATAAAGAGCTGAAAATAAATGTGGAGAGTGTCCATAATAAATTCTTGTAGGGGGGCGTCTCACAAATTGTATTAATAATTAAAGAGTTAAACAATTTTGGCTTGTTTTATTGAAAATATGGTTCTATTTATGGATATATAAAAATGGTTTCAATATTTTGACCTTTTTTTTTTTTTTTTTTTTTCGAAAAATCTAAACTGATTTGATCCGAGCGATTTTTTGCTTACTTTCACTCGAAATATCTTATAAGTTATAAAATATAAACGTAATTAGTAAACAAAAAAAATATTTAGTAGGAAATCTAGTTATATTAATAATTTGTTTTTACAAATATTTTACAGTTTTCGAGGAATCGTCTTGTCAATTTCAAGATTGAAAAATTTTCGTTTATCGAGTTTGCAATGCTTATATCTCAAAAACTAAAGTTATTTATGAACTATAAAAGTAATTGTACTCCTTTAAAATTCCTAAAATGATATATAATTAGATTTTAGATCAGATTCTTAGTTATCGAAATATAGTGGTTGAAATTCCGATATTTTAATATTTTGAACTATTTAAGAAAAGTGGTTCTCATTTTGATTTCAATATTTGAATATTTTGAACTAATTTGAAAAGGTGGTTCTAATTTCGATTTTTTATTATTTTTAACTATTTTGAAGAAGTAGTTCTAATTTACACAGTTAATATTTTGAACTGAGTTGAAATTGCCTAAAGAAAACAATCTCCCACAAAAAAATATGTTTTTCACGCAAAGCCATTTCATCTCCATCGGACTGGAGCAACTGCCGATTTTTTAATTCACTAAAATATTTGTCGACTGCGAATGAGTATCCCGGTGCCAAAGATCCCTTTTCGAAGAAAAACGGTACAATAAATTACACATTTTAATTCTTTCTAGGACGAAAATGTTGTCGTACCCAAAAGATGTGCATATCATTCATTCTACACCTGAGATAATTTCCTCAATCGGAATTTCCGAATAGGATTTGGTCATTTTAGCCCAGAAAGGCGCTTGGGATATTAACCGTATGAGCATGTAACTTAACTACGGATTCAGTATGCGAAATTACGAAATAGCTTACTTTACGCATCCCTCGATACCCCAATTTTCGAATCGACTTCTGATAAACAATCTACGTGCCACGACCTTTCTTTAGAAACCTTAGTTCAAGACCCAATTTAGGTCCGGGCAAACATTCCTTTACACCCCCTCCACCTCCTCTCGACGTATATGAAATAAACAGGAATATGTTTTTTTTTTTCAAAAATATAATTGCATTCTAGAGAAATGTATAAACAATGAAACCCTTGCATATTAATGGAATTTAAATTACTGGCAACTTTCTCATTATATATCCAAGAAGCCAACATACTTTAAATGTTAAATTAGTACGGTCTTCCGAAATGAATTCTTCCAAATGGTATCCCAAAATGAATCTTGTCGCTGAGCAAACCTATTCCGATGGCTTTATCTTTCAGAAATGAGTCGTTAATTTTTACCACTTTCCAACATAGTTGAAAAGTGTTAATGACTTTATTCATTCTGTCTGTCTGTCCGTTCGCACGATAACTGCCGTAAAAATGACATATCAAAATAAAATATTAAAATGTTGTTCAGACGGTCTATGGAGTATATGGGAATGTAAACGAATAATATCACCCAATTAGTTTTGGATTGAACCCAGGTTCAAAAAGTGAAATGCATTCTTTTTTCCCAGTGTCAAAATCGTTACTTTTAAAGTTCTTTCAAATTTACATTTTGAGTTGCATCCTAATTTAAGCACTTTTTAAGCGAATTTAAAATTCACAAATTGCTTCGAAAATTTTAGGAAATATTCAAATTATCTCATAATATATATATATATATATATATATAAAATTTAGCAGAATATGTTGGGTAGTTTTTAAAATAAAAATTGAAATAATAATTACACCGATATAATATGAAGAGATCTCGTCACCCACTTCAAAATAAAATATGACATCCATCTTTTTTTTCCCAATCTAAAAATCATGATTTTTAAAGTTCTTTAAAATTTATATTTAGTGTTGCATCCGTCCTAAAACTGCTTTATTTTTGCGTATTTTTTGTGCATTTATACTCTGTGCCAACGGAATTACAATATTTTTGAGCTTAAATGATCATCAAACTTTGATTATTACTACAACGAAACCTAATTTTAACGTATGCAGAATGTAAACAAATCAAGCTGTAAGATGCGTTGTATAAGAATTGCTGACTTTTTTTAACGCAAATTATTTAGCTCTGAAGTCTGGAATATAGGTAATATGAATGAAATATTCATTGATTTTACATGGAGAAGTAGACGATTTTATAGCATTGCCTTTTTTGATGAAGTTTTAAGCATGGAGTTAGAAAGTACTTTTATCTACATGGTTTTAAGATTTTAAGTTTTTAAGTAAAATAAAGTAATGTAGTACTGTGACAATTTTAAAAATATCACCGCTGAATGTATGGCATTTTAGAGAAGTCTAAATAAAATTGCATTGCAATTGGAAAATGTTTCATAATTAATGCTTTATGTATGATTGATCTTTCTTGTTCAATATTGCAATTGTTTAATTTGTGGCCCATTTTACCTTATGTGGGTAGCTCCCCTGATTACCCCTGCATTAGCAGGCCCTACAGCGGCCACCTTGCTCTTTTCTGTGACCACAATCTCACACAGGTTTCAACTCTTCAATAAATACATAGATAAAGCTTCATTCTCACATTTGAGATTTTTTAACAAGTTTTAATAGAACAGTTAGTTTGGCGATATGTCACACAATAAATAAAATGGTCACTGATTAATTGAACCACATGGGGAAGGGGGAAGTCGATTTCAAAACTCCGGTTGGTTAAATTAGGAGCCCATTTTATAATGAAATTCAGCTGTTTATGTTTACACTTTAATCAATAAAGGGTCTGAGCCAGTGAATCTATTACTACTACTCCTTGGCATCATAGTCCCTTTAGAACTTGGGCCGCGGGATAGATCTCCATTCTTCACGGCTTTGATCTTCATTCATCAAGATTGTAACTTTCCTTTTTGTAAAATTATCCTCGACATCGTCGAGCAATTTTCTTCTTATCAATCCACGGGGTCTATATCAACCAGATTTTGTAATGAAGACCCTTTTAGTAGTTCTGGTGTCATTATTAAAATTTCCATAATTCTTTTGTTATTTCTATAACTCTCTATAATGGTCAATAAATTAATGTAAGTCAATCAATCAGTACTGTACTGAGCAGTTCAGTGGCTTTTTATTTCTATTAGATATCAACATTCACTTCATTGCGCCATTAGGTAAAATCTTAAAATGCAGTGTTTCTGTTGCAGATTAAAAGAAGCTAAACACAGACGGAGAACCCAGGATGCTTAAAGCGTACGAAGAAGAAGAATGGTTCAGCAAAAATATGGGAAGTTCTGAATGCAAGAGCTCCAGATCCAAAAGAGAAGTGCGCGCTTAGAACCAGGGCCCGACTTAGCCTAACTGGGGCCCTGGACAGACATCCTTTCGGGGTCCCCTTCACCTCTCAATATATATGAAATGAACAAAATATTTATCAAAAAAGGAATTGCATTCTAAAACAAGGTATACAAAAGGTGGTTCTTGCATATTTTAATGTAATTTAAATAATTGGCAACATTCTTGTCATAGCTAAAATGCCAACCTGCTAAATTAGTGCGGTTAAACGAATCTATTCACTTGACAAACATGTTCCGATAGCATACATTTGTTTTTGAGGAAGTGGACACTAATTTTTCGATGTTGCAATTGTTTAATGTAAGGCACCTTTGATGCGGGAGGTCCTTGATGACATCCAGACCCTGTTTAAAACGTCGCCACAGAAGCGATGCAAATCCCTGATCTACTCTAGATTTTGTACAACGACGATGGACTATTTACAGGACCATCCAAAATTGTGCACATCAAATTTTAAAATCGTATAATGCACATAATATACATAATCATATAAGAAATTAGAATGGTAGAATTTTTTTTCAGCTAGGTGTTACGTAAAAATATATCAGAAATATCGTCTACAGATCTTGTTTTACCAATCAAAGATCATGGCGCTTTCTCAAAGTGACTTTTTTTTTTTCAATTTTTGAGCAATATTTTATTTAGCCATTTTTATGAGAGGGTCGTTTAAGAATTTCAGAAAAAATGCCCATGCTCTAAACCCCCCTAACAGTTCGACAATTACGAGGTTAGTAAAAGCATTTACGACAATCTAAACCTGTGACAAACAAAGAGCGAGCAGCTTTCAATTTTAACTCGGGTTAAAGCGTCTGAAATAGAGACTCCGGGATGAAACGCTTCAATGACACGCTCATATGTCTAAAGAAATATTGTTCTAAAGAAAAGGTCTTTCATTCTGGAAAACGTCATGTTTTTCGCTTGGTAAAAATAAAAGAAGTCTAGAGTTATCATTGGATGTAATAAGGCCAGCAGATGATATTTCTGATATACTTTTGAAGGTATAGTAGTGCTATTTATCTTAAACAAAGAAGAAAAAAAATCCACTGTTTTCAATTTCTCTGTACATTAAGATTTTTTAAATTGATGACCGTGACTTTTAGATCACTCTGCAGAAGATTTCAAGCTCAGATTGATTTATAATAGCTCATTAAAATGATGGCATTCGTTTCGGAAGTTGTTTTTTAATCAATTTCTTACTTAGACAAAGTAAAGATAAATTGATTTTTCCATAGTATATTTGGAAGAGAAGCTTTTCTATGGTATGAAACTTTTCGTGCCATAGAATTCCGCCGATACATCACTTTCTAATGCGACTTAAAGTCACTGAAAATGTAGAGGCGTGTTTACTGGAAATTTCTTGCTGAATAACAAGTAGAACTCCGTCGACCAGCCTCATCAAATACGACGGAAAATCGCGGAGTATGCAGGGGGGAGGGGACGTACTTGGAATTTTCAACTAAAAGAAACAGAATATATTTTCATCAATAAATTAATTTTATCCAACGACGTATTCTTTTTTCCCGATGTTTAGAGGGGGGGGGGGGAGGACTTTTCAAGGTAGTAGGGGATCGACGGAATTCTACGATAATCTACCCCTCGTCATCACCAAGAATCAGCAATATCACGCCTTCACAAAAGCTGTTGAAACGCTATCCGACATTCAAGACCTCATTTACGCAAGTATTACACAACCCAACACGGCTCGCAAATTACAGTGTTTAAGAAATTCTCTCACTTATCAGAAATCTGCCCAATTTCTCGGCACAAACTGCGCGTGCGCGCGACCCACAAGAAGCGTGAAGGGCAACACCTATCTAATGAAGACAATTAAATGCAAATGAACGCTCAGCCTTTAAGAACGTTTTTCCCAGGCACTTTGAGGAGCTACCAGATGGTTTTTCGGTTTCGGAGCTTCCTGTTGCCGTAGCAACCTTGACACCAGGTTAGAGCTTTTATGCCACTAATGATTAGTTTCTGGTGTCTGCAGATATTTAAACAAAGCAAACGATTTGAATTTTAAAGTTTTACCGCGACGCGGTTGTTGGTTCTTTTTACCACAAATTTCATTTACATAATTGTTGTATAAGAATATGAAAGGCGTTGACTGATAGCTGATAATTGTTTTCTCTTCCTTTTTCCAGTTGAAATATTTTGAATTTATATTAAAAAGAAAAGAGGGCAATGTAAAGAATATCTCTACATCGCTGGAATGGTGTAGTGCTTAGCATACCACGGCATAAATCAGGAGACCTGGTTCCCGGAGATAAGTTTTCATGTAATAATTAAAACGAAGCTAGTTCCGAAAGTAGCTCCTTTAACCTGGATTGTAATCTGATTGTGGATGGAAATTTCATTGATATGGTAAAACTCAACCGTTTCGAATAAAATTCTGTGCTTGTCATAATGTATTTTTAGGTTATGACGAAGCGCGAATTTTAAATTTTGATCTATGTATTAAGATATCTGAGGTCAAAAGACATATAATGTTAAGTCTATGGAGAAAAATTAGTTAAAAAAGATTCTTAAAACATTATTTTCTATTTGTTTGGTACAACTTGTATTAGTTACTACTGAAATAAGCTGCAAGTTACTGTTACAAGTCGCAATTGCACAAATTACTAGGCTGTCTAGTACATTGATTATTTAATATTTATTATTTTGGATTTATTATTTTGAGCTTTTTACTACTTTCGTGAAATAACGTCTGAATTATTAATCATGTAACGAGATCTACTTCACTTCAAAAGCTTCATCCGCTTTGCAAGAGCCAGCCTGGTTAATAATACATAGGATTGGTTAATACAAAGGTTAATAATACGATATATACTAACTGGTTAACAAGCAGGCGGCCAATTTATACTATAGTGGCAGAGCGGGGATGGGGGGAGGGTCAATTAAAAGAAAATTGATTACAGACTAAATGGCTATGTGCACGATGAAAATGAGCGCTCAATTTTTAGAACACTGGTCAATTGAGGACTTCAATTTACGCATTAAGTTTATTTGATGTTGGAAAATGAAGTTAAAAATAAAAATTCGCATAATCTAATGATAAAATACAAATATTGATTGTATTCAGTGTGAAATTGGTATGCTACAGGAAATTATAATCAATGTAGAAGTTGTAACGTTAGATTTAAATATAAAGTGGTGTGGGAACGAAATAGTGTTATTAAAATTATTAAAAATTGCGGTTATCAGTACTTAATTAATCTGATGTCCCGCTTTTGCGTTACGAAATTTAAGAAATACATAAAACAAGATAATAAACTCACCTGTACAAACTCTGGGTGTTGAAATTCTGGAACCCAGAATAGTATACTGAAAGATAATAAATCAATTTCAGGATCATTTTAAATAAGAGTTGTTTTCACAGAAATATTATTTACATATTTTTTAAAAATGTTACACTGCTACTGAAGGAACAATTCAATCAAGGTTCTTTACAATGACGTCCTAACAAATCAACCCTGTAGGTTAGTGCAAAGATGTCTGAGGTCTGAAAGTGGCCCTAGTATGACTAGCATGGATTCAGTGGACTCTGGAATATGGAGCGCCGATTTCAAATCAGGAGGACAACGACCACACAGGATACTAACCTGGGTAAAAATAGTAGTTTCAGGAGGCTAATCTGAGATAAAAAAAGCAGAAGGTGGTCAGTTAGATTGTCAGTTGCACGTCAATCTGACATTAGAAGGTGAAGAATGCAGAGATAAGAGCTTGCAATTTCGTCCCAGTAGCTCAATGGTAGAACGTAGGCTGGCCAGTTCGGAGATTCAGGGTTCGATTCGCGGTTGGGACAGCAAGTTTCTTTACAATTTTCTAAGGCATATTTACGCATCCGTAATTTTTTAACAGCACTTTAGTCTATCATTATCACAACCGTGAGTTTCTGCTAAAATTTTCTCTTTTGCAGAGTCTAGAATCAACTATATCACCCGGCTACCTCTCCTTAAGAGATCTCCATTAAAATACTTCTTAGCCAAAGAATATCTCCAACATTTTACAAATTCGCCCCATTGTCTTTGTTTATGGGTTGGTTATAGATGAAGTCTTTTGGACCGTACTTAATGAAAATATGATATCGGAGTCCTTTCCAGAACAACATAATTTTTGCAGAACGCTGCTCATTTAGTTCAGTATGCTACATTCTGTTTATTTCTAGCGACATTGAGTCTGTCCAATTGTCCAAGACAATGAAATTTTATTGTCCCAATTGAACGTATCGCATATCTGGAGCACCTGGGTGGTCACTGTTTCCTGCGTTCTCAAATGTCTAAACAATATATTTTTTAAACTTCAATAAATAACCTAAATCATCTTTTCCTTATCATCGTAGATATCAATATATAAAAAAAGTCAAAGGTAACAAACAACCAACAACTAATCCTTACTTACAAGTTTGATATGGACATCAAAAGGAAGTGATATTTGCCTAAATATGGCGAGTGTTGAAAAAAATTTCCCCAAAAATATTAACAATCGTCAAAATTAATTCATTATCACAATTTGTTAAAATTGCATTGAGATACTGATCCTTACATATCGATTACTATTGTGTCCATAAACGATAAACAGTCAATATTGTTAATGTATTCATACTATAAATGGATATATCTATCATACGGTGATGCACACGTACGATAAATGTATATATCGTATGGTGATGCAACGATAAATGGATGTATCGTATGGTGATGCAACGATAAATGGATATATCCTATGGTGATGCAACGATAAATGGAAATATCGTATGGTGATGCAATGATAAATGGATATATTCTACGGTGATGCAACGATAAATGGATATATCATGCGGTCATGCATCGATATATTGAAACAGTGGAAAAATTAATTCATTATCACAATTTGTTAAAATTGCATTGAGATACTGATCCTTACATATCGATTACTATTGTGTCCATAAACGATAAACAGTTAATATTGTTAATATATTCATACTATAAATGGATATATCTATCATTCGGTGATGCACACGTACGATAAATGGATATATCGTATGGTGATGCAACGATAAATGGATGTATCGTATGGTGATGCAACGATAAATGGATGTATCGTATGGTGATGCAACGATAAATGGATATCCTTTGGTGATGCAACGATAAATGGAAATATCGTATGGTGATGCAATGATAAATGGATATATTCTACGGTGATGCAACGATAAGTGGATATATCATGCGGTCATGCATCGATATATTGAAACAGTGGAAAAATTAATTCATTATCACAATTTGTTAAAATTGCATTGAGATACTGATCCTTACATATCGATTACTATTGTGTCCATAAACGATAAACAGTCAATATTGTTAATGTATTCATACTATAAATGGATATATCTATCATACGGTGATGCCCACATACGATAAATGGATATATCGTATGGTGATGCAACGATAAATGGATGTATCGTATGGTGATGCAACGATAAATGGATATATCCTATGGTGATGCAACGATAAATGGAAATATCGTATGGTGATGCAATGATAAATGGATATATTCTACGGTGATGCAACGATAAATGGATATATCATGCGGTCATGCATCGATATATTGAAACAGTGGTATTCAAACTCTAACAGACCAGGACTCTTAGTCATAATTAACTGTTTTTAAATATTTAATACATGTCTGTTCCCCATCAACTAAATTAACGTTATACTTCCGTTACGCCTTTTTCCATTTGAAAAACTGTGATCCATGAACGTGAACTGTGATCTCAAGAAGGCGTTATCCACCCCCATCATTAAACGTGAGTATGGAGTGGGCAGTTAACAGCAATGATTTACTAGGTATTCTTTTACAACAGCGCGACCTTAAACAACTTGAAACTTTATATATCAAACTAAATATTTGTTGCAATTTCATTTATTTTTGTATCTCCATAATGTCTAGAATTGAGTTAAAAAGAAAAATTTTTGTTAGAAGCTTAAATCGAGTTTGTAACGATATTATCGGTTTCAGAAGTAAAAAATCAGCCTCTTCCTTAAAGAAATAAAGAGAAATTTTCCAATAAAAGTATGACTAAAGCTACCTTTTTTGGGTGGTTGCTGTGTCTTTATATCTTGAAGAAAGGAGCTGTTTTCACCGCCGAAACTGGTTGGTATTGTTCGTAATTTGTTTTATGCTTTGCTTTTAATAAAATTTTTTCTTTTCAGCTGTTTTTGAAGCATTTTTAACGATTTACTTTTAATTAATATTTAATAATTAATATGTAATGTAATTAATATATATGTTACCGCTAAATTGCAGAAATCAGTTATTCTACAGATTATCTAGGTAATGTGCAGATTAACTAGGGTGATACGTTAAAGTGCCGAAAATTGTTTCATTTCTCAAATTACCTAGAAAATATGCACGTTACCTACTAGGTACTCGTTAAAGTGAAAATAAGATCTTTTCTGGAACAACAGCAACGTTTCTAAAGAATCAAGTTAATACAATCAAACAATCAACAAATTAGTTGATAGAACAAATTAGCTGAACACATCATACCTTTCAATTATTCGATAATCTCGAGATGATTCTTTCTTCTTGGAAACTTTTGTTCGCTTTATATCTTCAATTATGGAATCATACTTTCATTTTGTCATTAAAACACTATTATATTTTGAATCTTCACTAAAGAGGTTTGCGAAGAATCTTTTCTTCATTTTACTCACCAACTCGGTGCTTGCTTGCATACTAGAAGCTAAATTTATCTGCTTTAAAAAAATCACGACACAAATTCACGCGCTAACAGACAGAAACGAATTTGAAAACAGAATTAGCTATGCTACGCACTGGCATCCGACGCAAATTATGAGAAATAAGAACAACCGGCGACGACAAGACGCTGGCGAAACCAAACTAAAAGTGGAGGGAGAGAGGGAAAGAGTAGGGAAAGGAAATAAGAGAAACAAACTTTTGAACTTTAACGAATCGGAAGCCGTTAATGTGCACATTACCTAAGTAAAATGCTGAAAACTCTTGATTCCGCAGGTTAACGGAGCAAATCAGTTAATCCGCAGATTAGCTAGGTAATGTGCACATTAACGGCTTTCGAGTTTTAGCTGTAACATATATACTCTCAAAGACAGAAAAACTAACACACTTAATAAATTGTATGGATACACGTCAACTTTAATTAAACTTTAAATTAAAAAAACAAACAAAAAATAAGTTTAAATGTCCTTTAATAAAATCTCCTTTTCTCGGCGTACAAAAATTACACAGCCAAAGCGCTTTCGGGCATCACTATGCCCTTCATCAGGATCAAGGTCACTGATGAAGGGTATGGTGATGCCCGAAAGCACTTTGGCGTGTAATTTTTGTACATCGAGGAAAGGAGATTTTATTAAAGGACTTTCAAACCTATTTTTGGTTGTCTTTGATTTTAAAGTTTAACACACTTAAGTTTAATTGGTGTGAAAGCCCCAGGCCGTCCGGCTCGTCCAGAAGTTTAATTGGTGTGTCGCTCCACTCTATTTTCTCATTCCAGAATCAAATTTTAAATAGTATCCTTTTTTAAATGTAAAAAATTTCTGAGATTTTTTTTTTCTTTACATATTTGAAATTTTTTTGAAAATATTTGAAAAATCTGCATTGTTGGTTCAAATGATCTCAATTATATCATGTTACACTTTATTTTAAAGGGCTTGAAAGATATTTCTTTTGATACGAAGTTTGACAATGCACCCTCTCGAGGAGTATAATTTCCGTCCCCGAGAGGGGGCTGATGACATCACTAACACAAAAACTGTATTTCTAGTTTTCACTACAACGATTGAAACTATTGTTTAGCGACCACTAAGTCATAATTAAGCCCTTTTATGCATGATTATCAAGGTCAATTATCAGTTGAATCGATAAGATTTCATCAATCGCAGATTGTCATAATCGTATCAAATTTCATTCGAAACGTCTCATTCATTCATGAGTTATTGTATCAACAGATTTACGGGCACATATATACAGATATACACACAGATACCGCCTCAAAAACGTTACATTCAAGATCCGAAATGCTCAAAACATGCAAAAGGGGAAAGCAAAAAATAAATAAATAAATAAAATAAAAACATTCTTAAAATATAAACATTCTAACTATACAACACATTTGATAATTTTAATTTTTAATAGTGAATGATATTATACGATTTGATTTTTGATTTTACAGCTTGCCCATACTGGGATATCGCAAAACACAGCGTGCAAAACGCTATCTTGGATTTTTAATACTGACTCAGTTATACAGAGCTACTAAGATAGTCCTTAAGTGCCGTACTAACTTTGTAAGGAAAGGTGTATAAGTGCAGACTTTGGGTCTATCTATAAGAAAGACCGATGCCCGATCAAACAAAAATGATTGTATGCCCGATCAAATAAAAATGATTGTATGCCCGATCAAATAAAAATGATTGTATTCCCGATAAGAAAAATGATTGTATGCCCGATCAAATAAAAATGATTGTATTCCCGATCAAATAAAAATGATTGTATTCCCGATAAAAATATGATTGTATGCCCGATCAAATAAAAATGATTGTATTCCCGATCAAATAAAAATGATTGTATTCCCGATAAAAAAAAATGATTGTATGCCCGATCAAATAAAACTGATTATATTCCCGATCAAATAAAAATGATTATATGCCCGATCAAATAAAAATGATTATATGCCCGATCAAATAAAAATAATTGTATGCCCGATTAAATGAAAATGATTGTAGTGCCTCTAGAGGTGGAGTAAAAAATCAGGATAATGAACTCGATACAGACCCTTAGTCAGGCAGGGGCCAGTGGAGGCTAAGCCCTCCCCCCCTCCGATAAAAATATTTAAATTTTAGCAGTGGTATGAAATTTCATACAACATGCCATCCAAAGATTACACGGAAACTGTTTTTCAGAACTTTTTTGTAAATCACTTCGTTTTATATAGTACAGAAATAAGAATTTTTACGTTATAATACTGATGAACATAAATTTATTTACATGTTTAATTTAAAAACATTCATAAAGTTTCACAGTTAGACATTCTAGAGTTATGCATTATCAACTAATAATGTATTGCTCTAGAATGTATAACTCTAGAACTTAGTTATATAGAGTTATACATTATCATGCTATACCTGAGAAGTAGTTACAGAGTTAATATTATGTGCTATACTGTATTTAGTTATAATTAAAAAATTCTTTTAAAACAACGATTTACTTAAAGTCTAAAATTTATTATAGTGCAATTCTCTCCTTCCTATTCCCCGCCCCACGAAAAAAAAATTTTCTAGTGAGCTCCACTTCCCCCCTTCTAATTCACCCCATCCCCTTCTAGGTTTGGTTTCTGGCTAAGGCCCTAAATCGATAACAAAGCGAAACAGATACATACATTTTAGTATTCTGTTAATGATTGTGACATAAGTACAGATAAACACTATGAGATACGAATTTATCAAAAATTCGAATTGAAAATCATACTCCAGTATTTAAACGTAAAGAGACAATCTGTACCTCCCAAAATTCTTCGAAATATAACACTCTGAAAAATGAGAATCATGCGCGCAGCATAATCAATCAAAACAATATTCCTTCTCTATATCCGGTCCCCGTTTTGACCACATATAAATCAACTTATCAACTGTTTCACGTGAAAATATCCCAGCGTGTAATCGCGTTAAGCAGAAAAGCCACAAAAGAGGCGATTTGACGGGCAATTAATAACCTGTTGGCTCCAATTCAGGTAAAATCCGCGTGTGGCTTTGTATCTGTCGCCCACACATCACGGAAGGATGGCGATAACTTGTCATTCATATTCATCTAAAACACTTCCTCAGATAAACCTCAAAATTCATTCACTGTTAGAGGTATAATGTGGGGCACATTAGCTCTCCATACGTCAGTAGGTAACAGATCTTGCAACAGTAGTAATGAGAGTGGGTAGAGTTTCTGTTAAAATCGAGCTTGCTTGAATTTGAACTGTATAATTTCGCTTAAAAATACTTTATTATTCTTCTTCAGCCCAGACCGTTCGACCTACCCGAAAGGGTAAAGTATCTGTTTGGACGGCCGGGAAGTGCCACACATTTTAGACAGGAGCCAACGGCCCTACCGTGCTGAAAACATCGGTTTTCGTTAGATCGCTGAAGTCAAGCAGCATCGGGCGCGGTTACTACTTGGGTGGGTGACCACCTGGGAACACCGCGTGCTGTTGGCACATTTCGGTGACTTTCGGTTTTTAGACCGGTGGTTTTCGCGCTGGATTTGCACGATACCACAACTGCCGCCGTGTTCATGCGGAGTACGATCACGTTAAACATGTGGGTCCGTAAGTCCTTCCGAGAGGTTGGTGGTAAGGGGAAGGAGGGTACGGTTCCTGTGGATGCCTCCCCCACTGGTTTCCGGTCTAAATTGGGTGGCTCTTCCCGGCCGTCCAAACGGTTACCTTACACCTTTCTGGCAGGTCGGACGGTCTGGGTCTCAACAATAACAACACATTTTAAACAGGGAACCAGTGGCGACTGTATCCACAGAGACCGTGCCCTCTTTCCCTGCCACAAACTTCTCTGAAGGACTTATGAACCCACATATTTAATGTGCCTGTACTCCGCGTAAACACTGGAACAGTTTGGATAGCTCTGAGAATCGAACTCTGGCTAATATACTTTATTTCACAACTCAGGAGAGGGGGATCACCCGAGTGTTTAGAGGCCGGAAAATACTTCTTTACAATTTCAATTTATTATATTAAAATATTGTAATAATTCTATAATTTAATATACTATATTATTGACCTCAGAATTTTTAAAAAAAGGAAGCAACATTAAGGAGAAATAATAAATTTTAACTTTTAGAAAACCGATTTTTCAAATGCTATTAAATATACAGGGTGTCCCAAAAAGATTGAAACGCGCTTTAATTCTTTACCTGTTGGAGATAAGTGGACAATGTAAATTACAAAAATGTTGAAAGTAATGTAAGAAATAAGACTACGTTAATAAAATAGTCCTCCCATTAATTTTGAAAAAGTTACACTTTTTAAATTTTTATACGACCCCCATAGCCAAATTGGGTCAATTAGAAAATTTTTATTTTAAATTCAATAAGATCATTAAAAAATCCCCATAACTGTATCTTTAAAATTGAGCGAGTTATATTGAAAATTGAACATTGTGAATGGGAATCAAAAATTAGAAATAAAACCATATCAAATTAGAAATGCAAATTTGTGACATAGCACAAAAAAGATAAAACTGGATAATACATAGGAGAACCCCAACCGCGTAGTGAGTACCACTGCTTTATATGACCTCTGTCTGTGTAATGCTTTATTTAGATGCATTTGTGATAAAAAAATTTGACACGTATTAACGTACTTTTGATCTAAATAATTTCCATTGTCAATTTGTTTATAATCCCTATTTTCACTGATGAAACAGCCTTTCATAAGGTACGGAAAAGTGGCATAGGCCAGATTTCTTTCTTTATCACAATCCAGTTGATTTTAAAGATACAGATATGCGGTTTCCTTTAATGATCTTGTTGCATTAAAAATAAAGATTTTCTGATTGACCAAATTTTTCTAAGGCAGTCGTATAAAAATTTAAAATGTGTAACTTTCTGAAAATTAATGGGAGGACTATTTCATTAACGTAGTCTTATTTCTTACCTTACTTTCAACATTTTTGCAATTTGCATTGCCCACTTATCTGCAACAGGTAAAGAATTAAAGCGCGTTTAAATCTTTTTGGACACCCTCTGTATATATATATATATATATATATATATATATATACAGAGGATATATATATATATATATATATATATATATATATATATATATATTAAATTTTCAGGATTTATTTACAGAAAACTACAAAATCGGGCGTAAATTATGCATAGAAATGAAAATGTGTATTTGTATACATTGTAACTGTCCACAGTTTGACATTTCTTTAAATCCGTTTTCTCAGTTTTACCTTTTTGTGCCTTTCCGGCAGGCCATAGCCAGAAACGAAATTCAAATGGAGCTCAACAGTCTTGAAGAAGGGGATCACTAAAAACACTGTTACTCATTAGCATTCAAAAGCAATAATAATTATTTTATATTTCAATCCGTATAGATTATTAATAAATAAGCGATTGCATATTTATATTTGTAAGTTAAGAGTTGATTAGGAAAATCTGTATAGCTAATATACATCAATATTAATATATAATAATTACAATTGATTTTAAAATAAGCATTAACTACAAGCAAAGCTGTTAATTGAAAAAAAGTTTCTGAAAAGTAAATGTTAAATTAACACTTAATATTAACTCTTAACTACTTATCAGTTGATTTTTTGATTCGATAATGTATAACAGTAAGCGCAGGAATAATACGAAAGTATTCTAAATACTATTGTCTAAATTTTTTTTAAAAATTAAATATTTTTCAATTAAATAAGTAAATATATTGATTATCTGTATATTCAGAAATTTAGCTAAATTAAAAAATCTTTGAAACAAAGATATTTGTAGAATTCTCATAAAGCAAATTTTAGATGCAAAATTTAGCAAAATTTAGATGACAATGTTGGATGAAATTCCATATTACTACAAAAAAATGTAATATTTTTATCAGGGGGGGAGCTGATTATACCTCTTGGGGGGGGGGGGGCTTAGCTCCTACTTGGCTACGGTCATGCATTCTGCACAATTACAAAAAAAAAAACCCAGCTATTTGTTTCAAAATTAATATACATATCGAACTACCCTAAACAGCATTTTTTTTCACAGTGACGTAAGATTTACGTCACACTGTGACTTTGGGACGTCACAGAATGTTTCGGGAATGTCATATTCAGGCCACAGCGAAGCCATTTTGGTCATTTTCACGGTCGTTTGTGACGTCACATTGTAATTGCCATTGAAGTGTCGTCACATTGTTACGTGTTAATTAAATTGTGGAAACGTCACTGAATATAGTCGCAATGAAGTTACAAAGTTACTAATACGTAACGTTGCATAGAATTCAAAAATATGATGTTACATTGTGACCCAGGTGTCACCTGACTACAACGTCACTGTCACACATGTTGTTGTTGTTGTAGTTTAGACCCAGACCGTCCGACCTACCAGAAAGGTGTAAGGTAACTGTTTGTACGGCCTGGAAGTGCCACCCAATTTAGACCGGAACCCAGTGGGGGAGGCATCCACAGGGACCGTACCCTCCTCTCCCTACCACCAACTTCTCGGAAGGACTTACGGACCCACATGTTTAAGGTGATCGTACTCCACATGAACACGGCGGCAGTTGTGGCAGTGCGCAAATCCAGCGCGCAAACCACTGGGCTACCGCGCCCGAAATGTGCCAACAGCACGCGGTGTTCCCAGGTGGTCACCCACTCAAGTACTAACCGCTCCCGATGCTGTTTGACTTCGGTGATCTAACGAGAACCGGTGTTATCAGCACGGTAGGGCCGTTGGCACTGTCACACATGTGGCGAATTTTTGCTGTGAGGGTTATAAGTATGCATGCATTAAACCTAAACTTTTTATTTTCTAAAAATAAATTTGTAATAAAAACTCAGAAAAAACTATCTGACTGATTTAAAAGAGGAAATATGAAAATTGAGATCATTTTCCAAAAATACTTATTTGTAAAATAATTTCAAATGTTTCAGGTTTAGTGCATAGACGCTCTAAATAGCTACACTTGAAAGTGTTCCTACTCTGAGGGGAATAAAATAAAATCAATTAATTTCTATTGGTTCGATTCCATCGTCAATACTATAAATGTGCAAACATTGAGCCTTCTAGACTAGTAGGTGTCCTGAGGAGCCTAGAAACACTTTTCCGCTTTTCCTGATTGAAATAAAACATTCGGCTTAGATAGATTCTGTTTCATCGTCAATGCTATAAATTTGCAAACATTCAGCCTTCTAGAACACCGGGAGTCCTGCAGGGTCTGGAACCATTTTTCGACACCCCCCCTTTTCTCAGCCTCCCTTGAGGAAAATAAAAAATGTGGCTTCTTTAAGTTCTGTTCCATGATTAATACAATTAATATGCAACGATTGACCCTTCTAAGTTTTCGTGGAAAGGTTGGGGTTGTCTCTAGGATAAGTGTGCAAAGTTTTACTCATCTAAGTCTGTGTGTGTGAGAGGAAGGGAGGGGCTTCTAAATTGTCTGAAAAGACATAAAACATGTTAGACAAGTATTATATAGGGTGTTTGCATCAGACCTAAATTTTAACTAATGATACTTTAAAATTTAAAATGATAATTTAATTATTTATTAAAATAATAAAATTATTAAAATAATAATTTAAATAATTAAATAATTTAAATAATAATTAAATTATAATTTAAATTATAATTTAAATAATCATTTAATATTGTAAATAATTTAAATAATTGAAATAATTATTAAAATTATAATTTAAGTAAATTTATTAAAATAATAATTTAAATAAATTTATTAAAATAATAATTTAGACTTCAGCATTATATCTTCCCACTAACACATTTTACGAAATCTGAACCCGTGTCACGATCCGATCAACAACAGTTTCATGTTGTACAAGTCGTCCGGGGATAACTTTTAGTGACGTGTATATCGAATCGCTAGGAAATTTCGTCAGTCAACGTTAACGAAACTCTGAACGATAGCTTGAGAATTAGGGCCCTGAAGGATAGTGTACTTTTATAATTTTAATATAATAAAAATATTTATTTTTTCGGAATGGCAGAAATATCACAGCGCTTTAAACAATGAAAGTTAAGCTTTAAGGAAGAGAACTATGTAAATATTTAAGAAAATATAAAAATAAATTAAATAAATGATATATTCATTTAGAAATTTGTTAGGATCTAAATCAAGACCATATCTTTATTGGTTCAATATTTAGATTTTTAGAGTTCAAAAAACTTTTAATTAATCTCAGTACAAACACACACAGGCACAAGCATATTTTAATTTCTAGATAGCGATGCTATTAGATGCTCTGGAAATTGTATTTCTCCATAGAAAACACTGCCTTAAAAATTTTAAAATTCGACACATTTGAGTTCCACTCATGCGCATTACTAAAAATTCCATCTAATATATATATATATATATATATATATATATATATATATATTCATAACGTACTAAAATTTCATAACAATATGTGTCTTTGCTCTTGAATCATCATGTCCATATCTCACTGATAAACACCAGACAGACGTACATGTTTCCGTAAGTGTTCAATACGCATTAAAAAAAATCGAATTCGAAAATTTTCAAAAAAAAACAATTCAATTATATAAGAAAGTAATATATTGCCATTACTTCAATATAGATTTAAAAGCAAAAATTTCGAGCTGTATAAAGGTAGCACATTTGAGATATCACTGAGAGGGTGCATTTTCAGCACCTGCGTACCCCTTCTAGACACGCCTCTGCTTCTTGCACCTCATGTTGTCCTGTTTAAAGCATTTAATTTCTCAGAAAATAAACAACTCTCCATAGTAACTCTCCTCAGTACCCATGCATGTGTGAGAAAGCGCGAAAACACGCTGTCATCCATTTTTCCCACATCAATGCCAAGAGGTTAAAACCTATTCTTCATATATACTATTGTAGAACAGTTACCAGCCTTCCAGAATAAGCCATTGCAATCAGTGGTAAAAACATTCTATTTCGCCATTTTTCAAAACATAAGACATCTCTGCTGTAATTGGTTATTTACCGTCGTTCATTTCGAACCTACAGGCTTCGAACCAATCACACATCTTTTAAAAAGAAAACGGTAAAAGCCGCCTTTTATACCAGTTAAACATACCTATTATTAATGACACTTGCTGCGTACGACGATATTTAAGTTGTTCGGGTGATACTCACCCCTATTTAGATGTACTTTTCCTGCTGAGACCCATCATTTGAGAAAATGATAGTTGGCTTTAGTGCCCCCATTTAGCTGCAAACGGAAGGTAATTGGAATTCCGGAAAATGTAGCAAATTGATTGTTTTTCCCATTTCGAGATGAGTGGTGTAAATACTTCTGTTGAACGATTCAAGACTGGGGGCTATGGGAAGAGTGTTTGTGAGTAAATAAGTCACTTAGATCTGTAAATGATATGGTGTTTAGTTTGTGCCCGAAAGCTCAAACTAAGGCTCAGTATTTTACAGTTTCAAGTAAATGCTCCTTTTCAATGTAAATTACCTATCTTAAATTAGCTTCACTTATGTCAACAACTTGTTTTATCTTTTTTAAATTAGTGCACAGCTATTATAGCTTCTCCGATGTTCTATACTAAATTCTATATTCACCTATGTTCACCTATGTTCTATACTAAACACAATGTACAATGCTCTACTCCAAAAAATATAGAAATAATTTTAGTGGATGTCCACTTAAAAGATTAAATCGCCAATGCGCCATGCAACTTGATGCCCCCCCCCCTCAACTTTAAGGAACAGTGATCATTTTAGATAGTGGCGAATTGTTCAGAACCTAACACTTTTATTTCAATTACATATGTTGAACAGTGGAAGGAAAAATATTAATCATTCTAAAAACTATAATCTCTATATTACAAGTCCCATTTCAAGAAATATTTTTAAAATTCAGTTTCTAATACCACAGGTGTATGAAAAGACAACAGTATATATAAAAGTTTATACACATAGAAAAATTATAAATTTTCAAAATTTTCGCTTCAGGTAACAATTTTAAGGGTTATAATTTTCGTAAACAAACACCAGGCAAACGCTATATGACCAAGGCTTAGCTTAGTCATACATCGTTAAAATGTTAATCATTTTAAAAATTATAAATTCTGTATTGCAAATTTCAATTCAAAAAACCATTCTAAAATGAGGTTTCCAATACCACATGTGTATGTAAAGACAACAGTATATAAATGTTTGCAAATATAAAACAATTATAAATTTTCAAAATTTCCGCTTTAAGTAACGACTTTAAGGGTTATAATTTATGTAAACAAACACCAGACAAACGATGGCTTAGCTTCATTTTTGGAAGTTCCAGACTATTTGAAAGGTATATATAAGCCCAATACTAACATTGACTTTTTTAGATTCCGACATTCACAGTTTCAAAGAAAACTTTCATAGACATATAAACAGAATGGGTTGAAAAGTTATGAAGAAAAAATTCTGTTATAGCCACCGTAATTTTCATCAAATGGATTTATTGAAATTCTAAGTAATTTACACGCAATATTAAATACACAAGAATTTATAAACAAACAAGAATTTGCATTTCAATAATTTGTTTAAAAGATACTAAACTAGTAAATAGTTTAAATCTTACTTCATTTAGTTCAGCGATTACCACTACAACCATGATGAGCAACGAAGCAAAACACACCTGACGTCAATCAAACGCAGGAACACTGCAAAAGATTTGGTATGCAGTTTCAACTTTAGCAACCAATCAAGTTAAGAGTTATTACAATTTAGTTATATAATTTTATTATTTACTATATTACTTATATATGAATAAAATAAAAAATATGTATTTCGTAAAACCATTATTTTCTACAACTTTGTACATTTTACTTACGAGTAAGTTGGCTGCAAGTTTCGTTTGAAACAGAAATCAGATACGATTGTAGTGCATATCAGGGGGTTCTCGTTCCAGGGCATGATTAACTTAATTATTTTTACCTGGTTCTGCGCATATGACGACATGAGAATTAAGAACGCGAGCATTTTGTTCTCGGGCTCTCAAGAGGGACTGATTTTGTTAATTGCGACACTGATCTTACCCCAACGACGTCACTAAATTTCCTCGGACGTCACTGTGTGCACAGCATAATTTAAAATCTTTGCCTAAGTGGTTTACGCCTGGATATTGCCATTTCAAAATTAACAAACTATTTTTAACTGTAATAATGCCCGTGGTTTAGCAACTCCTCTCAAAGTTTACTCTGGACGGTGACATCACTAATGGCGAATCTTAATTCCCATTTCGTCAAGCTGGCAATTTTTTCATTGGTTGCCGGGCTGAGTGCCCAACTTTGTATTAAAGAACCTTGGTGCATATAGTAACTTATTATTGGTATAAGGCTGTGGATAGAAGGATCCATACCCGTATATTTTTTCTTTTCAATTTTTGTTTCCAAAATTAAAAATGCAAGCATATATTTTAAACTGTTTATTTGGTCAATCCAAACAAATTTTTAAATTTGGCGGTATATATTGTTTTCTTTTTAATTTCTGTTTTCAAAATGAAAAATGTAAACATACATTTTAAACTGAGTGTTTGGTCAATCCAAACATTTTTTAAAATTTGGTTGTATACTCGTATATTTTTTTCATTTTAAATTCTGTTTTCAAAAGAAAAAATGTAAGCACACATTTTGAACTGTTTGTTTGGTCAATCCAAACAAATTTTTAAATGTGATTGTATATATATTTTTCTTTTTAATTTCTGATTTCAAATTGAAAAATGTTAGCATATATTTTGTTTGGTCAATCCAAACAAATTTTTAAATGTGATTGTATATATTTTTTTCTTTTTAATTTCTGATTTCAAATTGAAAAATGTTAGCATACATTTTAAACTGTTTATTTGGTCAACCCAAACACATTTTTAAATTTGATTGTATATATTTTTTTCTTTTTAATTTCTGATTTCAAAATGAAAAATGTAAGCATACATTTTAAACTGTTTGGTCAATCCAAACAAATTTTTACATTTGACTGTATATATTTTTTTCCTTTTAATTTCTGATTTCAAAATAAAAAATCTAAGCATACATTTTAAACTGTTTGTTTGGTCGATCCAAACAAATTTTAAATTTGGCCGAATATTATTTATCTTAAAGGCATTTTTGAAATTTAATTTCCCAAAAAATATTCATTGTTGAACAGCCGTACTCGCAGTGGAATACGGGGATTGAAGGGGGGGGGGGAAGGGGGGAGTGATATGTGGCTGTTCGCTGGAGGGGCTCGCAACGGGAACTAAAGTTATTAAAAACATCAAGAAAATCGTGGAAAGATTTTTTGGAGGGAACTGATATTAAAAGGCACTGATTGGCATAAGCGTAGAAAGGATCTTGGTAAGAGGGTGTCGACGATTGAATGGCCGACTACAGTGCTGGATTTCGCCTTACAATATCAACTCTCTGGAGAACTAATGTAATGGTTTAGATCAGTGTTTTTCAAAATGTGCTCAACGGAACACTTGAGATTCCCCCTTCCCTTACCACTAACCTCTTGGAAGGACGTGACCATGGGAACAGAGCCGGGAATCGAACTCGGACCGTCCGGCTGCAATACCCGGGTGCTAACCACTGGGCTGTCCCACCCATGGATTTTAAATTTAGATTCATTGAATTAATTCATTAAATTTTTCAGAAGACGACCGGGCAAATGAAATTTTAAATTCCGGGCGACGGCAGTTAAAAAGTACAATTTCATTAAATAATCTTTCAAATTACATTGTATGATCAAAATAACATCCCTAAATGAATGAAATATAACTGATCATATAGCCATAATCAAAATTTTGTATCAATAGTCGATTTCATCCGTAGATGCTCCCAAGCATTGATGTTATTGACATCAAAAATTTGAGAAGTACTGGCTTAACCTTTTGAAACAGAGTTTTTACTAAACCAAATTTTTTATACTTTTTAACACTTTACAACAAAGTTGAAAAGTGTTTATGACTTTGTTCATTCTGTCTGTCTGTCTGTCCGTTAGCACGATAACTGCCGTAAAAATGACTTAATCGAAATGAAATTTTAGTATGTTGTTCAGACGGTCTGTAGGACCTATGGGAATATAAATGAACAATATCACCCAATCAGTTTTGGATTGAACCCGGGTTGAAAAAATGAAATACATTGAGCCCTATGGTACCTAATTTTTCAAACATTTTTTAAGCAAATTTAAAATTCACAAATTGCTTCGAAAATTTTAAGTAATATTCAAATTGTTCCATAAAATATATAAAAAAAAATTCAGCGAAATATATTCAGTGGTTTTTTAAATAAAAATTAAAATAATAATTACACCTCTTATATGAAACGATCACGTGACCACGATATGAAACGATCACATGACCCACTTCAAAATGATATATGGCATCCATCT
Organism: Amaurobius ferox; assembly: GCA_951213105.1. NCBI lineage: Eukaryota > Metazoa > Arthropoda > Arachnida > Araneae > Amaurobiidae > Amaurobius > Amaurobius ferox. The sequence goes on from OX578149.1 coordinate 46,789,439, forward strand.
TGTTTCAAAATCGTGATTTTTTTAAGTTCTTTTTAATTCATATTGAGTGTTGTATCCGTCCTAAAACTACTTTATTTTTGCTTAAATTCTGTGCATCTACATACTGAAACAACGCAATGACAATATATTTGAGTTTAAATGCTCATCTCTGTATTTTTAAATGCTCATCTCTGTATTTTTTTAACACAAAATAATTTAGTCCATGGAGTCTGCATGGCTGATATGAATGAAATATTAATTAATTTTATAGAGAAGGACGATTTTTTTCGATGAAGTTTTAAGCATAGAGTTTAATTATTTGTAGCTCCATGGTCTTAAATAAAATGTTTAAATAAAATAAATTATTATAGTATTGTGATGAATGAAATGAATGGGAGAAAGTTATGAATGAAATCCTGTTTTTATAGAGAGATCCAGGCGTGTTATTTTTTCTATGACGTCATTTGAATTAATTTCAGTTGTTTTCGATGAAGTTTTCAAATATAATAAATTATCGTAGTATTATGATAATTCTAGAACTATTACCGAGGAATGTATAACACTTTAGAGATGTTTAAACCAGGCAATTTATATTTCAATGCCGTCATTTGAATGAAGTTCATTTTTTTCGATGAAGGTTTAAGTTTTTGAAATATAATAAATTAATGCAGTATTGTGATAAGTTTCAAAATATTTCCGAGGAATGTATTGCATTTTAGACTTGTTGAAATAAAATTGCATTGAAGTTGGAAAGTGTTTCATAATCAATGCTTTAAGCATGATTGATCTTTCTTGTTTTCTTATGTTCTGTTTATTTACACGTAAATAACTGAAAAATGTTGCATAATAAATTTTTTACAAAACATAGATGCTAAGAATAGGTAGGTTTGTGCTTTTAAAAAACTCGATAAAAGAATTAGAAATATTATTATGTTCGTCGAAAAGTAATGCACTTATTTTACAAAAATTTTAGAAATATTATGAATATTTATCGAAAAATAATGCATTCATTTTATAAAAATATAAGAAATGCTTCTGATTATTTTCTAGATTTAAAAAAAAAAAAACACAAATTTTTTTTTTATAACTATGTTTGGCAAAATAGCAGCGAGAAAAAAATTCGAAACATTAAACGAGGAAAAGGTGTATGACTATTTTCCACAAGTTAACGTGGGAAAACTTAAATAAGCTGGTGGAGGGAAAATATCCTTTTAATTTTACCCACAGACATCACATTGCAACTTTTTCTTACGAAGCGCAAACAAAACAATAAAAATCCTAGATGGCGCTGTGACCTCTTTTTGTTCCCATTTCATTTGCAAATAAAATACGCGCGTCCGCGCTAATTTTGTAATTGCCCCGGTACGATTTATCTACTGGGAGGGATATAATTTGACTCAATGGGGCTTAATGGGCCGTGTAATTTGCGAAATGTGTTACGGCGTATAATCGACACCGCCGAGACTTGGCCGATAATAAAGGACTGTGGATGGCCGTCGGACGGTTCCTGGAAATTTCGGAATGCACGTGCGGTCGGATATAAAGCTTGTTCGATTTCCCCCTCCCCCCCTAGTCCCATCTCCCCTCCCATAGCGAAACAAATGAAAATAATTGTCCACTTTAAGAGATTCCCACCTATTAACTAAATCGATATTGGCCTTCAGGGCATCGCAGGGTACGAAGATAGCTTACAAGTAAGTAGTTCGCAGTCACGGGGTAAGGCTAAATGCATTTTGGTAATGGAAAGAAACTAGCTGAAGAGTGGAATGTATGCTTATGTTCCAGGTTTTGATATAGAGTAGGATATTAATAACTAGTTTTCTATCGTTAATTTGTCATTGAGCGTTTTGCTGTTTATAATTTCACATTAACTCCGTTTGTGTCTTTGTTAGTCAGAATCTTCTTGTCGAGCAACGTCCATATGAGGGTGTTTTTATATTAGCGTTTGTTTAGAGGCTGCACTGTTTCTGATCTGGGGAACATAGGCGGCGCCAGGCTTTCACAATTAAGGATGCTATGCATTGGTGGGTGCTATGCAATTGGGGATGCTGATCTGAGATATATAAATCCGTAAAGAAAAAATAACGACTTTAAAGAAAAGAGAGAGAGAGAGAAACTGAAAATTGTTGAAATAAGGGGCAGTTGTTAATCAAAAAGGAGTGTTTGCGCAATTTGTAATGGGCGTGCTGAAGCACACTTAGCACACACCGTGGCGCCACCTATGGAGGAGAGAGCATGAGCGCCCATAGAACTATTTACAGGTGTAGGGGAGGAGCAAACCACTGATGTTTATGATGATGGATAAACTGAGGGATAAGACGTACAACATTGACTAGCTTGATGCCTGCCTTTGAGACTTTGAACGTCCAGGAATGGGAAAGTGCCTACCTTTGCTTCCAGTGGGCAGCCATGGCAAACAGTTTGTTTCGAGGGCTGATAAGGCCCTGAAAAAATTGTAATTTTACCTTATTTGCTTTTGTCTGCTTTCTTCAAGGAAGTGGTAACTCTTGGTAATTGTGTCTTAACGTTTGTTACGAGAACAGACGCACTGTCTGTGACTTGAAGAATATGGCTCATAGAGTCTTCCAAACAAATGTAATCAAATTTGCTTATGTCTGCTTTCTTCATGTATGTACTAAAATGTATATAAAGTAAAATTACAAAATATTATTGTGTTCAAGATCGTGTTATTTAAAAATAGAAATCAATATTTGTTGTTATATAATTAACTATCTTATTTTTTCTGTCAAAATAAAACTTGACTTAAATACAAAATTAAAATCTTCAACTTTCTTGGCGTACCCTTATATAGCGACTTACCTGGGATACCCTAGGATAAGCGTACCCTGCTTTGAAGATCATTGATCTACATAAAAGATATTCTACTGGGGAAAATAATTCAAACAGCTTTCTTTCTATTCAGATGTTCTTGGCAATTGCTATATAGTCCCTTACCTGACCGCCACATACCTTCTTTAAACGGAAACGCCAAGGACCTTCAGGGAATATCAATTCTTCTCCTTTCCCCTTCTAAACAGTCGGAGAAGTCACTGCCTTAAAAAACGGGCGCAGAGAGACCGCAAATTATTGATCATCGTTTTGTTCCCCCGGGGTCTTGAGGTACGAAACTGACCGTCAAAAAACGGTTTGACAAGTGTAACAAGGAGCGATTAGGGGCGGAAATGGTACAAAAAGGGTCAAAGGTCGAGGAGGAATATTGCGGGCAAAGGTATTTTGAGTAATCGGTAAATAGTGCATTTTTCATAGTAGTAGTAATTTAGTACCATGGGACTGTCAATGTTGAGTTCTTCTACGTGGTATTCAAATGGGTATTTCTGCACATAAGCCGAATGAATTGAATGCTGATTATCGTAGATATTTTTACCACTGTTTTGCTGATATTTTACTTTTACTACCTTGCATGGTAGTGTACATGGTAAAATATTGGAATAAGGTTGAAAATTGGGATTAAAGTTTTCAGTGGATTCACTCGTTTTAGGCTATATCTAGAGTACGAAAAATGTATTTAAATCAAAACGGCTGTGTATATGCGTGTTTGTCTGTTTGTATGCCAGTCTGTGAAACGCATTCATTCACTCTAGTTCAAAAATTATTTGATGTGATTTTATGAATTTTGGTTTGCTTTCTATTGTGCAGTTTAAAGTTTAAAGAATAGAGTCGGCTTTTTGTTTCGAAATAGTCAGCAAAAATTTTCAAATCTAAAAAAAAAAAAGAAAGAATAGGATAAATATAATCAAATGTATTGATTAACTGCTTGTTTTAAATTTAGCCTTTGACGGCAGAACGAATAAAATCAATGTTACTGATCTAGTACAGAGGTGTGGACCATTTTTATGTTGGAAGGGCAAACTGCCTTGTAATAAGGCCACAAACAATAATTTTTATTACTTTCCCTGCAATACATGGTAATGTATAGAGAAAGTATTGGAATCATACAGAAAATCACAACTCGAGTTTTCGACAGATCTACACGTTTCGAGACCTCTAGAATACGAAAAAACTATTTTGAGCGTGCCGTCTGTGTGTGTGTCTGTGCAATGTATGTATCCACTCTAACTCAAAAACTAATGGACCGCTTTTCATAAAATTTGGTAGATAAGTCACTTGGATGTGATTGATCTTGGTGCTGATTAGTTTTTGGTACGATTCGTTAAAAGAGAACCCGCCTTTTTTTGCGAAATGACTCGCAAAAATTCCATGTATTCAATCTAGCTCAAATACTAATTGACCAAATTTCACAAAATTTGGTATATAAGTTACTTGTGGGATACTCTGGTGCTGATTAGATTTTGGTACGATTCGGAAAAGAAAAACCTGCCTTTTTTTACGAAACGGCCCGCCAAAATCTTCAAAATCTGAAAAAAAAAAGACTAAGTAGTGTATGTTCAAATGTATCAATTAAATTCTTGTTTTATACGCAATTTTTGAAGAGGAAAATAATATAACACACTCCATTATACTTTAGAACTAACCGTTCTCAAGATATTTGAGATTTCTTGCATTTTTGTTACGCCGATTTCGGGAAAATGTCCAATTACCAAATAAAAACAAAAATTGAATTACAAATGCAAATTTAGTGTTATGTGGTTCAATTAAATTCAATATAATGAATTATTAAAGAAATAAAGGAAATATGAATTTGAGTCTGCAGGGAAAGTCATGTTCTGCCCACATCAGATTTTTATAAATAGTACTGAAACATGTAAGTCTTTAGTCGAAATTCTATTTAGTATATACAACTTAAAAAGAAGAAGGTTCTTTGAGAAAGTCACACTTGATGCCCAGAATGCCACATGCAACCTAAAGACTACGAATTCCCCACCCCTGCTCTAAGATAAACCGTTTACAAGACATTATTTACTTTAGATGTTCACCTCGCAGCCATTTTAAAATGTATCAGCACAGAAAAAAAAATTAAACTGCACATTTGATGTGGTTTCAAATACGTTTTCCTGCCATTCCTTATTTTGTGTAATTAAACTGAATTTATTGCATTGAGGGGGAGCAATAGAGAAAAAATGAGTTTGGATCTGTGGGGAAAGTTATATGCTGTCCACGCCAGATTATTAATATCTTCTTTAAGCGTGGTTTTTAATTATATCATGTCGCAATATCAAATTGTCCTGCAAACTAAATGTAAAGCATTAGACTTAATTTAGATTAAAATCGAATTCAGGAGTAACAGGAATTTAAAAATCATATATTAGTTCTAGTTTTTATGATACGGGTGGACGGGTGTGAAGGTAATGGATGTCTTTCACTGCTTATAGAAATCCTTTTGCAGCTTTACGAAATAATGGGTGCAACATGTATACTTTTTACATTCTCATCTGGATTCCCTCCCCCTCTCCCCCTCTCCCCCTCTCATCCTCCAGTTACGGTGCTGTCAGTAACGAGCGTATGGAACGGTTTCACTAAGACATTACTACCCTTGAAAAAAATGTACCAAGGAAACTGGAATGGAGCAGTGCTAGTAGACAGTTGTTTGACTCTTGTGAGAAGTGATCCAGGAACTCCCTGCAAGCGAAAGGTTTCTTGTATAAGGATTGCAATAGGGAATGTTTATGAAAATATTATACAGTTATTTAAAAAAACTAGAGCTAAGTTGTTGTTATAATGACCGTTTTCATATTCAGACCTAACAACATAAAGGTAACTTGGTTTAATTTCAGAAAATGTCAAAGTTTGTTGTGCAATGTAATTATTTTAATTTGAGAATATTTAATGTCAATATTTAAAAGAGAAACATTTAGACAAGGAAACATTTATAAAGATTTTAGCTGCTGCAGTTTCTTGCTCATTTCCGAGGCAAATTGATTTTTTTTTTCAAACAACATCCACCCAAACAAATTTGAATATCTACTTACATGAAGAATTTCCTTATTCACATTTTTACTTTCCTTATATACATAATGTATAAGGAAAGTATTGTGACGGGGTCGAAAATTCGAATTCGAGTTTTCGACGGGAGAGCACGTTTCAAGCATCCCTGATCACGGATCAAACATTTTTTGGAGTGATGTCTGTGTGTGTGTGTGTGTGTGTGAAAGCATGTGTGTGTGTGTCAGTGAGTCTGTGGAGACGATAACTGACGAGCGAATGGACCGATTCGAACCAAATTTGGTACAAAAATCACAATTCATAAACACTGGAAGCCTATTGTTTTTATACGCAATCGAATGTTCAGAACCCCCCTAAATTTTGGAATAAAATTTTGAAAAAATCGTCAAAAAATCAAAACCGCTAATAAAGTTACGCAAATAGACATTTCTTATGTAATTTTTCATTAGAAAACGATTGGCATAAATTTTAGAACGCTAACATGAACCGTTCTAGAGACATTGCATATTTTTCAAAAAAATTATCAAAAAGTTATATAAAATGAAAAAAAAATATTTCCTATTGAGAAACATGTTCACTTTTCATATGTAATACCATACGATAAATTTAGTGACATCATTCTCGTGGATCTAGCTCATTCCATTCATGAAAAAAGATACTTTGAGGAATACGTTTGTATTTGAACGCCAATAATCATTTGTCTGCTGTAAGAATAACATATTTCTTCGTCCATAACGCTTGGCGAAATTTTGGCGGAATGTCGCCAACTTGGCGACTTTTTGAAATGTTGCCAAATTAATGAAAATCTCGCCGAATGGATAAAAATGAAGCTAAATCAATGAAAATGACGACTCATTGTCGAAAACTCAATATCTTGGAAGGAATATTAGTATCTACTATAAGAAAAACCTGTTTTTTTTTACTGTAAAAGTAGTAAATTCATTACATTATATAAGGAAAGTCATGTGTTGCCCATATCAGATTTTTACGTTTGCCTTGGCAACATTTTTAATTTAAGATAATATTTAATGTCATCCCCTCAAAAATGGAAAAAAAAATAAAACCCAAAAAAAGAAACCCGAACATTAAACGCATAAATCGCTCCTTTCTCATCCTTCCCTTCTTTCTCTCCCGAGGTCTTTAAAAATAATTCAATGAAAAGAACAAACCTCGACATCCGCAACATGAAACATCAGATCTGAGCTTTAGATAAAGATCTGACATGTATTTTCATACGCGCATATATAGATCACACCAGAACAAACCGTCGATGCAATTAATACGGTACAGCAACCCCGTGAACAAGGGTGGGCTTTGTGTGGAGTGCGTACACTAATTTTGTCCTAATTGCTAGGTAATTGTCCCAGAGAACGCACCGACATATTTGAATTATTTTTTTGACGTTTATATGTTTTATCTGACACCAGCATCTAGCTGGGGGTAAAGTTTTGCGTTTGAGTCAAAATGGCATAAAAACGGCTTGAAGAAGAAGGCACGGTGTAAGATAATTACGATTTGGCACTTACAGGCATAAGCGAATTGGATCCAATTATACTCAACCCCTGAGCTCTTGCTTAGGACTTTAACCACTTCTCTATTTTGCTTACTGTAGAATAAATACCAAAAATGCGATTTCGTTAGGTTTGGTTCAGTTGTCGATATTATGAGCATTCACAGATACAGCCTTTTAAGTCATTGGAGGGCTGCTTGAAGATCTGGAAAGACATTTTAAAAAATCTGATGTGGGTACCACATGACTTTCCTTATATAATGCAATGAATTTACTACTTTTACAGTAAAAAAAATCTGATGTGGGCACCAGATGACTTTCCTTATATAATGCAATGAATTTACTACTTTAACAGTAAAAAAAATAGGTTTATCTTATAGTAGATACTAATATTCTTTCCAAGATATTGAATTTTCGATAATTAGTCGTCATTTTCATTGATTTAGCGTCATTTTTATCCATTTGGCGAGATTATCGTTAATTTGGCAACATTTCAAAAAGTCGCCAAGTTTGCGACATTCTGCCAAATTCGTCGCCAAAATCTCGCCAAGCTTTACTGACGGAGAAATAAGTTATTCTTATAACAGATAAATATTGGCGTTCAAATACAAAAGTATTACTCGAAGTATCTTTTTTCATGAATGGAACGAGCTAGATCCACGAGAATGATGTCACTCAATTTATCGCATGGTATTACATATGAAAAGTGAACATGTTTCTCAATAGGAAATATATTTTTTTTATTTTATACGACTTTTTGATAATTTTTTTGAAAAATGTGAAATATCTCGAGAACGGTTCATGTTAGCGTTCTAAATTTTATGTCAATCGTTTTCTAATGAAAAATTACATAAGAAATGTCTATTTGCGTAACTTTATTAGCGGTTTTTATTTTTTGACGATTTTTTCAAAATTTCACTCGAAAATTTAGGCGGGTTCTGAACATTCGATTACGTTTAAAAACAATAGGCTTCCAGTGTTTACGGATTGTGATTTTTGTACCAAATTTCGTTCGATTCGGTCCATTCGTTCGTCAGTTATCGTCTCCACAGACCCACTGACACACACACACACACACACACACACACACACACACACATACTTTCACACACACACACACACACACAGACATCACTTCAAAAATGTTTGATTCGTGATCAGGGATGCTTGAAACGTGCTCTCCCGTCGAAAACTCGAATTCGAATTTTCGACCCCGTCACAATACTTTCCTTATACATTATGTATATAAGGAAAGTAAAAATAGGTTTTTCTTCTAGTAGATACTTATATTCTTTCTAAGATATTGAATTTTCGTCAGTTAGTTGTCATTTTAATTGATTTAGCGTCATTTTTATCCATTTTGCAAGATTTTCGTTAATTTGGCAATATTTTAAAAAGTCGCCAAGTAGGCGACATTCCGCCAAATTCCTCGTCAAAATCTCGCTAAGCGTTATGAACGGAGAAATAAGTTATTCTTATAGCATATAAATGATTATTGGCGTTCAAATGCATACTCAAAATACCTTTTCTCATGAATGGAACAAGCTAGATCCACGAGAATGATGTCACCCAATATATCGCATGATATTACATATGAAAAGTGAACATGTTTCTCAACAGTAAATATATTTTATTTAATTTAAGGGATTTTCTGATAAATTTATTTTAAAAATGTGCAATATTTCGAGAACGGTTCATGCTAGCCATCTAGAGTTTATGTCAATCGTTTTCTAAGGAAAAATTACATAAGAAATGTCTACTTGCGTAACTTTATTAAAGGTATTGATTTATGGATGATATTTTCAAAATTTCACTCGAAAATTTAGGAGGGTTCTGATCATCCGATTACGTATAAAAACAATAGGCTTCCAGTATTTACGGATTGTGATTTTTGTACCAAATTTCATTCGAATCGTTCTATTCGTTCGTGAGATATCATCTCCACAGTCTCACTGACACACACACACACACACACACACATACTTTCACATACGCACACACACACACACATACTTTCACGCACGCACACACACACACACACACACACACACACACACACACACACGCACAGACATCACCTCAAAAATGTTCGACCCGTGATCAGGGATGCTTGAAACGAGCTCTCCCGTCGAAAGCTCGAATTCGAATTTTCGACCCCGTCACAATACTTTTCTTATACATTATGTATATAAGGAAAGTAAAAATCATAATTTAAGCACTAAGGGAAGGGGAGTAGGATTGAAAATCCAATTATGCTAAGTTCTGTCCGATGTTCGATACTATATGTGTAAAAAGATAATTCATCCTTCTGGGTTATACCTGGAGGGGCTGGAAATGATGTTAATACATAACATTGTTATCTGCAATGACAGTGCAATACTAAGTTTAGGAATTTAGGAAGCCCCTGATAGATTGCTTTTGTGAGTATGAGAGTAGTATACTTGATACTGAAAACTGATAATTTAACCTTAGTTATATTTTTAATAGAAATTAAAATAATACTTTTCAACACCATGGAATTAGAGATAAGGAAATAAAACTCTTGAGAAACTCTCTCTCTCTTTCTCTCTCACTCTCACTACGAAACTCTCTCTCTCTCTCACTACGAAACTCTTTCTCTCTCTTTTCTCACTCTCACTACGAAACTCTTTCTCTCTCTTTTTGTCACTCTCACTACGAAACTCTTTCTCTCTCTCTTTCTCACTCTCACTATGAAACTCTTTCTCTCTCTTTTTCTCACTCTCACTACGAAACTCTTTCTCTCTTTCTCTCACTTTCACTACGAAACCTTTTCTCTCTGTTTTTCTCACTCTCATTACGAAACTCTTTCTCTCTCTCTTTCTCTCTCACTCTCACTACGAAACTCTTGCTCTCTCTTTTTCTCACTCTCACTACGAAACTCTTTCTCTCTCTTTTTCTCACTCTCACTACGACACTCTTTCTCTCTCTTTTTCTCACTCTCTCTACGAAACTCTTTCTCTCTCTTTTTCTCACTCTCACTACGAAACTCTTTCTCTCTCTTTCTCTCACTCTCACTACGAAACCTTTTCTCTCTCTTTTTCTCACTCTCATTACGAAACTCTTTCTCTCTCTTTTTCTCACTCTCACTACGAAACTCTTTATCTCTCACTCTCACTACGAAACTCTTTATCTCTCACTCTCACAACGAAACTCTCTCTCTCTCTCACTACGATTTTGGCGTTTTTCCAAAATTGAGTTTTATTTTTTTCCCTTTACCGTTACCATTAACACATAATGCACTCAATAGATCAGAATCGACTGACCTGTGGTCACCTTATATTTGTCAATATTTTTAAAGAGACACTTATATTTCTTAAAAGATAATCTTTTAAAAGAAGAACTTGCGAACTAAATGATACATTTTTTTTTGCACTGTAACTACTGTGATGCATTCGAACGTAGAAAAATATGGAATATAAATATATGAGAAAATCGACTGAAAACTTACATACCATGTGTGCATTGGTCTAGTTAGCTCTAGTTGGTTCTAGTTAGCTGTTTCAGTTAGCTAATATATTACCGATTACTCTTCAAATGTTACATTTTAGTACCATTCTTAAATATATAATATAATTAACTTACCCCTGTACACAACTTATTCATTATTCAAGAGATATAATTTATATTACTCAAATAACAAAAAATCTAATGGGGGAAACACACGACTTTCCTTATATAATGCAATGAATGTACTCCTTTTACTGTTAAAAAATAATGTATAAGATCCACAGTACTGTGTCTTTAACGTTGATTTATACATTTGGCGATTTTCCGGATAACAACATGTAATAATATTTCAAAGTACCCAAACTTATATTTCACACAACTCTAAATTAACAATTATCAATATTGATAGCTACCTCAATAAGCGATATTGTCTATATATTAAAATATTTAATAATTAATTCACTAATTCGGCGGCATTTTCATTAATTTAGCGTCATTTTTGCATTTTTGACAAAATTTTCGTCAATCTGGGGCGAAATATCGCCAAGTTGTCTATACTTCGTTAGATTATTCGCCAAGTTTGTCATATAGATCACCAAGGATTACAGACAAACGGAGAGAAGAGCATGTCTTATATACTAGAATGTAAGCCCATCATATGACGGAAATCAGAATTGGCGAAACATTACTTCTCATTTGGCATTTTTGTCAATTTTGCGACATTTTTGTCACTTTGGCAACATTTAAAATGTCGCCAAGTTGGCAACGTCCCGCTAAATTTCTCGCCAAGCGTTGCTGATGGACGGAGAAATAGGATATTCTTATAGTCTAATCTTATGTTATTTTCAAGATATTGAATTTTTATTAATTAGTCGTCATTTCATTGATTCAGAGACAGTTTCGTCAATTCGGCAAATTTCTATCAATTGGGTGACGTCTTCGCCAATTTGGCAACATTTAAAATGCCAACAAGATGGATACATTCCGAAAAATTCGTTACCAAAATTTTATCCAGGGTCATTTTTATTAATTTGACGATATTTTCGTTAATTTGGAAATATTTCAAAAGTCGCCAAGTTGATGACATTTCGCCAAATTCGTCGCCAAAATCTCGCCAAGCGTTATGGACTTAGAAATAAGTTATTCTTATAGCAGATAAATGACTATTGGCGTCCAACTACAAAAGTATTACCCAACGAATATTTTCTCATGAATGGAACGAGCCAGATCCACTAGAATGATGCCACCAAATTTATCGAATAATATTACATATGAAAAGTGAACATATTTCACAATAATTAATATATATTTTTTATTTTATGTGATTTTTTGATAAATATATTTGAAAAATATGCAATATTTCAAGAACGGTTCAGCGATCTAAAGTTTATGTTAATCGTTTTCTAATAAAAAAAAATACATAAGGAATGACAATTTGCGTAACTTTATTAAAGGTGTTGATTTTCTTATGACTTTTTCAAAATTTCACTCGAAAATTTAGTGGGGCTCTGAACATTCGATTACGTTTAAAAACAATAGGCTTCCAGTATTCATGGATTGTAATTTTTGTACTAAATTTCGCTTGAATCGCTCTATTCATTCGTCAGATATCATCTCCACAGACTCACTGACACACACACACACACACACAGCCATCACCTCAAAAACATTTGATTCGTGTTCAGTGAGGCTTGAAACGTGCTCTCCGGCTGAATTCGTATTTTCGACCCCGTCACAATCCTTACCTTATACACTATACTATGTATATAAGGAAAGTAACATTCGTATACATGGATAAAAAATTTTAACTGTTGCATATAATTCCTTATACACGTCATGTTAGAGGGACAATTATAAGTCTATAGTATCTGAAGAAAAATTACGGTGCATATTGCAATATTGCAACTCTGATTGCTGACTTGCAGTTCTAAGTGCATTTTGCATTTAGAATGTTTTACGTGATTAAGGAAATATTGCACTAAAGTATATTAATGGCTATATTATGATAAAATGTACGATATCTTTACCAGATTTTTAAGAGTCATGATTTATAATTTCATTTTTTATTTATTTCTAGAATTTTTTCTCTTTGAGAGTTATTATTTGGCAACTTAAAAATATTTTGATAAGTAACTGTTGACTACGTTTGTTTTTCTCCTCGTGTATATATGGCAGTGATATTCTGCTGAGTTAAAAAAATGCTAATATGTTTTTTGTTTTCCATGTCAATTTTTATTGCTTTGTTTTTAAAGAAAATCTAGAGTGAAAAGCTCCACTCGCTTTTCTTATACATTCATATTCAACATTGCTCAGGTCCTTTTGTATTGTAAGAGTTAGAATGAAATAGAGCAGCTTGAATTTTGAACTGAATCTTTACAAAACGTGCTTTAAAAGGCTCTCTTTTAAATTAAACACGTGCATAAATGAAAATTGTCAGTAATTGTGTTCAATTCTCCCACACATACACACATTCATCATTTTGGAAGTGCTTTGGCCAGATCTTAAACGTGTTTTTCTGTCAAAATTTTGTAAAAACAACTATCTCTTTTACCAAGTTTATACACGCAAGGTTTATTTCATAAAATGATCATTTTTGTATTTTTTCGTAAATTAATAAAAAAAAATCATTACTTACACATTAAAAATCACTACTCTTAGCGATAGACTTCAACATCTGGTATAGTATCAAACACCAGAAAACTTATTAAGAAATAACTTTTAAAATGCATAATTAGTTTTTTTAAAAATTCGTGGTAATATATAAAAAGTATTAGGTTGGAGAAATTGGAACTCCTGTTTTCGACGGATTTACACGTTCTTGACTCTTGGGCATTCTAGAATATGAATAACTTGTTAAAAAGGGGTGTCTGTGCATTCCTGTTTTCTGAAAAATGTAATAAACTCTAGCTCAAAAAGTATTTGATAAAATTTTATCAAATTCTGTAGTTCAGTCACTTATGTAAGAAAGTTTTTAACATATCCAACCTTAGAGCTAGTTGCACCATGGCGCAGTGCAGGCGATAAAAACTTTGGATAAGATGACAGAACTCCATAAAGCAAGAATTTTATAATTTTTCGGGTAGAAGTATTTTAACCAATACATTAACGGCAGATATAAGATTTTTATTGATATATAGCATAAAATAATACGTAGTACACACAAAAAGATCGTAAATACGTAATATAAACAAAAAACAAGAAAGATCAATCATGCTTAAAGCAATGATTATGAAACACTTTCCAACTTCAATGCAATTTTATTTAAACAAGTCTAAAATGCAATACATTCCTCGGTAATATTTTGAAACTTATCACAATACTGCATTAATTTATTATATTTGAAAACTTAAAACTTCATCGAAAAAAATGAACTTCATTCAAATGACGGCATTGAAATATAAATTGCCTGGTTTAAACATCTCTAAACTGTTATACATTCCTCGGTAACAGTTTTAGAATTATCATAATACTACGATAATTCATTATATTTGAAAACTTCATCGAAAACAACTGAAATTCATTCAAATGACGTCATAGAAAAAATAACACGCCTGGATCTCTCTATAAAAACAGGATTTCATTCATAACTTTCTCCCATTCATTTCATTCATCACAATACTATAACAATTTATTTTATTTAAACATTTTGTTTAAGACCATGGAGCTACAAAAAATTAAACTCTATGCTTGAAACTTCATCGAAAAAAATCGTCCTTCTGTTTATGAAATCAATTAATATTTCATTCATATCAGCCATGCAGACTCCATGGACTAAATTATTTTATGTTAAAAAAATACAGAAATTCTAATACAACTCATTCTATATATTTTGCTGTTTACATTTTACACTGGTGAAAAATAGGCTTAGTTGTAGAAATAATCAAATTTAGATGAGCATTTAAACTCCAATATATTTTCATTGCGTTGTTTCAGTAAGCAGATGCACAGAATTTAAGCAAAAATAAAGTAGTTTTAGGACGGATACAACACTCAATATGAATTAAAAAGAACTTAAAAAAATCACGATTTTGAAACAAGATGGATGCCATATATCATTTTGAAGTGGGTCATGTGATCGTTTCATATCATGGTCACGTGATCGTATCATATAAGAGGCGTAATTATTATTTTATTTTTTATTTAAAATACTACTGAATATATTTCGCTGAATTTTTTTTTATATATTTTATGGAACAGTTTGAATATTTCCTAAAATTTTCGAAGCAATTTGTGAGTTTTAAATCCGCTTAAAAGAAGTTTGAAAAATTAGGTCCCATAGGGCTCAATGTATTTCATTTTTTCGACCCGGGTTCAATCCAAAACTAATTGGGTGATATTATTCATTTATATTCCCATAGGTCCTACAGACCGTCTGAACAACATACTAAAATTTCATTTTGATTAAGTCATTTTTACGGCAGTTATCGTGCTAACGGACAGACAGACAGACAGACAGACAGACAGAATGAACAAAGTCATAAACACTTTTAAACTTTGTTGTAAAGTGTTAACAAAAACAAATCGACGCACCCCGTAAAATAGCCCGATAGTAACGAAACTGTACATACAAACACCTGTCGACCGAATATGCAAATAATCAAACATTCGCAGTTATTGAATGAATAGTTGGAACTACATCGCATTGAAACTGAGCACCATGGTGGTGTGGAAACCCCAGGTCGTCCGACTCATCCAGAGGACTTGAGTAACCATTTGGAGCACCATGGTGGTGTGTATAAGGAGCGAACCTCACTTTCAGGAACAAAACGTACAGTGGATTTCGATTGCGCTTACGTACCTGTATTGTAACAATGCCTTGCCGGCAAATTCGCGACTACTACGAACACATAAAGGAGTTTGAAAGAAGGCGCGCGGTTGGACTGCATGAGGCTGGATGAGCGCACCGTAGAAGCGCTCGACATTTGGGCAGGAGCGATGCAGCAATTAGACAAAGTTCGCAAGAATGTGTCCAAAATGGCAGGTTTCAGCGGCCGGCCTAGACCGACGACAGAACGGAAAGATAGAGCAATTGTCAGAGCAGCTGTGATAGCACGAGATTCGTCGTTATCAACCATCCAACGTGTGACGAACACAAAAGCGACCACCCGGACTATTAATAGAAGACTACGGGACCGGAATCTATACTCGCAGCGACCATTACGCCGCCTACCACTGACCAGTATACACCGTCAAAAGCGATTGGAATGGTGTCAGGTCCAATCAAAGTGGAATTGTTCGAATTGGGAACGAATTGTCTTTAGTGATGAGTCCCGTTTCAAACTGAGTCCCAACGATAAACGCAGACGTGTCTGGAGACACCCCGAACATCGCCAGGATCCTGCTCTTACTGTCACACGCCACACGGCCCGACAACAGGGAGTTATGGTGTGGGGTGCCAATTCGTATGATTGCCGGAACCCTTTGGTAGTCCTCCGTGGCACTATCACAGCACAGTTGTACGTTGTTGTTGCCGACATTCTACGATCCGTTGTATTGCCATTTCTTTCACGACACCCCGGGTTAACTTTTCAGCAAGATAATGCAAGACCACACACGGCACTCCTCTCTATTGATTGCCTGCGTGCTTACGACACACTTCCTTGCCCAGCCAGATCCCAATATCTCTCGCATATTGATCACATTGGGCTAAGATGGGGCGTCGCCTACGACCATTCCAGAATGTAGACGAATTAGCTCGTCAATTGGAGGCCATTTAGAACGACATCCCTCAGAACACCATCCTGCAACTTTATACATCAATGCCACGTGGGGTTACAGCTTGTATCAAGGCCAGAGGTGGAGTAACGCCATATTGACGTGCTCATTTTGTGTAGATCTTTCAGTGCAATAAATCATCCAATCATTCTGAAATTCTAATCATTTCTTTTTCTATACATCCACATTACACGTACCAAACTTTGTTTCATTTGGATAATTCTTTCTTGGTGCGTCGATTTTTTTTTGTCTTAGAGTGTATATGAAAAATAAAATGTGTATGAGTTTGTATGGAAAGTCATGTGTTGCTCACAGCATATTTTTTTCATATTATTATATATAATTGTTTAATGTGTCTAAAGTGTTTTCTTGGTTTGAAAAGTATTTCCAAACCCTCCAGAACCCCCCCCCCCCCCCGTCTCTGGTGACCAAGAAGACCACATACTTATAAAACCGACTATGATACAAACTGATGACAAAACCTAACGGAACCGGATTTTCGATATACACCCCAAAAGGCGAAGAAAGTAGAACTTTTGAAAAGTATTTTCTGGTTCTCCAAAAGCCTCTCCGGTAACCAAGAAGGTTAAATTATTGCCCACTTATAGTATCGATAACAATACAGAATCTCCAGGGGCAGATAAAATGAAGGGAGAGGAGCTAAAAATACTTTTCAGACCCCTCAGACGTCCCTGTGGTCATTGAGGAGACTGAATATTGGCATACTTATGTATCCATTACCAGATAGAATTTTAGGTCCTTTCCTCCGGAGGTAGAGTTTATGGGGCTTTTTTAATGTCTTTCAGACTTTCATCAACATACAAGCATTTATTTCTTTATGATAGTTTATTTTTTAACTATTGTACATAATGTACATATTTGTTTAATGGCGTTCAAACTCAATTGTGTCAATAAAAGTTGCTTATTTCCCTATTTCTAGAGTTATTATTATTATTATTATTATTATTAATTATTATTATTATTTTTATTATGTTAGCAATTCAGTAACATTTAATTGTTTTCATAAGTATTTATATTTCATGAGTGTTTTAATGTCACAAGTTTTTATATGGCCATAAGTGGGCATATATTTTATATGTGTTTGTAAGTCATCAAGCGTTCATAAGAAAAGTTGTCTTTTCGTATTAGTTTCAATGTCAAAGTTGTCGAGTATTTTTCATTTTTCATAGTATCTTGTTCATACAAGCAGGGGTGGACGAAATGGATGGGGAGAGGTAAAGTCTTTTAGAACCCTTCCAAACCTCTCTTCCCCAAAGACATAAATCTTAAACTCGACCACGGGTCAGAACCTATCCGTACCAATTTTCAATTAAGGTAGCTATATTCTACGCTAAGCACCACACATTGTTAAATAAAATAAAACTTATTAAAAAGAAGTTGCAATTTAATTTTATAAGAGTGTTAGCTTTTCTGTATTTGACAGGACTAAATACCAGTTTATATTATAATTTTGCCCTCCCTTTAGTTCCATTAGTGTACTTACGCCACATTCACTCCCATTACTGTTGCCATTATCCCTTTCTAAATACCACACATTTTTCTCGTTCCATCCGGTTTTCATTTCGGCCATTTTCAGCCCCTAGCAGTCAACACATATTCTAACAAATATCTCTCACCCCTGTTAATTAAGACCTCTACAGAACATTTCCTCCTACTTCCCATTTAGTTCGGCAAAACAGGTGTAGCTTATCTCAGATCTCCATCTCACTCTCTCAGCAATAAGACAAAGACACCCCTGGTTCCAACTTCCGGCTAAATACGATCCTAGAGGCGTCCTAGAGGTTGAAAAAAGTATTTTTCTTATCAGGATTTAAGATCTTTGAGATTGTTGGAAAGCGCACGATTAATGTCAGGGAAAACTTAATTTCTGATGTTGGCGAGGATCCGACAGTGCAAGGAGTTGTCGGATGAAGAAGATCTTTATAGTTTATGATTTGAGCGATAAATGCATATTAAGAGCAAAATATCTGGAGTATTATTCTTAGTCGTTTTTCTTATCCATTCATAAATTATATTGTTCAGGTAAATTTATGTCACAATCATTCAAATTAATTTATAGCAGTATTCTTCGATCTCACCGTTTATGAAAATGCTTATACAAATTTGTCTCAAATGTGCTGTGAATCTCCAAATTGAGAAAATTATATTTGTATCAGGGAGCTAGCTGAAATATTAAAGATTAAACCTTATGTGTAGTCATCTTATACTGTGACTACACAATTTTTAGAACCCTAATTTGCTTAAATATCTATATAACGAATCTGGAAAAAAAAAAAGAATCAGAAAAAATTATGTATCGTGACATTTCTATTAATTAACAAATAAACAAAATACACAAAATAAAAGAAAGAAATTACACATGGGTGTTTCATTAAAATATTAACAGAACATTTTATTTATCTGGTTTAATATAATTATATAAGCATGCATTCCGCTTTGTTTTATGAAACTGTAGAACCACTGATCCACTTCTTCAATTTCAAGAGCAGGACCCGGTTCATATAGGTAATTCAGAGACCGGAACCGTTTATCCATTACCGGCTACGATCTAGTCGATAATTCTACGTAGCACCATGACTAGAAGGCGTCATAGCAATATGCTGCATTGGATATGCCTGATGTTATATATATATAATTATTTTTAAAAATTTCGTTATTA
This sequence comes from Amaurobius ferox, assembly GCA_951213105.1. Classification (NCBI taxonomy): domain Eukaryota; kingdom Metazoa; phylum Arthropoda; class Arachnida; order Araneae; family Amaurobiidae; genus Amaurobius; species Amaurobius ferox. Next base: position 46,808,653 of record OX578149.1, read on the forward strand.
CGTTATTTTATGCAGAAACACAATACATTTCAAATGAAATGGCATATGATATCATATGCTATGCTCAATAAGAAAATGTTGACAGGTTGAAAAGCCCGCAAAAATTGCCCCATAAACGGTGTTTTGTAGTATATAGCCATATACTACAAAATACTACAATATTGTTGGAAAAATGTGAACAATGCGTTAGTTACTCACTGTAAAACATTTTTCAATCTTTTCTCATTTTTTTTTCAGTTACTTTGTTGAAAAATTCGACAAATTGATACGAAAATCCACAATTACAGGCGTTCATGTAGCTTCATTTCTGAAATATTCAGCAAATTATCATTTGTCGAAGCGATATTTCTGTATATATATATATATATATATATATATATATATAATAGTAGTTTGAAAATCCAATGAACGAAAAGTAAGAAGATGTAACACGATAAACCTAACTTTTTAAAACACCCACAGAATAAAATATAATACAACAAATCATCAATCAAATGGATAAAAAATACAAAACACAATATCAAGTTACAGAAAATCAACAAAATTCAAAGGTATGGAAACAAAAAAAGAAAAACTTAAACTAAATTCAACTATCTAACTGGCTTACAAAACAAAAGTAAAAATCAACTAGTCCTCAAGCAAATAGAAAAAATATATAAATAAAATAAATATCGAATCAACAAGTCAATGAAAAATATCATAATACAAAGGTATGGAATCGAAAAAAGTATAACAAACGAAATCAAGCACAAACGCTATACACATGGACGAGGCTCTAAGCCTAAATCATGAATTGTTAACCTCTACAAAAATCTAATCATGTCCAAGTTTTTTGTAGAAGCAAACAAAAAAATGCATGTTTCTGAAGAAATAGATAGATTATATCTATAAACTATTTCTACTTGGACGACATACATAAAGAAGGAATAAAAAATAAAAAATGAATACCTGGAAAAAGCACAGGGTATGTTCAATCGAGTCGATACCGGGAACACTGATAGAAGAGACCAGTGTTGCCATTCGTAAAGAAAAAATAAAAAACCATTTACTGTTGCCATTCATAAGAATTGAAAAACAGTTAAGCGAAATGTTAAGAAAAAGTATTAATATACAAAAAGAGCTACTAAAAGGAGGGGCAAATAATAGTAATGCTGAAGTGGAAGAGAGTGTAAAAAAAAAAAAAAAAGAGAATGGAGATGTCTGGCTAATATAAGATACTATGAATAGAATTATATGATACTATGAAAAGAATTATAAAAATCCAGCTATTTTAAATTTTTTAACAATACTGTTTACTAAATAAGAGGGATATTTATATAAATTGCTAGTAATTTTGAGATTATTGATATGCATAGCATGAAATTTTTTTTCAGATAATCTATAAATTCTAAAAAGCTGATTGAGTATAATATTTCTAAGCAATTGAATCGAGTTACAGGAATTATATGGTAAGATTTTATTAATATTAAAATTATAAAAGTCTTTTTTATCATATAAATTTGTAACAATTCTATTAGAAGGATCAATAAAAAGATTTAAATCCAAAATATTAACATTTTTACTAATAGTAGCTTCATTAGGAATTAATTCCAAATTGTCTGGATAATAATCTATATCTATGAGATAATTTTCTGTATGTACTAAGCAAATCAGATCATCTCAATATATCTGTAAAAAGTATAATCTATTGAAGTAAATGACTTTTCATAATGATAAAGGTATAAATTAGCTAGCATACTGCTACTGCAGCCACCCTGTGGAACTCCTGAGACTTGTAAGTATAATTTATTTCCTTGAAAAATATAATTATTGAAAATAACAAAGTGAAGAAGTTTAGGCAAATTTATAAATTTAATTTGATTTGAAAGATGTGTAATATAAGCATTATATAGAGCTGAAATTACATCATATAGATCAGATATCTTAATATTATTAAAAAGATCTTTAAAATCAAAAGTTTGAAATCCTATTATTTTTCTAAGAGATGTTAATTTATTCTTTAATTCTTTACTATTATTTAGAATATGGTAATTATTGCTAGTCTGGCTTAAACTATTATTCATCAGATTTAAAGAATTTAGTAATAATTTACTCGCAGTAGTAGAGTAAGTATTATGGCCACTAGTAACTGTTCTAAATTTAATAGGATTTTTATGAAATTTTGGAATAAGCACTATATAAGGAAATTTAAAATATTTATATTTAATATTTAAATCACTATACATATTGATAATTTTCAATTTAATACTATTGATGGAATATATATATATATATATATATATTATCATAACTATCTGGAACCTTACTCTCCGATACGGACAGTTGATTCCCCTGAAACTTTCAGTAACATGCTTGCAAATGTATTACAGTGTATCTAAATCTTATGAAAAGGAAGAATTCATTGTATATATTTCCTTGGTCATTTATTTTCCGTCCAAGTTGTATTCTTTTAAGAGTACTGGATACGTCCAAGTTGTATTCTTATAAATTGGATACGTCCAAGTTGTATTCTTATAAATTGGATACGTCCAAGTTGTATTCTCTTAAGGGTATTGGATACGTCCAAGTTGTATTCTTTTAAGAGTATTGGATACGTCCAAGTTGTGTTCTTTTAAGGGTACTGGATTTTTCGGTCTATTGTTTTCCGTCCAAGATGTATTATTTTAAGGGTATTGGATACGTCCAAGTTGTATTCTTTAAAGTGTATTGAATACGTCCAAGTTGTTTTCTTTTAAGAGTATTAGATACGTCCAAGTTATATTCTTTTAAGGGTATTGGATACGTCCAAGTTCTATTCTTTTAAGATACTGGATTTCTTGGTCAATTGTTTTCCGTCCAAATTGTAATCTGTTAAGGGTATTGGATATGTCCAAGTTATATTCTTTTAAGGGCATTGGATACGTCCAATTTATATTCTTTTAAGAGCACTGGATTTCTCGGTCAATTGTTTTCTGTCCAATTTGTATTCTTTTAAGGGTATTGGATATATATCTCGACAACTGAAACAGGTGGAAATATCATCCTTATTTTAATTTACATTTTTTTACCTGCTAGTCTTTAATTTTGAAGTTGGAAAATTGATACTTATTATGTAATATATTTAGTTATATGTAATTTCATTTGTGCAAAATAAATACCTCTATAGTTTTATATATTTTTTTTCAAAACAAAATAGAAAGTAAACAAACATAAATGAAAACAAAATCAGATATACAAGACTTCCGGTACACTTTATGAAAAATCTAATAAAATTTTAAATCTGAATCTTTCCATACATAATCGAAGGATTGTACATCTAATCGTGAATCTAAAATTTAAAAGTTGCATATTCTAGTTAAAAATTAAAAATATATATTTTGAATGGTTTTGTAAATATACACACATTCATCATATAGATCACCGAAGTCAAGCAGCATCGGGCGCGGTTAGTATTTGGGTAGGTCACCACGTGGGAACACCGTGTGCTGTTGGCACATTTCGGGCGCGGTAGCCCGGTAGTTTACGCGCTGGATTTGCACGCTGCCATAACTGCCGCCGTGTTCATGGGGAATACAATCACATTAAACATGTGGGTCCGTAAGTCCTTCCGAGAGGTTGGTGGTAGGGGAAGGAGGGTACGGTCCCTGTGGATGCCTCCCCCACTGCGTTCCGATCTAAATTGGGTGGCACTTCCCGGCCGTCCAAACAGTTACCTTATACCTTTCTGGTAGGTCGGACGGTCTGGGTCTCAACAACAACAACACATGCATCATAAAATATGCGCATTTAAAAATATTTAACATTGAATATAAAAAAATTAGTTTCGTCACATAGATTATATCTCTGTAACACATATAACAAAACGAAACGTCAAAATATTTACTAGTTTTTAAGAGAAGTATACCCGAGTCCTGAAAATTCAAGTTTTGAGGAAATTGAAGTCAAAATTTTGACTGCTCTTATAAATATACCCTAACATTCTGAAACCATTATATCTTCGCTTCTAGCATGTCAAACTGCTTAAAAATTACATATTTCAATTCAGAAGACTGTTTTCTACTTTTTCAAAGCAAAATTGAAAAATCGAAAATTTTAAAGTATTTTACTTCTTTGTATACCATAGGGAAAACACTAACAGGTATACAGGTATACCCTCTTTACTTGTTTCGCGTAGTTGCAAGTCATGATTGTACAGCTATTTGAAGCAACAGACTTAGTTAGTAAATAAGTTTCTAATACTTACTTGTATAAAGTAGATATATAACAATCAGACGACTTTTAGCAACATTCTATTAAACGACTTAAAAATGCCAGTGAAGGAATTAAGAATAATTAATTATGACTGGAATTAAGAAGAATATATTCGCATTGAAATAAAAATAACCATGATTATTTTACTAAAGTATTTAGGAGTTTTCGTTTGCTTTAACTCTGATAATCTGGTTAATGATAAATATGCGGTTCCTTAGATCTTTGTAGTTGGATAAGTATATGCTTTATATGCATCCTTGATTTTAAATATTAGCTCATACAGCTTTCCAAACCGGCTGCTTTTCTTTCAATTTGGATATATCCATCTTAATTTTTGTCTCATGCATTGACATTTTTAATTTAGTTTAATTTAATGTTACCGAAAGTTCCTAATTGCCCAAAGAAGTATTAGAAAATTATTGTCTCACAAGCAGCAGTTTAATTTTTTTCAAATATTGTTAGTCTGACAATACATATTGAGTTTATGGTTTTAATACATTGATGTTCGTAATGAGCACAGTGGGTCATAATTTCGTAACCGAAGTGTTTGTCCTTCAACGATGGCAGTAACTATTAAACTTTACATATATGACTTGATCTGTTATTTAAATATGCAAAAATCATTTTTAATTAACAAAAGCTATATTTCACGTATCAATTCACTCGGGTATATTATCGTTTGACTCAATTTAAGGTGTCATTTTCTTCTATAAGAAACAATGAAGTTAAAATATAAAATTGATTGACAGTTTTGTCAAACTATAACTTCTCTTAACGATTTTTATTTTGGTCCGACAAATATGTCTCTAGATGCTATATATTAAATTTTGAAAAATTGAATTGGTGTTTGTTTTCTGTGTTATATGAGGAGGATAGACAGATAAACAGACAAAGAGGTGAATAAACTGATTTTAACAGGTGTTTTTTTCATCTTATAGGGTACAAACATATCTAAAATTTATTTGAGAGGTTTTGGATATTTTCTTCAGATTCGATTTTAATAAATATGATTTTGAAATTAAACAAATTTGTTTTATGAAGTGGCATATACATTGTATCCCGTATGTACCGGGACTGCTAAATAAATCTATAAATAGTGATGCTACAGTTATAATTTTCACATGAATATATACTAAAATTCTTAAGCACTAATAGATGAAATTGATTGAAAAGCCCCTGGTGCTATATTTTAGTTCTTAAAATTATTTTTATTAATTTTTTTTCATATCATTGTAGTTAATTACACTGTTGTCACCCGTTTAAAAACCACGCTTAAAGACGTCAATTGCGTTATTGTATCTTTAAAAGTGATTGAGAGATGCTATATATTTTAAAATTTAAAACTTCCCATTTATTATCCCTTTTATCTAATACTCCCTACATTGCAGAAAGAAATTCCCGCGTTTGTTTAAGACATCCCATTTGTTTAGGACATTCCCATTTGTCATCGAAATTTTCAGAATTTCCAGCAGAATTGCAACACTTCTTAAAAATTGAAAAACAAAAAACAAATCCAAAAAACTTTTTGTTTTCTAAACGTAACAACAGACTTCGCGCCTAACTGTTCATTTCGTAAAGAAACATATTTTTCTACTATGCATAGGATTTCAAAATGTACAATTAGGTATTATAAATAAAATAATGTTTAATACATAGAAGCGTGTAAAGTGTTTATTTTATTTTTCTCCCCCCACGCTGATCTCCTCGAAGCGAAGCATCTGTCGCTAAAGCCGGATGCATCTGTAGTCTTTTATGAGCTTGAAGGAGCTCGGTACCCTTTGAATGTGTTTTTCATTTATTATTTGTGGATATTATTAAATGGTGTTATCAGTCAAAATGACTTTAAGAAGGAAACAAATGGAATATTGTGGGTAGAAATTTAAAAATCTGAAATTAAAAAAAAGAATTCACCAACTTTAAAAATCCCTCAATTTTAAATATTTTACGAAGGTTTATTTTTATTGTGTTTATAAGAGTGCAATTTATGACTTTAGAGATTGACTTTAAAATTAATGAATTTGTTTTGGAGTAAAAAAATGAAGCACACACATATATATATAGTGGTGCTCCAAAATATTGCATCATCCACATATTTGCATGACTTTGATGAAGAAAGAGGACAATAACACAGTTAAAGTTATATTTAAAGTGTTTAATATTGATGAATTACAATGAAGAGGACGGTATGCAGTAATGCACAACATGATCTATTTGGGAATGTTTATGTGTGAAATATTCCGAAATAATGAAAAATATATGGCATTCTTCTTTTATTACATATTTAATATTACAGAGTTTTCCATAATTAAAAAAAAGTTCATTACGTTTTTGAGATAAAATGAAGTAATATCCATTGTCCTATAATAATTTATAGAGGGCGATGACACTTAACATTTTCATATAAGGGTCAATACACTAAAAATAGCAAGCAACATTAAATATTTAATATTAAATATTTAATATTAAAGAGTTTTCCATAATTAAAAGAAGTTTATTACGTTTTTGAGATAAAATGGAGTAATATCCATTGTCCTATAATAATTTATGGAGGGCGATGACACTTAAAATTTTCATATAAGGGTCAATACACTAAAAATAGCAAGCAACATTAAATATTTAATATTAAATATTTAATATTAAAGAGTTTTCCATAATTAAAAGAAGTTTATTACGTTTTTGAGATAAAATGGAGTAATATCCACTGTTCTATAATAATTTATGGAGGTCGATGACACTTAAAATTTTCATATAAGGGTCAATACACTAAAAATAGCAAGCAACATTAAATATTTAATATTAAATATTTAATATTAAAGAGTTTTCCATGATTAAAAAAAGTTTATTACGTTTTTGAGATAAAATGGAGTATAATATCCATTGTCCTATAATAATTTATAGAGGGCGATGACACTTAAAATTTTCATATAAGGGTCAATACCCTAAAAATAGCATGCAACATTCAGGTTTTTAAAAATACTGAATTTTTTTAGGTTATGAAATATTTTTGAGCATAGCTGTATCTATGTATAAACATGATTTATTTTACATTTTCATTTTATAATTTTTTTCATTTCATTAAATTGAAAATTCCATCCCTTATTCTATTAGGTAGATCATAGTGAATATACAAAACATTAATTAAATCAATTGAAAAACATTTGAAGCTTTAGCATTTTATACACAGTGACTTCGAAAAAATGCAAGCTGAGATAAATCATTTTAATGATCTTGAATTTAAAAAAATGTTAAAATACTTTTCCAACGTTTTAATACTCATTTTATTTATTTATTGCATATATATATTTTAAAAATTATAGCTATTACCATTCAGTTGGAACATATCAATATTTTAATAGTGCTTAATCAATTAATCGGAGCCCAATCCATTTAATGGAATTTTGTGATATAGAATATCATCCTATGGGTTATAATTTCAACAATAACTCTGTAAATGTCACCAGGTTTAATAAGAAATAATCCCTCAAGCATTATCCCAAAGAAAGAGCTGAAGAATTAATAAGTAGTATGAGGAATAAAATGAATTCTTAAATACTTTCCAGAAGAATTGCGGAGAAAATAATTTCTTAGGTATTCCCTCCTCATCTTGAAGTGAATGCTATCAGATTCTTATATCAGCTAGGAGAAATTTTTTTAGAAGCCGCTAATAAATAATTATTTTCTATATATGATATTTACAAGCGGGGGTAGCAGTTTGAAGGAATACTATGCTCAATTTTGCTGTCCATTTATTCTAATTCATTTTTTTTTATGTTTTTCTTGATTTTCATTCCTCCGGTTTGATAATCGTTTGGTTTTACACTTGGCTTTATATTTGGCTTTATAAATATTGTGACGGGGTTGAAAATTCGAATTCGAGTTTTCGACGGGAGAGCACGTTTCAAGCATCCCTGATCACGAATCAAACATTTTTGAGGGGATGTCTCTGTGTGTGTGTGTGTGTGAGTGTGTGTGTAAAAGTATGTGTGTGTGTGTGTGTGTGTGTGTGTGAGTGTGTGTGTAAAAGTATGTGTGTGTGTGTGTGTCAGTGAGTCTGTGAAGACGATAACTGACGAACGAATGGACCGATTCGAATGAAATTCTGTACAAAAATTACAATCCATGAATACTGGAAGTCTATTGTTTTAAAACGCAATCGAATGTTCAGAACCCCCCTAAATTTTCGAGTGAAATTTTGAAAAAATCATCCAAAAATCAAAACCGCTAATAAAGTTATGCAAATAGATATTTCTCATGCAATTTTTCATTAGAAAACGATTAACATAAATTTTAGAGCGCTAGACTGAACCGTTCTCGAGATATTGCACATTTTTCAAAAAAATTATCAAAAAATTATATAAAATAAAAAAGAAATATTTCCTATTGAGAAACATGTTCACTTTTCATATGTAATATCACGCGATAAATTTGGTGACATCTGTCCCATTGGTTTTCATCATGCAATGTGACATTGTGGAAATTTTAACCAACCTCATACCTATAAAGATGGTCCCTGGCCTTTTCACGCAATAGGTATAAGGTTCCCTCCTGGCCACCCGCAAAGGGAAGGGCCAGTGGAGCTTGGACTGCATGTGGGTGGTCCAGTACAAGATGAAGGAAGACGCATCCGGGGGGTAAGCGGTCTTTGGGGGCGCAGTTAAGCCCGGGGGTTCACGCAGGAGCGTGGGATCTCAGCCTGCAAGCAATAATTCAGGGGCTAGTGGGCAAGCCCTGCTGTCATGGACTGGCCACTGAGAGTGGAAGCTAAGTGTCCACCGGTAATATTTAGGGGGGCTTAAGTCCTGTCAGCAAGTAATATTTGAGGGGGAGGAGACTTGATGTTACAAGTTTTTGGAGAGAGTTTTTGTCAGGAGAAAGGAATCGAGAGTGCCGATATGAATTTTGTATAGTGAACTTGTAGAAATTTTCACGGGAACGAAATGCTCTCCGTTTCCCCGCCTGATCAACCGATCGTCCGGCCGATGTGCCCAAGAGCCGAGGTAAGGCCTTTGACTGTACACAGCATTCAATAATTGAATCTCCTCTCCGCTCGTTTAAATACCTATGTGAGGAATAGTGTTATGGAAGTTACTTGTCTTTTGAAGTGTATGACTATTATTTTAATATTTGAGAATTGTGAATAAGATTGTGGTTCAATTAATGATTAATGAATTTACGAGGTCATAATGTTTTTTTCGGGATGTTAATATTAAAAGGCAGTTACTTTTATATTCATGTGTTATGAACAAAGCCTTTTTTCATGTTTTTTATTTTTAAACGATAATTATGTAAATAAACTTGTTTTTTCCTTATTCATAAAATCTAATCCGTGTCCTCATTTCAAATCTTATTAATTACTTATTTTTTTCAGCTTTAACCACTTGAGATCAATTATAGGCCGTATTTTAGCGTTCAAATCGAACGTGAGGTGGAAAACCTCGCGACAACATCCTTCTCGTGGATCCTAGTTGGTTCCATTCATGAAAAAAGATACTTTGAGTAATACTTTTGTATTTGAACGCCAATAGTCATTCATCTGCTATAAGAATAAATTATTTCTCTGTCCATAACGCTTGGCTAGATTTTGGCGAAGAATTTGGCGGAATGTCGCCAACTTGGCGGCTTTTTTTAAATGTTACCAAATCAAAGAAAATCTCGCCAAATGGATAAAAATGACTCTAAATCAATGAAAATAACGACTATTTGACGAAAGTTCAATATCTTTGCCAAAATATAAGTATCTACTATAAGAATAACGTATTTTGTTTTTATTGTAAAAGTAGTAAATACATTGCATTATATAAGGAAAGTCATGTGCTGCGCACATCAGATTTTTTTTAAATTTTGATTTGAAGAATTGCCAAAAAATAATTTCAACATTTAAAACGTAACTCGGTTGCCACAGTTACGCCACTGGGATAAAAGTAAATAAATAAATACACTGATATTGTAGTGGAAATAGATCGCAGTTGGTAAATGAGATACTCCTGGTACACCAACTCCGAGTACTCCTGGTGTATTAATTCCGGGTAGTCCTTTTACACCAACTCCGAGTACTCTTGGTACAGCAATTCCGGGTACACCTTTTACACCAACTCCGAGTACTCCTGGTCACCAATTCTGGGTACTGCTTTTACATCAACTCTGAGTACTCCTGGTACACCAATTCCGGGTACTCCTTTTACACCAACTTCGAGTACTCCTGGTACAACAACTCCGAAAACTCATGGTACACCAACGCCGGGGTTTATACCACCCCCTGGTAATATTGCATTATGTCAGAAGGCTTTATGCACACACACACACACACTATGACTAAGCAACTATAATTTTATTAAACAATTACAAAATTGTAAATGCTAAAATAGCAAACATATGTTACTCAAAACATAATTCTGCAATAAACATATCCGTGCTTATGGCACACATGCAAGACAAATCAAAAGGCGTCTGCTATAACTATACACAAAATATCGCAACAATGGCTGATTCTACACAAATAGAATTAATAAAGAAAATTTAGTATATATTTTTCTGTACATGATGGTAGAAAAACAAATATGGATTTTCTAGCCGTTCTCGATTTATAGCTGAAAGAATGTTAGGACAAAAGTATTCTACAATTTATGCATTTTTCGAATAAAATTCCATGATTTTAGATTTTTCTCATTGCTTATAGGTCAATTTGCACGTGTATGCAAAATTTCAAATTTATTCCTTCAGCTTGGGGCTTGTAATTAGCTCTCAGCTGTCTGGTATAAATGGATTTTAAAGTCTAATAGAAACTGAAATTGCAGATATTTTCCGCAGGAAACATATTTAGGTTTCAGGTTTTTATGAACACAAATCAAATACTTTTCGAATGTTTGTTTATACCAATGTACATGATTCTGTAGACAGACATGAGCTAGCATATTCTGCAGGCAACATATTGGTGTTTTATCTTATCCTGAAGAAAATCAAATGCTTTTCGAATGTTTTGTCTATAGCAGTGTATACCTGTATCTGAAGACCATAACTTTGTCTTGAACACAAATCAAATACTTTTCTAATGTTTTGTTTGTTTCAATGTGTCTGATTCTGTAAAAAAGCAAGAACTAATATTTTCCGCACCTAACATATTTGAGTTTTATGTTTTCTTGAAGACAAATCAAATGCTTTTCGAATGTTTCGTTTGTACCAATGTACCTGATTCTGCAGACAGACAGCAACTAACATTGTACGCAGGCAACATATTCGGGTTTTGTGCTTTCCTGATCACAAATCAAATGATTTCCGGATGTTGTGTGTGCACCAATGTACCCGATTCTGTAAACGGGTAAGAGCTAATATTTTCCGCCGACAACATATTTGTGATTTATGTTTTCCTGAACACGAATCAAATGTTTTTCGAATATTTCGTCTATACCAATGTATATCTGATTCTGTGGACCATCAAGAATTAACATTTTCAGCAGGCAATATGTTTGTGTTTCATGTTGTCTTGAACACAAATCAAATGCTTTTCGAATGTTTCGTTTGTACAAATGTACCTAATGGACAATTCCGATTTTTTTAAAGCTCTTAAAACCAATTGATATTTATAGAGAATTTTTTTCTGATTTCAAATATCCAAGCGAAAATCTCTTAAAATAATTATTTATTTAGATATCAAGAAATGAAAAACTGCAAAATCTTCTCAAAGACAAAACGGCCCGTGATTGGCTGTGACGTCACGCGGCCCGAACGATCTGTGATGCAACATTCTACTATGTGCTGTTTCTATTGAGATATTTGCAAGTAGTTGGCATTTAATTTTGTTTACAATTTGTTTATAATTATTTTACCCATTTGCTCTTGGTCTGCTTGAGTTTAAATTATTTGTTCCTTATTTTATTTTATTGTAAACATGGATTCACGTTTTGTTAAAGGGCAATCAGATAATTTGCCCAAGATTGATTCTATCATGATGGTCCTGCATTTTAAAAACAATATGGATTTTGTGACGAGTGATTCTCGTGGTGTAAAAGTTGATAGGTAAGATTTACCCTTTTTCTTGAGTTTTTCTGGAAATTAAAGAAAAACATTTGTATTTATATGCTAAATTTTTATTGAATAAATGTTTTATGTGCAAGAGCACTTTAGCTATATATGTTTCATGAAGATTCTAAATATAATATTTTATTTACAAATTAAGCAGATTTTTACATTTAATTACATTAAAAGCAGTTTTACATTTAATTATAATATAAAAGCAGTTTTACATTTAATTACATTAAAAGCAGTTTTACATTTTTTTTCTTTGTGACTAAAACAACTTTGCTTTTTGTTTTAGATAGAATGTAATTATTTTATAAATTTTCAAAAGCACATGTATTTAATGAAAATATAAATTATAACTTCTGACTGCAGTATACAGGTATACGAAATTTTTATGTTACCTAAGTCAGATAAATACAAGATATAACATTTTAAATGTTTTTCTTATTTCTAAATTAGATGAACTTTTGCAATCATTTTATTAAATATGAAGTCATGGCCACCCATAGCGGAGTAAAGGCAGGGGGGTCACACTCCCCCTTCAATATAACAAAGGCGAGCATCAGGCCTGTCGATATTGTACATCATGAGCTTGAGTTTGCCCCCATCTCCCCAGAAAAAGTCAGTAAAAGTAGTCATTATTAGTATTTTTCCTTGTCTTGATATTGTTTAAATTTGGGCGAATGTCATGTTATTCGTGGATAATGATTCGTATTTTTTAGTATTATACATGACATTTTTCTGTAAAGATTAATTAATAGAACCATGTTTGACACAAAATGGCAGATCCATTCGCCGTTCACAAGAAATTTTCATTCATGAAAAGTCACATCCCATATCCAATCATTGTCTGTCATTACGTTTTTTTTATAAAGGATTGAAAATAGGGGGAGAAATAGCCACGCCTTCCTGTAAGCTAGCTTATAGTTCAAGCTTATCAGTGAGGGCGTAATTTAACAGGTGTTTAGTGTGTACATGTAAATTGTGTTTATTTGCTTTAAAAATATTGCTAAAAAATGGGCAGTGCACGACTATACCTTTTGAAAAATTGAATAGAATGAAATCAATTTTTCAAACCCTACTTAAAAAATAATCCTTGGCAACACTGGGTACATTGTTTACTAGTACAGTAACCTGTTCAGTAAAACTGTTCAGTATTAAAGGTGCTCACATCGAATTTCTATTATTATATGAAAATGTTACATGCTCAAAATACATATTTATATCAAGTAAAAAAAAAATTCACCTTTAAAAAATGTAGTCAAAATTTCTTAAATTAACAGTTGAAAAATAATGACCTAATTTAATTTTTAAATGCGTAAGACATATTGGTCATTAGAAATATGGTAACCAACTAAGCTTTACTTATTTATATATTCAGTTTTGATGAAGGTAGTGCAAGACATTGTTTACTATTCAGTAAGTGTGAAAATGAGCTCATAAACAAGTTGTTTCAAAGTATGAAACATCTTTTCAGAACAAAATGTTTTGTGCATGGAGTTTTTAAAAGGAGGCGATAAAACTGTTATGGATGAAATGCTTGAAAATGCCACAATGCTTTGAGAATTATATCTAGGTGTCATTAGTGTTAATAAAGTAGCCTCTATTGTTATATGGCACAAAAGAAAAGAGTAGTATTTAGTATATTTATTTCTGATTATTTTTTAATTAAGGGTTCTCTAATTGTGAGTATAATTAACCAGTATTTTTTCATAGTTGTAGGATATAGTACAGACTATTTGGAGATAAAATAAATTGAAAGGCTAAATAATTTTGAATACGTAGAAATATTCCTTATTATTTCAGTTTTACTTTGTATTAAGCCAATAATTTATTTTTACAAAATTTGCAGTTTAAATAAATATTTCAGATATTTCGCCATTGAAATGCATACAATACAGGACTACTTAACTTACCCCAGTGCCACCAGAGTTATTGACTGAAACGATATTGGCATTTTCTTAATATGAAGTTTTAACTCTTTACTTTTATCTCCATCGTTTTATATTTACCTGAATTTAAGAAAATCCAAATATTCAGTGTGAACATCACAAACTAAACATGGGATGATGTCAATAATCCACTTTGAATCTGCGTTTAAGTTAATTTGTAATACAAAAACAAAACATTGAGTGTCGAGCCAGTAGTGCACACTCTTAAGAATTTTCTAAATTTAATAAATCATAGTAAAAACTTCTCATACAAAAGCTTTAAAAATTTGATTATACAGACACTGATTTATTATCTATACACTCCTTAATTTTTCTTTTCTATATTTTATTACTCTAACAGTAAAAACAAAAAGCAACATCAAATACAAGTCAGAGATTATTATGTACCACCCTCTAAAATTTGATCTGTGTTGCATATTTTCTATTAAGCTATAAAAATAATTTTATTACCTATGATATTGCACCAATAAATATATAATATATGAATATCAGTAGATAAAACAAAATATGATGTATCTTAGTGACACATGAATTAATTTGCATAATTTTGAATCTAGGGGATATTGAATTTCTAATTATAACATCTTATTGGCATTGATCATCACCTAATGACATCCTGTCTTACAAAAAGACTATGATGGAATGTTAAACTGTAAAATTGAGAGCTATGTGATTTATGTTAAGATGTAAAGAACATATAGGGAATTATGTCCATTATTGATTTGACATCATAAATATAATTAAAATTTTCGTTTAAAAGTGTTTAATTTTCAAATATGAAATATTAATATAAAAAATAACATAAATGTAACTTACTCCAAAATGATTTTCACATACAAAACGAGTTGTCTTTAATGACAGTGGTGGATTTTGTTTGGTGGTGTCGCTTCATTGCTTGACACCATTTTTTACGAACAACATCATTTTTAGGCACAGATATAAAGATTTTATTTGGTGAAGTGATACTAGTATCAGTGCACATTGGAACTATGCAATACTTATAAGTATTAGACATAATAAACAGAATTTTTCGAATGTAAACATACATTCATAGATTCGCGCGATGAGAACAAATAGAACCTTGTGACGTCACATCCCGTTCGCGCCAAATTGGATCGATTTCCCGCAAAAATCAGAAAGGCGAACTTTGATTGCTAATAAAAAGATAAATACGGCTCGGAGAATAAAAAAAATTATGTTTTTCTTCAGTTTGAAACATTTCGAATCGAATAAAGAAATAAAAAAAAAATAGACCGAAATTGTCCATTCTGCAGACAGACAGGAACTAACATTTTCCGCAGGCAACATATTTGCATTTTATGTTTTCCTGAACACAAATCAAATGCTTCGTTTGTATCAATGTACCTGATTCTATGGCAGGGACTAACATTTTCTGCAGATAACATACATGTGTTTCATGTTTTCCTGAACACAAATCAGATACTTTTCGAATGTTTCGTTTGTACCATTGTACCGGATTTTGTAGATAAACAGAAACTTACATTTTCCGCAGGCAGCATATTTGTGTTTTATGTTTTCCCGAGCACAAATCAAAAACTTTTAGAATGCTTCGTTTTTACCAATGTACCTGATTCTGTAGACAAACAGGAACTAATAATTTCCGCAGGCAACATATTTGTATTTTATATTTTCCTGAACACAACTCAAATGTTTTTCGAGTGTTTCGTTTGCACCAATTTAATTCATTCTGTAGACAGGCAAAATTACATTGGTAATATTAACTAACATTTTCTGCAGGAAACATATATGTGTTTTATGTTTTCCTGAACATGTTCCTTTTGTACCAATGTACTTGATTCTGAGAAAGGTATGAACTAAACTGCAATCGAATGAATTTTCATTCGATACTTCCGAACAGTATATTTAAGAACCCCCACTGATTTACGTATTATTCAAAGCTCGCAAAATGCTCACATAAAGATGGCAGCTAACCCTGTTCCATAAATCAAAAATTGAACATTCTTCCTCCCAAGATCAGGAGTTCATTTGAAATTCAAATAGGAACCGTGATTAATGACTTTCTGATAGCACGTTTCGATAGTAGTTGTAATTGCGTAGTTTTCGTCGGCAATAAACGGAGAAATATATGATAATTGGAAAAAAAAAGTAAATCTGAACGTAAAAATTGAAACAAGCGCTGTGTAGAAATTTAAATATTATATGTAATGGTGGCGATAAATTCATTTGGTTGGTCTATTATAGGAATAAATGTAAAAAATCTTGAGGTCAAATAAACTTTCAATGAAGTAGTGCTGCGCTCGTATTAAAGTTATCATCCGTTGTGGACATATTTCGATCTTCTATGCACTAAACAGTAAAGAATAGCCGATGCCTGTAATAACAGCCACGAAACATACTATATACCATAATTTTGCGAACTTCTACCGAGAAAGATCAATTCAGTCGTACCACACAGCTGATAATAGATTTTATAAAGATTTGAATTCACACTGGACAAGGATGCAATAGTCATGCTAACAAAAAACTAAAAAAACTGTTATATGAATTTTTGTTCATAAAAGTCTAAAAATTATTAGATTTGGAAAGATCACTTCCACACCCCCTCGAAAGACTTACACTTTTCTGGTAGGTCGGACGGTCTGGGTCTCAACAACAACAACCCCCCTCGAAAGAAAATGAGATTGATTACACTCATACAAACTTTATTTACCAAGTATGAATTTTGTATTTGATGGGAAAACTTGACAAGGACGTAATCAGTTGCATGCAATATAGCACCTGTGATGTAACTATTTTGCAACTTTCAGTTAGCCAATATTAAAATAAAAAGACAATGTAAATATTTTAGAATCTTCCTTTAGAGAACCCTCCTTTAGAGTGTTAGCACTCATCAGCGCCAATAGCAAAAACTGAAGTGCGAAACTGGTCTATATACTCTTGTTTCTGCAGCGTGAGCATGGTCAGTGTTGCCAACAATTGGGCAACACTTATGCCTGGAATAGTGGCAACAACTGTTAGCTTTCCAATTCTTATTTTTAAATGTGCGAATGATGAAACCAAGAAATATATTGCAATATTAGACATATACTTCATGTCCTAGATTTAGTGCTGCAGTTGCCAGAACATTTTTCGACAGTTTCTTATCAGTAAAACTTTCAGTTAATTCGCCAAAATAGCAGCCAAAATGCAAGAATGGATTTATGATACATTTCACAATACATTTCCTTAATATATGCTATGTATTGTAGGGACAGTCATAAGTAGAACATTCCATTTCGTAAGTAATGTTTCATTAGTTGATATGAGTGTGCCCTATTATCGAATTTAAATACATAGATATGTATAATTACCTCTTTTTTCTAATCCTACACATTTTCCAGCAATACCTCACCATCAAATAGGTAACTAAATTTGTCCCATGCATTATTGTATACGTCTACCCAAACTGCAGCCCTAAGTCAAGAACGCATTTTTGACATTATTTACATAACTTTACTTTAACACATGATATATATTGTAAGAAATGTTACAAGAGGAACATTCCATTTCATAAGTGATATTCTATAATTTGAATATTTGTAATTTGATATTCTTAATTTGATATTCTATAATCCGAATCATTATCTATTACATATACAAAAGAATACATTTTTGACATCATTTAAAATACTTTTTCTTTAACATATATGTATTGTAGGGAAAGTTATAAGCAGGATATTCCATTTTGTAAGAGACATTTCATTAGCGAGTTAAACATTTTTATCATCGAATATTGCGATATATAATTACTTTCTCTTCGAAGTCCTACTCATTTTTCGACATTTCCTGGCGACCAAAAACGGTAGCCAATTTTGTTCCATGCATTATTACATCTGCATACCATGTAACCTTCATACTGTCTTACCAGAAGCTACTTCCCCCCTACGTCGGTGGCATATTTTTCTGCCCCCTGGGTAAATCCCCCTGCAATTATGAGATAAAATCACTTATTAGGCGACTCAATCAGCGCCGAGCAGAAAACTGTCCCTAAATTGCCAGCCTTTCAATCACCCGGTAAGATAATGGATGTCGTTATATACCTATCTATTCCGAAATTGAGGCAAAACTCTTCGACATAATTGCAGACATTTGCTGACTCTGGCTGCAATTTCGAAGGCAGCAATCCAAGATTGTTGCTTGTTTGTTTGCAGTGGAGTTATTAAAAGCAATTAAGGGTTTAAATGGCCCTGTTAATTCATTTTAATCATGGTAATAAGACACGACAGAAGTGGCTCTAATTATGTGTCTGTGAGGAGCTGGCCTGGATGAGATGGTTATCAGGAGTAAAATGAGTTGGTGTTCTGGAGAGAATACTTCACACTTACGTGGCAGAATTTGATTGGAGAGCTCATTTTGCGGTTTTTCTTGCTTTATCGATATTTGAGATCGATACAAAGAATTTTTTTTTCATTCTAATCTGATAAATCTAGATCAAAACCATAAATTTATTCATTATGTTAGATTAATGAAAATTCAGTTAAATAATGAACTGTCACAGAAACTTCCTTCTATACCTTAATAAACCTGGAAGGTAGATTTAAATGCAATATGTTGGTAAAATTAATCTTAATTTTGAAGATAGTGGTCAGCGCATAAGGACAAAAAATGTGATATAAATATAGATGGGTTTTTTTTTGTATATTTTATTTCATTTTAACCATAGTTAGATATAATGCAATTTCATGTGACGTTCTCTGCAAGTTCGAGAAACTCGATCATGGTAGAAAGGGTGTAGCGGTAATTTCTAGATTTGCAGCATGGGGATTCGAATCCTACCTTAAATAGAAATACAAATGCCTGAACGATATTGTAAACCCTGATGTACAAAATAAAGATAACATGAAAAAATTAAATGACTTATACATAAAAATAAAGGAAAGGAAGTAGAGAGGCAAATAAATCCGTGGACCAATTAGTTTTAAACTTCAAGTTAGGGGAGTAGGAAATATATTCTACTCCGTAAATGATTAATACAAATAATAAACGACAAACCTGTTCAAAAAGAAATTCGATTTGCTTTCTAGATACATATTTTTTTTTACAAAACTCTAATAATTTTGACCAATCTCGTCAATTTTAAGAAGATTTAAAAATTTTCGTTTACAAAGATTCTAATGGTTATTCCTCGAAAAATAATAGATAGTGCTGGTTATAAAAATAAAGTATATAATTTGTAAACGAACTCACACAACTGCCTTGTAGAAAGTAGGTATATGTTAGTAATGTGAATACTATTGTTTCGCGGGCGTTATAAGCCCCATTTCTTTAGACCCAAACCGAACAGTTAGAACAGTATGCACACTCAACAAAAGCTATGAAAGAACTGCGCACTGAGTCAATTCGCTCTCAGCTTTTGTTAAGGCTGCAAACTGTTCTATTTGGGCCTGAAGAAGGTGGTTTATATCGCTTTCGAGACACTCGTAGTTACTACAAAAAAGTTGTTAAGTTCTTGCCTTACAAACAGTTTGTTTAGTGTGATACAATTTATATATCTTTGAAAATCCTGCTAGGATATATAATTGGATTTGGATTCGGGATTCTATTTTTCGAAATATAGTAGTTATAACTAAGTGCTCAGATCCTGTAAAATCTAATACACGGGATCAAACTTGTATGGACTTGATATTCGCTTTTAACTTAGAAATATAAATTGTTTCAATTATATATATTACTTTAGTTACCATCGGCTCATATTATTCGTTATATAAGAAACAAGCGAGACTGGAAACAGCAATTTAACAAATTAACCCCTATAGGCACCGACACGATGGTTTACAGTATTTACAGCCTATGGCGGAGGAATATCTGCCCAAAACTAGAAAACAAAGCTTAATACCGAGATAAAAGTGATAAACAGTTATATACAAAATGTTTGCCCACATTAAATACTGTTAAAACATACAAATACACTCTCAAAAGTGAAATTACAGCATTATGAAGATATGAATGTAGCCATAAGAAATCACAGTACCGGTAGAAGAGAGGGTCATATGTCAATGATAAAGTTTTCGTACGTATCGGGTCACGCTACACCCAGTTTCGGGTGATAAGATCAACAAACGGCTCGTCCCCTAAATGCTAACAGCGACGATTTGCAGCAGTCGAACTTTCGGAAAAGGGAAGAAGCGATGCCTCGAAGACGTCAGCAAGCTGTATATCAGTAGTTAACGGCTAGGGAATGAGACCGTATCCTGGATCTGCGTGACGTGGGTTTGTCGATGCGTGTAATTGCCACGCGTGTGGGGCACAACATGAGTACCATCCAGCGATGTATGACACGATGAACGCAGAAACCCCACGGTGCACCGTGGACTACCAGTACATACCGCAGATGAACTGTGTGCTGCAGTGTACGCTTCTCGGGAAGAATTACCTCAAGCAACTATTAATAGCCTTATTAATAGTATGCATCGCTGTTTAGCGACTTGTATATCTGTCTGTGGGGGCCACATTCTTTACTGAATAAACAGGTTTCTTTTGCATATTTTGGTCTGTTCTTTTAATCATTTGTATATGATCCTCTCTTCTACCGGGATTGGGATTTGCATATGGCTACGTGCATTCTTTCATGGTGTTGCAATTTCACTTTTGGCTTAGTGTATTTCCTGTCCATAACTTATATGCAGAACTGTTTCAAATGGGAATAACGACACACACACGCACACACACACACATTTATATATATATATACGGGGTGTCCCAAAAACATTGACCGCGGATTTTATTCCTAAAAAAATTGATCTTAGACATATATAATAAATTACAAAGTTGCGTAAAAAAAAGGTACAGAATTTTATGAAATCAATAAAAATTTTCAGGGAATTAAATTTGAAGAAATACAAAATTTAAATTTTTGTACGGCCCCCGTACAAAAACACTTCCAATCAGTGAAATCTGCCCCATACATTAATAAGGTGATGGTCAAAATTTTAGTATTTTATCATAAAAAGTCCCAGAGATATGTTTAAGCAAAGTTGGTGAGGGATTAATCGCAAATTGAAATGTAAATGTTTACAGCAAGAGTACAAATGACGCAACGCAGAAATGCATCATAGGCAAATAATATCTGCCTCTTATCTTTAATGGATCTTTGGCATGGATGGAAAACATTTTGAACAAGCTTTGCAATCTTTGTGTTGTTGTTGAGACCCAGACCGTCCGACCTACCAGAAAGGTGTAAGGTAACTGTTTGGACGGCCGGGAAGTGCCACCCAATTTAGACCGCAACCCAGTGGGGGAGGCATACACAGGGACCGTACCCTCCTTCCCCTACCACCAACCTCTCGGAAGGACTTACGGACCCACATGTTTAACGTGATCGTACTCCGCATGAACACGGCGGCAGTTCTGGCAGCGGCGAGAATCGCGCGCTAACCACTGGGCTGCCGCGCCCGAAAAGAGCCAACAACACGCGGTGTTCCCAGGTGGTCACCCACCCAAGTTCTAACCGCGCCCGATGCTGCCTGACTTCGGTGATCTAACGAGAGCCGGTGTTTTCAGCACGGTACGGTCGTTGGCCTCTGCAATCTTTGTGTAAAGTTATTGTTTCTACACTGTGTAGATATTTCTGTATTAATAAATAACAAAATTATTATTTATTTATGTAATCATTGTTGTCTTTCGTAATTTATGTGTGACCCTGAAGCGCGATTTAACTTGAAAACCGATTTTTAAACTTTGATTTTTTTTTTTTGCTGTTGTTATTTAATGTTTTATGTGATTTCGACCGTTTTATCGCTTTTTTCCCTTTTTTCTCACCGTCCAGACGTCGTAGAAAAAAACAAATCACACGACCGGAAAGAGCAGACAATTGTGAGTAAAATATGAATTTTAATCTCAGGGATAAATTCTAATATTTTTTAAAGATTTTAAAACAAAAGTCACTTTCGGCGAAAAGAAACGAACTTTTGTTTTTAAATCCTCGCATTAGAAAAAGTTCCGAGAATTTCGACTAATAATTTACATTTTTAGAAAGCTCAAACATCAGGCATTCTTACAAGCCCAATCTGGTCAGGAAATAAGTATAAATAGCAGCCCGATCCTGATTTTAAAGAAGTAATGATTTTAAATTTCTCGACGAATTCTCGGCGAAGTTTTTCACCCACATGCGCGCGCAGACGAACGGGAGGTGGAGGAGACGTCACGGTGTTTCCATGGAGAAAAAAATAAATAAAAAGAAAGTTATGGAGATTGTGGATCGGGTTAGAAAATTACGTTATATTTGATGGAATTAAGAGCTTATGTGAAATTGAAAGTTATGGAGATTGTGCATCGGGTTAAACGTTATATTTCAAATGATGGAATTAAGAGCTTAGCATATGGTCATTATTAAATTTAACTGATTGAATTATGGTGGATTGAATTGTGGTGATTGTATTGTGTGGGTGGTGGTTACAGTATACAGGGTGAAATTATGATATTTATATGAAATTATTATATTTATTAGAAAATTACGTTATATTTTAAATGATGGAATTAAGAGCTTAGCATAGGGTCATTATAAAATTTAAATGATTGAATTATGATTTTATCGGCATTAAACTAAGACAAATTTTGTTAACTCCACGGGGTTGCGGACGCGGTAGCCCAGTGATTAGCGCGCGGGAATGCACTCGGTAGGCCCGGGTGCGGTTGCCGCCACTCACAAAACTGCAGCCGTGTTCACGAGGAGTACGATCACGTTAAACATGTGGGTCCGTAAGTCCTTCCGAAAGGTTGGTGGTAGGTGAAGGAGGGTACGGTCCCTGTGGATGCCTTCCCCACTGGGTTCCGGTCTAAATTAGATGGCACTTCCTGGCCGTCCAAATAGTTACCTTACACCTTTCTGGTAGGTCGCGCCAGCGAGTTTGCCACGGTCAGAATTTTCAAGAATAGCGAGCAGGCCGAAGGCGCTTAGTATATAATAAAACTAACTGTATATATTTCCATCTAAGACTGAACAATTACCACCGCTATCAACACGTGCTATCAAAAGTGATTAATGCTGAAATGATATTGGTTCGATTTGAATTTCAAATGAACAAAACAGCACTCTGTCCACCCTCCCGTCACACACATATTCCCAATCCCACCTCGTTTCATTTCTGATTTATGAAAGACGCTTTGCCCGTCCCCTAACGTGTCAAAATGATCTTTTGGAATCTTTTATGTCCCTAATCATATGTGTGATATGTGTAAACACAGTAGACCACTTAATTAAGATTACTACATGTAAATTCTATGTCTCTGTGTATCCTAATTCTCATTAGTGACTAAAACCATGAATTATTTATGTAGCAGTGCTGATGTTATTTAGCACTGTACAAGACATACTTAAGATATTTTAGTAGCCATTGGAATTGTCTGCAAGTGCCATCAACGGTTGTAAATGGGCTACTAATGTTGTTGCAGATGCATGATTAAAAATGGCGAATTGCATATATCTGTTTGAAGGTGACCTTGAAGAGAATGTCATGAAATATATTTAGTCTATAAAATTAATTGTTAAGATACTCAACAAATAGATTCAAGAAACACTTTGCATTTACAAGATACTGCAAATTATGAGGTACGAGAGAACTGGTCTGTATAACTTACCATCTTAATCTGATTATATATACTAGATTTATTGCTAAAACATTATTCAAATTATTACAGAAATGACTAAAACTAGCATTAGTGATCATTAATTATGGTTATATTTGCATAACATTTATGTAGGAATATTCGCAAGTTATATATTAGCAAGTTATATGTTGCTAATTGTAACAAAGTATTTGATAGAAACAAATATAAATTTGGAAGGAGCAAGAACAGTCATTAGCTTACACGTCCGATGAAACCTGTTCGGGATGATTTAGTATTGTTTTCAGGAAACATTTCGATTTCGATATTTTGCTGCCAGCATATGTTTTAAGACTCCTTGAACACGTTTTGATTTATTTTTGGAGTAATGTCCGTCTGTCTGTTTGTCTGATGTCTGTGGTCGATTTTTTGTGTACACGGTAGCAGCCACAAATATTAATGGATTTTCAAGAAACTATCCGGTTTTCTTATAAAAAAACATAGAACTGGATAATTTTTTTTAACATTTAAGCGAAAACTATTCGAAAATTATTTATTCGAAAATGTATATATTTTTTAACATGACAGCTTAAGATTAAATTTGACATTATCATGCATAAAGGGGTTTATTTATGGATCAGTGACCACGAGACTTAATAGTTTCAAACATTGTTGTGAAACATAGCCGCGATAGAAATATTTTTGCTCATGACGTCACTAACCCCCCTTGGGGTGCGACTCCCCCCTCCTCCGGGGAAGTTAATTTTTAAGTATGATATCAATCAAAAGATCTTTTTAATAATGGAACAACCGAACTTTGAACAATGATGGGGCAACTAATTCATAGGCCTACAGTGTTAAAAATGAAAAAACAGAACACAAAAAGCATCTCAGTCTTAATCAAAGACCGCTTTCACTTGTCCGTATGAAATGCACATCTCTACCGTGAACTTCATAGAAAATTTATCATAAAAATTTAACATTACAAATGAAAGAAAATAAATAAATTAAATCGTGCAATTTTCCGTAAAAATAGCTAAAAATTAAAAAATTCATAAAATAAATTTGTAATGGTATCAACCAATTTTAGAGACAGAGAACAGCATCTTTCTTCAAAATAAACTGACAGAGCAACCCCACCAACGAAGACGAAATGTACAGATGAAAATATACACGAAATATACAGAAATGAAATGAAAATATGTACTATGCTAAAATTGTACAGATCTCAACAAATTAATGTGTGTATATATCAATTTAGTGGCAAACATGCTATACAGTAAATCGCGTAACAGTAGGTATTTGGATATTAATAAGAAATAAAAAAAACGTGCAGTTACATAAACTGCCAGACATTTCCATCACTAAATGTGACACATACACGCTTAATAAAATTTCTAAATACCAAAAACCGTTTCAAATTTAGGCATAAAAAGGGCGCACATTTTATTCTGCTAACATGGAAATTGCGGTTTCTGAAACATTATTTCATCTCCGCTTAGTGCCATTTTTTAAAACGTTTTCAGACAAATCAAATAATTATAGCATTATTTTTTAATTATTTGATTTAAATAACAACCAGCAAACGATTTTGCTATTTGAAACGTAACTTGGTTACCATAGTTACCACAACTGAATCAAAATCTTGGAATAAATTCATAGATAAAATAGAAAAATGAAATTGATTGCTGGAACTGTACGGTAAAATAATCTCAAGGATGTTTGTTTGATCGTATGCTTATGGAGTTAATTAAGGATATTTAAGATAGTTTTTCCGAACCGGATGATATGAAAACGAATTTTGCATGTGCATTTTGAAATGAATCTCCATATACTCTGTACTCTATCCTACAACTATGAAAAAATACTGATTAATTATACTCATAATTAGGGAACCTTAACCATGTATACAGTCCAAATTTGATTAATCATAAAGACACCAGTTATATTCGCAAAATTAAGTGAATACTAATTGTAAAGTATAATCATACCATCTCGATTGGAGATTTGTATACATTCCCTGGCTTGGAGTTCTTTGGTAAATATGATTTGTTACATTGGGAAAAACTGAATATTTTAACTTTCTATAATGATTGTGTGAAGACTACAAATGGTGTTTAATATCTCTGAAATTATTTCTTCTTATTATAATGAATACGCCCATGTATAGTTTTATGAAAGTAATGCAAAATACACATTAAATATCAACGATTTGTCAAGTTAATATTGGTCAGAATTCTATAGAGTTTTATTGCCCACCCATAACCTTGAATGATCGTAACTGTTATTACAGTATTCATGATTTACATGTTTATTTTTTTCCGTTTGCTCGCAACAGTTAAGCCTGTCCTTCAACATCTTAATTAGAAATCGTCTGCAAACGTTATGGAATGCTTGCGGCGCTGTTGGCATCGCTCTGAAAAATTATACTTTTAAAAGCTGTCTATCAATTAGAATAATGGCAGCAGTTTGGAGAACAGATACAATGAGAATCAGCAGTAGCTCTCCTTCAATTATGGACTCTGAGAAATTAAACATAAATTAGGGAGAACAATAAGAGAGGAAGTACTCAACACTAATAAGAGCAAGATTTTTCTACATGCAAAAAGAGTAAATCATACTGAGGCTTCGCTCGTGCTTGACGTGCAATTTGGTGTAATGAGGAGAAATACGATAAGTACTACTGAACTCGTGAAGAATATGTCGGTAAAATTAAAAATACTTTGTCTCTGAGTAACTTAACGTTTATCTTTTAATTCTTCCTTCCATAAGTAATGTATGTATAGAGAAAGTACTAGGTATTAATACAGCTCAACATAAAACGGAGTTTTCAATTTTATAAAATAATTAGGTGTATACACATTCTTCATATGAAATATATAATGTAAAGAAATTTGATTCAAAATTTAGGGTAAAATTTTATTATTTGGAGTTTTGCTTTTTGAAATGCTAGAATAATTCTCAAGAAAAAAAAAAGAAAAAAAAGGCAAGAAAATAGTTCTCCCTTGCTGCGATAATAAACAGACTGACAGAAGCACAACTTACAATCATATTTATATTGATAATAATGGTTTTACAATTGAAAAATTGCTTTTTCATAGACTCCGTTTCTGATCTTCTTATTTGAGGCAAAAATACAGAGATATATTTCATTTTTGGCCTTTGAGTAGGCAACCAATCGGTCACGCGAAAAGCAGCAAGTACTTACGTCTACACCTCTAGTGCTGAATGTATGTGCTTACTTCTGCTGCCTTCCCTTGCTTATAAAACTTCTATGCCTGATACATGTATCAGGAATATTTTCGGACTTCAAAAGAAAACTGCTCTAATATAATACTAGGCTGTCTTTCCCGACTAGAATCTGAAGCAAAGCTGGCTGTCTAGCTACATGAAAATCAAAAGAATCAGCCAGAAAGGGGAGTTCCCAAGATAAAAAAGACACGCCCATTTCAGATAATAGTTATGTTTAATGTTCTGTGTATGTGTTCAGCGTACTTGTTCTTTGTAATAGGAGTATCTGCCTTATCTAGCTACGTGCTTAATTACTAAATCGTTTAATTCATACAAATAACAGAATACTCAGAATATCAAACA
The DNA here is from genome assembly GCA_951213105.1 of Amaurobius ferox. Classification (NCBI taxonomy): domain Eukaryota; kingdom Metazoa; phylum Arthropoda; class Arachnida; order Araneae; family Amaurobiidae; genus Amaurobius; species Amaurobius ferox. Next base: position 46,836,009 of record OX578149.1, read on the forward strand.
ATTAATGTACAAGACAGCTTAGTAACTTGTACAGTTGTACAACTATATCAAAAAATATAAAATTTCGTTTAGAACGAGATATTTTTTTTACTTAATTTTTTCCAAAGATTTAAAATTATTGACCTTTGGCCTCAGATGCCTCAGTGCATAGATTCAGGCCTCTTCAGGGCCTGCAACATGATTAGTTTAAGCTATGTACAAAATTTTATTATGACAAAGAAACTTTCGGACAAAGGCAAATTTGAGTCGACGTTAAGTAAGTTATTCTGAGAACTAACTCACTTGGCTTCAATTATATTTATGTATTAGCAGCATACCCGTTCTTCGTACGGAGTATATAATATAAAGACACTTATAATTCAGAATCATATGCAAATTATGTTAAAATATTAAATTATTGCTCCTAAAGAGAAGTTTATGAATGTCTGTTCTCATCATGCAAAATTATCCTCACTGGCAGATCTGAAGAATAAATCATCCTGGCCCCTTTCGAAAGCATATATACAAAAAATATGAAATTGAATCAATATATTCAAAATAACAGTGCTAAAATTGTATGGGACCCGTAGTATTTATATACTCGAATATTAGAAGATATAACCTGTATTAGTAGATTACATGTATAAATTGAAAATATCAATAAACCCGTAATTGATTCCAATATATGCCAGAATGAAAGCACTAAAATTATATGGGAATATATATATATGTATATATATATATATATATATATCCCCGTACTACTTATATCGTCGCAGATTAGAAAATATGCCTGTATGTTAGTACAAGATTACCCTTATTACAATATGAGTCTAAAAAATCTTTGCCGAAATAAAACAGATGACATAATAAATTGAAAGTTTCAATTATCCCCGTAATCTTTATACCAAAAGGTCGTAATTGATTCCAATATATGCCAATATATATCAAAATATATGCCTATATACCTGTACTACTTATATTCTCGTAGATTAGAAGATAACCCGTGCATTTATAGAAGATTACTCGCACAACGTACAATATGTGAGTTTCAACAATTTTTGTCATAATAAAACAATGGCATAAAATTAATATGAAAATATCAATGATCCCTGAATCAACAGTCCACGAAAATACCAATAATAATAATGTTTAAACCTGAAGACCGTAATTGATATTATCCAGTCAACAATGCAATGTCAATGAAATTTAATTTATATACATATCTTTGCTATTCAAATCGGAAAAGATTTAATAAAAATCGTATGCCGCATAAACACATTGGATTTACATACGTTGATAAACGACATGACATCATTTGTTTCAAATGAATTAATGGGAATCTTATCGTTTGAATAATTATATCTCCATGGAAGGTTTGGCGACATTTTCGTCAATTTAGCGACAATTTAAAACATCGCCAAATTTATCACCAAGTGGGACTGTAGAACTGACAGTCCCATTTTGCGACACATTGACGAATAATCATCACAATTCTATGCCCTAACAAAACACAATTAATTGCATTTATTAAGCGCAATTTTATCATATTTTTATGGATTTGCAAACATTTTATCGGTGACATTTTAAAAATTTGCTAAATGTGTTACTAAGTAGGATGGATGGACTGGCCGACAAATGCTACCTAAACATCATTTCAGTACTCTCTTCAAAGAAAACAAATTTGATTTAATTGATTTGCGTCGTTTTTATCAATTTGTCGACATTTCCGTCAATTTAGCAACGTTTAAGAAAAGTTGCCAAGTTAGCGATATTCCGCGAAATTCATAGCTCTGAATTTGCAGATCTGAAGAATAAAATATCCGATCCTGTGTGCATATACTAAATGAAAACACTAAAATTGCCTTAGAGAATATACCCGTTCTACTCTTTTCTGTTTCAACAATCGGCTAAATAAATTTATTAGCTAAACACAATATATGAGTTTATTAGGTAAACACAATATGTAAGCTTGAAAACTCTTTCCCAAAATAAAGGAAAGTGATGTACACAGTCCGTAATTAATATAATTAAAAGAAAAATCAAACCGTTCATTTACAAAATATATTTTTACATCTATTTATTTATTATTCAAATCGAAAAAAATAATAACAAATATTAACAAACACATTTAATTTAATTGCTTTGCTGAGCAACATAATATAAAAAGAATCTTCCTTATAAATTGTGAAATTAAATTACCATTTTGATCTCTTCCCCATAAAATACAAAAATAATAACCATTTTGATTTCTTTATACATTTCATTGTTTAGTAAATGCTTGTGAAGCATAAACCATGGAGTTAGATTTTCCATTTAAATTCATGTTTCAAACAATTCATGCTTTCAGATAGTGACTAATTAATGCAAAAATCCTGCACTAAGCTCAGAAATGAAGTTTTAATTCACGTTGACGTTTTAAACAAACGATTTTCATCCTTTCCGTTTGGATAAACCACGGAGTTAGAGTAGAACTCCTAGGATAAAGTTCCGTTTTTCATTAATATCTCGACAACCCCTGGTATTAGAAACTCGAAACTGGGGCAAAAGTTATGGGGGACTATTTCAAGGCTACTCACAAAATTTCATTAAATTCGATTTAGCCGTTCTCTCGTGAAGATGAGACAAACGCAATATTCGTTTTTCACTAATATCTCGAGAACCACTGGTCGTGGAAACTCCAAACATGGACTAAATTTTAAGTGGGGCCATTTCTAGGCTACCCATAAAATTTCATCAAATTCGGTTCAGCCGTTCTCCCGTGATGACGGGACAAACAGACAGACAGATTTTCAATTTTATTTATATAGATTTTTTGTAAAGAGCCTCATTGCCCCAACCGGGAATCGAATCACAGATCTTCGTACTACCCTGTCGATGCTCTACCGTTGAGCTATTGGGGCGAAATTGCAAGTTCTTATTGTCAAAGTGGACTCTACATTCTTCGGCCTCTAATGCCAGATTGGCTCGCAATTGGCAATTTGACTGACCACTTCCTGCTATTTTTACCTCAAGTTAGCCTCCTGATACTATTTTCAACCTCCAGGTTAACTTTCTGCGTGGTCGTTATACTTCCTATTTAAAATCGGCAATCTTTCTCCCAGAGTCCACTGAATCCGTACTAGTCGTACTAGGATCATTTTCTGATCTCCGCCACCTTTGCGCTAAGCTACATGGTTGTTGTTTGAGCATCATTGTAAAGAACCTTGTTGCCGGGAATCTAACCACAGATCTTCGTACTTATCAGTCGACGCTGTACCGTTGAGCTACACCCTTGAAATTATATAATTAATAGAGGTATTCTAATTCTAATCACATTATGTCTGATTTACATATTACCAAATTTAGAATGTATCGCTTGGTTTTTTATACTGTTATACGAATATTTTCTCATTTTATGGGGGAAACAAAAAAAACTTTATGTGGAAAACACAGTTATATTATTTTATAACATAGCAATTCAAATTGTTATATAAAATATTTTTAAACAAATTAAATTTCACGTCATTTGTTGTTAGCATCTTAAATACAACAGGTTATTTTTAAATTTTGATAAATTTAGACAATTTTTACAATGATGTAGATCTTAAATTGTGAAAAATAAAATTTCTATGTCATTTACGAAGACTTTGAAAACACTACCGACTATAATTATCAACACTATTTTATCACCTGGTCAAGTTTGGAATGTCAAAATGATTTCATTTTTGATTATACTCGTGCAGAATTAAGCAGTTCTCAGAGAGCTTTAAATTGGAGCCAACAACAAATAATCCCCTTTCAAAGGAACAAAATGCAGCTTAAATTGCCAGAAAAATTCATAAACTTTTCTTTTCATAAAATAATTCTTCACGATTATCCTTGTGAGATCTCCAAACGAGCATTTTCTCACTCAAACGCATTTCTGCTAACTTGATTTGACATAATGCATGCTTACGAGACTGGAAAGTCAATCTCCAACTGGATGAAAAGGACTTTCCAAAAACTTCCCCACATTACAGTCGTGTATGCTTAGCAAGAACTCCAGAGACTTGCAAGAAAAAATAATAATATGGCTTCAATTTCAAGGTAGGCATGCATCCTTTTTCACAAATTCACACCTCTACTTAATCTGATTTCCAACTTTTGTGTTGAAATTACTATATTTGTGGTTTTTTAAGTTGGGGTATATTTTTCTTCTGTATTGTTAATGTAGAGTTGAAGGGGGGATAAAGGATATCTCTACAAATCTCAACGCGTTGTGTACAGATAACTTTCACAGATAACCAGATCATAAAGGATATGTGCAAATATATTTATTATCAGCCGTTTAGGCGGCGAAGTATTAAACAACCATTTCTTTAGGTTCTTTAGCAAAAGGTGTCATTAGAGTCATTCAGAACTTGATGAATTGGATAAAGTTTTTTCTTTGAGGTGTGATGGCTTACTTAATAAGTAAATTATACAAGCTTTTGTTATGCGGTACCTATTCGGAGTTCTATTTTTAAGTTGGCAATTTTAAGTAATCCTTTTGCTGCGAGTTGTTGAGACCTAATGCATCAAAATTTTCACGACAGTTTGATTTCTTTCTTGGAATGCATTAGAGGAGCATTTAAATGAAATACTTGAATTCTTTGAACCCAGAAAAATCGATATACGAGTATTTATCCTTTAATAAGTTTTAATACCATTTTCAACATCTAAACAAATTACTTAGTATATATTATCGCTTTCGATAATACGAGTTGATATATTTTAATTAATGGAAGAGCTTCCAAAATGAAAGAATAGAAAAAACATATTGGAAAATAAAAATATTGTTAAATATACATCATATAACATAATAATTACGATATCAATATGTTGGATACATTTACTAATTTGATTTATGCTCTATTTTTTTAGCAAAGTTTCTACTTTACAGTTATTTTTGTAGCAGTGTGAGTGATTTAATTTAAAATATATTGGTTTGTAATAATTAAACTAAGCTACAGTTCAATTACATTTCTAGAATATTAGAGGGAAAACTTTAAACCCTCCTGTACTATTGGGGGCACTGATGATTACAGTAGGTTTTGCAGAATAGGTGTAAATTGTTTGCTTGTAAAATAATACCAAAAATTTACTTCGAAAATTGATTTTATTTGTTACACATATGAGGGGATTTTTTTTTGACTTTGACAGTAAATCACTATAGCGACTGGGTCTTTGTGATCCCCAGAGATACTCATCGAAAAGAAAAATTGTTGGTATTAGGAGGGTTAAATAAAAAATACTTGATTGGATACTGAGTATTCGACGTTTATATCTGCCAATTGTACTCAGCACCATCTTCAAATTCAGTGTAGAAATTGAACAATTTGAAACCTAATAGCAAGAACATACTCAACTGCAAGGGTTTTAGAATTCTTCTGATAGAAGTATTTTAATTTCAATTCTCAGTAATGATTGGGGGACGTTTTTAGCTCCTTCCACCGATCTTAAAAAACGCCCCAATCCGTTACTGGAATCAAAGTTACTTCTACCAAAAAAAGTTACTTCAACCCCCGAAAACTCTTGTTTTAAGGATATTTCGTGATCACTGATCATTTCATTGTCTGCGCCGTGTTCATGAGCGTTGTTGTTGAGACCCAGACCGTCCGACCTACCAGAAAGGTGTAAGGTAACCGATTGGACGGCCGGGAAGTGCCACCCAATTTAGACCGGAACCCAGTGGGGGAGGCATCCACAGGGAGGCATCCATCGTACTCTCCTTCCCGTACCACCAACCTCTCGGAAGGACTTACGGACCCACATGTTTAACGGTATCGTACTCCGCACGAACACGGCGGCAGTTGCGGCAGCGTGCAAATCCAGCGCGCAAACTACGGGCTACCGCACCCGAAATGCGCCAACAGCACGCGGTGTTCCCAGGTGGTCACGCACCCAAGTACTAACTGCGTCCGATGCTGCTTGACTTCGATGATCTAACGAGAACCGGTGTTTTCAGCACGGTAGGGCCCTTGGGTGTTCATGAGCGCATAAAACTGCGAAACCATGGTCCATGGGTGATTAAGTAAGCATTTCTCAGCTATTATGCAGCGACCTGTTAAAGAACAAAGTCGCTTCACAAAAATCGGAATATAGTTGGGGAATCGGAGGACCACCACCTGCTTAACAATGGCGCTTCACTAAAGTCGGAAAGTAGTTAAGTAGTTGGGGAATCGGAGGATCACCACCTGCTTAAAGGACAAAGTCGTTTCACAAAAGTCGGAAAGTAGTTGGGGAATCGGAGGACCACCGCCTGCTTAAAGGACAATGTCGCTTCACAAATGTCGGAAAGTAGTTGGGGAATCGGAGGACTACCACCTGCGTAAAGGACAAAGTCGCTTCACAGAAGTCGGACAGTAGTTGGAGAATCGGAGGACCACCACCTGCTTAAAGGACAAATTCGTTTCACAGAAGTCGGAAATATGTTGGAGAATCGGAGGACCACCACATGCTAAAAGGACGCTTCACTAAAGTCGGAAAGTAGTTGGGTAATCGGAGGACCACCACATGCTTAAAGGACAAAGTCGCTTCACTGAAGTTGGAGAGTAGTTGGGGAATCGGAGGGCCACAACCTGCTTAAAGGACAAAGTCACTTCACTAAAGTCGGACAGTAGTTAAGCAGTTGGGGAATCGGAGGATCACCACCTGCTTAAAGGACAAAATCGCTTCACTAAAGTCGGACAGTAGTTAAGCAGTTGGGGAATCGGAGGATCACCACCTGCTTAAAGGACAAAGTCACTTCACTAAAGTCGGACAGTAGTTAAGCAGTTGGGGAATCGGAGGATCACCACCTGCTTAAAGGACAAAGTCACTTCACTAAAGTCGGACAGTAGTTAAGCAGTTGGGGAATCGGAGGATCACCACCTGCTTAAAGGACAAAGTCGCTTCACAAAAGTCGGAAAGTAGTTGGGGAATCGGAGGCCCACCACATGCTTAAAGGACAAAGTCGCTTCACTGAAGTTGGAGAGTAGTTGGGGAATCGGAGGGCCACAACCTGCTTAAAGGACAAAGTCACTTCACTAAAGTCGGACAGTAGTTAAGCAGTTGGGGAATCGGAGGATCACCACCTGCTTAAAGGACAAAATCGCTTCACTAAAGTCGGACAGTAGTTAAGCAGTTGGGGAATCGGAGGATCACCACCTGCTTAAAGGACAAAGTCACTTCACTAAAGTCGGACAGTAGTTAAGCAGTTGGGGAATCGGAGGATCACCACCTGCTTAAAGGACAAAGTCACTTCACTAAAGTCGGACAGTAGTTAAGCAGTTGGGGAATCGGAGGATCACCACCTGCTTAAAGGACAAAGTCGCTTCACAAAAGTCGGAAAGTAGTTGGGGAATCGGAGGACCACCACATGCTTAAAGGACAAAGTCGCTTCACTGAAGTTGGAGAGTAGTTGTTGAATCGGAGGGCCACAACCTGCTTAAAGGACAAAGTCACTTCACTAAAGTCGGACAGTAGTTAAGCAGTTGGGGAATCGGAGGATCACCACCTGCTTAAAGGACAAAGTCACTTCACTAAAGTCGGACAGTAGTTAAGCAGTTGGGGAATCGGAGGATCACCACCTGCTTAAAGGACAAAGTCGCTTCACAAAAGTCGGAAAGTAGTTGGGGAATCGGAGGACCACCACCTGCGTAAAGGACAAAGTCGCTTCACAGAAGTCGGAAAGTAGTTGGAGAATCGGAGGACCACCACCTGCTTAAAGGACAAATTCGTTTCACAAAAGTCGGAAGTTGTTGGAGAATCGGAGAACCACCACATGCTTAAAGGACGATTCACAAAAGTCGGAAAGTAGTTGGGGAATCGGAGGACCACTACCTGCTTAAAGGACAAAGTCGCTTTACAAAAGTCGGAAAGTAGTTGGGGAATTGGAGGACCATCATCTGTTTCCTTTCCCTCAAATCCCTCTGCTTTATGCAAATTATTTGAAGATAATTCTTATGAGAAAATTGGCTACGATGCCTATATGCCAATATTTGAATTCTTGAGGGGGGTGGGAGAAAAGAACCCCTAAAATATAATAAGAGTTATTTCTGTTAGGCAGAAATTAATATTATATATATAATGTTACACAAATCGAATTGCACAATTTTCACACTGCTAAAAGTAGCCGTTTTCAAGAAAATTATAATTTTCAGAAATTTCGAAAAATAATATGAAATCATATAAAATCATTAAAAACAACGAAAAATATAGAAGTTTTTTAATTGAAATTATACAGCACAAAGCGAATCGAATTACTTCGAAGTACTAAATTCATTTATATACGCAGATCTAACTTGTTAATAAAAAAAAAAAATTCTAGCATTCTCTAAGCAATATCTTACATAATAAAACCATGGATGCATATATATATTTATATATATATATATATATATATATATATATATATATATATATATATATATATATATATGTATGTATATGTATATATATATGTATATATATATATATGTATATATATATATATATGTATATATATATAAATATAAATTATTAAATCCAAAGTTAGAATGTATGTAGTAACTCATAATACACTATTCCAAAATTTTCTACAAATACAAAGAAATAAAAGAAATTAAGACAAAAAGAGGAAATAATAAAGCATAATGCAAGTCATAAGGACAAATACAATCAACAAATTTCAAAAATGAGGAATGCAAATAAGAGAACAAAAAATCAAGCAAAAAAGCTTGCACATGGAGGAGATTTAGGCTTACGAGATTAGGCTTACGAAAAGTTCATTTCGAAAAAATTCTCGTCGGGTCCATATATCCTTTCGAAATGAACACAAAAATGCTTGTTTCTGAAACACAAGATAGATTTTATCTATAAACTTGTGTTATATGGACGACAAGCATATAGATTGGAACTATAAAGGAAACATAAATACCTCAAAACAGACCTCTTCAGCGCAACCATGACGAGCAAAATATGACTGGATCAATGTTGCCATATGCCAAAATGAAAAGATGTGATTTGCTGTTGCCAAAGAGAGTAATAAAAACTGTACTGCGCAAAGGCAATAAAATGAAATAAAATGAGTTATTCAACTGTTAAAGCTTCGAGATAAAAAGATGAAAATATAATTGCAGGAGAATGAAGAAGTAATAAGGGGAGAAATAGCTAAAATAAGATAATAAGGGGAGAATATGAGAATTTTAGGCTAATCGAAACTCATTAACTATACTATTGACTAAATATGCAGGATATTGATACATTTTACTGGTAATTTTGAGATTAGTAATGTGCAAAGCATGAAATTTTTTATCTGATAATCTATAAATTCTAAAAAGTTGATTAAGTATAATATTTCTAAACAATTGAATCGAGTTGCAGGAATTAAAAGGTAATAATTTATTAATATTAAATTTAAAAAAATCTTTTTTATCATATAATTTAGTAATTATCCCATGAGCAGGTTCTATAATTAGATTTAAATCCAAATAATAAACATTATTACTAATAGAAGTTTCATTAGGTATTAATTCCAAATTATCCGGATAGAAATCTATATCTATGACATAGTTATCAGTAAATACAAGACAAATCAGATCATCTACATATCTATAAATTTTATAATCAGTTGAAGTAAAGAATTTTTCATAATGATATAGGTATAAATTAGCTAACATACTGCTACTACAGCCACCTTGTGGAACACCTGAGACTTGTAAGTATAATTTATTACCTTGAAAGATATAATTATTGAAAAGAACAAAATGGAGAAGCTTAGGAAAGTTGGTAAATTTTGTAAGATTAGAATGTTTAGTAATATAAGCATTATATAAAACTAAAATGACATCATATAGATCAGTGATCTTAATATTATTAAATAGATCTTTAAAATCAAAAGTTTGAAATCCTATTATTACTTTCCTTATATACATAATGTATAAGGAAAGTATTGTGACGGGGTCGAAAATTCGAATTCGAGTTTTCGACGGGAGAGCACGTTTCAAGCATCCCTGATCACGAATCAAACATTTTTGAAGTGATGTCTGTGTGTGTGTGTGTGTGAAAGTATGTGTGTGTGTGTGTGTGTGTGTGTGTGTGTGTGTGTGTGTGTGTGTGTGTGTGTCAGTGGGTCTGTGGAGACGATAACTGACGAACGAATGGACCGATTCGAACCAAATTTGGTACAAAAATCACAATCCGTAAACACTGGAAGCCTATTGTTTTTATATGCAATCGAATGTTCAGAACCCCCCTAAATTTTCGAATGAAAATTTGAAAAAATCGTCAAAAAATCAAAACCACTAATAAAGTTACGCAAATAGACATTTCTTATGTAATTTTTTATTAGAAAACGATTGACATAAATTTTAGAACGCTAACATGAACCGTTCTCGAGATATTGCACATTTTTCAAAAAAAATATCAAAAAGTCATATAAAATTGAAAAAAAATCTTGTTGAGAAACATGTTCACTTTTCATATGTAATACCATGCGATAAATTGGGTGACATCATTCTCGTAGATCTAGCTTGTTCCATTCATGAAAAAAGATTCTTTGAGTAATACTTTTGAATTTGAACGCCAATAATCATTTATCTGCTGTAAGAATAACTTATTTCTTCGTCCATAACGCTTGGCGAGATTTTGGCGACAAAATTGGCGGAATGTCGCCAACTTGGCGACTTTTTGAAATGCTGCCAAATTAACGAAAATCTCGCCAAATGGATAAAAATGACGCCAAATCAATGAAAATGACCACTAATTGTCGAAAAATCAATATCTTGGAAGGAATATTAGTATCTACTATAAGAAAAACCTATTTTTACTTTCCTTATATACATAATGTATAAGGAAAGTATTGTGACGGGGTCGAAAATTCGAATTCGAGTTTTCGACGGGAGAGCACGTTTCAAGCATCCCTGATCACGAATCAAACATTTTTGAAGTGATGTCTGTGTGTGTGTATGTGTGTGTGTGTGTGAGTGTGTGTGTGTGTGTGTGTGTGTGTGTGTGTGTGTGTGTGTGTGTGTCAGTGAGTCTGTGGAGACGATAACTGACGAACGAATGGACCGATTCGAACGAAATTTGGTACAAAAATCACAATCCGTAAACACTGGAAGCCTATTGTTTTTATACGTGATCGAATGTTCAGAACTCCCTAAATTTTCGAATGAAATTTTGAAAAAATCGTTAAAAAATCAAAACCGCTAATAAAGTTACGCAAATAGACATTTCTTATGTAATTTTTCATTAGAAAACGATTGGCATAAATTTTAGAACGCTAACATGAACCGTTCTTGAGATATTGTACATTTTTCAAAAAAATTATGAAAAAGTCACCTTAAAAAAAAAAAAATTCCTATTGAGAAACATGTTCACTTTTCATATGTAATACCATGCGATAAATTGAGTGACATCATTCTCATGGATCTAGCTCGTTCCATTCATGAAAATATATACTTTGAATAATACTTTTGTATTAGAACGCCAATAGTCATTTATCTGCTGTAAGAATAACTTTTTTCTCAGTGCATAACTCTTGGCGAGATTTTGGCGACGAATTTGGCGGAATGTCGCCAACTTGGCGACTTTTGGAAATGTTGAAAAATTAACGAAAATCTCGCCAAATGGATAAAAATGACGCTAAATCAATGAAATGACGACTAATTGTCGAAAATTCAATATCTTGGAAAGAATATTAGTATCTACTATAAGAAAAACCTATTTATTTTACTGTAAAAGTGGTAAATTCATTACGTTATATAAGGAAAGTCATGTGTTGCCCACATCAGATTTTTTTACCAAGCGTTTTTAATTTATTTTTTAATTCCTTACTGTTATTTAGAATAAAGCAGCTATCACCAGAATCTCGTAAATTGCTATTTAGTACATTTAAATAATTTAGTAATAATTTACTAGCAGTAGTAGAGTATGAATTATGACCACTAGTAACAGTTCTAAATTTAATAGGATTTTTATGAAATTTAGGTATAAGCACAATATATGGAAATGTCAAAAATTTATTATTAATATCTAAATCACTATACATATTGATAATTTTCAATTTGATACTATTAAGAGAGTGTGAATCAATTTTAAATAGACTATTATTTTTAAAATAATCTAGCAGATATTGAATATAGAATTTTTTACAAATAATAACATAATTATTAGAGGCTTTATCTACATAAGTAATAACAAAAGATCTATGTAAATCATTAACAGAATGCTTTATATTATCCATATTATATATAGATCTAGATAAATTAATACTACAAATGGTATTTTAAAAGATCTTAAAATAGTAAATTTCCACATATTAAATGCCTCTAAAGGCTGAGCATATTTAGAAGCTAATCCATAAATAAATTTATCAAGGTCCAGATTGATTGACTTTAACACTTGTTTAGAATTATTACATGAAGGTAACCTGAATTTAGTGCCATATGACATTATAGTTCTTAAAGATTTATCTTTTACAATGGCTAGTTCATTTCGAAAGGATATATGGACCCGACGAGAATTTTTTCGAAATGAACTTTTCGTAAGCCTAATCTCGTAAGCCTAAATCTCCTCCATGTGCAAGCTTTTTTGCTTGATTTTTTGTTTTCTTATTTGCATTCCTCATTTTTGAAATTTGTTGATTGTCTTTGTCCTTATGACTTGCATTATGCTTTATTATTTCCTCTTTTTGTCTTAATTTCTTTTATTTCTTTGTATTTGTAAAAAATTTTGGAATAGTGTATTATGAGTTACTACATACATTCTAACTTTGGATTTAATAATTTATATTTATATTGAAAACATTTTATTTATTAGCTGCATTTGCGCAATAAATTAAATGTATGTTGCATTGTCATTCACATTCTTATACTACGCTGTTTAGTTTATCTAACTTTTCATTTATGAACTATCCTTATTCCTAATTCCTTTTGTATGCTTCGTATTAAAGAAACATTCTATGTGTATATATATATATATATATATATATATATATATATATATATATATATGTATGTACATATATATATGTATATATATATGTATATATATATATATATATATATATATATATATATATATATATATATGTATATATATATATATATATATATGTATATATATATATATATATGTATATATATATATATGTATATATATGTATATATATATATATATATATATATATATATATATATATATATATATATATATATATATATATATATATATATATATATATATATATATATATATATATATATATATATATATATATATATATTTAAGGAATAGAAGCCAAGGCCAATGTTTTTGGGACACCCTGTACATATGTATAGGGTGTCCCAAAAAGATTGAAGCGTTCTTTAATTCTTTACCTGTTGGAGATAAGTGGACAATGTAAATTGCAATAATGCTGAAAGTAAGGTAGGAAATAAGACTACGTTAATGAAATAGTCCTCCCATTAAATTTTAAAAAGTTACACTTTTTAAATTCTTATACGACCCCCTTAGGCAAATTTGATCCATCAGAAAATTTTTATTTTTAATGCAACAAGATAATTAAAAAAACCCGAATATCTCTATTTTTAAAATTGAGCGAGTTATATTAAATTGAAAATTGAACATTTTGAATGGGGAGCATATATCAAATTAGAAATGTAAATTTGTGACATATCACAAAAATGATAAAAACTGGATGATAATACATAGGATACCCATCCGCGTAGTGAGTACAACTGTTTTATATGATCTCTGTTTGTGTAATGCTTTATTTAGATGCATTTGTGATAAAAAATTTTGACACATATTAACGTATTTTTGATCTAAACAATTTCCATTGTCAATTTGTTTATGATACCTATTTTCACTAATGGAACGGTCTTTCACCTTGTACGGAAAAGTGGCATAAGCCAGATTTTTTCCTTTATCATAAATCAGTTAATTTTAAAGATACAGATATGCAGTTTTTTTTAATGATCTTGTTGGATTAAAAATAAAAATTTCCTGATCGACTAAATATGTCTAAGGGAGTCGTAAAAAAATTTAAAAATTATAACTTTTTGAAAATTAATAAGAGGACTATTTCATTAATGTAGTCTTATTTCCTATCTTACTTTCAACATTTGTGCAATTAACATTTCCCACTTATCTCCAACAGGTAAAGAATTAAAGCGCTTTTAAATCTTTTTGGGACACCCTGTATATACATGTCTGCATAAATAAATACATATATACATACTTAAGAATTCGGGTGATTTAAATGTTTGCGTACAAACGAAAGTGAACCAGAAAACATATATGTCACTGTCTACTAACATCAAATTGAATACAGAATATAAATTTAACTAAATGGGGACAAATTAAAAAATTTTGCTTATAGTAAAGTAAAAAGCACCACTGGATCAGGCCTGCTGTTATTAAAGTTCATCAACTTCTAATTGTCGTTAACTATGTTAATATGGAAATATATGTACCGCAAAATAGCATCATTATAGTAGTTTGTATGACTTGTGCACTCAACGCAGGCACTGATGCTTCACCAAGTCTTCCATTGCAGCTAACGACGAGGAGCTCTGATGAAATAAAATACCAGGATATCGTATTTTCTGTCAAATCAGTGATAATGTGATCTCAATCATTCAAGTGCCTGGTTCAGGAAGACTTTTGGACTACAAAATAAAACTGCTCTGATTTAATAGCATATTTTTAAATATTTTTATTAAAAAATGTTTATTCCTGTTAATTTAAAAATTATTTTTTTTATTTTAATGCAGTGTATACAGCTAAAATTGTGCAGTTTGTTTCAGACATTTTTACAGCATAGTTAAAATTTATTTCTGCCTTATAAATCTTAACAAAAATAACGAAAATATTTAATTCTCTGTTGTATGCATGAAAATGTTATACTAAAAGCAATAAAAAATCATTTTCTATGTAATCTTTTCTACTTGTACGTAGATAAAAGAAAAACACAATAGGATAAAGTATTTTTTGAGTTTCTTATCATTTTGTTGTAATATTATTAAAATATAAATCTGTAAACAATCTGCAGAATGCACTGCATTTCAAATGTTATGTGTTTTAGACCCAATACAATGGGCGAATTTTCTCGCCAACAGACGAATTGAGATTTGCCCTGGGTATCCCCGTGGTTTGCGCGCTAGATTTGCACGCTACCACAAATGCCGCCGTGTTCATGCGGAGTACGATCACGTTAAACATGTGGGTCCGTAAGTCCTTCCGAGAGGTTGGTGGTAGGGGAAGGAGGGTACGGTCCCTGTGGATGCCTCCCCCACTGGGTTCCGGTCTAAATTGGGTGGCACTTCCCGGCCGTCCATACAGTTACCTTACACCTTTCTGGTAGGTCGGACGGTCTGGGTCTCAACAACAACAGCACTAGGACAATAGGATATTGTGAATTATACACGGTTTGCTGTTCTGAGCTTAACATTTATAACGTAGCACATTTATAATGTAGCACCCCTCCATTACAAAGGAGACTTGCACCAAGGTTCTTTATAAGGTTGGGCGATCAGCTCGGCAACCAATCAAAACGTTGCCGGCCTGAAGTCGCCGAGCTTAGCATTTCGTCATCCGTGACGCCACGGACAAAGTAGGACTTTGAGAGACATTTCCAAAACACAGCTAGTTTTCCTATTACTACAATTAAATATTATTTGTTAATTTTGAAAAGACAATATCCAAACGTAAAGAACATGCACAGAGATTTTTAATCGTGCTGTGCACACCTAACTCAGCGACGTCCAAAGAAATTCTCGGTCTCTTCAGAGAGCCGGAGAATAAAATGCGCGCGTTTGCTATTCTTGTGACATCACATGCGCAGAGCCATGTAAAAAAATGTCAGTCATGTCCGAGATAAGTGCCCATGTCTTGCACTTGACTTTTACTCAGGCATGTGTTTTGGCATACCTTCCTCCTATAAGAAATTAAACAAATTAAAAATCGTGACATTTATGTTCAATTATACAAATGAGCATAATTTAAAAAATATCTACAAGACGTTTCAAGCAAATGGTCCGGCCCACATTTATCCACAGCCATTTTTAGCATTAGTAGTTTATCAATGCATTGAAATCGTGTTTATTTGCAATAAATATAAAGGAGAGGGGTAATTTTTATGTATATGCTTTTATTCCAAATCACTATTTCGAAGTTGCTAAAATGATCAAGGCAAAATACAAAAATCTCAATAACTTTTTGTTCTGGGTTTCTAATTGGCACTAATTCAGCCCTTTTATGTCTAAATTTATTTTATTATAATAATAACTCGAAAGATCATGGGTAAATTGTTTCAACGACAGCCATTTTCTACAGTCCTTAGTTAGCTCCAAATAGATAATATTGCTGGATTTTCCCCCAATTAGATTGCAAATGATTAAAAGTGAAAAATAGTTGCTTTCATATAAGTACCACAAATATTTTAAAATAATATATTATATAAAATATGACTTCGTTTAATAGCGTGTGATCTGTAATGTGAAATATAATCCGGAAAGTTGCGCCAAATACGGTCGCAGCTAATTAAAATAGGTGTGATAAATAACTGTGGGATATCCATCCTAACCAAAAAGCATTGCCCTTTTATACAAAGGTACGTATTACGCAGCATGAAAATCCACTGGGTAAGGTTACTTAAATTTTAACCAATGTTAATTTAAATGTCAATGCTAATCTAGCGCAACCTCGTTATGTTGTAAAGATTTTTGAATACTATACAGGGTGTCCCAAAAAGATGGAAACGCGCTGGAGGGATACTACCTTGGCCAACACATTAAACACTGATATTAGACCAAAATCTAAACCTCAGTTACTTCTTAAATAATTGCTTTGTGAGAACTAAATTTTTATGTACAATTCAACACTCTTTATAAAATTATAAATATAAACATTGTCAATAAATGAGTAACAGAAATAATTAATTAAATAGTAAACACATTCATGTTCTTCAAAAATCAGATTTCATATGAATACCTTGCGCGCAGGATTCCAAAAGAACTGTTACACATTTTTATTTAATATTTTATACATAAACTCTGAAAGAGGCATGTTTCAGACTATACCTCAATTTATAACGAAAAATGGAGTTAAAATAAAAATTCGAGGCACTTGTATACAAAAAATTTAAAATTAAAAAAAAATTATAAACAAAATAATTTTTGATTTTTTTTTCAATAAATTTTCAAGAAAATTTAGGTATAGCATGTGCACATATGCAATATGATATAGCATGAAAATTTTTAGAATTATATGTTCATTAGTTTCGAAGGTATGATGCACACAATGTGAAAAAACATAGTTTTGAGATAAAGAGCTTGAAAGTGAAAATTTTGCTTAAAATACCTTTCACAATAATTTTTTGAAATATTCATCATCTAAAACTCTCCAGAAGTATAAGTAGGACCTTCTTTCAGTGCCAGAGCTTCTTCGATTGACCTTTTGCTTCTTCTTCGTGCTCTACGAGCTTCCAATGTGCACTCTTCTGCCACAGGGATTCGCTTTTTATCTGTTTCGGAAGCATAATGCATAAAATATTCCCCAATCTGGAAGCCCAATTCCCTCATTGTATTCAATCGGCCAATTTGGCTTTCATTAAAACATACAACTGCTTCATTTGTAGCAATTTGAACAATTTTTCTGGCTGAACCTGATGTTTTCGGACAAAATTTCCAGATGAGGGCATTTAAACCTTCATTTGTATTTTGAGTATGTCCTTCTAGGCACTTTTTCAACAGAGAAGGCATAGAAAGATCTTTAAAAATGTCTTTAATGCTATCCATAACTGCAGCTGGAATAGAAGTTGAATGTCTGTATGCTTTCTTGCTCACAGTAGCTCTTTGGTATGGACATAAACAGCTTTCTCCTTTTGGACAAAAGTCACAGAATGGCTCCTCATCAGTGGAGGGTTTGTGGTAGAATATGGCCCATATTGTTCTTTGCATGTCTGTCACAGATTTACAATTTTCTCGAATAGCATTGCCATAATAAACTGTAAGTTTATCAATAATAACATCTGTCAGACGACCTTTTCCTCCAATTGTTTTTCCGTCACTGAGTTTTTGGCCTTTCATATTTTGTTTTCGCTTTCGCAGCTTTGTACCCAATCTTTTTTTAATGTGACCAGCACATCTTATTTTGGACACTTTGCACTTTGGGCCATAAGGATTTTCACTTTCAATAGCTAAAAATATTTTGCAGTCACCGTCTCCAATGTATTTGGTGTAACGAACATCACGCGTAGCTTCAGATCGTTGGAAAATTCTATTCATGCCTACAACCTTTATCATTCCAGCAGATTCATTATGATTCTTTTCACATGGTAATTCATATTTTTTACTCCATGTCTTATAAAGAGCTCCGACACGAGGACATTTCCAGAATTTACAACCTTTGCATTTGGAAGATAATATTTTAGTGTCAATGATTTTTCCAGTAAGGAAGCCAACAACTGTGCACACTCCACTTAGTGAAGAATGGCCACGTGTTTTCCACGCGCCATCTATACTGATAGTAATATCACTTTTATTATCACTTTCCGTAAGTGCAACTTCTTCAAATGCATCTGAAACCATGCTTTTTTGAACAGGCAGACTCGAAGCTTTTTCAATATTCACCACACTCCAGGAGGGTCACCAGGAGGAGGCAAATCCATTATTGCTCATGTTTTAGCAGCAGCCAGTACATGCCCAAGATATCTTATGGCATAAATAAATCTTGTATTAATTTCTGATTTTTTCTGACTTTTACCAATCATAACTGAATTTTTACAAGCAGATATAACACCACATTTTGTACATGTAACAAATATGTTTACAAACAAGACATAAATGATTTTAGATTCTATTCTAAGGGGTGAATGACACACTGAACAAGATACAGAACTTTCAACAGATGGAAACACAACTTTTTAATTAATAATTGCATAACCCTGAAAGCTTGGGTCGCTATTTATCACAGGTTTCGTAAGAAACTTTTCAACAGAAGCACTAAGCTTTTTACTCACTTTCAATGTATGTTGATTACCCTGGAATCTTTTTTTGGGGAGTCTACATCCATTCTTCCTTACTTTCTTATCCATATTTTATACTAAATAACTTATTAAAAAGAAAAAACCTTAAAACAACGACATAAATGGCAGTTGCAACGGTACTATAAACAAAACACGACAGAACTATAATCAAAACAACACAGTCAATATTAGAACTCAAACATTGAGAGGTTTATTTGACATTTGCCTCTACAGGGGAAACACTTCTTCTCTTTACATGTAATACCAATAAATCATTGAGGATAGGAAAACAAGAAATAAGCGATCGCGCTACTAAACAGAATGTAAACAATTACACAGAGCACTGGATCCCGGTCGTCCAAATAGTTGCTCAAGTCCTCTGGATGAGTCGGACGGCCTGGGGTTTCCACAGAGCACTGGGTTCCGGTCTAAATTGGGTGGCACTTTCCGGCCGTCCAAACAGTTACCTTACACCTTTTTGGTAGGTCGGACGGTCTGGGTGTCAACAACAACGACACCAGACGCCGCGATGGCGTCATCGCGGATTTAAAGAGACGCTCAATAAAATTTGAATGTGTTTCCTCACATATTTGGTGATAATTTGAGTTCTATTTGGAATTTCTTAATATTTTTTTAATGAATTCCTAACATTCCATACTATTTTCTCCAAAATGTTTGAAAATTTGATTTTTTTGGAGGTTCAAGGTGATGACTCCCCTTATTCTTTACCTGTTGGAGATAAGTGGGCAATGTAAATTCTAAAAATGTTGAAAGTAAAGTAGGAAATAAGACTACGTTAATGAAATAGTCCTCCCAAAAATTTTCAAAAAGTTATACTTAATGTATACACTTAATGTAACAATTAATGTATTTATATGTTTTGAGTGCATTCGAGAGTCATTTCACGTTACTGCCTTTTGAAGAGCAACGAAAAATAAGAGTTATGAAAAATAAAAGCGTTCGTAAAGTATTTTCTTTTTTATATGGTTAGAATTTAGCAAGCGTGTGCAGCTAAATTGAAGACTTATCACGACAATAAAATTTAATACAATAAAAAATAAAATTTCAGAATTTTTTTAAATGTTTTGAGTGCTATCAAGTGTCATTTTCCGTCACTGTCCTTTGAAGAACAATGAAAAATAAAAGATTTGGTTAGGTATTTTCTTTTTTATATGGGTTGCATTTCGAGAGCGTGTACAGGTAAATTGAAGACTTATCATGACAATAAAATTTAATACTATAAAATATAAAATTTCAGAATTTTTTTTATATGTTTTGGGTGTTGTCGAGAGACATTTTTTGTTACTGACATTTGAAGAGCAATGAAAAATAAGAGTTATAGAACAATGAGAAATATAATAGTTATGAATATTAAAAGAGTTGGTTAGGTATTTTCTTTTTTATATGGGTAGCATTTCGACAGCTTGTGCAGGTAAATTGAAGACTTATCCCGACAATAAAATTTAATACAATAAAAAATTACATTTTAGAATTTTTTTAAAGTGTTTTGAGTGCTGTCGAGTGTCATTTTACCTTACTGCCCTTTAATGAACAATGATAAATAAAATAGTTATGAAAAATAAAAGAGTTGGTTAGGCTATTTTCCTTTCATATGGTTAGAATTTAGCCAGCTTGTGCAGCTAAATTGAAGACATATCACGACAATAAAATTTAATACAATAAAAAATAAAATTTCAGAATTTTTTTATATGTTTTGAGTGCTGTCGATAGTCATTTTATGTTACTGCCCTTAGAAGAGCAACGAAAAATAAGAGTTATGAAAATAAAAGAGTTGGTTAAGTATTTTCTTTTTATATGGGTAGCATTTCGTGAGCTTGTGCAGGTAAATTGCAGGTAATTATCACGACAATAAATTTTAATACAATAAAAAGTAAAATTTTATAATTTTTTTAAAAATGTTTTGAGTGCTGTCAAGTGCCATTTAAGTTACCGCCCTTTAATGAACAATGAAAAATAAAAGAGTTGGTTAGGCTATTTTCCTTTCATATGGTTAGAATTTAGAGAGATTGTACAGCTAAATTGAAGACTTACACGACAGTAAAATTTAAACAATAAAAAATAAATTTTCTGAATTTTTTTATATGTTTTGACTGATGTCGATTGTGCAACTAAATTGAAGACTTATCACGACAATAAAATTTAATACAATAAAAAGTATAAATTTGGAATTTGTTTAGAACGTTTTGGGTGATGTCAAGTGTCATTTACGTTACTGCCCTTTGAAGAACAATGAGAAATAAAATAGTTATGAATAGTAAAATAATTGGTTGGGTATTTTCTTTTTTATATGGGTAGCATTTCGAGAGCTCGTGCAGGTAAATTGAAGATGTATCACGACAGTAAAATTTAAGACATTAAAAAAAAATTTCATAATTTTTACTTTCCTTATATACATAATGCATAAGGAAAGTATTGTGACTGGGTCGAAAATTCGAATTCGAGTTTTCGACGGGAGAGCACGTTTCAAGCATCCCTGATCACGAATGAAACATTTTTGAAGTAATATCTGTGTGTGTGTGTGTGTGAAAGTGTGTGTGTGTGTGTGTGTGTGTGTGTGTGTGTGTGTGTGTGTGTGTGTGTGTGTGTGTGTGTGCGCGCGCGCGCGTGTGTGTGTGTGTGTGTGTGTGTGTGTCAGTGAGTCTGTGGAGACGATAACTGATGAACGAATGGACCGTTTCAAACGAAATTTAGTACAAAAATCACAATCAGTAAAGACTGCAAGAATATTGTTTTTATACGCAATCGAATGTTCAGAACCCCCTAAATTTTCGAGTGAAAATTTGAAAAAATCGTCAAAAAATCAATACCACTAATAAAGTTGCGCAAATAGACATTTCTAATGCAACTTTTCATTAGAAAACGATTGACATAAATTTTAGAACGCTAACACGAACCGTTCTCGATATATTGCACATTTTTCACAAATATTATCAAAAAGTTGTATAAAATAAAAAAAAATATTTGCTATTTAGAAACATGTTCACTTTTCATATGTAATACCATGCGATAAATTTGGTGACATCATTCTCGTGAATCTAGCTCGTTCCATTCATGAAAAAGGTACTTTGAGTAATACTTTTGTATTTAAACGCCAATAGTCATTTATCTGCTGTAAGACTAACTTAGTTCTTCGTCCATAATGCTTGGCGAGATTTTGGCGACGAATTTGGCGTAATGTCGCCAACTTGGCGGCATTTTTAATTGTTGCCAAATTAACAAAAATCTTGCCAAATTGATAAAAATGACGATAAATCAATGAAAATGACGACTAATTGAAGAAAATTCAATATCTTGGAAAGAATATAAGTATCTACTATAAGAATACCATTTTTTTAACTGTAAAGGTATTAAATTCATTGCATTATATAAGGAAAGTCATGTGTTGCGTACATTAGATTTTTTTATGTTTTGAGTGCTGTCGATAGTCATTTTACGTTAATGCTCGTTGAAGAGCAACGAAAATTAAGAGAATTATGAAGAATAAAATAGCTGGTTAGGTATTTTATTTTTTATATGGTTAGAATTTCAGATAGTTATTTTATGTTACTACCTTTTGAAGAGCACAGAAAAATAAAAGTTATGAAAAATAAAAGAGTTGGTTAGGTATTTTATTTTTTATATGGTTAGAATTTCGAAAGCATGTTCAACTAAATTGAAGACTTATCCCGACAATAAAAAATACGATAAAAAATGAAATTTTAGTATTTTTTATAGTATTTTGAGTGCTGTCGAGTTGTTGTTGTTGAAACCCAGACCGTCCGACCTACCAGAAAGGTGTAAGGTAACTGTGAGTGCTGTCGAGTGTCATTTTACGTTACTGCCCTTTGATGAATAATGAAAAATAAAAGAGTTATTTAGGTATTTTCATTTTTATATGGTTAGAATATATAGAGCTTGTGCAGATAAATTGAAGACTTGTCACAACAATAAAATTTATTACAATTAAAAGTAAAATTTTAGAAATTTTTTAAAACGTTTTGAGTGCTGTCAAGTGTCATTTTACGTTATGGCCATTTGAAGGAGTATGAAAATAAAAGAGTTATGGAAAATATAAAGGTTGTTTAGATATTTTTTTTATATGGGTAGCATTTCGAGAGCATGTGCAGCTAAATTGAAGACTTATCGCGACAACAAAATTTAATACAATAAAAAATAAAATTTCAGATTTTTTTTTCAAATATTTTGAGTGCTGTCGAGTGACATTTTACTTTGCTAACCTTCAAAGAACACAAGTTTTCGGGTCGTGAGTATCAAGCTGCGGATCACTGTTCTAAGGGCAGACTAAGAGTGAAATACTGAATTCTTCATTTTATTTAGTAACTGAGTCAAGAGGGTACTGAAAGCAATTTAGTTTTTCTAATTTTGCCTTTGCTAGCTGGGTGAAAAAATAATTTTCAGTGTCCACTTCGACAAAATGAGCTTACAGTTTCGCCCCAGTAGGTAGGGTCCAACGGTAGAGCGTAGGCTGACCAGTTCGAAGATCCAGGGTTCGATTCTCGGTTGTGACCGCAAGATACTTTACAATGGCGCCCGCCGATCCGGTGGTCGAGCGGTCAGGGGCATGCGTTTTCGTCTGATCGCTGGATTGCCGGGTTGCGGGTTCGAATCCCGCCAGCGGGCATGGATGTTGTCTTGTCGAGGCCAAGTCATACTTCCGCCCTTCGGGAAGCCTCTATAAAAGTGAAGCTGCAAATTTTCTCCTCTTCGCCATGGGACCAGGGGTCTTGTGGACATGGTGTGCAGGCGCCCCTTCGCCACGGGGGAATTAGTAACGAACGAACAATAGCGCCCGAACAATTCAACCCTGTAAGTTAGTGCAAAGATGCCGGTTTTCTGAAAATGATCCTTGTATGACAATATCGGATTCAGTGCAATCTGGAAGACTGAGCGTCCATTTCAAATCGAGAGGATAACGACCATGCAGGTAGCTAATCTGGAGGAGAAAAACAGCATCAGCAGGTTAGCAATCAGCAGGTTAAAACAGCCTCAGCAGGTTAAAATAGCATTAGCAGGTTAGCAATCAGCAGGTTAAAACAGCCTCAGCAGGTTAAAATAGCATCAGCAGGTTAGCAATCAGCAGGTTAAAACAGCCTCAGCAGGTTAAAACAGCATCAGCAGGTTAACCTATTTTTACCTAATCCGGTAAAAATAGTTGGAGTTGGTCAGTCAGAGTGTCAGTTGAAAGCCAATCTGACAGAGAGTGGAAAATGCAGCGCCCAATTCGACAATAAGAGCTTGCAATTCCTTTCCAGTAGCTCAACGGTAGAGCCTCGGCTGACTAGTTCGAAGATCCAGGGTTTGATTCCAGGTTGGGGCAGCAAGGTTCTTTACAAATTGAACACATGCATCTGAAACAATACGATGGCTTATTTCCCAATATATATTTTTTTAATTCCTTCGATATCATTCAGATAAAGCATATCTGTTTGAAAGTAGTTACATTTCAAGATTGAAACGTACATCTCTTTAATTTTAGTAAAAATTGGTTATTGTTTATATATATTAAAAATAACCTGTACACATCTTGGACCTTGCGCAAAATTTTCCATCACAAAATTAATAAACTACCATAGAACTCCTATAACTCCTTATATAAATATGCTCCTCCAAGTATTTAGGAACTTTCTATGCGAAAGCTGTTTATACCTTCCCATTTCGATCTTTCTATGGAAGTTCTTAGTTCTCGAATATTTTAGATAAGAGTTTTTATTTAATAATGTAACATTTTTTATTTCTATTTAATAATTAATAAACTAATACTAGTTTTTTGAAAATTGGATTGTAACTTAATCAAAATATTCTGAAAGTTATGACTTCTAATTAAAATAGTAACTTTTCATAGAGGTGCTTTGGCACCCTGAGCCCCTAAATATGCCCCTGAATAAAAAATGGCTGTATATATATATATATGTGCATGTGTGTTTTCTGTAGTGAGAAATCTAAGCATCTAACAGTGACGAAATACAGATGTGCTCCAAGACTATGGGAAATAAGCCTCGGTGAGATTTGATTTTTAATTCTAATTAGTTTAAAAGTGATGAATTTTTAAAGCCTAAAATCACCAATTTGTGCTCCTTTGTCTAATTAAATCCATTCTTTCTTTGCTGCCATAGACTACAGACGATAATTCGAGAGCAGGTGCAGACGTTTTGTCTTGAGAACAAAACAGCTGATCGCATCTAATTGCGTTTATTTTCAGAGTTTTCTAATTTTGCGAATTTAAAAGATATTGGTAATGAATTATCATAATCAGTCTTAAAATTGGATTTAAATTGAATGAAAATTCGCTGAGATGGCAATACTTTACCTGAGGGTTAGAGGAACTTTTTTGCGCCTATTATTTTCATTTATTTATATCGCGAGAATGATTTTAGTTCAAGACAGGCAATTTGCATATTGAGTATAGTATATTATTTTTCTGTATTTTTTAAGTAGCGGTCCATATATTGAAGAAGTTTAATAACTAGAAATTACAATTTTGCTATATAAGAGTGATGGTTTTAGGTTCAGTTAATAATTTCTTTAAATTTAAAATTATAAATAAAATTGGCATCACGTCTGATTTCAACCAGCAGAAACAACACGCACACAACTATAATAGAAGGTCTTTATTTCACTTCTTTAAGACGTACAAAATACGCTCTTCACACTGATGAAGAGCGTATTTACGCTCGAAAGCGCTCTGGCCTTTTTAAGTTTTGTACGTCTTAAAGAAGTGAAATAAAGACCTTCTATTATAGTTGTGTGCTTGTTGTTTCTGCTGGTTAAAATTATAATTCTAATTGTATCTTTCATATGTCAATCCTTAACTTTTCGTTATTTAATTTGGAAAGGTGAATTTCTTTATCATTCCTTTATCATCTAATCATTACATTTACATTTTCCAAATCGATGTATCAATAAACAAAGCCATAAAACATTGTTATTGGTGTTGAATTAACATCAGGTAAATTGACATTTTGACAATTTCAGCACAGAGTCAAATCATTCACTCATAACATGAAAGTAACGGAATTACCGTTATGATGAAAGTAATAAGTCACTATTTCAACGAGTGCTGACGTCGCTCTGGCCGTACCGGCAACCTTCAAACGTGACACATTCTCTTGTTCCAATTATCTTCGCCACAGCCAGTGCACCGTGGACGTGTGTAGGTGGCTGTCCGCTGAGATTTGACGTATGGACCAACCTGCCCTTCTGAGTCCGAGCACCATACCCTCGTGAAATCGTCTGTCTGCTGGAAATGCCTCCATTGGCGGCGGCCTAGCATTCACGGCTTCTATACGTTTCCTCTGAAACAAAATAATGCAAAATTATTACCATGGCAGATAGAGCGGTGGGACTATTACCAATTCTGCAGGTTCCTTCCCTTATATCTCACTGAATGTGCGTGGGACAGCTGCACATTTCGCATTATTTACATAACTCGTTGAGCTGCGTCTACCCTGCAATTTGCATATTTTTCTGCCTACACCTTCTTGGTGTCTCATTTCCACTGTCACGTAATGTGTAATGTTGCACGATTCTATAGCATTGTATGAGATTTTTCTCATGCAGCATTTTCCCAGACGTGAAAATTGCTTACCTACTGTATGGTGAGTTATGGAAATTGCAGAATTTCCAAGGATTACATCCAAAAGATCGTCGTTGGCATAATTCGGAAATTGATATTGGGGAATCGGAGCAGTAGGGTATTGGTGATCAGAGCATAATTGGGAAAGAAGTACCTCAGTAAACCAGCATAAGTTTCAAAATCTCAAAGTGAGCTTTGGTTCTCTTAAAATAAAAAATCTTTAATCATAGATCGATTTGAAGTTAAAATGCTTTGTTAAAAACATCATCCTAAAATAGTGTACAATTTATGAAGAGGTAAAAGTAATTTCAATTTTTTAATATTTCGAACACTTTTGCTTGAAAAGGATTAAAAGCGTTTATCCGAGAGTTTATGTTTCGCTTTACTTACTTTCGATCGAAGTATCTTCTAAACTCTGGAATACAGATTTAAACAGTAAGTGACATAAACGTTCAGTACGAAATCTAGTTTCTAGACCAATAATAATGTATTTGTATGAAGCTCATAAACATTTTATACAACCGACTCGTCAATTTGAAGAAGATTGAAAATTTTCCTTTTTAAAAATTTGTTTAGTTGATATCTCACTAACTAAAACATCTAGCTAGAAAGAGTAATAATAGTAGTGGATTAATTTGCTGCCCTTTAAATGCCCTACATGGATATATAATTGAATTTCGGTTCGAATGCTCCGTTTTTAAAATATAGCGGTTCTAACTTTAATATTTTAGATAGCGATGAACAATAAGTGATTATATAGTTTCCTATTAGTTCCTTCAAGAAAGAAGGCACAGGTCAGTTAGGTAACTTTAATTGTTTCAAGGGAGAATTGGGCTCTTTCGATCAAAAAACCTTTTTTAATCGTAAAACTTTTGCAATCATAAAACTTTTATAATTATAAAACATTTATAATCATAAAACTTTTATAAGAAGTAACTCATGTTCCGATTTAAAAGGTAAATTCACCATGCATATCTGCAAGCCATGTTCTTTATATTGATATGTGATGTTTGTAATTTGTGAGGTAAAATTTGTTTAACTTATATCTCAATAACTAAAACATCTAGCTAGAAACAGTAATAATAGTAGTGGATTAATTTGCTGTCCTTTAAATGCCCTACATGGATATATAATTGGATTTCGGTTCGAATGCTCCGTTTTTAAAATATAGCGGTTCTAACTTTAATATTTTAGATAGCGATGAACAATAAGTGATTATATAGTTTCCTATTAGTTCCTTCAAGAAAGAAGGCACAGGTCAGTTAGGTAACTTTAATTGTTTCAAGGGCGAATTGGGCTCTTTCGATCATAAAACTTTTTTTAATCGTAAAACTTTTGCAATCATAAAACTTTTATAATTATAAAACATTTATAATCATAAAACTTTTATAAGAAGTAACTCATGTTCCGATTTAAAAGGTAAATTCACCATGCATATCTGCAAGCCATGTTCTTTATATTGATATGTGAGGTTTGTAATTTGTGAGGTAAAATTTGTTTAGCTTATATCTCAATAACTAAAACATCTAGCTAGAAACAGTAATAATAGTAGTGGATTAATTTGCTGCCCTTTAAATGCCCTACATGGATATATAATTGGATTTCGGTTCGAATGCTCCGTTTTTAAAATATAGCGGTTCTAACTTTAATATTTTAGATAGCGATGAACAATAAGTGATTATATAGTTTCCTATTAGTTCCTTCAAGAAAGAAGGCACAGGTCAGTTAGGTAACTTTAATTGTTTCAAGGGCGAATTGGGCTCTTTCGATCATAAAACTTTTTTTAATCGTAAAACTTTTGCAATCATAAAACTTTTATAATTATAAAACATTTATAATCATAAAACTTTTATAAGAAGTAACTCATGTTCCGATTTAAAAGGTAAATTCACCATGCATATCTGCAAGCCATGTTCTTTATATTGATATGCGAGGTTTGTAATTTGTGAGGTAAAATTTGTTTAGCTTATATCTCAATAACTAAAACATCTAGCTAGAAACAGTAATAATAGTAGTGGATTAATTTGCTGTCCTTTAAATGCCCTACATGGATATATAATTGGATTTCGGTTCGAATGCTCCGTTTTTGAAATATAGCGGTTCTAACTTTAATATTTTAGATAGCGATGAACAGTAAGTGATTATATAGTTTCCTATTAGTTCCTTCAAGAAAGAAGGCACAGGTCAGTTAGGTAACTTCAATTGTTTCAAGGGCGAATTGGGCTCTTTCGATCATAAAACTTTTTTTAATCGTAAAACTTTTACAATCATAAAACTTTTATAATTATAAAACATTTATAATCATAAAACTTTCATAAGAAGTAACTCATGTTCCGATTTAAAAGTTAAATTCACCATGCATATCTGCAAGCCATGTTCTTTATATTGATATGTGAGGTTTGTAATTTGTGAGGTAAAATTTGTTTAGCTTATATCTCAATAACTAAAACATCTAGCTAGAAACAGTAATAATAGTAGTGGATTAATTTGCTGTCCTTTAAATGCCCTACATGGATATATAATTGGATTTCGGTTCGAATGCTCCGTTTTTAAAATATAGCAGTTCTAACTTTAATATTTTAGATAGCGATGAACAATAAGTGATTATATAGTTTCCTATTAGTTCCTTCAAGAAAGAAGGCACAGGTCAGTTAGGTAACTTTAATTGTTTCAAGGGCGAAATGGGCTCTTTCGATCATAAAACTTTTTTTAATCCTAAAACTTTTACAATCATAAAACTTTTATAATTATAAAACATTTGTAATCATAAAACTTGGGAACATGGGTTAGAAGTAACTCATGTTCCGATTTAAAAGACAAATGTACCATGCATATCTGCAAGCCATGTTCCTTATATTGATATGTGAGGTTTGTAATTTTGTGTATAAAGCTTATGGAAATTATATTGATTTGCAAAAATATATATTAACATTTATTTGGTTAGCAGCTAATTGAAAGAACAATTAAAGGATTTAACTGATCTGCAAAATAATATGTTCCTTATTTCGACTACATATAGAAGTCATATGGAGAAGAAAAGAAAATATAATAGAGTCATCAAAACTGTTTTGTCTCTTCTCGTTGCCAAACGCGAAATCTAAATCTTTCGACGTGGCGCGAAGACCATTATGGACATGTTGAGCAGTGTGCTTCTTTCTATAATAAGCCGGAGTGCAAGGTTAAAGCAGGCTATTAAAGAGAGTTTTTTCGCACGCTATTATCACGACTAAACGCTGTATAATGACCCAAACCTCCACCCTTATAAACGCGTAAATTGCAGGTAATAACAATAATGGAGGCTCGAAAAACGCCAGCTATTTTACCGAAGCAGACGATTGTCTTGCCGGAGGCATTGAAAGCCGCGGCCAGGAATTACTTAAACTCGATTTGGCAACACGTTGTAAAACACATCGTTTTAAATCCATTCCAAAATGCTGCAAATGAAGCTGATAGAGTTTGTGACTGAATACGAAGAGGTTAAGAGTGAAGGTAGAAATTATTTTGAAGCGGTTGGTGTGTGTCTGCGGGTGGTATAATGGGAAAGATTTTTTTTTCGATTATTAAATGGATTTCTTTTAGGAAGATTCTCAATAATACTTTTTCCTTTCGTGGTTAGAATTTGGAAGTGCTCTGTCATAATTGAAAGAAATTGATTTCGGTGTAGCAGTTGATTTCTTTCTAAACGGTTCTTGTAAGAAAATAGGCTATAACTATATCCTTTTATGCGTTATATTATTTCTTCCTTATAGCATGAGATTAAAAAATAATGGCAGATAACAGTGGGATACTAAAACTTCTATTAAGTTTCAGTAACTTTCTTGTGTCAATTAATGTCAGTTTATAACCTTACGCGCATTCTGCCTGAATATGAAGTGACATAGACGAGAAAAGCATTGAGATTGCTTGTGATCGTAATTTTAATACCCCCCGGAAGATTACTAAATTTAGAATTGCGGACACGGTAACATTCGAAAGCCAACAGGTTGTAAACCTCTGCTTCAAAGCAATCTCAAATTTCGTGTGATTGTTCAAATTATAATTCCATTCATTTTGCTGATGTCTATTTATATGAAATGCTAACGTTAGATGAAGACCTAAATGTTTTCTATATCTCTTAATTAAAAGGAACAAAATACGGGCACACTTTTTAGAGAGTTTTAAAAATATATGTTAGATATGAAAGCCTGAATAGAGTTGTAATTGGCTTAATTTACAGAATAATAGTTTTTTCAGAGTGTAAAGTTCTGGTCATGAATATGAACTAACAACCCCTTTTTATATGCGCACATAAAAGATAATAATTTAACAACTGTTTTTGAAAAAGGAAATGTTAAAAAGATAGTAGAGCTGTGGAGTACCTAATAAATGATGCTTTGTATAGTTGTCACGATGAACTTTTAAAATCAGGTTTTTATTCGCTGTATATAGATGACATTAAGAAACATGCAATCTTTTTATTTTTCATTAATTTTATCTTAAATTTTAAATTGAAATATAGGTGACTGCAACTAAAATCCAGCCGTTACATTTAATTTACGACTAAATCTAATCATAAAACGTTGCCGTTAGAAATATTTTTAAATATGTAATATATTTCTAGTTCTCTGAATTAAAAAGAAAAAAAGTGATTACTAATTAAAAACTATCTTCTGCTACTGAGGTTCCTAGCTCCACCAACAAAAGTACCAGATGGAACAATACTGATTTCCTCTGCTCAGAGCTCTTATATTACGCCACCTGACCATAATTTGCATGTATTTACATAAACCCTGTTTTCGACCACGTTTACTTATATTACGCCACCTGGCCATAATTTGCATGTAAACCGTAGTTTCGACCAGGATTCTGGTATTTATTCATTTTCTACCGTATTTGGAGAACTGCGTGCTCCCTTGTGAGATTTCAGTGAGGGCCTACAACTACTCATTTCTCGGCTGCGCGGTATTGAGCTCTGTGGAGCAGGAGAGGGGGGGGGGACTTATCCCGAGTATGACTGACTTATTTTTTTACATGGTTCTGCGCATGTCAGCATGAATAGCAAATGCAAGCATTTTGTTCTCGTACTCTCTGAAGAGACCGAGAATCTCTTTGAACGTCACGGAGTGTGCACCCAGTGTTTCTTTCACGCATACCTCCGGGACGATTATTCGCCTCCTCCCCACACACACACACCGGAGACATTCTATGTTAACCTAGTTTATATTTTTATGACAGCATTTAGATATATTTGTATAAGGCAAATATAAAACTTGCCCCCTCTTAAGTTTCATTTGCCCCCCCCCCCACACACACACACCGGCCAAAATGTCCTGAAAGAAACACTGTGCACAGCACAATTAAAAATCTCTGCGCAGGTTGTTTACGGGTGGATATTGCCACTTCAAATTAACTAACAATTTTTAATTGTATGTGCTTGCGGAGTGTGAATTGTGCTTTGCGGAGTTTTGGCAACGAAGACTCTCAAAGTGCTCCCTGGTGCGTGGGGTCACTAATGACGAAATTTTATGCTCGGCTGACAGCATTTTGATCGGCCCAAACTTAAATTAAAGAACCTTGGTGTGGAAGATCGTCACAAGCAAAAATTCTGAAGAACCCGGGTCATCCATGAATGTTAAGCACGGAAATTCTCAATGACGTGGAAGAACATTTAACTCACTCACTCAGGACATCTCTCAGAAAATAATTGTCATCAACTGGACTGTCGCAAACCTTTCATTTCAGGTCTAGAAAAAATATATGTCTTGGAAAACGGCAAAACTGACCTAGCGCAGGAATAAATACTTATAGGTCATTAACACATGCCAAGGTTATTTCAGCTGCTTATTTTAACTGACCTTAAGTGCCGTTATGCCATCTGTCTAAAAATGTTATTTTAAAATTACATTTGAGCAAGTTTTACTTGCTTAAACGACGGGTGGCGAACTTTTTGAAGCAATCTACACATTTTGCCTGTTATCTGAGTATCGATGAACGAAGAAACTCATTGGTAGCTGAGTACAGACGACTTTCAGAACCTAACTTCTAAGGAAATATTCTATAGCGGACTTTTACTTTCGTCTTTCTATTTTTGTTAATTTTTTATTTTCTTTTAAATTGCATCCAGAACCTATTTCTTTTTCATAGAAAATACTCTAAAAACGACGCAATTATGTCTAATAGATTTTTATTTAGCCGCCGTTTCTTATTGATATCTGTAGGAAAAGCTCAACGGTAACGAAGGTGAAATTAATGTTGATTTAAATCTGACATTATTTGAAGAAAGAGCCCGTTATAAGATGGAGTAAAGTCGCAAAATATTTGTATATGGCCCCCCAAACAATTCTCAATTAGTATACGAACCCAAAACAATTTTCAATTTGCATACAAACCCCAAACAATTATCAGTTTTTATACGGCATTACATGCGAACAACGCACATCTTCAATTTATTATTATTATTTCTTATACGACTTGTTATTGAAACATACATATTACACCATTCCCTAACAAAACGCAATTAATTTATGATATCCAAGACCCCCTAGCATATACATGTCTCACCAGCACTGAAACACATGTTTTGAATCAAGTATATTAAATTAATTATTCCCACAATGCAACAGGGCGTATCAAATAAATTGAACTTACTTTTCAATATATTGAATTTTGATCAATTTGACCACATGTTCTTTAATTTAACGTTGTTTTCACTAATCTGTCGATACATCCCATGATTTGGGACATTTTAAGAAAGTAGCCAAATTCTTCGATAAGCTCGCCAATATTTCGCTAAGTTTTTCACCAGACGTTCCAGACTTTATATGCATAGATAGATAGATAGATATTCTTGTGTCAATATATGTATTATTTATATAATGCGCACACAATGCGGAGGGAAATGCAATTATTTTATTACACATTGTAGATTATATTATTCGATACATCAAAAGTGAAATCTGATCTAATCTCTAGCTGATTCTTGAACAAAATGATTCACTGTATCAAATTTCAAACTGCTATGTCGCTGACATTAAAAAAATCAAACCTTTCATATGAACCATACCATTCAATATATCGCATAACTCATTGTTCGTCTAAATCGCTGTTTTATAGCGTACATGGACTATCAAATAACAGTTTGCAAAATAATAACAGCGTAATTTCATATCATATACCTTACATTACCATACGGAAACAATTACGGGCCCTTAAAACTCAGGATCGAGTTATTCTTTTAATCTTCTTTCTAACCACCTGTACTGATATTGAAACTAGCAAGTAATAACTTTAAAGGCGCCGCCAACATAGCACAACTCAAATTTCAATGAATATTTAATGAACATCAATACATGCCGTACCTATTTATATCTATTTGTCCGTAATTGGCCAGCTTCTTTTGCATCTGTAAGAATGGGAATTCAATGGGGGAAATCCATAATGGGGTCGCTCTAATCAAAGACCATGGGCAAGCCGATCTCTTACAAGTTAAATGCCCATTTAGAAGATCAGTGGGGGTAAGGAAGAAAGGGCTACCAGCTTTGTATCAGAAATGCTTTAAGAAAAAATAACCGATCTTTAAATCAAGCCATTAGTTGGGCGTGAAGGACTGGCAGGTGCACAATGTAATGTCGCACAATTCGCTGAGACTAAAAGCCGTTTAAGTAATTTAAAACTGCGAAAAAAAAAAACAGTTTGTTCCCTTTGGCGAACCAGTGCACTTTTCTACACACCCTGGTCCTTGGACTGGCTACCATTTTTTTGGCGAGGAAAACAAAATAAAAACGCGGATGTGGCCAAAGAGTTGAGGATCAAAATTGCAGAAAAGAAAAGTTTTGTGTGTGTATGCATTTTTAGAAGAAATTGGTACTTGTATAAAGAATGGATAGAGACTCTAAAAATTAATTAAGGTATATTAGCGTGTATTGTAGCGTATTGCGTATAAATTTTTACTTTCTAATACGTGGTATTGAGAAAGTATATTGTTTTCACGAAATTTTTCGATATTGAGGCCAATATATATAAAGTGATGTCCGGCTATTTTAGGAGTGAAGTCCGTCTGTCTGTTTGTCTGTGGTCGTTTTCTTGTGTCCACGATAGCAACCACACATATTAATGGATATTCACGAATTGTTATATCCGACTTTGATATCAAAAAATCTAGAAATAGACAAAAAAAATTTTTAATTCGAGCGAAAATTTCGAATGTTATTAGAAATTTTACATCTTTTTAACATGGCAGCATAGGACAAAATTTAACATAATCATGCATAAAAGGGTTTTTTTCATGACTCAATGATCACGAGACTTAATAGTTCCAATCATTGTTGGGAAAAATAGCCACGACCCAATATTTTTTTTATTCGTGTTGTCATTAGCCCCCCTTGAGGACCATGTTACCCCTCCCCCGGGAGTTACATTGTCAAGTAAAGTATCAAGATTTTTTGAAGCCTGTAGGAATTGATGTTGGTGATCCCGAGCCAGGCCCGAACTCGGGACCCGGTGCTTACAGGACCGACATTATAAGGTTAGAGTAAAATCTAGCTTCAACTCCGAACTTGTAATTCGGGTACGGGTTCCTAGCATCTTCGATCGATGGTCTTTGGCAGGAGCAGAGTCGTCTGCTGCCACACACTCCACCCCCTGATAAGAAGCCGTGGTCGAAATTCGGCGAGGAGGGGGGCATCCAGAAAACCCCCGCGTGTCCCCATCCGAAACCCAGTCGAGGGGCTGAATAGCCGGGAGGCGTGTCGTACCGCAGGCGTGACGTCAGTCGTGGTCAACCAGGAAGGGAGTGATCGGCGCCTCTGGCTCAGCGTGGTGCTGCCATCTCTTGCTGAGAGGTGAGATCGTTGGGGAGAGAAGGTGCGTGCTCGTATGTCCAGGATCATAATTATAAGAGTGGACGTTGCCAGGCCCGGAGCCAAGCTTACAGACCCGGTGCTTACAAGACCGACACCATAAGGTTAGAGCAAAAGCTAGCTTCCACTCCGAGCTTATAATTCGGGTACAGGTTCCTAGCATCTTCGATGTCTTTGTTCTTTGGCAGGAGCAGAGTCATCTGCTGCCACAAGCCCTTTAAAATGATTAGTGATAGTTATAATCGTAAATCATTTGGACCCACGATACTGATTTTTCAAATTTTTTCTTATAACATTTGAAAAAAAAATGAAGTCTGGTATAAGAAAATCGAGTTGAGCTACACTTCAGTCAATTTAGAGATAGTTAGAGAATCCCTGAAATTTTTTTGTATAATTTAATAATGTGTGATTTTTACGGGGCTTCTGTTTTAGCTTAAAAATATCCCCTCCCATTCCTCATTCGACAGTAGCTGCCGTAATATCCCATGAAAACAAGATGTGAAATTATGGTTTGAAAATCTAAAAATTATATTAATAAAATAAATACTGTTCTATGACTTGGAAAAAATTTGTTTCTGCATAAATCAAAGTCATTTCTGCATTGATTAATATCGGAGTTCATTCAGGGTTTTACCATGAGCCAGAAAAGAAAAGTATACGTTAAATTTACGTACGTGTATGCATCTTTTATTTATGCAGCTGTTTTAGTTGCAAAGTCACTTTCTGATTTATTGCTTATGTATCTTTGACATCATTTTTGCATATATTTTCCTATTCCAAAAGGAGTTTTGCAATTCATTCATTACCATGTAATGACTTTACTCTTATCGAGATGCAAAATAAGCTGATTCATGAAATATTTATTCTACAATGGATTACAACCAAGTACCATAATATCAGGTATTCATTAGAATTAAAATATTATAAAATATCTTTTAAACTGTTTTAGTAGAATGCAACAAAACACAAAAAATAATTTTTAGCTGTCACAACATTCTTGGCCATACGCGACTAACAAAAATATGATATGGGCAACACAAGACTTTCCTTATATAATGCAATGAATTTACTACTTTTAGAGTAAAAAAATCGGTTTTTCTTATAGTAGATACTTATATTCTTTCAAAGATATTGAATTTTCGTCAATTATTGAATGTTTGTCATTTTCATTGATTTAGAGTCATTTTTATACATTTGGCGATATTTTCGTTAATTTGGCAACATTTAAAAGAGTCGCCAAGTTGGCGAAATCCCGTAAAATATGTCACCAAAATCTCGCCAAGCGTTATGGACGGAGAAATAAATTATTCTTATAGCAGATAAATGAATATTAGCGTTCAAATACAAAAGTATTATTCAAAGTATCTTTTCTCATGAATGAAATGAGCTAGATCCACTAGAATAATATCACCAAATGTATCGCATGATATTACATATGAAAAGTGTACATGTTTCACAACAGTTAATATTTTTTTTAATTTATGGCATTTTTTGATAAATTTATTTAAAAAATGTGGAATATCTCAAGAACTGTTCATGCCAGCGTTCTAAAGTTTATGCCAATCGTTTGTTAAGGAAAATTTACATAAGAAATGTCTATTTGCGTAACTTTATTAAAGGTCTTGATTTTTTGATGATTTTTTCAAAAATCCATTCGAAAATTTAGGGGGGGTTCTGAACATTCGATTACATTTAAAAACAATAGGCTTCCAGTATTCACGGATTGTGATTTTTGTACCAAATTTTATTCGAATCTCTCTATTCGTTCGTGAGATATCGTCTCCACAGACTCACTGACACACACACACACAAACACACACGCACACAAACACACACACACACACACACAGACATCACCTCAAAAATGTTTGATTTGTGATTAGGGATGCTTGAAACGTGCTCTCCTGTCGAAAACTCGAATTCGAATTTTTGACCCCGTCACAATACTTTCCTTATACATTAT
Organism: Amaurobius ferox; assembly: GCA_951213105.1. NCBI lineage: Eukaryota > Metazoa > Arthropoda > Arachnida > Araneae > Amaurobiidae > Amaurobius > Amaurobius ferox. The sequence continues at coordinate 46,873,376 of OX578149.1, forward strand.
GTATATAAGGAAAGTAATAAAACCGTGGGGCGCCCATAAAAGAATTGTATTTGGATATTAAACGCATTTTAAGGAGCAATATAAGTGATAGCATAGAAATGGCATATGTATGGATATATTACATTCAATTCATTTAAATTTTTTTTAAACAAATTTTGATTTAATAATCAGTCATTCTATTATATGTCATTTTTATCTTAAAATACTATTAATGTCCAAATATGAATATTTTATGGTCGTCCCAAGGTTTTATTACTTTTCTTATATACATAATGTATTAGGAAAGTATTGTGACGGGGTCGAAAATTCGAATTCGAGTTTTCGACGGGAGAGCACGTTTCAAGCATCCCTGATCACGAATTAAACATTTTTGAAGTTATGTCTGTGCGTGTGTGTGTATCAGTGAGTCAGTGGAGACGATAACTGACGAACGAATGGACCGATTTGAACGAAATTTGGTACAAAAATCACAATCCGTAAGCACTGGAAGCCCATTGTTTTTATACGCAATCGAATGTTCAGAACCCCCTAAATTTTTGAGTGAAATTTTGAAAAAATCGTCAAAAAGTCAAAACCGCTAATAAAGTTACGCAAATAGTCATTTCTTATGTAATTTTTCATTAGAAAACGATTGACATAAATTTTAGAACGCTAACACGAACTGTTCTCGAGATATTGCATATTTTTCAAAAAAATTATGAAAAAGTTATATAAAATAAAAAAAATATATTTCCTATTGAGAAACATGTTTACTTTTCATATGTAATACCATGCGATAAATTGGGTGACGTTGTTCTCGTGGATCTAACTCGTTCCATTCACGAAAAAAGATACTTTGAGTAATACTTTTGTATTTGAACTCCAATAGTCATTTATTTTCTGTAAGAATAACTTATTTTTCCGTCCATAAAGCTTGGCGAGATTTTGGCGACGAATTTGGCGGAATGTCGTCAACTTGATGACATTTTAAATTGTTTCCAAGTTAACAAAAATCTCGCCAAATGGATAAAAATGGCGCTAAATCAATGAAAATGACGACTAATTGAAGAAAATTCAATATCTTGGAAAGAATATAAGTATCTACTATAAGAATACCATTTTTACTTTCCTTATATACATAATGTATAAGGAAAGTATTGTGACGGGGTCGAAAATTCGAATTCGAGTTTTCGACGGGAGAGCACGTTTCAAGCATCCCTGATCACGAATCAAACATTTTTGAAGTGATGTCTGTGTGTGTGTATGTATGTGTGTGTGTGTGTGTGTGTGTGTGTGTGTGTGTGTGTGTGTGTGTGTGTGAAAGTATGTGTGTGTGTGTGTCAGTGGGTCTGTGGAGACGATAACTGACGAACGAATGGACCGATTCGAACCAAATTTGGTACAAAAATCACAATCTGTAAACACTGAAAGCCTATTGTTTTTATACGCAATCGAATGTTCAGAACCCCCTAAATTTTCGAATGGAATTTTGAAAAAATCGTCAAAAAATCAAAACCAATAATAAATTTACGTAAATAGACATTTCTTATGTAATTTTTCATTAGAAAACGATTGACATAAATTTTAGACCGCTAACATGAACCGTTCTCGAGATATTGCACATTTTTCAAAAAAATTATCAAAAAGTCATATAAAATAGAAAAAAAAAATTCCTATTGAGAAATATGTTCACTTTTCATATATAATATCATGCGATAAATTGGGTGACATCATTCTCGTGGATCTAGCTCGTTCCATTCATGAAAAAAGATACTTTGAGTAATACTTTTGCATTTGAACGCCAATTTATCTGCTGTAAGAATAACTTATTTCTTCGTCCATAACGCTTGGCGAAATTTTAGCGACGAAATTGGCGGAATGTCGCCAACTTGGCGACTTTTTGAAATGTTGCCAAATTAACGAAAATCTCGCCAAATGGATAAAAAGGACGCTAAATCAATGAAAATGACGACTAATTGTGGAAAATTCAATATTTAATAAGTTATATAATATATAAATATATAATAATAGCTATATAATATATGTCGAAAATTCAATATCTAATAAGTTATATATATATAACTTATTTCTTCGTCCATAACGCTTGGCGAGATTTTGGCGATGAAATTGGCGGAATGTCGCCAACTTGGCGACTTTTTGAAATGTTGCCAAATTAACGAAAATCTCGCCAAATGGATAAAAATGACGATAAATCAATGAAAATGACGACTAATTGTCGAAAATTCAATATCTTGGAAAGGATATTAGTATCTACTAGAAGAAAAACCTATTTATTTTACTGTAAAAGTAGTAAATTCATTTCATTATATAAGGAAAGTCATGTGTTGCCCACATCAGATTTTTTTTAACTGTAAAAGTAGTAAATTCATTGCATTATATAAGGAAAGTCATGTGTTGCCCACATCAGATTTTTTTTAGTAGCATATAACAAAGAATGTTGTGATAGGTACATACGAGTGCATTTTACTAAAACAGTGTAATTTTAAAATATTTTCTATAATATTTTATTTTAAACTTTTTAGTCTTTTCCAAATACAATTATTTTATGGGAGCCCCATGGTTTAATTTTTCTTCGCATATAACCAAGAATGTTGTGATAGATACATATTATTAACTTTTAGTGCATTTTACTAAAACAGTGTAACTCAAAAATATTTTTTATAACATTTTATTTAAACTTTTTAGACTTTTGCGATTATGCAATCAATTTTTCATTAGATATCCGATGAAATCTTTTAAAATATTTTATTGGATTTGGTATATCTGACAAGATTTTACATTCAAGTTAATCTATAAACATGCCTAAAGGCACATGAGTACGTACTTGAAAACGAATATTTTCAACTATTCTGTTCAAAACTCATCAATCACGAAATTTCTGTAGAATGCCCATGTTAATTCAACCTCCTAATTTTTTTTAAACAAAATAAAGTATTTCGTGCTTATGCACCCATCTTTCACCAAGGTATAAGTCAACAGATTGAACTGCACCAATCGTGACATTTTACGTTGATAGCTTTCCCACCCATTGGAAATCCCAGGTTAAAATACTAAATTATATCGAAATTATAACCACTATAAAAGACTTTAAAAATCCAGTTAAATACAATTATAGGGATTTTAAAGAGCTAAAAATTCTTGCTCATTGTTCATAGCCAGCATTTTTAGTATAATATAAGCAGTACAAATTTGATAAACAAAAATGTATCAATATTCTTCAACTTGACAAGACAATTACTCGGAAACTATAAAATATTTAAAAAAAAAATTAAATATAGATTCAGAAATTTAAATTACAAACACGTATTTTTGTCGTTTACAATTTACATCTATCTTTTATAGCTTCGAAGATATTTCGAGATAAAATAAGGAAAATGAAGTAGAACACTCGATTGGACAAACACTTTTTTTAAGATTTTTAGTAAAAAAAGGTCAGAATATCAAATTATTGAAATTATTTTATATATTCATAATCTGGACCCTATTTTTGACGGAACAAGAAAAATTATTTACATTTTTATCTATTTGATTCGGAGGTATAAGCGTCCAAAGTGTTTAGATTTTTTGAAAAACTGCGATTTTCGTCATAGAAACCCCAAACATAGATTTTATTCAATCAAAACTGAGAACCACTTTTCTTAATCTTTGAGTACTTCCTCGATAGCTAGAATCAAAACTGAGAGCCACTTTGCTTAATCATTGAATATTTCTACTCTAGCTAAAATCAAAACTGAGAACCACTTTTCAATCTTTGAGTACTTCCACTCTAGCTAGAATCAAAACTGAGAACCACTTTGCTTAATCTCTGAATACTTCCACTCTAGCTAGAATTAAAACTGAGAATAACTTTGTTTAATTATTGAATAATTCCACTCTAGCTAGAATCAAAACTGAGAACCACTTTGCTTAATCATTGAATATTTCTACTCTAGCTAAAATCAAAACTGAGAACCACTTTTTAATCTTTGAGTACTTCCACTCTAGCTAGAATCAAAACTGAGAACCACTTTGCTTAATCACTGAATACTTCCACTCTAGCTAGAATTAAAACTGAGAATAACTTTGTTTAATTATTGAATAATTCCACTCTAGCTAGAATCAAAACTGAGAACGACTTTGCTTAATTTTGGGGTACTTTTACTCTAGCTAGAATCAAAACTGAGAACCACTTTGCTTAATCATTGAATATTTCTACTCTAGCTAAAAGCAAAACTGAGAACCACGTTTTAATCTTTGAGTACTTCCAGTCTATCTAGAATCAAAACTGAGCTTCTTTGCTTAATCACTGAATACTTCCACTCTAGCTAGAATTAAAACTGAGAATAACTTTGTTTAATTATTGAATAATTCCACTCTAGCTAGAATCAAAACTGAGAACGACTTTGCTTAATTTTGGGGTACTTTTACTCTAGCTAGAATCAAAACTGAGAACCACTTTGCTTAATCATTGAGTACTTCCACTCTAGCTAGAATCAAATATGACAAACACTTTGCTTAATTATTGAGTACTTGCCACTCTAGCTAGAATCTCGGTTCATTCTTGTTTATTCCGATCCCTTTTTCCAGAGGAACGGAAAAATCTAATATTTCGAAAACTCGAATGTAAAAAGATATAAAATAATATCAAAATTATTTAGTACCTCTGCACTAGCTGGAATCTTGATTTTAGTCTCCTTTTAGATCGGTCTCAGCTTTCAAATCAATGGAAAAATAAAAGAAATTCGAAAATACGAAATTGGGGAAACGATGCAAAGGACTTGAAAAAACTCTCGTCTCTTTGCTTCGCAGGAGAAATGAAAACGCACTGTTATATCCTTTTGCTGCCAATCAGAAAAATTAAACAATTAAATCAACTTGTCGTTCTCGGAAATAAGACTCAATATCAGTAAAACTTGATCAGCATATATAACATAATAAAGCTGGATTCCCTTCGTTAGTTCAAGAGAATCAATAAATCTGAAGTGCAAAAGAGGAATGGGCGCAAAAAATTAAAAAAAATAATCTGGATTAAGAGCTCTTTTAGGAGAGTCAATCAGAAAGCAGAAAGAACAATCCCGGCAATCCAAAACGAGAAGTAACACATAAAGTTCGCGTGTACCAAAACGCAACAGGAAAATCCCGATGAGATGAGTCAAATCCTAACAAGAATAAATAAATCCGAACAAGGCGAGAAATAAGTTAAAACGATACCTAAGAGCGATACCTCAGTTTAAGAAATGAAACGAAGAAAATGGAAAAATTTGCAGGGTATTCCCCCAGACCGTGAACAAAAATGAAGTGCTGAACACGCCATTAACGAAATTACTAGAATTTTTCTGGATATAGAAGGCTTCTAAAAGGTTAAAATTATAGATCGATGTTCATTTTTGTATGATCCTTGCTAAGGAAAACTCAAACCGATGGTCAAATTGATAACAATGTTGAGCGATTGACAGGTCGATGTTTGATCCTGGCTTCTGGTAACAGCTGTACGTTGCATTATTATGTTATTTGTGCTTATATACATTGCTCAGGTTTTCTTCATTCTTTATACAATGTCTGTTTTAGTTAAAGATTCAATATATTTTTCCCATTAAACATGTTAAAAGAATTATGAAATGTGCGCCATTTTCATTCTTTAATTTGAAAGAGTTTTTGATGTTCATAAAAGTTATGAACAACTTTTATGAAGTGTGTAGGTGTCACAAAGATCTTAATCAAGTCCATCTTGTTTTGGATATCTTCTTGCCTGATATACATTGCCCAAGTTTTCTTTATTCTTTATACAAAGTCTGTTTTACTTAAAGATTCAATATATTTTCTCCATTAAACATGTTAAAAGAATTATGAAATGTGCGCCATTTTCATTCTTTAATTTGAAAGAGTTTTTGATGTTCATAAAAGTTATGAACAACTTTTATGAAGTGTGTAGGTGTCACAAAGATCTTAAGTCTTTCTTGCCTTGAAAAGCGAATAAAATGCATCTATATATTAAATACCATAAAACTAAATAAATAGTTATTACCAGAACTGGGTCTTTCCCCTCGTATTTGAGGGATGGTTTGTACGAATTTGAATCTGTCGAGCATTTTAACCAACTGGAATCTCAAATAAAGTGTAAAAATAATATTAATTTAGAAATCCAAAAACGAATTATAGCTGCATATCGCTACTTTCATGAATTAATAATTTTTTCCCGATCACACCTGATTAAGAGAAGAGCATAATTAGCTTTATAAAGTGCTTATTAGAACCACTTTTTTATTAGAAGCCTGGATTCTCACAGTACATGATAAAAAGCTATTTGTATCTTTCAATGGAAAATATCGAGTAGTATTTTTGGTGGAATTCGGGAATATGATATTTGGAGAGGGAAATATAATTTTGAACCATTCAAACTATGCAAAGATTCTGGCATATTTAAATACATTAAAATTAATGGAATGCAATCTTCAGGATATTTACTAAGAATGGATAACCAACAGAATCTCAAAACAAATTTTAAGGTCACACCGAATGGAAAAAACGCGTATAGAGGACGATCGAAGTTGAGATGGATCAAATCTGTAGAGACAAGGATTTTGAGGTGTCAAAGATAAAAAATTGGAGAACCGTTGTTTACCAGGGGAACATATTTTATTTTATTTACCCAAGCTATCCAACTCACCCAAAGTGTTGTTGTTGTTGAGACCCAGACCGTCCGACCTACCAGAAAGGAACTCACCCAAAGTGTGTAGAACGTGCGTTACAACGGACGAACAGGAAAACACAAAAATAGCAATTCACATAGACATATATATAGAAAAAAATCTGATGTGGGCAACACATGACTTTCCTTATATAATGCAATGAATATACTATTCTTACAATAAAAAAAATTGGTTTTTCTTATAGTAGCTATTTATATTCTTTCCAAGAAATTTAATTTTGGTCAATTTGTCGTTATTTTCACTGATTTAGTGAAAGCCCCAGGCCGTCCGGCTCGTCCAGAGGAGGATCACTAATTTAGTTACACGTTTATTTACACTTTCACTGATTTAGTGTCATTTTTATCCATTTGGCGAGATTTTCGTTAATTTGGCAGCATTTAAAAAAGTCGCCAAGTTGGCGAGATTTCACCAAATTCGGCGCCAAAATCTCACCAAGCGTTATGGACGGAGAAATAAGTTATTCTTATAGCAGATAAATAACTATTGGCGTTTAAATACAAAAATACTACTCAAAATATCTTTTCTCATGAATAGAACGAGCTAAATCCACGAGAATGATGTCACCCAATTTATCGCATGATATTACATATGAAAAGTGAACAGGTTTCTCAACAGTTAATATATTTTTTTTAATTTAGAGAATTTTTTGATAAATTTATTTGAAAAAGCGCAATACCTCGAGAACGGTTCATGCTGGCGTTCTAAAGTTTATGCCAATCGTTTTCTAAGGAAAAATCACATTAGAAATGTCCATTTGCGTAATTTTATTAAAGGTTTTGAATTTTTTATGATTTTTTCAAAATTTCACCCGACAATTTAGGAGGGTTCTGAACATTCGTTTATGTTTAAAAACAATAAGCTTCCAGTATTCACGGATTGTGATATTTGTACCAAATTTCATTCAAATCGCTCTATTCGTTCGTGAGATATCGTCTCCACAGACTCACTGACACACGCACACACATACACACACACAGACATCACTTCAAAAATGTTTGATTCGTGATCAGGGATGCTTGAAAAGTGCTCTCCTGTCAAAAACTCGAATTCGAATTTTCGACCCCGTCATAATACTTTCCTTATACATTATGTATATAAGGAAAGTAATAAACATAGATATAATGTTTCACAAGTAAATCAAAATAAGATTTAGTAATAAAAATTAGAAATTCAAAATAAGGGGAACAGCTTGGAAGAATCTACCCCTTATTTTGACTCTCTTCCTGAATTTTACTTTGATGTACGCGTGAAGCATTGTGTCTATGTTTCACAGTTACCAAGGTCCACAGTAGACTATCAAACCATTGATGAGCATGAGATGCCTCCTTTAATTATCACTAGCCATTTCAAGCACCGGAAATACGGATGGAAATAACTGGTGTTATAATATTCTATTTTGATAAGAATGCCCCGTGTAATATAACATATCCTCAGGACAAAATGGCTATTCTTTTAACCGTGTTTGTCTGGTATTCCATATTTTAAAGATCCATCTGATCAGTATTTCATATCACGGTGAACTTTAGCTCCAATACCGCATTTACGTACTCGATCTCTGTAATTTGATACAATCCTCCTGTAATGCTGATGTTGGGAGTGGCTTCCCAATTCTTCATAAACTTTCAAAGGGACGCAAAAGAAGGAGGGACTAATAACGTACAATGCAGCTACTGATTGCACTCTTAGCCGTCGAATTGGCTCCAATTGAGGCTTAAAGTGCAATTTTCTTTCTTTCTGTAATCTGGAATTTAATTGAATTTGTAATTTGCGGGCGTGATATGAGAATTAAGTGATTTTGCAAAGGATGGACGCGGCATGCTTTGTTGTCTTTATGTATCTTCAGCCGAAAATACTACGGTAAAATTACACCAGGTAATGTTAAGCTTTTGAGAGGTTTCTTTTTTTATTCGAAAATTATAATGTCAAGGTAAGGGCATAAATATGATGGATACATGTCCAACGAAGATTAATCTGTTAGAGGATATGATCCCTGTGCCTGTAATGTACATATACCGGTTTATCAGAAGCGAGTGATCTAACATAAATCTCGCGCAGGGAAAATTCGTGCGACGTTAATAAAGATTTAGCTTCTTGATAGATATTAATATTTAATTATTTCTAAATTCTTAGGCCTTGATGGAGCATTTGTAATACTTTCTAGGGGTCAATATTGATGTTATGCCATCCTATGCATCGGAACTTTCAATGCGTAAGCGCCATGACTAACTGCGTCATACTAGCTGAATTGAGTGTCATGCTAGTTACGAAAATAAAGGAAGCCGAAAACTAGTTCTACCTGAAAATCTGGAGAACTGCAAGAAATATGGGGGATTTGTGCGCCTTTCTATATAGTGTGTTTAGTTATTATTAATATTAAATTATTTGAAATTAAAGTACTTTAAGTACTATGTGTACTATAGTGTCCATTTCCACTATAAGATATATGAATGTCACCTCCAGTAGTTTAATCATTATAAAGATGTAACCAACTAATGATTATAAAGCACAATTCAAACATTTGTGGTTCTAAATCAGGTTGGGCTAGTAATTTACAGTGGCATCTAGACAGACTAATATTGCAGGTTAAATTCAGTGATGAGTGAGGTTTAAAAAAGACCAAGTTTCCATTTCTTCAAGTTACCTACAATTTATGGCAAATATTTTGCACAGTTAAGTTTTATGACCTACAAGATGTAGCATGTATACCAAAAAGATCAAAAATGCATAAAGCATTGATTATGAAACACTTTCCAACTTCAATGCAATTTTATACAAACATCTCTCAAATGCGATATATTCCTCGGTAATATTTTTAAAATTATCACAATACTACATTCATTTATTATATTTGAAAATTTCATCGAAGAAAATGAACTTTATTCAAATGACGGTATTGAAATATAAATTGTCTGGTTTAAACATTTCTAAAATGCAATACATCCCTCGGTAATATTTTAAAAATTATCATAACATAACAATGTTTTATTATTTTTGAAAACTTCATCGAAAACAAATGAACGTTATTCAAATGACTCCGTCGAAATATAAATCGACGGCGTCTCTATATAAAAGCAGCATTTCATTCATAATCATTTTTCCAATCGTTTAATTCATCACAATATTATAATAATTTATTTTATTAAAAATTTGAAAAATTGTTATCTACCATATTTATTTTAAAATGTAAAACCTTTCTTATATATAAATTAACTAAACTTTTGGAAAGATACGAGTATTTATTATATAACTAGCCGAATACCCGTTGAAAATCAACGGTCTCGCAATAAGCAACCTTTGAATAATGTAAATTTTTTAATAATTCGCGTTTCATATTTATTCGACAAATCGATTCGACTAAATTTGCTGATTTCTTCCTTTCGAATTATCTACCCGTACAACACATTAAAGTCTATCTCATTCCGATGCACTCCTATATTATTATTTCTCCTTTGGAACTTTTTTCAATGAAGCACATCCATAAATGAACATTTTTGAAAAACTCTGTTTGTCTTGTGTTTTTTATCAGATGATTGGCCCAAATACCAAATATCAAGCCTCTATCACATTTAAAAGGAAGCGTGCCTCATTTATTAGAAAAATCGAACATATTAGTGTGCGCACCCCTTAAAGTAGCAAATATTGGAAATATAAAATTGCACACTCTCTTCCTTTTAAACTATCTACTCGTACATCAAATTTGAAGTCGCTATTCTATCGAGAAGCATGTTTTTCTATCACTTCACCTTTCGAACGTTTTTCTGTGTAGCACCCCGTTAAAGAACATTTTTGTCAAACTGTACTCATATTTGGTTTTTTTTGTCAAATGGTTAGCCCATATACTAAATTTCAAGTCTCTATCACATTGTAAAGGAGGCGTTTTTCATTTGTTCGGTAAATCGAACATTTTAGTGAGCGGAACCCCCTACAATAACAAATGTTGGAAAACTGAAATTGCACACTTTCTTCCTTTCCAACTTTTTACCCGTGCACTAAATTTGAAGTCTCTATCTCATCGCGAAGCATACTTTTCTAGCATTTCATCTTTCGAATGCTTTTGTGTGGAGTACCCACCCCCTTAACTATACATTTTTGAAAAACTCTATTCTTTATGTGATTTCTGTCAGATTATTTTCCCATATATCAAATATCAAGCCTCTATCACGTTTTAAAACGGACGTTTCTCCTTTATTCCGAAAATCGAACATTTTGGTGTGTGGCACCCCCTAAAGTAGAAAATATTGGTAAACTGAAATTTTACACTTTCTTCTTTTCAAACTATCTACCCTTATACCAAATTTGATATCTCTATCTCAATCCGAAGCGTGGTTTTTTATCAATTCACTTTTCGAACGTTTTACTCTGAAGCACCCCCTTAAACGAACATTTTTGAAAAACTATATTTGTCTTGGGTGTTTCCATCAAATGATTAGCCCATATACCGAATTTCAAGCCTCTATCAAATTTTAAAAGAGCGTTTTCTCATTTATTCTGCAAATCGAATATTTTGGTGTGCGGCACCCCCTTAGGAAGAAAATATTGGAAATCTGAAATTGCACGCTTTTTTCCTTTTGAACGATTTACCAATACACCAAATTTGAAGTCTCTATCTCATCGCAAAGCATGCTTTCCTATCATTTCACTTTTCGAAAGTTTTAGTGTGCGGCACCCCCCTTAAGTAGAAAATATTGGAAATCTGAAATTGCACACTTTCTTCCTTTCGAACGATTTACCCATACACTAAATTTGAGGTCTCTACCTCATCGCAAAGCATTCTTTCCTATCATTTCACTTTTCGAACGTTTTGGTGTGCTACACCCCCCTTAAGTAGAAAATATTGGAAATCTGAAATTGCACACTTTCTTCCTTTCGAACGATTTACCCATACACCAAATTTGAAGTCTCTACCTCATCGCAAAGCATGCTTCCCCAAAGCATGCTTTCACTTTTCGAACGTTTTGGTGTGGGGCACCCCCTCTATAGAACGTTTTCGAAAAATTCGATTTTTCCAGGGGTTTTTATCAAACGACCGAGCCGTGTACCAAATTGCAAGTCTCTATCTATTCGGGAAGTGCCTAAAAAATGCGTGACAGACAGACAGACGGACACTTGGCAATTAGTATATATAGATATATCTCTTTTTTCTTTCTGGAGGATATAACGAGAGTCAGAATTTAATTGAATTTGTTTTTCTCCCTATATTAAATAATTTTTATTTAAAACACTACCTAACATATTTCACTGAAATTTTTTTATATATTTTATGGGATGATTTGAATATTTCCTAAAATTTTCGAAGCAATTTGGGAATTTTAAATTCGCTTAAACAATGTTTGAAACATTTGGTCCCATAGGATTCAATCAATGTATTTCATTTTTTCAATCCGGCTTCAATTAAAAACTAATTGTGTGATATTATTCATTTACATTCCCATAGGTCCCACAGACCGTCTGAAAAACATACTAAAATATCATTTTGATTAAGTTATTTTTACGGCAGTTATCGTGCTAACGGACAGACAGAATGAACAAAGTCATAAACACTTTCAAGTATGTTGTAAAGAGTTAACAAGAAAGATCAATCATGCTTAAAGCATTGATTATGAAACACTTTCCAACTTCAATGCAATATTACTTAAGCAAATCTAAAATGCAATACATTCCTCGGTGATATTTTAAAACTTATTACAATACTACATTAATTTATTATATTTGAACACTTAAACCTTCATCGAAAAAAATGAACTTCATTCAAATGACGGCTTTGAAATATAAATTGCCTAGTTTACACATCTCTAAAATGCGATACATTCCTCGGTAATATTTTTAAAACTATCATAATACTACGATAATTTATTATATTTGAAAACTTCATCGAAAACAACTGAAATTCATTCAAATGACGTCATAGAAAAAATAACACGCCTTGATCTCTCTATAAAAACAGTATTTCATTCATAACATTTTCGCATTCATCTCATTCATCATAATACTATAATAATTTATTTTATTTAAAAATTAAGACCATGGAGCTACAAGTAATTAAACTCTATCGAAAAAAATCTTCATCGAAAAAAATCATCCTTCTCGTTATAAAATCAATGAATATTTCATTCATATCAGCTATGCAGACTCCATGGGCTAAATAATTTTGTGTTAAAGAAATACAGCAATTCTAATACAACTCATTCTATATATTTTGCTGTTTACATTTTACATAAGTGAAAAATAGGCTTCGTTGCAGAAATAATCATATTTGGATGATCATTTAAACTCAAATATATTGTAATTGCGTTGTTTCAGTATGTAGATGCACAGAATATAAGCAATAATAAAGTGGTTTTAGGACGGCCACAACACTCAATATGAATTAAAAAGAACTTAAAAAATCGCGATTTTGAGACAAGATGGATGCCATATATCATTTTGAAGTGGGTCATGTGATCTTTTCATATCATGGTCACTTGATCGCTTCATATAAGAGGTGTAATTATTATTTTAATTTTTATTTAAAAAACTACTGAATATATTTCGCTGAATTTTTTTTATATATATTTTATGAAACAATTTGAATTTTACCTAAAAATTTCGAAGCAAGTTGTGAATTTTAAATCCGCTTAAAAAATGTTTGAAGAATTAGGTCCCATAGGGCTCAATGTATTTCATTTTTTCAACCCGGGTTCAATCCAAAACTAATTGGGTGATATTATTCATTTATATTCCCATAGGTCCTACAGACCGTCTGAACAACATACTAAAATTTCATTTTGATTAAGTCATTTTTACGGCAGTTATCGTGCTAACGGACAGACATACAGACAGACAGACAGAATGAACAAAGTCATAAACACTTTTCAACTTTGTTGTAAAGTGTTAAAAAGTAGAGGATGAGGAGGTTGTTCAGATCGTATCACTTTGATGTGAAATCTGTAAGAGGAGTATATAAATTCCATTTTCCACTAAAATACATACGGTGTTCCTCCCAGTAGCTCAATGGATAGAGACTTGAGTTCTTTACAATATCTTTCAAAACTAAAACTTCTGCGCCAACTTGCCCCTAGGATTTGCAAAACATACTAAACCCACCCGTGTACATTCAACCCACCCGTGGTGGGTTAGCACATGATAAAATTCGACGATAAATCGTTTCATTATTTTCTTAATCAAAATTTATCCTAAAATTAAAATAACATATTATCTGGAAAGCTTTATTCCTTGACTGTGTGACATAATTTATTTTTACCATATGCTTAGAAAGCCTGAAAAATATATTGTGAAAATCGCGGTAACCAGTCCCTATCTTCCCTAATGCAAATTGCAATGAATATTCTATTTTTATATCAAAAATGAAAAAGACAATTTATAGAATAAGTAACTTTTATCTCATCATGTCCATAATTCTTTTTAAATAGAATATATCAGCTCTTAAAATAGCGATTTTCAGGTATGAGTTCATGTTTAAATTACTGTTTGATTAAATTTTATTCCTCATACCCCAAAACGTTCACGGCAGACGTAGAATTCTGCACGAGGAGCCAAATAGAATTTTCTGTAATCTCGTTCCCAGCGAATAATAGGATTCAATTAAGCAGCCATTTTCGTCAACAAAATAGAATTTAGCAAAATTATAGTGCGCGATGGTCATTTCGTGATAATCTAATCTCCTTCTAAATGGAAAAAATAAATATATTTTTTTTATCTTATATCGCTGCGTTTCCATACATGCGAAGATTACTTGAAGTGAGACATGTATGGATGAAAAACAAGTCATTTTATCTTGAAGACGACTTTGAATACTTGTTCGGAAACTGAGATACGCACCAAACTGGAATCATGACATTTGTATTAAATCCATGACTTTTGCATTGAGGATTATTTTTGTTTCCCCGTGATAAAAGAACCCGTTTTAATTTTTCTTACCCAACAATGGTATACTGTGGTGCATATCTTGATATCCTTAATGCAGCTTTCTTTCCATCGCGTTGATATAGCTTTCATTAATTGTTACTGCTAATGTCAGTGAGTAAAATAATGCACCAAATAATATCAGGATAAATATTTTCTTTTTCATTTTTAACACTTCACAACAAAGTTGAAAAGTGTTTATGACTTTGTTCATTCTGTCTGTCTGTCTGTCTGTCCGTTTGCACGATATCTGCCGTAAAAGTGACTTAATCAAAATGAAATTTTAGTATGTTGTTCAGACGGTCTGTGGGACCTATGGGAATATAAATGGATAATATCACCCAATTAGTTTTGGATTGCACCCGGTTTGAAAAAATGAAGTACATTGAACCCTATGGGACTTAATTTTTCAAACATTTTTTAATCGGATTTAAAATTCACAAATTGCTTCGGAAATTTTAGGTAATATTCAAATTATCCCATAAAATATATAAAAAAAATTCAGCAAAATATATTCTGTAGCTTTTTAAATACAAATTAAAATAATAATTACACCTCTTATATGCAGCGATCACGTGACCATTATATGAAGAGATCACGTGATCCACTTCAAAATGAAATATGGAATCCATTTTGTCTCAAAATCGTGAATTTTAAAGTTCTTTTTAATTCATATTGCGTGTTGTATCTCTCCTCAAATCGCTTTAATATTGCCTAAATTCTGTGCATCTACATACTGAAACAACGCAATTACAATTTATTTGAGTTTAAATGATCATCCAAATTTGATAATTTCTACAACGAAGCCTATTTTTCACTTATGTAAAATGTAAACAGCAAAATATGTAGAATGAGTTGTGTAAGAATTACTGTATTTCTTTAACACAAAATTATTAACTCATGGAGTCTTCATAGCTGATATGAATGAAATATTCATTGATTTTACAGAGAGAAGGACGATTTTTTCGATGAACTTTTAAGCTTAGAGTTTGATTACTTCTACCTCCATGGTCTTTTAAATAAAATAAAATTTTTAAATAAAGTAAATTATTATAGTATTGTGACGAATGAAATGAATGGGAAAATGTTAATAAATGAAATGTTGCTTTTATAGAGAGAGCCAGACGTTTTATATTTCGATGGCTTCATTTGAATAAATTTCAGTTTTTAAATATAATAAGTTATTGTAGTGTTATGATAATGTTAAAAACATTACTGAGGAGCCAGGCGATTTATATTTAATTGACGTCATTTGAAAGAAGTTAATTTTTTTTTTTCGATGGAAGTTTTCAAATATAATAAATTAATTTAGTATTGTGATAATTTTTTTAAATATTACCGAGGAATGTATCGCCTTTTAGAGATGTTTAAATGAAATTGCATTGAAGTTGGAAAGTGTTTCATAATCTATGCTTTATGCATGATTGATCTTTCTTGTATTGCATAGAGAGAAAGCTGTCAGCCTGGAAAGATAAATTTATTCGCTATTTAAACGAATAAGCAGGTTTTAACTTTTCTTGAGTACATTTCGAAGAGTTTGTTTCTTCTGTGCACGTATGCATGTGTATAATTGTGAAGTATGGACAGGATGGATCAAGATTGACTGCTCTATGAGAGTTTATGCTATGATATGAGCTTCTATGTGTAGACATATTACGTAAAAAACCATATAGGCATAATTTTTTGAGAGATTATAGAATGATTCTATAACAATTACACACATGAATTATTTAGGGCCAACGGCCGTACCGTGCTGAAAACACCGGTTCTCGTTAGATCACCAAAGTGAAGCAGCATCGGGCGCGGTTAGTACTTGGTGGGTGACCACCTCGGAACGCCGCGTGCTGTTGGCCATCTCGGGTGCGGTATCCCCGTGGTTTGCGCGCTAGATTTGCACGCTGCCACAAATGCCGCCGTGTTCATGCGGAGTACGATCACGTTAAACATGTGGGTCCGTAAGTCCTTCCGAGAGGTTGGTGGTAGGGGAAGGAGGGTACGGTCCCTGTGGATGCCTCCCCCACTGGGTTCCGGTCTAAATTGGGTGGCACTTCCCGGCCGTCCATACAGTTACCTTACACCTTTCTGGTAGGTCGGACGGTCTGGGTCTCAACAACAAAAACAACAACACATGAATTATTTAATGTGTGTAATTTTTATAGAATCATTGCATTTTGTTATAGAATCAATCAGCCACTGATACTTTACAAATTAAGACATAGTCATTACAAAAAAATGATAGTTTGAATTCCGTTATGTATGTAAAAGACCCTAAAATCGTATGTCATGGAACAAATCAGCCCAATGCATCAAATAAATTCACTTCTCTGATGTGTTGCCTAGTTATACATACTTTTTAACAAGTTATGAAATAATCTATAATAATTATTTGTAAATGATACCTAATGAAAGATAAATTTATTTTTATTCTGTACATTGTGTTATAAATGGGTGCAAATTATATGTATGAGAAAGTCGAATTGAGACTCCCACTTCAGATATTCTTTTGCTTATTTTATATCAATAGAATAAACGTGTTTCATTTATACTTTAAGCCACCATGATATACATTATATCACCATGATATACATTCTGCAGTGAGTTTAACTTGCATAAATATAATTTGTATTTTATTACTTGTGTCAACAAGTTTATTACTAATACATCATATCATATTTGTATAAACCTTCTTAAAAGTACATTGGCAGTTTCTTTAACTTTAGAGCATGCGTAGTCTTATGACGTAAAAATGTCAAACGTGGTAACCTCTGTCTAGAATGCAACCATCCATGTCAAACAAACATCCACGCTTATTTCTTTGATTAGTCGGATCTGAAACTTTACGGCTGTCTAAGTAGGCGAAGCTGTTGATTTATTGATTCAATCAAACCATTAGAATTGTTTACGATTTAAATTATTTTTACAGATCAAAGTTGACATTAAGAAGTTTTTCAGTTAAAGATCGCTCAGAGAAAAAATGTGATGACCTCACTCAGCATTACCTGTTCAAGGACAAGATGGAGGCTCTTGGAGAGTTCTAGAAAGAGGCTGTTGAATTCAAATGCGTTTCCCTATTATTTCACAAGCATGTTTATGTTTTGAATATAAATCCAACGTAATGTGGTAAATATTCCAACTTTTAGGGAATTCGTTCAATTATTATAATCCTGGATTTCAGTCCCTCGCGTTATTATCCATAAATGCAAATTCTGGACCAATTGTACTTCGAAAGAGTGTCATAAATTGTTCCAAGATTTTGACTCTGTAGTGGCATCCGGTCACAGATCCTCAAATAAAATACAGGGTGTCCTGAAAAGATTGAAAAGCGCTTTAATTCTTTACCTGTTGGAGATAAGTGGGCAATGTAAATTGCAAAAATGTTGAAAGTAAGGTAGGAAATACGACTACGTTAATGAAATATTCCCCCCATTAATTTTCAAAAAGTTACACTTTTTAAATTTTTATACGACTCCTTTAAGCAAATTTGGCCAATCAGAAAAATTTTATTTTAATGCAACAAGATAATTAAAACAAGAAAGATCAATCATGCTTAAAGCGTTGATTATGAAACACTTTCCAACTTCAATGCAATTTTATTTAAAAAAAGTCGAAAATGCAATACATTCCTCGGTAATATTTTAAAACTTATCACAATACTACATTGATTTATTATATTTGAAAACTTATACCTTCATTGAAAAAAATGAACTTCATTCAAATGACGGCATTGGAATATAAATTGCCTGGTTTAAATATCTCTAAAATGCAATACATTCCACGGTAATATTTTTAAAGCTATCATAATACTACGATAATTTATTATATTTGAAAACTTCATCGAAAACAACTGAAATAAATTCAAATGACGTCATAGAAAAAATAACACGCCTGGATCTATCTATAAAAGCAGGATTTCATTCATTTCATTCATCATAATACTATAATAATTTATTTTATTTAAAAATTAAGACCATGGAGCTACAATTCATAAACTTTATGCTTAAAACTTCATCGAAAAAAATCGTCCCTCTGTTTATAAAATCAATTAATATTTCATTCATATCAGCCGTGCAGACTCCATGGACTGAATTATTTTGTGTTAAAAGAAATACAGTAATTCTAATACAACTCATTCCACATATTTTGCTGTTTACATTTTACATAGGTGAAAAATAGGCTTAGTTATAGAAATAATCAAATTTGAATGAGAATTTAAACTCAAATATATTGTCATTGTGTTGTTTTAGTATGTAGATGCACAGAATTTAAGCAAAAATAAAGTAGTTTTAGGACGGATACAACACTCAATATGAATTAAAAAGAACTTTAAAAAATCACGATTTTGAAACAAGATGGATGCCATATCTCATTTTGAAGTGGGTCATCTGATCGTTTCATATCATGGTCACGTGATCGTTTCATATAAGATGTGTAATTATTATTTTAATTTTTATTTAAAAAACTACTGAATATATTTCGCTGAATTTTTTTTATATATTTTATGGAACAATGTGACTATTACCTAAAATTTTTGAATCAATTTGTGAATTTAAAATCCGCTTAAAAAATGTTTGAAAAATTAGGTCCCATAGGGCTCAATGTATTTCATTTTTTCAACCCGGGTTCAATCCAAAACTAATTGGGTGATATTATTCATTTATATTCCCATAGGTCCTACAGACCGTCTGAACAACATACTAAAATTTCATTTTGATTAAGTCATTTTTACGGCAGTTATCGTGCTAACGGACAGACAGACAGACAGACAGACAGACAGAATGAACAAAGTCATAAACACTTTTCAACTTTGTTGTAAAGTGTTAAAAACCCGCATATCTGTATCTTTAAAATTGAGCGAATTATATTTAATTGAAAATTAAACATTGTGAATGGAGACCCTATATCAAATATTATTATTAAAGAAAAATTTCCGCCAATCTGCAGTATATCCTCAGCAAAGCTTTAAAACATCGTGACTTGATACGTATTGTCAGTTCGGGTTAGATAACTTTGTTTCCGGTTTGACTTCAATATACATAACACACGATTATTGACAAATGCAACTATACTTGCTGCCGTTGTAACATAATAGTGATGAAACAGTTCCACTCTAACACAAAAAACACTCGAAAATGAAATAATTATCGTTTAAACATCACTTTCAGTGTGATTACTAGTGCCATTTTCTCAGAAATGCGTGTTTTAATTGGTTATGCGACGCGGCAAAATTACTTCCAAATCCATACACCTGTTGTTTTATCTACGCATGTATTTGCTTTGCTTATTTTGAAATTTGCTCTATTTATTTCGAACATTATTTCAAAATACACGTTTTCTTCAAGTATGAATTAGCTCTGAACAAGAGTGTATGTAAAATGGAAATTTGAGTAAAAAATTACATGTCATCTTTTGTGATGGGAAAGTTAGTTTTTTTAAACTGTTATTTATGGAAGTCATCGTAAAGGTTTGCTTCATATAATGCTGATTCAAGAAATGTTCCAATAACAATGTAATATTATAAATCAGCGTTTCTGCCTTCTATGTAAACAAAGCAATTATGTAAGGATTTCCCGAATAACTTGCTTCATGAAACAACGTCACAAAGTGAGATGTGGCTGCTTTTCTGCAAATATCCTACAAATGCCGGTTTGAATTAACCTTGATTTTCTGCGTCTTGTTGAAAGGCTACTTGATTCAGAAATCTTTGTGCTTCCTATAAGAAAATCACTGACTTTTCATAACTTTTCTTTTCTATCAAAAGCATCGTAAGGAAATGCTGACGTGCACCGTAAAGGTCACAAACTACAAATGCGATCTTCGAATTTAAACCCTTTTCTATTACCAGGAATGGCGACACATCACAATTTTAAAATATCAATTACTAACAAATGACAAGTCTCAAACAGATCCAAAAGTCATTTTATTATACAAACATCCTACAGACGTAAATACAGCCCCAAAGCGCTTCCGAACTTCTTCCAGGTTCATCCTCAGTCATCCTAATACAATTAGAAATAGATGCCAACGTGCTTAAATACAATTCAATACTGCTAAGTAAAACTTGTATATCATGAAATTGTCAGTCGCATAAAATAAAGTATTATAAATCACAATTAAATTATAATTTATACAAAGTTCAAAGATAAATACATCATAAAACAGTTTAAAAAAATCTGATGTGGGCAACACATGACTTTCCTTATATAATGCAATGAATTTACTACCTTTACATTAAAGATAGGTTTTTCTTATAGTAGATACTAATAGTCTTTCCAAGATATTGAATTTTCGACAATTAGTCGTCATTTTCATTGATTTAGCGTCATTTTTATCCATTTGGTGAGATTTTCGTTAATTTGGCAACATTTCAAAAACTCGCCAAATTGACGACATTCCGCCAAATTCGTCGCCAAAGTCTCGCCAAGCGTTACGGACGAAGAAATAAGTTATTCTTACAGCAGATAAATGACTATTGATGTTCAAATACAAAAGTATAACACAAAGAACCTTTTTTCATGAATGGAACGAGCTAGATCCACGAGAAGGATGTCACCCAATTTATCGCATGGTATTACATATGAAAAGTGAACATGTTTCTCAATAGGAAATACATTTTTTTTTATTTTATATGACTTTTTGATAATTTTTTTGAAAAATGTGCAATATCTCGAGAACGGTTCATGTTAGCGTTCTAAAATTTATGTCAACCGTTTTCTAATGAAAAATTACATAAGAAATGTCTATTTTCGTAACTTTATTAGTGGTTTTGATTTTTTGACGATTTTTTCAAAATTTCATTCGAAAATTAGGGGGGTTCTAAACATTCGATTGCGTATAAAAACAATAGGCTTCCAGTGTTTACGGATAGTGATTTTTGTACCAAATTTGATTTGAATCGGTCCATTCGTTCGTCAGTTATCGTCACCACAGACTCACTGACACACACACACACATACACACACACACACACACACACACACACACACACACACACACACATACTTTCACACACACACACACACACATACTTTCACACACACACACACACACACTTACTTTCACACACACACACACACACACACACAGACATCACTTCAAAAATGTTTGATTCGTGATCAGGGATGCTTGAAACGTGCTCTCCCGTCGAAAACTCGAATTCGAATTTTCGACCTCGTCACAATACTTTCCTTATACATTATGTATATAAGGAAAGTATAAAGTACGTAGTTACATTGATTTATAGTTATTTTCTAAAATACTTATTATATTTTTTAAACTGTTTTTTGAAGTATTTATCTTTGAACTTTGTATAAATTATAATTTAAATCTGATTTATAATCCATTATTGTATGCGTCTGACAATTTCATGATATGCAAATTTTACTTAACTGTATTGAATTGTATTTAAGCAAGTTGGCATCTATTTCTAATTGTATTGCCACTGAGGATGAACATGGAAGATGTTCGAAAGCGCTTTGGCTATATTTACGTCTCTTGGATGATTGTATAATAAAATGACTTTTGGATCTGTTTGAGATTTGTCATTTGTTAGTAATTAGCATCCTTCTCCATTAATATCAGTATAAAGCAATATAGTATGTTTAGATACAGACATGGTCAAAACTATAATAATTAACTTAAAATTAAAGAGGAAGAACTATTTGAATTTATAACGAAAATTGTAATCTCTTTAGACGATTGTATCTCCGAACCTAATAGCTATAAATGTAAACAATTTTTACTTATTTTGTAGGGAATATGGTCTAGTTTATGAGAAATACTATTTATAACTTTATTTTTTCAAAGATATTAAAAATCTTTTATTCGAATAATTTCTTGCTTCACTTTGATTATTTTCACTCTGAATATTTTCTAAACTATAAAGTATAGATATAAATAGAAAAAGACAACATTTTCAGCAGGAAATCCAGTTTCTAGATAAATAACTTTGTTTATAAAACTCGTTTTCAAGCAATCGTCTTGCCAAGTTGAAGACGATTGAGAATTTTCTGTTTTTAAAGCTGTTGATGCTTATATTCTCTATAGAGATACAAATATTAAGCCAGTAATTTGTAGTCCTTAAAGCTCAACAAGGGTGTATGATTAGATTTTGTATCGAGCTCCTAGCTTTCGAAATATAAAGGTTATAATTTCAATATTTTGATCAGTTAAAATTGTCCAATGGGAGGGAAAGCTGAACATTTAAAATGTTACGAGTTTTGTAGCTATATGGCACCTCTTTGGCAAAATATTGGTAAACGAACACGATCTATTTTGTTTTGTTTTGAAGAAATTAAGTAAAGTAAACTTATTAATTTTAAAGATGTTTAATGATTGATCAGGTTTAAAGAGAATAAATGGAGGTATGAAATTCAAGAACTTATTTATATGTCACCGGACAAGTTTATATATTTACCTGAATCTTAAGTATCGTCAGAGACATTGCATATTTTTATATGCCACCAAACAAGTTAGTGAAATAATTTGACATTTTGATGTGAAGTCTATTGTCTGGGTATCCGGCTGAAATCGAAGCAAAAATGAAAATGTGCTAGCTGTGAACAGTTTGCGAGTAATTTATATCTTTAAAAATCAATTAATTTATATCTTTAAAAATCAATTAATTTATATCTTTAAAAATCAATTAATTTATATCTTTAAAAATCAATCTTTAAAAATCGATTAAAAATCGATCTTTAAAAACCATACAAGCATATATAACTGGATTACGGATAAAGTTCTTAATTTTCGAAATATAGTGGTTATAATTTCGATATTTTAATAATTTCAAGTATTTTGAAATAATGGTTCTAATTTTGGTTGATATATAATTTGAAAATTTCTAAAGAGAACAAACCACCCCCCCAAAAAAAACGTTATTTAAGTAAAACCATTTTGTCTCAAACCATTCGGCTCATTAACCATTTTAACCATTCGGCCCACTAGCCATTTTAACCATTTGGACCACAGCGATTATATATTTCAGAATCCCGTATACCTCGTTCGCACTAGGAAGCACTTTGGTATTGAGTTTAACCTTCTTCCTCCTTCTGCAAACAGAGTCTTAAATTTTAAGTCCGGGTTGAAACATTACCATTTCACTTCAATGTTTTATTGAGTTGTTGATGTTTCAACATGTGCATTTCTGATAATCTTTTCAGATGGGGACTGGACACGATATATTCATCCGACCATTTAATTTTGATTGTTTTAGACTGATCCGAATTTCTAGTTTGAATGGCGTATTGCGGAGTATAGCTGACCAGCAATCAAATCATGTGTCTATTACTTTGCAAAAAAACTGAGCTTAACACAAGGTTTTGGTATTATTTAACGATTTTAAAGATTTCTTGATCCTATTTTGATTAAAAACACATATCTTGCCAATCGACAGTGCTATTGAACATTTGGGCCTTGTTATTTTATTTTATTGTAGAAGTAACACCTAAATTCTCCCCATTCAGGTTGCAGATCTAGTGAAACTGCAGATCTGAACAAAATTCTCATTCTCCTGGATCTTTTCTTATCCAGGAAGGACACTCACGAATTGAAAATAACTGCCATAAATCGTAGGGTTCCTTGAAAAATCTAGACTCGTTATTTTGAAACTTTATCCTCTACATCTAACTTAGAGAGTTAAGTTGCTTGGGCAACATTTTAAAGAACCTATGTTCCAATCGGTAAATAATTTATTTGGGTACTCTTGTAAAGAACTCATGCTCCATCGGGTTTAAAACAACGGATCTCTATTTTCTAAGTCGACGTTTTACCTATTGAGTAACTGGAACGACAGTGTTTTCTTTTACAGTATAAGTGCATACTACACACTATTCAAGTCGAATATGTGTTTCATTGATACTAACTGCCTCTATGCAGATATCCCTATCGTAAGCTCCAACTGATTCAATCTTTCTAATATTCCTAATGCATCTCAAAATTATTTTCAGCAGTCTTTGATAAAAGTAATATTCTAAAAAAATTGATACTTGAATTATTACTAATCTTTTAGAACCCCACCTTCGTCAATGATAGGGGATATGTTTCTGAGAAGCACTATGTGTGTTAGAAAGATTTGACAGTGGCTATAGCTTTGACAAGGATATTTTTCTTTAAGGGAAAATTGACATTTTCTTTACTTCATGCGATTTTTTCTATAATGCCATAATGCTATCTCTTTTTCATTGAAATTATGATTCTGTAACTGAAATCTTCTCTTTCCATCTGCTTAAAAGACAAAAGTTTGGAATCATACTCTTAGTAACCAACATCACGCTTACACTTACTCTCAAACTAATTCTCAAATTTTTTTACTACGTCAAAACATTTAGTAAATCTACAATTTTGTACAATAAAAAGTGTTGTTTGTATCATTTGTTTCTAATA
The DNA here is from genome assembly GCA_951213105.1 of Amaurobius ferox. Classification (NCBI taxonomy): domain Eukaryota; kingdom Metazoa; phylum Arthropoda; class Arachnida; order Araneae; family Amaurobiidae; genus Amaurobius; species Amaurobius ferox. Next base: position 46,898,347 of record OX578149.1, read on the forward strand.
ATTTATTAACTTTTTTATTACGTTTGGCAGCTAAAAGTTATAAATATAATGGATCATTAAACATTAATCATGAAGTCTATAATTATTTTCCAAATTGAAAAAAATATTTTCAAGAAGATAAGAGTCCTCTGTCTACTGTCTGCGCATGGGCACAATTAGTCTGTACGTTCTAGTGTCCACCTGAATAAGTGATGGGTTAAGCGAAGGAGTCTGTGATCTTTGAGGCTGTCCCCCCCCCCCCCCCCCAAACAAATTCCGGTCTAAATTGGGTGGCACTTTCCCGGCCGCCCAAACCTTATATCTTCGAATAAGTCGGATGGTCTGGGTAGGGGTTTAGAGAATAGAGAGAGTATCAGAACCATTATGCAACAATAAAGAAAATGTAATGCTTGTTTTCTCTCAATTACTGTTGGTGCTAAAATTTGACCTCAATTATCTCAAAATCACATCTTCTGCATTTGTATCATTTGGCTCCTAGAGGTCCTCAATTACGATTTTCTATCAAAATAAACTTAAATTACGGGTACATTCCGTAATAAAACGTAATTGTCCCACGAACTGTGAAACTTGCTATATTTAAGACCAAAAATATTACCCTGCCGTTTTATGGGAATTAAATATAATTCCCATAAAACGGCAGGGGGTTATCAACGAAATTAAACGAAATTAATTGAGATGCTGAATTATCTATAACTTGGAGACATTTTTCAAAAATCGTTAAGTGTGTAATATTGTTCTAAATGTATTAACATATTTTTCGTCAAGTTCGCTAAATTATCGCCAAGTGTGAGAGACAGACAGAAAGAGAGAAATAGAGGCATTTTTCATATAGTACCCTATGTATATAAAGAAAGTAATTGTAAAATATATAGACATTTTTTACTCAATTTACTTAGCCATGTGTTATCGTGGTACATAATTACTGTTTATAAAAAACTATCTCTCTATCTATCTATTTATCCCTCATCAATTTATTATTAACATATTTCTCCGATTTATATTTTATTCTTTCCAATAAGATTTGCACGCAAGGTGCTAAATGTGTTATTTGTTCCACGATCGGCAAGACAAAAATCAACCACTCATAAGCACACCTTCATTTTATTACAATAATTACACAACAACAAATGCATAACAACAAGATGAAACTCTATGTACAAAATAATAGAATAGATATAATTACAAGCCACAAATATGGCAAATATCGATATTCAAGTGGTTCGAAATCGATATCAAATGCGGAAATGCCTCTGTCATCAATAAAAGTTGGTGGACGTGACGAATGAGTTGTCGAGAGTTTTTTATTGGTTTATTATGGATTAGTCCAGAGTAATTGTTAAAACACGATTGACTTTTGTCATTAAATAAATTTGTTTGGTGCTCAAGCATACGCGTCTGTTTTCGAGAGTCTGGACATAAATGATTATATCGAATTCTGATAATCGTGCAGTACTTGGATTTTGTTAATATCTATAATTTTTGTTTTGAAGTAGGTAAATTGCAGGCTTTTATTCCCAGCAAAAAAGTTTCTAAATTATGGGGACAAACAGGTTTATGCAATATTCGCTTTATAACTGAATGAAGTGAATAATCATTTGATCATGAATAAAATTAATCAATTGGAGTATTTTCTGCATATTTTAAAGAAAGAAATGTGCAACAAAGTTGGTTATAATTTATATAAAATGCAAATGTTTAATTATAATTAAAAAGATGCAATTAAAATGTAGTTGTTACAAAATGTTAGTGATAATTACTTGTAACTGCGATTGCATTTAATTATATTTATAAGTATTTTTCGCGCAATTAATTAGTAATTGTCATTCGTTAATTTTAAGCGTTCCTGCAATAATTTTCTGTTTCCTTAAGCTTTTAAGTGCGTTTTCAATGCATTAATATTTTTTAAATTTCATTAAATGTGAAAAGTTTGAACAATCAAATTGATTAATTATAATTATAATTGAGAACTGCGTAATAATCGAGGAAATTATTATGGTTGAGAGTAGATATGTGAAAATTCCATAGAAAAATTATGTAATTCAATGTGCTGTGAAAGGATGATTAAGGTTATTATTTAATTATTTATTTTTGCTTTCTCAATGTTGCAAAATACAATGCAAAACTGTAACAATATAATATTTGTTTTTTAACATTACTGTTACTTAATTTTTACTCCATCATCTTGTCATATGTATTTCCAACGAATGGATGTGCATTTCATTCACGCAAAAGGATTAGAAAACATGTAAAATCCTGTTTAGAATATATGAACTAATAATTTATATACTCTGAAAATAGTGTTACACACTGCGTAACACCACTGAAATTGCATATATCTCAAAATTCAAATATAATTTTTCCTTCGTATTTAAAGGTTTTTGTCATAAAACATATATTTTAAATTGAATGTTGCGGTAAAAATTTAAATATTGAAAATAAAGAAATATTTTATAAAATTAAGAAAATATATATTTTTATAGAAGATTAAATAAAATATCTAATAATTTTCTCATTCTTAGTATATAATTTTTTCTTTGAATAAAATAAAGATTTATTTGTCGTGCATATGCTTCTTTAATTTGATACACTAACAGGATTTTAATTTTAAAAATATCATTATTATTTAAAACAGAATTGATCACTTCGACAAAATATTGTCAGCAAAGCATTGGCATCGTTGTGTTAGTGAGGCACTGAAAATTCGGTATTTCGAAATTAAATAACAATTTCACTTATTTGGCAGAAATGATTTCTAAGGATTTTCAAAGTAACGCACTGATATCCTTACTGGACGTCTAAGTACAAAAGTGACTGAAAAAAGTACTTATAAACATATTGTCCACCAGTATGCAGCACTGGAATGAAAGTAACAGTTTAACTGTCTTGGAATCGAGGTAACAGTTTGTGTAACTTATTCTTGAAATAAGCACAACATGGTGAACACTCTTTGGCAGTTTACAGAAGATCAGAAAGATCTCTTGAGGAAGAGGTAACATGTAGGGAGTCCAGATGAGGATTAGAAATGAACTTGGATAGGTCCCGGTTTTATGTTGAAAAAAATCTGAAGCGTCCGTAAAATAAATTTCACAACTATCCAACAATATTTGTTTTGATTTTAACAATACAAAAAAGTGTAGTAATTCTATGATTAGTTCTTGAGAAAAATCATCTTATTGTGGTTGCCAATTGAAGTAGCCATACTCAGTTTTATTACAATAAGTCGATTCTTTAGAGGAATATAGTGTTCACTATGGAGAAAATAATATTTATAACTTTTGGTGTCAATGAAGCTGAATATATAATTACTTATGCTACTCTGGTTAAAATATCGTCTTATTTTATATATACAAAATAGTGTAGTAATTCTATGATTAGTTCTTGAGAAAAATAATCTTATTGTGGTTGCCAATTGAAATAGCCATACTCAGTTTTATTACGATAAGTCGATTCCTTAGAGGGATATAGTGTTCACTATGGAGAAAATAATATTCATAACATTGGTGTTAATGAAACTGAATATAAATAATTACTTATGCTACTCTAGTTAAAATATCGTCTTATTTTATATTAGATACAATATTAAATATTTTATCATTTTTAGCTTTTTAGATAAAAGCATACAATATCTTGAGAATGATGAATTTCATACAGGAGGTCATTAGTTTTTAAATAAAAATACCTTATCATAGTACCGTATCATACTTTAGTAAAAGAAATAAAGCAAGTTTGTCTTTTTAACATCGTAAAGCCCAATTATTTTGTAAGGTTCTACTGCCATTTATAACAGATTTGATAAATTACAAATCTTCTTGTCATACAACCTAGTAAAAAACAAATAGGTCTGTAATGTTTATTGATTGAAAAATATAGTGTCAAATTTTATCTCAATCATCAGCATGATTGAGGAAATTGAGCAAAAATATAGAGGGAGTTAGAGTTAGTTCCCTGCTGCTAGTTGCGCATATATACAATTTAAGAGTAGGCTAAAATTAATAAACATGGCGCATTTTATCGGCCGTATAGAAATTTTTGAAACACCGGGAAAATAATGCAAAATCCGGGACCTGTACCGGAAAACCGGAACATCTGGACGCCCTATGTACAAATGGAACAAATCACGAATTGTCTTCTGCATATCCGCAAGGAGATTCACAGTCTTCTTCATCCTCACATTCAGACTCTTCCGAATCTTCAATAGTTGGCGAATATGAAGAAGGTCGTCCATTTTCTGATCCTGTTTCGCCTTTACCGGCAGACTGCTCGTCGGAAGGTCGCGTCTGCTGCTCCTCCTCCTGTTTCTGTCGTTTGTGTTTGGTACGTCGATTTTGAAACCATACTTTAACCTGAAAAGTTTCAAATATTTAACAGTGATATACTTTACAAAAGAAATACAAATACAATACTCGTACTCAAGAATTTATATTAAAATCAAATTGACAAGCATTTCGAATTCGTTTATTTATTTTTTTTTAATTTCCAAAATAATATTTTAAAAAATCTGATGTGGGCAGCACATGGCTTTCCTTATATAATGCAATGAATTTACTACTTTTGCAGTTAAAAAAATGCTATTCTTATAGTAGATACTCATATTCTTTCCAAGATATTGAATTTTCTACAATTAGTCGTCATTCTCATTGATTTAGCGTCATTTTTATCCATTTGGCGAAATTTTCGTTTATTTGGCAACATTTCGCCAAGTTGGCGATATTCCGCTAAATTCGTCGTCATTACGGACGGAGAAATAAGTTATTCTTACAGCGAATAAATGACTATTGGCGTTCAAATACAAAAATATTACTCAAAGTATCTTCTCTCGTGAATGGAACGAGTTAGATCTACGAGAATGATGTCACCAAATTTATCGCATGATATCACATATGAAAAGTGAACATGTTTCTTAACAGTTAATATTTTTTTTTAATTTATTGGATTTTTTGATAAATTTATTTGAAAAATGTGCAATATTCTGAGGAAATATTGCATAAGAATTATCTATTTGCGTAACTTTATTAGCGGTTTTGATTTTTTAACGATTTTTTCAAAATTTCACTCCAAAATTCAGGGGGGTTCTGAACATTCGATTGCGTATAAAAACAATAGGCTTCTAGCGTTTACGGATTGTGATTTTTGTACCAAATTTCGTTTGAATCGCTTCATTCGTTCGTCAGATACCATCTCCACAGTCTCACTGACAAACACACACACACAGACAGAGAGAGAGAGACATCACTTCAAAAATGTTCGATTTGTGATCAGAGGTGCTTGAAACGTGCTCTTCCGTCGAAAACTCGAATTTGAATTTTCGACCCCGTCACAATACTTTCGTTATACATTATGTATATAAGGAAAGTAAAAATTGTTTTTCCAAATTCAGAACATTTAAAAATCAAAGATTCTTTCAGGACTCAAAATGTGTTTCAGAACAATATAAGAACAATTAAGAATAATATAAGAACGCCGTGCCTTATACAAACTGAATATTTTAAATCAAAACTGCATATTTATAGCTCTGTTGGTACAAATCGCTAGAATTGTGCGATTCAAATGAAATTATGAATATTGCAATAAATAAGCAAAATGAGGCCCATGAAGCGAGATGAAGCGAGATTAAGCGAGATGAAGTAAAAAAAGCTTCAATTTGTTTTTAACATTTTTTAATTGAGGACAATAATCATAAGAAATAATTATGAAAAACATTGTTAAAATAATAGTAATTTTATTAAAAACCAGTGACGTAATTTATAAGACCCTAAAGTTTGCTACTCTCACAGTGTTGCACGAACAGAATTTACAAAATACTAAATATGTACACTATAATCATCTGAGTTCATGATGAGTACTTTTAAGTGAAAATTAAGTAATATCACTTCTTAGCTGTTATTACGAGAGCACAATATCTCTAAAAATGCCTGTCTCAACATCTTTACATTTAAAATACATGCTGTTTAATCAAGCTGTTTTTATGTTAATAGTAAATTTCTGTTTCTAGAATCGATTTAAAGGGCGACAATTCATTTATTGGAACTTTACATACTGCAAATAGTGTACTTGTAACGCGATAACGCTGTGTTTAATTTCCCTCTAATGATGAGAGCATCTACATTAATATAAAAGTCGCATAACCTTAATTATAAAGTGCATGAAGATATCAAACATTATCAAATAATTAAAATTCGAAAATATCTATCTAATTAGCCCAGTTTTCCCACCGAGTATAGTAATTACGCTCTGATGATTAATAATGTATAACTGACAGCATATATTTTTCGGGATAATGTGACCTTCTGTGATTATATATCCTGTATATCAAAATTAGTAAAGTAAATGCCGACATTTAAAATGAAAATAATATCTACCAGTAATTTTATCAGTAATTTTCGAATGTATATGTTTGGCACATCCAACTCAGGCAGTTGACTTCATTATCGGTATTCGATTGGAGTGCCATTAACAGCAATTTATTTTGACTAATAGTTTTGATGCGTGCATTTGATTAGTAGATTTTAAGATTAAAATTGAAGTGTAAATTAACAGATTATGCAACGCATATAAAACAATGAATTATAACAGTCTCTACACTATAATGATATGCACACAGTTGTCCAAAGGATGAAGTTTTCTTGTTAAATTAAATTATTTATACATGGGTGGCAGACTTATATATCTCGAATTTGATAGGATTGGATATATTTTTTTTAATTTTACTATTATCGTTATGCAATTTTTACCGGAGAGTTTAAAAATGTAAAGGACATTTTTACATATTTATTTATTTTCAGTAGTAATGGAATAAGTTACATTCGTTCTATTGAGCATATTTATACATATGAAATACATACATATAAAGCGTCAAATTTGTAATGTTTCACTGCATGATTTAATTATCTAAAAAAAATCATAAAAATCCGTTGAAAAATAAAGCAGAATCGTATCGCTTCCCTACACCGATGCACACTAAGGGATAAGTTAAAAATTACGATTTTTTAAGTATGCACTTTATAGCAAAAAATTTAGTAAAATTTGAGTACCAATTCTTACTAAGTTATAAATCGTCACATTTAAGGATATAAATTTTAAATTAGAAACAAACGTTAGATACACAGTTAATTAGAAATTGTAAATATAAAATGAGTGTACTGTATACTTTTGAGTGTAAATGTATTTTAAAAGTATTATTTTCGTTCCCTAAGTGGTAGAAAAGTTTGGTTTTTGTTACCAATACCTTATTTTTAAGTGACTGGAACTGTTGTTCGAACTTAATATTGTAGATTAGAATTCTCGTCAAGCAGTCACTTTTTCATAGATGGAAAAAATATGAAGACATATTTCATAATAGTTGTAAATAATTAAATATTAAACAATGATTTTTACAGATATCGGTGTGTATACTTTTTCACTCATCTTGTTAAGATGTTTATCGATAAACGAAGACCACAAGTTGATAGTTTGAAGCCTGGGGGATGAGTGAATTATATCACAGTAGAAAACAAATTTACACAGTAGAAAACAAATCTCTAGTGAAATTAGCTTATATAAATGCATATATTTGATACCTTTCAATATTTTAGTGTCAGTTAAGAACAACTGTAAAAACAACTTTAAATAAATACGATTTTCGTACGTTTTTTAAGTCATATTTCCTTATATCATGTTGCTTAGCAACGTAGCGAAATCAAATGTGTTTTTTATTTAATTTATAGGAATTAAATAATAAAGATATTGATAAAAGGAAATTAAATTTCATAAATGAACACCAGGGGGTCTGATCGTCATTGTCGCATTTTACTATTTGTCTTTTCCAAAACAATGATCTTTGGAATTTTAAAATTTACAAATCAAAAAAAAATTTCCAAATGCAACGCCAAAATAAAACTTGGTGAATAAAGACTCTGTTTGGCGAAAGAAAATTTCATTTGGCGAATAGGCTGGTGAAAGTAATCAAAAATCTAGAGTAACCCCTGAAGCTTATATTTTCTGTTGGGCAGTATCAGTTATGGATTGGATGAGATACAAGATTGCAGGAATAACTGTAATTTTTAGTTTCTTAAGTCGTCTGTTTTATTTCAGCAAAAAATTTTCAAATTCATTTTTCTATTGTGTTTAACCGATTGATTAAGCAAGACAAAAATGTTACGGGCGTGCCTTTTTCTGCCATTTCAGCATCTTCATTTTGACGCATGTTTACCTCTGCCTGTGAAGATAATTTTGTAAAGCGATAGCATATACTCATGCTTTGTTTTAGAACAAGTAAATTAAATGTTCATTAGAATTTTTTGAGAAACATTATAATTTAGAATACTAATAGAGTTTGCACACATTTTTAATTATTAACAACGTCGGGTATATCTGCTAGCACGAATATATGAGAGTCTAGTGAAGACACACTACATATATTTTTCATAAGCATAACCTGCTACACATAACTGCCACCTGTAACCTTTTCCGCAAACACGTTTTCATATATAGGTACAATCATTTCAACTCCTTTTCAGGATATGCACCTCTCCCCCTGTCTAAAGGGAGCAGCACCCCTGCCTCTGATCCGATTATCCGTTTACCATATGTTAGTTCCCGTCCATCTGCATGATAAAAAATCGGTGAATACGTGTGAGAATTTAACATTATGACGCTTTTTGAAACTAATATTCAATATTAAAGACAATGGGACTAGCAAAAAAAAAAAAAATAAGGGCGATATTGTTCACGCATGTTCATAAAGTAGTACTGATGAGAAAACTGTGAGTAAAAAAAAAGTTTACTGGATTGTTTTTGAGAATAGTTAATAGCTGATTCATCAAATTTAAGAGACGCCGATGATTGTTCGAAAATCTCTAGCAGTTTAGAAGCTACTCAATTCAGAATTAGATTAATGTTCAATTCTGAATGTTTAGAAATAGATAGATAGAGATAGATAGATAGACAGATAGAGGAGAGAAAGAGAGAGGGAGAGAGACAGAGAGAGAGGGGGAGAGGGGAGAGGTGGAGATGGAGAGAAAGAGATGGATAGATAGATAAGTAGATAGAGAGAGAGGGAGGGAGAGGGAGGGGAGAGAGAGAAAGATAGACAGATAGATAGACAGATAGATAAGTAGATAGAGAGATGGACAGGTAGATAGAGATAGAGGGATAGGGATAGATAGATAGAGAGAGAGAGATAGAGAGAGATAAATAGATAGATAGATAGATAAATAGATAGATAGAGGAATAGATAGATAGATAGAGATTGAGATAGAGAGGGAGAGAGAGAGACAGAGGGAGAGGGGAGAGAGATGGAGATGGAGAGAAAGAGATAGATAGATAGATAAGTAGATAGAGAGAGAGAGAGGGAGAGGGAGGGGAGAGAGAGAAAGATAGATAGATAGATAGACAGATAGATAAGTAGATAGAGAGAGGGATAGATAGATAGATAGAGATTGAGATAGAGAGGGAGAGAGAGATTGAGATAGAGAGGGAGAGAGAGAGAGAGAGATACTTTAGATATGATAGCTTATGACGAACTGAGCAACTAGAACAAAATATGGTGCAGAAATTGCAATCTGAGATTATTGCGACTTTTGAAACATTTATCTAAAAAATCCTGTAAAATTATAAATGTATCAAGTATGGATTATTGGAGTAGTCAATTAGTTAACATTTCATATGAAATAATATGGGAAACGTCTACATGCATCCTTCTCACGCAAATAGCACATATTGTCACATTGTGGCACACTAAATTTTTCATGATTTTTATTTCCGATTTTAGAAATAAAATGAATATCGTTAATTACGCAAGTCAGCTTTTTATAAATGATAGCCGTCGTTTATAAATGAACGAATGGATATGAAATAGTTATTTCTTTTTACTTTTTAAATATAAATATTTTCATTTTTTTATTTTCGATTTTTTTTCCCTCCGAAAAATGTTCTTTTCCTCTACTGATCTCCCTATAACTATTTTGACATTTACCGGTTATAGTAGTCGTAAGAAATATCTCTTGTGTTTCTCAATCTGTTGGAGAGATATCATGTAGAAACACACACACAGGCATCATTGTAAAAATGTAGTTTTACTCAAACTATTTTCTAAATAATTTTCGAAAATAAAAAATTCGTTAGTCACGTGATACAAGATTTAAAGTATTAACGAGTTTCAGATGCATAGAATAACCGTCTGAAATATCAAGATAGAAAGGCGGAACAACAGTACCAAGAAATGTTGGTAGACAAACACGTTCTTTAGTTTGTTGGTATTGGTGTCTGTGTATCCTGATGAAGGAGGCTGTTATTTTTCCCCAAACCCGTTTGATACCATTGAAATTTGCACTTTAAAAAGTAGTTTATTCGCATTCAGGGATGCTCAGAACTAAATATCATTCGAGAATGTAATTCTTGGCTCGAAAATACTTTTCCTTTATATATATTATGTATTGAAGAAAAATTAATAACGAAACAAATGTACAGACAGAAAGAAAAATATTTCTCTAATAAAAAAAAACTTCTCTCCTCTTTTGTGCTGGGCTCAAAGATTTTGAGCCCGACACAAGAGATGGATATTTTCGTGCTCTACGTCACGAAATGTAAAAGATGTCGCCGTCGGTGTTGTTGATCCCTAAGCCTCATGTGTTTGCTCAACATGCATCTGCAACTTTCGTAAAGTCATGAAGTCTAAACTTTCAATCTACGTGGCCGTCGCGATGCATAATTTCAAGCACTTACGGTACCATTGTAAATAGAACGTATTTATTTATGACTTATCTACCAAATCTTTCTTGGATTGCATTTATGATAGCATGTTATATCGTCTAAAACTGTTGATTTAAATATGAGAATATATATTAGAAAAATGATATGGGAATAGTGAGCAAGAAGAAACAATAAGAGTTCATGAAAATTTGATAGTTGTAAAGAAGGTAAAAGGACTTTTTTTTTGCGTAATATATTTAGAAATTGATATTGTGCCTTTTCCAGAATTTTCGAATTCGTAATTAGGTCGGAAATATGCCTTTAAGACCTATTGTATCATGCTCAATTGAAGTTGGAAATATATAATAGCTGAACGAATAGGGTTTGATTCAATAATATCATCAGTTTACCTTATTTCACTCCTTTATTGACCTTTTTTGTTTTATTTCTTTACTGATTTCTTCCCTTTGCATTATTTCTGTTCTTGAATAATTATTTTTCTTCATTCATTTTTTTTTATTCATAGCATCATAGGACAACATTTGACACAATTATGCATAAAAAGAGTTATTTATGGCAGAATGATCACGAAAATTAAATGTTTCTACCATTGTAGTGAAAAATAGCAGTGATTCAGTTTTTAGTGTTCATGACGTCATTAGCTGTCCCTCGGGGGAGGAGGGACCAAGCTCATCCCCAAAAGGATTCATTATCATACTTGGTATCAATCGAAAGATGTTTTTTCAAGCTCTTTAAAATGTAGGGTAACACGCTAGAATTGTAATTCTTTGGACCAAAGATACAGAATTTTCAAATGCTTTTTTTACAAAAGCGTAGTAAAAAAATCAGATGTGGCCAGCACAATGACTTTCCCTGCAGACTTATATCCACGTTCTCTTTATTTTAATTAAATTTAATTCACTTTTAATTCAATTTTCGTTCTCATTTGGTAACTAGACTCATTTTCGAAGATGGCGTAGAGAGTAAACGAAAAACCTAAAATGTCTCGAGAACGGCTAGACCTAGTATAATGGGGTTGGTCTTATTTTTTTCTTCGTTAAAAATTACGTATAAAACAACATTTAATGGATATATTTGAGCGTACGTAGTTTTTTATTTTAGATTTTGACGATTTTTGCTAGCCATTTTGCAAAAAAAAGCAGGTTGTTCTTTTCCGAATCGTACCAAAATTTAATCAGCACCAGAGTATCCTATATGTAACGTATCTACCACATTTTCTGAAATTTGGTCAAATTGTATTTTAGCTAGTGCGGATACATGACATTTTAAGGGCCATTCCGCAAAAAAAGGCGAGTTCTGTTTTTACGAATCCTACTGAAAACTAATCAGCACCAGGATCTCACCCAAACCTACCAAATTTTATGAAATTCGGTCCATTAGTTTATAGTTAGAGCGGTTACATACATTTCACAGACACACACACAGACGTCACGCTAAAAATAGTTTTTTCGTATTCTAGAGGTCTCGAAACGTGTATATCCGTCGAAAACTCGAGTTGCGATTTTCTACATGATTCCAATACTTTTCCTATACATTACCATGTATTGCAGGGAAAGTAAAAATGATACCATGCTACTTAACTATTTAATGGATTATGGTATGAGGAAGGCGAGTTGTGAGTCACAATCCAGTTAACTTCAACAAATTAGTTCAGTTAGGTTTTCCCTCGGGGCCGATACTATATGTGTGCTGTTTCAGCCTTCTATCTCACAGAGGAGCTTCTGAAGGGTCTGAAAAGACATTTTGAAGTCCCCATTTTCCCGGCTCCCGGAGAGGGGGGGGGGATCAAAAATCCGGTTCCATTATTCTCTGTTCCATGGACTATACCATAAGTGTGCAGAGATTAAACCGTCTACCACTTTGGCTTCTGGAGAGACGCAAACACGTTAAACAATTATTATTATATAATTGTATAGGGACAAAGCAAGAAAATATTTTCCCGAGAAAATGTTAAGGCGTTAGGGTGTTAAAAATGCAGACGATGGAGGCGTAAAGAACATAATATCTTAAAACACAAAAATCCTCTCAAATGATAATCGTTATTGTAATGCTTCCGACAAATCAAATCATATCCACAATCTTATGTCTTGATTTTAAGAGCGCTCAAGTACCAAGCTTTACGACTCAGATTTTTAGTTAGAACGATAAAAGACTCCATACGGAAACCTGGTCACGTCTTACCAGATATTTTAATAGCTGGGCTGCGAGTTGCAGAAGTTTCGTCTAATACGAGCGTTGCCACTGAAGACGGAAATATACATATGCAATCGTGGCGGTTTTTGTTCAGCAGCCAGTCCCGTCTTTCAGAAAGGCGAGACTTTTGGCAAATTACTAGCTTAAGTTTCTCATATATTTGTATTCCGTTGTGTTAAGGTGGACATCTTGGGCATTCAATGATGTATTGTAAGGATGGGCGAATAACATTGTTCTCGAATTCGAATGTCTCGAATATTCGAATATTCGAAATATTGGAATATCTCGAATATTCGAATATCTCGAAAATTGAAATATCTCTATTCGAATATCTCGAAAATTGAAATATCTCGAATATTCGAATATCTCGAAAATTGAAATATCTCTATTCGAATATCTCGAAAATTGAAATATCTCGAATATTTGAATATCTCGAAAATTGAAATATCTCGAATATTCGAATATCTCGAATATTTGAATACCTCAAATAGTTGTTTCAAATGGTTAATAAATTACATTTATACTTATTAAATATTATTTCGTGAAGCGAAGTCTATTTTCCTTCCTAACGAAGTGGAATAAATCACCATTTGCCTGGATTTTCTGATTCCTTTTACTCGAAAACTATAAGAGATAGGAAGAAGAAAATTTGCGCAACGTAAAATTACACGTAGAATACAATCACAATTTCAATAATTAAAACAGACTATAACAGGGTGAAACGCCCATTTTTAAACCGTGCATGCTCACTACGCTTCATACAAATAAAAAGCAAACAACAGCTTTAAACAACTAATTAAAGCGTGTGAGTTTGCATGCATTATGATTTAAACGTGCCCCTATATATACATCTATGCGATTTAAATGTGTTACTTTGATATCATTGTTTTCCTGTATTCTTATTTGTTTAATTTAACATTCAAATTCTAAAAACTTATATGCTCTTTTGTATTAGGATTCTCAAATACTGAAATTAATTTTTTATACTTCTAATTTTCTAATTCTTTATTAATTTAAGTTTTCATTTGAAATATTTCACAGCTCGCATACTTCATATACGTGAGTCCATTCAAAACCCGGCTTTTTGCTAGTTAATAAAATATTAATAATGTAAAATAAAAAGTAATAAATCAACATTAATTTAGAAATGAATCTTCAATGCTTTCAGTGCTTTTTGCTAGTTAATGAAATATTAATAATTGAAATAAAAAGTAATAAATCAACATTCATTCAGAAATGAATCTTCAATGCTTTCAATGCTTTTTGCTAGTTAATCAAATATTAATAAGGTAAAATAAAAAGTAATAAATCAACATTAATTTAGAAATGAATCTTCAATGCTTTCAATGCTTTTTGCTAGTTAATGAAATATTAATAATTGAAATAAAAAGTAATAAATCAACATCCATTCAGAAATGAATCTTCAATGCTTTCAATGCTTTTTGCTAGTTAATCAAATATTAATGAGGTAAAATAAAAAGTAATGAGGCAACATTAATTTAGAAATGAATCTTCAATGCTTTCAACGCTTTTTGCTAGTTAATCAAATATTAATAATGTAAAATATAACGTAATAAATCAACATTCATTTAAAAATGATACTTCAATGCTTTCAATGCTTTTTGCTAGTTAATCAAATATTAAAAAGGTAAAATAAAAAGTAATAAATCAACATTAATTTAGAAATGAATCTTCAATGCTTTCTGCTAGTTAATGAAATATTAATAATTGAAATAAAAAGTAATAAATCAACATTCATTCAGAAATGAATCTTCAATGCTTTCAATGCTTTTTGCTAGTTAATCAAATATTAATCAGGTAAAATAAAAAGTCATGAGGCAACATTAATGCAGAAATTAATCTTCAATGCTTTCAGCGCTTTTTGCTAGTTAATCATAATATTAATGTAAAATATAACGTAATAAATCAACATTCATTTAGAAATGATACTTTAATGCTTTCAATGCTTTTTGCTAGTTAATTAAATATTAATAAGGTAAAATAAAAAGTAATAAATCAACATTAATTTAGAAATGAATCTTAAATGCTTTCAATGTGCTTTTTGCTAGTTAATAAAATATTAATAAGGTAAAATAAAAATTAATAAAACAACATTCATTTAGAAATGAATCTTCAATGCTTTCAATGCTTTTTTTCTAGTTAATAAAATATTAATAAGGTAAAATAAAAAAATAATGAAACAACATTAATTTATAAAGGAATATTTTCTAAAACTTTCAATGCTTCTTTAAAGACAGCAGAAGGAAGTGCTCAAAGTTTTATTCTCAGAAGCAGTAGTTTTATTTATTGTAAAACGTTTTAATTTAAATTGTAATTATTTTATAGTAGCTTTTTATGTTACTCTTAACTACAATAATTGAATAATTATTGTATTATACAATAATGGTAAATGCTTCTCATCTTTTACAGATTTTTAGTTATGAATTTAAGAAACAAGCATTTGATCGCTTGGGGTTCCAGTCTGCATTTTGTTCTGTCGCTAATTAAGCCAGAGGTGATGAAGAGTCAGTCTGAAAAGACTGTTGAGACAATTCCTCCAAGTGGACTTTTATTTTTATAATAAGCCGAAAATTTTTTCATAAAATAGAAGCAAACTTTCTTTTCGGTACTTTGAAATTTCTTCTTGTGGAGTATTTATCCTGAGTTTGTATTCCAGAAATTGCTGTTAATCATTGCGAGATATTATAATTTGTTCAAGTGTCGTTATATTCAATATTTCGAATATTTTCTAGTATTCTAGTATTCGCAGATAGTATTCTCGCATTTGTAATATATACTTCATTCTATTAATACATGGGTGGATGTATTTATTTTACTCTTTATTTCTCCACTGTATTCTCATCAACTTCACATGAACCCTGTTTGTCCCTTCATTCAGTATCTAAATGTATGAAGGAAAATAAGAGAGAGAGGTTTTACTTTATTAAGCAAATTAGTTTTCATATAGGATTCGTTGCCAAAACGAATTAACTAATTATTACTATACTAGGAGAGACCTTTCTTAAAATGTATTTGCTTGTTTCTTATAATTAATATTACAGTGAAATGCCTTTTAGCCTATAACAGTGGTTCTGCATGCAAAGGAAAAAATGCTTCACTTGTTACACCTTCACCACCCATGTACCATGGTTTCGCCATCATTGCTACTCGTCAGCACAAAATAGGGATGACCACAGTGTACAAAACTGGGATTCGAAGTAAATGTATTTTTTAGAAAAAATATAACATATTGTTTTAAGGAGTTTCGTGCCCGGTGGTCCATCTCATCGCCTGCCCCTTGCTGACGAACGGCGTTTATGACTTCTACGATGGTGCATAACTCGTGAAGAAATGACTTGTTGAACATTCCCTTTGCCAATTTCATTCAGTTTTTGTGAATTTGCGCCACTTAAAATGGACAAGTAAAAATGAAACATATTTTTAAAATTGAAAATTTAATATAATCAAATAATATATTTATTTCGTATCCTTTTAGTATGATTAAAATAATTTTAATAAATATAAATTATGAAAGAAGTTGGGAAGAAATATAAATAATAAATAAAAACAATACCAGGGAAAGTCACATGTACTACCTACTTCACATTATCCTCTTGTCAATGTTTTGTGCTGAGTTAAATATTGTTATTTTTACTTATTAAAACACCATTTTAATAAACATAAATAATGAAAAATAAAAGAAATAATTTGAATTTGTGGTAAAAGTCACATCTGCTGCTCCCTTCTTATTATCCTCTTGTCAATGTGCGTGTTGAGTTAAATATTATTATTTATATTTATCAAAATTCATTTTAATAAATATAAAAAAGCTGATGTGGGCAACAACACATGACTTTCCTTATATAATGTAATTAATTTACTACTTTTACAGTAAAATAAATAGGTTTTTCTTATAGTAGATACTAATATTCTTTCCAAGATATTGAATTTGCCATAATTAGTCGTCATTTTCATTGATTTAGCGTCATTTTTATCCATTTGGCGAGATTTTCGTTAATTTTGCAACATTTCAAAAAGTCGCCAAGTTGGCGACATTCCGCCAAATTCGTCGCCAAAATCTCGCCAAGCGTTATGGACAAAGAAATAAGTTATTCTTAAAGCAGATAAATGACTATTGGCGTTCAAATACAAAAGTATTACTCAAAGTATCTTTTTTCATGAATGGAACGAGCTAGATCCACGACAATGATGTCATTCAATTTATCGCATGGTATTACATATGAAAAGTGAGCATGTTTCTCAATAGGAAATATTTTTATTTTATTTTATATGAGTTTTTGATAATTTTTTTGAAAAATGTGCAATATCTCGAGAACGGCTCATGTCAGCGTTCTAAAATTTATGTCAATCGTTTTCTAATGAAAAATTACATAAGAAATGTCTATTTGCGTAACTTTATTAGTGGTTTTGATTTTTTGACGATTATTTCAAAATTTCATTCGAAAATTTAGGGGTGTCTGAACATTCGATTGCGTATAAAAACAATAGGCTTCCAGTGTTTACGGATTGTGATTTTTGTACCAAATTTGTTTCGAATCGGTCCGTTCGTTCGTCAGTTATCGTCTCCACAGACTCACTGACACACACACACATATACTTTCACACACACACACACATATACTTTCACACACACACACACAGACATCCCTTCAAAAATGTTTCATTTGTGATCAGGGATGCTTGAAACGTGCTCTCCCGTCGAAAACTCGAATTCAAATTTTCGACCCTGTCACAATACTTTCCTTATACATTATGTATATAAGGAAATTAATGATGAAAGAAAAAATATAATTCGAATTTGCGGGGATAGTCACATGTGCTACCCACCTCATATCATCTGCCAGTCTGTGCGTGTTAAGTATTATTATTTATATTTATTAAAACTAATTTTACTAAATATATTATAAGAAATAAAAATAAAATGTAAGTTTTCAGCGCGAAAGTCACATTTGTTGCCCATATCACATTTTTTGTTTTTTGGTCTTTGTGGTTAAAAAATCATGTTTGACAATATACGTGAACAGTCGTAACTGTACGCGTATTGCCAACATGATAGTTGAGTTGAGTAATCATGTTTGACAATATACGTGAACAGTCATATAACTGTACGTGTATTGCCAACATGATAGTTGAGTTGAGTAATCACGTTTGGCAATATACGTGAACAGTCATAACTGTACGTGTATTGCCAACATGGTAGTTGAGTTGAGTAATCGCGTTTGACAATATACGTGAACAGTCATAACTGTACGTGTATTGCCAACATGATAGTTGAGTTGAGTAATCATGTTTGACAATATACGTAAACAGTCATAACTGTACGTGTATTGTCAACATGTTAGTTGAGTTGAGTAATCATGTTTGACAATATACGTGAACAGTCATAACTGTACGTGTATTGCCAACATGATAGTTGAGTTGAGTAATCATGTTTGACAATATACGTAAACAGTCATAACTGTACGTGTATTGTCAACATGTTAGTTGAGTTGAGTAATCATGTTTGACAATATACGTGAACAGTCATAACTGTACGTGTATTGCCAACATGGTAGTTGAGTTGAGTAATCATGTGGACAACATATGTGAACAGTCCTAACTGTAAGCATGTAGATTTTTAATTGAGCGTACCTGTGTTTCAGTGAGGTTGAGGTTCTGTGCAAGCTGCTTCCTTTCCGTGCCGACGACGTAGTGATTCTTTTCAAAGGCGTGCTCCAGCGTAAGTAGTTGGGAGGGGGAGAAGGCCGTCCGGATGCGCTTCGGTTTCCGGAACTGGTGGAGAATGAAACCCGCTGCACCCTGAGGACCTGCAGGAGAGGAGAGAGTATACTTCAGTTCCCTTGAAGAACAGTGGTTTTGAAATATTTTTGCCCACAAAATGCTTTATACTGAGGAGCACTTAATTATAATTTTGGCTTATTGGGCGTTGAAAAGTTGTAGTATTTGTTATCAATTACATATTCAATTTTAAAAAGCGAAGATATACGTATCAATAAAAATTACATTAGAAATTATAAAAGAAAATTTCATTGCAACTGTAGAAGTTTAACAAAAATATATTTTATACACATACAAAACTTAACTCGAGTGTAGCTCCACTAGACTTTCTCATACCAGAATCCATTTTTAAGTAACTTGTGATATTTTTTTTGTCCTTTTCAGCAAATTTTAAAAGATAAGTATTTGAAAAATATGCATATTGTTGATCTCAATGATTACAATAAAAACATGTTACCCTTCATTTTAAAGGGCTTGAAAAAATATTTCGATTGATACTAATTTTGACAATGTTCCCCCCGGGGGTGAGGTAACTTTTCCAATCCCCCCGAGGGGCGCTAATGATGTCACAAACACAGTAATTGTATCGCTGCTATTCTTCATTGCAAATATAGAAACAATTAAGTTGTGTGATAATTGAATAATAAATAACCCCTTTTATGAATGATTATGTGAAACTGTGCTGCCATGTTAAGGAAATATAATTTTCGCTCAGATTAAAACAAATTCTATCTAGTTCTAGATTTTTCGTTAACAAAGCCGAATATAAAGTTCCGCGAAAATCCATTAATATTTGTGGCAGCTACACAAGAAATCGACCACAGATAAACAGACGACAGACACCACTCTAAAAATAGTGAAAACGTGTTCAGGACGTCTTAAAACATATATTGGCATCAAAATCTCGAAATCGAAAATTTACGCGAAAACAATACTTTATCTATGCTATATTCCATAGTATGACAAAGTAAAAAAAAAAATAGTGAGTAAGTATATTACTCGTTATAGGTTGATTTGACAAATGCTTTAGCATTTTCTAATGGGAAAAGTTTGATGACTGTTGTGCATGATGACGGTACGAGGTACCTACAGAAAGGTTCTGATATTTTTTGTTGTTTGAAACTATTTTTATTTGCTTTCTTCGAAAAATATGGATTAATAGAATGTAGTTTTTATTTAGTTCGAATCGGATCAAAAGCATTAATTATCGATGATAAAACGTTTGGATGTAACGTTTGGAGTCATTCCACCGTAAGCGATAAACGCATATCGGTGTACAATGCAGATGTCGCAGAACTAAAGTTATTTTTTTTATTTACCAGAATTTTTTTATAATTCAGTTTAAAGGGTATATGTAATCAAGAGAATAATCGTGCTTTGAAATCTATTTTATAATGAGTTCGGCAATGCGAATGAATTGTCGCATTTTCATTCAATTTCCTACCATCCCATCCCCATCATATTTATTTCATTATTTACTGCATAACCCTCATTAAGACGTTTTACATCAAAAATTGTATTTTTGGCGAAATATCTATGAAGTGAGTATCCGGTTCATTATTGTTCTCTGAACTTAATTTGTAATTTGATGACAAAATGGATAAGTATGGCGCATTTGAGTTACATAAAGTTTAATTATGTTTTTCAACATCATTATTTTAGTGTGTTATATATGACGTGAATCGGCAATAAATCAGAAAGTGTATATTTAGGATAAATCTCTGTGAAAAAAAAAACAGTTTCAGATTTCACATTTTAATGGTTTGAATCCGGCGTAGCCATCAAAGTTAACTTAAAATAATAAATTGCCCTGAAAACCAAATCAACAGTAACTAGGACCCCATCATAATTTGGCAGTAGTCATTAAATTTTACCAGATAAAATCATAATTTCAGTTTTTTTTCATGGGCGAAATTAATCATTTCTAACGAAGTACTTTAAATTTAAATTTCACAATTTTAACTCCCTTTATATATGTATATATATATATACAGGGTGTCACAAAAACATTAGCCTCGGCTTTTATCCCTAAAATATTGACCTTAGACATATATAATAAATTACAAAGTTGCGTAAAAAAAGGTACATAATTTTATGAAATTGATAAAAATTTTCAGGGGATTAAATTTGAAGTACTACAAAATTTCAATTTTTATACAGCCCCTTACAAAAACATTTCCAAAGAGTAAAATGTGCCCCATACACTAATAAGTTGATGTACAAAATTTCAGCATTTTATCATAAAAAGTCCCAGAGATATGTTTAAACAAAATTGGTGAGGGATTAATCACGAATGAAAATGTAAATGCTTACAGCAAGAGTGCAAATGACGCAACGCAGAAATGCATCATAGGCAAAAAATATCTGCTTCTTATCTTTAATGGATCTTTGGCATGGATGGAAAACATTTTGAACAAGCTTTGTAATCTTTGTGTAAAGTTATTATTTCTGCACAGTGAAGATTTTTTTGTACTAATAAATAGCAAAATTATTATTTATTTATGTAACCATTGTTTTCTTTCGTAATTTGTGTATGATCCCTGAAACGCGATCTGCCGACATGATTTTTCCTCTCTGAGAACCCATGTCGATGCATCCAAAGCTGGTTTAAGTCAATATTTTTGTTTTTTTCTTATCTCTCGGGCTTTTTATGATAAAATGCTGAAATTTTGTACATCACCTTATTAGTGTATGTGGCACATTTTACTCATTGGAAATGTTTTTGTACGGGGAACGTATACAAATTTAAATTTTGTATTTCTTAAAATTTAATTCTCATGAAAATTTTAATCGATTTCATAAAATTCTGTATCTTTTTTAACGCAACTTTGTAATTTATTATATATGTCTAAGATAAATATTTAAGGAATAAAAGCCGAGGTCAATGTTTTTGGGACACCCTGTATATATATATATATATATATATATATATATATATATATATATATATATATATATATATGTATTATGTATATATATATATATTTATAAGAAGTATTTTCAATTGAATGTGCCAATTCTGATCAACGAAAAATATATGCATAATGATATTTAAACCAAAACTAAACAGTGTAAGATAAAATATACGGATACATTTCCTAATGATTAAAAAAACAAAAATTTAATGACAATATTTTCAATTAAGGAAATGCAATCGCAAACATAGCTAGTTAATTACACATTTTATTAAAAATTGTGAAAACAACCACAAAATCGGGACACAAATACGTGTAAATGTCATTTACGAAATACTGGAAGAATTGCATTCAAACGTTTATTGGTTTTAAGTCATTACCACAATGAAGGTAATTCAGTTACTTAAAGTCATACGTGCTCTATAATTGATCTGAGTCATATTCCAGCAATCCGCGCCAGCTTTCTATCCGCCAGTAAATAGAACAGCAATTACGCTTTGAGGTTGAAATTTTCATTTCCGGCTCAAACTGGGAAGAAGCTGTAGTCTTTTAAAACCAACTTTATTCAATTTGTGATCTATATGTGTTAAATTAGAATAAACATTAGTGGGATAATGGAAAAAATTGCGAAATTTCAATTACAGTGCAAAGATCTCTTTCTATTGTTAACAGATAAATGATGCGACGACTAGAATTTTGAAATGTCAAAAGTTTCAACTTATAAATAAAACAGAATTTTTACAGATTCCAAACGTAATTACTTTTATTCAGGTGTTGCCAGACTTCTGGCTCTTGTAATTTACTTCAGAGAGAAAAAAAAATTGTATTCTGCTACTGCATTATTCACAGATAATTTTAATGTCGTTTGTCAAATCGCAAAAATAAAGAAATGAATAAATTAACACTGATTTTGTTCTTCAGTTGTTAAACTTGTAAGATTCACTTGAACCATAGCTGGAAAGACTATCGTCCCAGAAGAATATCGTCTTAGTAGCCTAATGAATAAAACGCTAATTTGCCAGTGAAGATTCTTGGTTTGACCGATTCTTGTTTGACCCTCCGGCTGGGACATAATTTCTCTACAATAGCACCTGGACAACTTAATTCTGTATATGCAGTGAATAATTACTTTTGAATAATATCTATACTTTATGAATTACACTTATTGATTACCTCCAGGAACCCTATGATTTATGGTAGCGATTTTCAATTTAAAAGTGAAATGGCAAACGTGATGTTTTCCTGTATTAAAGCGGGGACATGAGGAAATCCTTACCATCTGAAATTTTAGTTCAATCTAAATTCTAAGAAAGGAGGATATGAATAATTATTCCAGATATGGAAAAAAGACTATTATTCCAAAAATTCAGGGGATAGAGGCATTGATCGTCTGAAAAGAGAACTGTGTTCTTAACCCGCTTGGCCCACGAATTCCTCCACAAATTATATAATGTATACAAACTTATTATCCTTTGTGACTGAACTTGAAGGCTTATTTTTGCATTGAACTACACGTTACTATAATTTAATACAATGCACCATTCATATAGAAAAAGCTTTTGCAGTATCTTATTTCTTAATCTTTGTTTTTGAAACATTATTGTATAAACTTCTTTCCATTAGTTTGCGGCCATTGCCGCTGGTCAGAACGGTGTAGGCGACAAGATAATCGGTGAGAACAAAACTCCTTAAAGCAAGAATTTTACAATTTTTCTGGTAGAAGTATTTGAATTTCAAATCCAGTAACGATTGGTGGCGTTTTTAGTCTTACAAACCGATATTAAAATTTAAAATGTTGCAATCGTTACAGGGTGCGAAGTTACAATATTTTTACCGGAGAAATTTTAAAATCTTTGTTTGAAGGAGTTTTGTGCTCACTTGATTCCAGCACAGAGCTAACGAGCGTCAATAACTGCAAAGCCATGGAGCACTAGTGGTGATGAATGATCAGTTGAACTCTATCTTTAGGAATACATAATTCCTGTGAATGGGAATGAAATAGAAACCAAAACTACTTTACATCTTAAAACCATAGCTGCGGTTTTGGGAAAAATACGAAATCAAATTTCAATACACTAAAGATGTTCTCAAACTTTGACTTCTAATATAAATAAAACATGATGCGCTTAACACAGAATACAAAAATTTCTTCCGACACAAAAATGTCGGCATTGTGGGAACATCAGCAAAAACCGTTGCCTTCTTTTATCTTACTCGTGTCTTTCTATCTAAATCCGATAGAAGAGAAATAATATTTTAATCTACATATACTATTTATTGCAGATAACATAAAATAGGTTAATTTTCATTTGATTCATTTCACGTTAATTTTGTCTTTCCCTAGAAGAAAAATTAAAATTCACTTCAAACAGAAATATTCTATATCTCCCCGTCTTTCACATATAAATGTAAAATACGAAACATAACAACTTTAACCAATTAAACGAAATAATCCAGAAAAAAAATATAATACCGCAAAGGGATGAATTAAGAGAATAAATGGAAGATAAGAGAGCTAGCTGCGTGACAAGAATTACTCATGAGAAAATATTTTTATTAATTTAAATTACTTTCATTCATTGAAATTGATCGATACGTTTGGCTATATGCGTATGTCTGATTTCGATACTCCTGGGCATGAGTAATGGACTTAAGTTCAAAGTGATATTTCACTGCCGCATTTAATACACGAAACATTGCAGTGAAATCACCCATTAAACGCATCGAAGTATGATTTAGCATGATTTATTTGCACTTTAATTGAGGGCAATTTGCGCAGTCTAAGTATACCCCGGATGTTCAAAAAGCTAAATGCGAGGTAGTTGCTGTAACACATTTTGTGAATATCAGATAAACATTTGATTGAATTTGAAACCTGGAGTTATTTTGTTTTGATTTTCTTTTAATTTCTCAGAAATGCACAGTATATGTAAAAAAAATATTGCATTTGATTAAATAATATATATTTGATTAAATAAAATACTATTTATTTGGTAGGAGTGTTAAACAATTGTCTTTGTTATTTTACTTTGTTTTTTCTTGCCTTACAATACATAATATTCGTAAAAGAAAAATATTAGAGTTAAATATCCAATGTTAACCTTTTGCTTACGGGTGGGACAGCGTCCATCCCAAACGAAGAACCTATCAAAAAGGCAGGTATTTGACATACCCTATCCCAAACAGTTCTATCCCTCTTTGCAGGCATTGGTGTCCATGGCCGCCAATGATTGCAAAGGGGACGTTTATTCATTATGTCTCATATCTTGTTACTTCCTCCTGGATTTCTTTTACCCCCCCCCCCTTTTCTTTAATTTTATCGTCGTTGGCAACCTTCCCCCATACCCATCCCTGCTCTTGCTATATTTGCTGTTCTTTCATCAGTCGTCTATTTTTCTCTGTCGAGTAAAGGTTGTGCTTCTTGTGTGTTCTGACGAAGAATGCTGTTTCTTGCCTTTGAAACCGGTCGATATTATTAATACTATTCATTTTTATATTATATGCTGCTTCCAAGGAAGTCATTTTAATTTTGTTATAATGGAGTCAAAAATCAGATGTTAATAAAATTTTGACTGGTATTTAACACATTGTACTCTTTAATTTTCTTTTATTTTATAATTTCTCATATTATATTATACTTTCATTATTATTATACATTCATATTATTCTTTCTCATACTTTCTCGTATTCACTATTTGATACTTATACATGGTATAAGTAAATGTGAAGTATTATAATTGAATCAAAATTCCTATGCTAATAAATATTTGATTGCTATCAAAAGTACTTACAAATTACCCATTTAAAAGTACTTATACCTAAAACTTTCTAATGCATAAAGGAAGCAGACATAAAAGAATTAGGTGACTATAATTGTTTCGAGTGAGTTTTGATGAGTTTTCCTCATTTCAAACAGTATATTCTCTTAACAAACGCAACGATAGAACTGCATAGTATCAGAAAGCAGCAGTTTTTCTTTGTTGTGAACACTATCTTCTCACTTCATATAGTGAACATTGATTTTTTCCATTCTAGTTGGAAGACCATATATCGAGACGACATATCGACATATCGAGACGACATATCGACATATCGAGACGACATATCGACATATCGAGACGACATATCGACATATCGAGACGACATATCGACATATCGAGACGACATTTCGAGAATGACGAAAGACGACATATCGAGAAGAAAAATACGGCATATCGAGAATGACGAAAGACGACATATCGAGAAGAAAAATACGGCATATCGAGAATGACGAAAGACGACATATCGAAAAGAAAAAGACGGCATATCGAGAATGACGAAAGACGACATATCGAGAAGAAAAAGACGACATATCGAGAATGACGAAAGACGACATATCGAGAAGAAAAAGACGACATATCGAGAATGACGAAAGACGACATATCGAGAAGAAAAATACGGCATATCGAGAATGACGAAAGACGACATATCGAGAAGAAAAAGACGACATATCGAGAATGACGAAAGAGGACATATCGAGAAGAAAAAGACGACATATCGAGAATGACGAAGGACGACATATCGAGAAGAAAAAGACAACATATCAAGAATGACGAAAGAGGACATATCGAGAAGAAAAAGACGATATATCGAGAATGACGAAAGACGACATATCGCGAATGTATTATATAATAGCCATAAAAATGATGACATTTGCGCTTAATATACATATACAATTATTATTTTTTTAGTATTTTATTACATTTACAGATTTAAAGGCGTGTAATAGCAGGACCACATTTACAAACACCTCTTTAAAATGGTTTAATTCGTATTCAAAAATACCTAAATCATACAATTCCCTATAAATCAGAACAAAGGATTTTTTACCCAATCTCAATATTATTAACCAATTTATATTAACTTTCATGCGATTAATTTCACATTTTCTTTTTTTTCTTTAGTTGAATTCGATTTGAAGCAAAAATATTCTATGATTAAATCCACATCTTTCACATCGAAATGAAGAAACCAAAACACTTTTAACCAACGAAGAAATATAATTCAAAATAAAAATAAAGTGATGAATAACTAGAAGAAATTCGATTGCTCGTGACAAGGATTATTCATTCAAATGCTTTTATTAACTTAAATTGCCTTCACTCATAGAAATTGATCGTTATATTAAACTATATATATATATATATATATATATATATATATATATATATATATATATATATATATATATATATATATATGACTTCGATACTCATTAGTATGAGTAATTGATAGAAGTTCAAAGTAATATTTCACTGCCGCTATTAAAACGGGGAAAAACTCCGTGGAAATAATCCACTAAATGCATCTAAGTATGATTCAGCATGATTAATTTTCTCTTTAATTGCAGACAATTTCAGTTGCCTGTATCACGCTTGTTCTAAAAGCTGGTTGAATACTATGCTGTATTACATTTTGTGATAGGTAATAAATGTTACTAAACACTCCTCGATTGGATATATATATATATATATATATATACTAAATATTGTAGGAAAAATGAAAAGGAAAATAAAACCACTGAAGCATTTAAACGCAATCGAGGAGTGTTTAGTAACATTTATTACCTATCACAAAATGTAATACAGCATAGTATCTGTGTGTGTGTGTGTGTTAAAAGGAAGTTTTGTATTTGAGTAAAATTACACCGATAAACGACGTATATGTG
Organism: Amaurobius ferox; assembly: GCA_951213105.1. Taxonomy (NCBI): domain Eukaryota; kingdom Metazoa; phylum Arthropoda; class Arachnida; order Araneae; family Amaurobiidae; genus Amaurobius; species Amaurobius ferox. Next base: position 46,925,650 of record OX578149.1, read on the forward strand.
CTATACAACGCATTGTATATGCAAATGAAAATATGCAAAAAAAAGAAAAAAAAGTATTTTGATAACAGTATTTTGTTAAAAGTATTTTATGCGAAAGATAAATTATATGCAAAAGAAAAAGTATTTTGATTGAGACAAAAAGATGGTGTCTTTGATTAAGATTCAAATTGTTAGGTTCTTTTGTCGTACTTTTCTTTTGAATTTTCCATCGACTGTAGCAATACCTACAATACCGACTGACCCTTACCTACAATGCATTGTGAAGTAAATATATTACAGTCAAAATTCCGATGTTAATAAAGAGGCGGTTATGATTTAAAACATTAGGTTGTTTTGTTTTACTGCCCCGAAAATGTGTAAAGGAAATAATGTATATGTAAAGGGAAAGCAATGGAGTAAAAATTTCCATGTCATTAAAGATCGATTATGATTCGAGATCGATTGGGATTCGATTATGATTCAAGATCGATTATGATTCTATTCTCATTTAAATAATTAGATGGTTTTGTTTTTATTTCCTTTTAGTACACAGTATATGTAAAGGGAAAGCAAAGCATAAAAATGACCCATATTAGTAAATATTCGATTATGATTTTAAATCTTTGGGTCGTTTTATTTTATTTTTCTTACTTTGCATAGTATATGTAAAGGAAAATTATTGTGATGGAATCAAAATCAGCATGTTAATGAAGATTTGAATATGATTTCAATCCTTGAGTCGTTTTGTGATTTAAATGATTTATGATATTTTTATGATTTATGAAATGAAACCTCCTGTTGTGCATATTTCTACCAGAAAAATGATTAATCCTTGTTTTAAGGCGTTTTGTGCTCACTGATCATCTTACTGCTTGCACCGTGCTGATGTGCGAAATAACAGTATACGGGGAATGATAAGTTGCGCACTTCCTAGCTTTACACAGGATATGCCGCTTTACTGTAATTCTGAGCGCTAAGAATTTTATTAACGATGGGCGGGGCCAAAGTAATGGCCTGTTTTGTTACTGGATTCGAAATGCATACTGCTACCAGAAAAAATATTAAAATCCTTGCTTTAAGAAGTTTTGTGCTCGCTGATAATCTCTTTGCCTGCATCGTGTTGGTGAGTGGCATTGACCGCGTAACCATAATCGGGTGAGGGGGCAGATTATTCGTTTGGCACATTCTTTCAACAGTAGTTTAGTTATTCCAAGTAAGCTAGCAAGACAATTTTTAATTTAATTGACAGTCATTTGTTTACAACGTTTTTTAAAAATGTTTTTACATTATATCGCTCAATAAAATTATATTATAAAATGGAAACCTTGCTAAATCTCGAGAAATTTTATTTCTGATTTTAGGTACTGAATTCTATGAGAAATAAAATGCCGAGATTTATCCTCATTTCCTGCGAATCATATGTCACATTAAGGAGATTTTGCAATCCTTAATCATAAGGAATTTGGGACCTTAATTTAACCCTTTATAAAGAACGATCAAATTGGTTCAAGTTCGCAAGACGCTGAAAAAGATTATTATTATAATTATTTCATTTTTATTTTTTTCTGGTTTCACATATGTCTGAATTTAGAACTCGAAGTTGGAAGTAAAAATCTTTTTTGCTCAAATAGCAATAATCAGTTGTTCAAAGTGATTTTTCATTGTAGCTATTAGAACAGGAAAAAGTATCATAAAATAAATCAGGTAGAAAAAGCCTCAAGGTATGATTTAGCATGATTAATTTGCACTTTAATCGCGACCAATTTTCGTAGCCTGTATCACGGCTGCTTTTAAAGCTAAATGCGGTTTGTGCCGTGACACGTTCTGTAATAATGAATATAAAACCCTTGATTGCAATTTTAAGCAGTCTATCGTTATCAGTTACATTCCCTACATTATTGTGTAAAACATGACAGGCCGAACGGTTTCTTTATTTAATTACGTATGCCGCTGAATGGCCAAATTACTCACCACAGTTTGTGTTATCCCGCAGATAATGTTAACGTTCGGTCCCTGAGTCGCTGTGGAAAAAGGAAAGTTGCAGGCATGTAAAAGTGCATTGGTCGAGAAATAATGGGTTAAAAGACACGCTGTAGCTGTCTTCGACTGTGTAATAATCATAAGCATTCGAAGCAGCGGTATGATCACTAGTCAATCGGTCGTAATTGTGATTTATTCGGGATGGCAGTTATTGGAGTCCACAGAGACTGGATACCAAAAAGAAAAAAAAAGTTTTGTCACAGGACGTTTGATCGTCAACTGCCATTGAATGCTCGAGCTGAGAGGAAAATTGGTAATTTTGCTCCGTTAAACGGAAGGGCAGCAAACTACAGATAATACAATCAAGGTGGGACAGCCCAGAGGTTAAGGCACTTGGATTGCACTATGAGGACCCGTGTTCAATTTCCTGCTCCTCCCATACTATCCTGTGTTTGCGCAGAGTACGGACACGTTAAATTTGCGGGTTCGAAACTCTTTTTGAGAAGTCAGTAGCAAGAGAAGGAGGGTACATTCCCTGTGGATGTGGCTCCCACTAGGTTCTGGTCTAAATTGGGCGATACTTATCCGACCGTTCAAACAGATACCTTAAACTTTCAGGTGTCAAAAGGTCCGGGTTGAAAAAAAAGGTAATCTGATACAGGGATCAAATCAGTAGCCTCTTAATATACAGTCCGCCTTATATTACATGGTATGGACTGCAGAGGCTGAAGTGCTAAACGACTTCTCATAATAATTTAGTTTCTTAGTGTATACAGCTTTTCTAAAAACGTCCTTAAGCACCTAAATAAATTCAAGTGTATATGTTACGTCTATTTTCATAAATGACTATACCCCATCGAATAAAAGTGACTGCAGCGTCCTCAGAGGCGAATTGTAGAAGTTAGAAACAGGAACTCGACAACAAGGTGAGATAGAAGAAATACGTATATAACAAAGTTGGAGAGCATGCTTAAAATACTTTGTTCGTTTAAGAAAATGATTGAGTTGCTTTTTGTTTGCATATCAGTGTTCCATTCGGCAATTAAACGGAAACAAATAATTAACCAATTAACGCCTGGTTCTATTTTTTTTAAACTTGAACAACTTCTGTGATGATTTTGCTTCTACAATCAGTTAGTTAGCAAAAAATCATATTTAGATGTTGATCAATTTTTTTGTCAACGTGTTCTGAAGAGTTTCTGAAAAATTATAATTTATGATTATCGAACTATACCATGCAACTAGATGCTTGGATGTGGAACGCATGGCATGCTTCGCCAGCAGTTGTTAATTTTAATAAAGAAATAATTTAGGAAAATATAAGTATATTGTATTACATAATGAATGCTAGATAATATCACGCGTGATGTGACTTATAAAATCTCCTTTATCTGAACACAATCCATCCTTGACTTTTAATGATACCGGCAAAATTGTTATTATAAGGTCTCAAATGAAGTATCCGAAGGAAAGTAATTGGCACAATTAACTGCAATGTGCATAACATAACAGGAAAGTACCTGAAGTAAAGTAATAAATGGAACAATTAGAAGTCAATCAAAAGTAGTTAAATTTAGGGAAATATAAGTATATTGTGTTACACAATGAATGTTAGTTATAATACCACACGTGATGTCACGTATATCTAAAATCTCCTTCATTTAAACGCAATTTATCTATATATACACTATATGATCAAAAGTATCTGGACACTTTGTATATGAGAATTTTTTTTCGAATTTCTGAACAAATACTTGGCGAAGTGTTCTGTAACATTGGCGATGTGAAGAACATGCTGGAACGCATACTTTCCAGAAAAGTTTCGGTGATTTGTGCATTTAGGGCACCACCAAGATATTGAAAAAGGGGAAAATATATTTGATCACCCTGCGTCATAAAAAGCTGGAAATGATTTCTAACTTTCACAAAATAGTTAACTAGCTTTGCTCAATGTGTATATGCATTTTCGTAAAACAAAAACTTATATTCATGAAGATATAGACGTTTCTTTAAAAAAAAAAACACAAATTTTGTTACATGTTTTTTGCTTACAATATCCATAGATTTCAATCAAATTTCACGAAACTTACAGAACATTTGTCAATGTCCAAGAAATATATTATACTTCAATTGAAAATTAAAGCATTGGATATACAATGAGATATAAGCATTTGAAGGAACTACGTTTTTACTGCGCAAGCACGAAACATATCAATAGTTTTCTTTCATAATTTTGTAGTAAATACTGTAGGGCAACTTCTATAAAATATCCACTGGAATACCGTGAAAATTCACAAAGATATCGACGATATAGTGATTAGTTTTTTTCTGACTCTCTGAAAGTACCTGGATGATAAGGCCATTTTCACAAATTGACATTTTAAATCGTAAATTATAGGATAGTTAAACTGGAGTAAATACAATTAACTTATATACTAAATTCATATACACGTACAGGGGTGTCCGGAGACTTTTTATCAATATTTGCATAAAATTGGATTAGTTAATTTTTAGAACTGGGGTGTCCGATGAATTTGTAAAATGGCAATTTGTGGAAACTCCCTTATCATCCAGGTACTTTCAGAGAGTCAGAGAAAATCTGATCACTATATCGTCGATATCTTTGTGAATTTTCACGATATTCCAGTGGATTTTTTATAGAAGTTGCCCTACAGTATTCACTACAAAATCATGAAATAAAACTATTGCTATGTTTCGCGCCTGCGCAGTAAAACATTCTTCAAATGCTTATATCTCGTTGGATATTCAATGTTCTAATTTTCAATTGAAATATACCGTTTTTCTTGGACGTTGACAAATGTTGTGTAAGTTTCGTTAAATTTGATTTAAACCTATGGATATTGTAAGCAAAAAAACAAGTAACAAAATTTTTTTTTTAAGAAACGTTTATATCCTCATGAATATACGTTTTTGTTTTGCGAAAATACTTATACATATTGAACAAAGCTAGTTAACTATTTTGTGAAAGTTACAAACCATTTCCAGTTTTTTATGATACAGTATGATAAAATATATTTTTCCCCTTTTTCAATATCTTGGTGGTCCCCTAAATTCACAAGTCACCGAAACTTTACTGGAAAGTGTGCGGTCAAGCATGTTCTTCACATCGCCAAAGTTACAGAACACTTCACCAAGTATTTGTTTAGAAATTCGAAAAACATTTTAACATACAAAGTGTCCGGATACTTTTGATCATATAGTGTATATTGTATATGTTACGTCTATTTTTAGAATAGACGTAACATATAACACAAGAATACACTGCAACACCTCTTCACAGTTAATATAGAAAAATCTACCTACTATATATGTATATACTATTAATGTATAAATGGAAGCATTTTTGTCTCTTTTGTATTCACATTTTTGTTGGATATTTGAAAAAATTTAAATTTGTTATTGTTATTATCTAGTACTTCACTGCGGGTAATTCCATTCATGATTCTAGTTTCGAGGTCCAGGGGTTGTCTAGATATAAATAAAAAAGCACAAAATTAAATAAATTTAACATTCAATGGTAATAGCATTATGCCGACTATTTTTTGCTTCAAAACTTTTTGGGAGAAAATTATATGATGTTGATTAGCAATAGAATTATATCAAACTTGTTTATAAGCCACAAGGCACTTAATTCTTTCGATTTAAGTATTGAAGGAATTGATATGAAAATCAATTTTATAAAGAAACTATTATATTTTAGATCAGGTTATACCAATTATAGCTTTGGGATATTAGATTACGGAAAAAAATATTTTCATTTCCTAAGTTAGCTGTTTATGCGTAGCTGCTGCTAATGCAATAAAACTTCACATAAAGCAGCATCCAACCCAAGATCAATAATGTTGATCGGTTTCAAAGGCAAAAAACAGCCTGCTTCGTCAGGATAAACAAGAAGTGTAACCTTCACTTGTCAAAACATACTCGACGACTAATATCGAAGCACGGCATAAACATGGAGGAATTACCACAGAATGTTGCATTTCTAGTCTCAGGACATAAACAATCTTTCTACAAGATTTAAATATAAATTTATAGAAGTCTCCTTATAACACAGCATACATTTAAAGAAAATAATAAGGGTGTCACAATCATTATTTAATTTATGCTATGTGTTACATAAATCACTTATGCCGTATTACATAAATCATTTATGCCGTATTACATAAATCATTTATGCTGTATTGCATAACAATCTTCCTACAGGATTCAAATTTAAATTTATAGAAGGCTTTATATAATACAGCATAAATTGAATAATAAATGCGATGCGCTTATTTTTTTGTAATTTACGCTATCGACGTAATTTAATTTAATTTTTTAATTTACGCTACCGGCTGGATAGTACGAAGATCTGTGGTTCGATTCCCGTTTTGTGCAGCAAAGATCTTAGGTCTTCAGAATAGCGTCCGAACTGGCCAGCGGACACTCAACGGTAGAGCATCGGCTGACCAGTACAATAATCCGTGACTCCATTCCCGTTTGGGACAGCAAGGGTCCTTACACCTTCTATAAACTACTTTATAGCAGCAGTTTCTGAACATATTTCAATTCAAAATCGATCCTGTAGCTTAGTGCAAAGATGCTGGAGATCTAAAAGTGACCATAGTACGTCTAGTACGGTCTACTGACTCCGTGGTTCGATTCCCGGTCAGGGCAGCAAGGGTCTTTACACTTTCTATAAACTTTACAGCAGTAGTTTCTGAGCGTATTTCAATTCAAATTTATGTTTCTTTCCTGGATAATGGCAAAGTACGTTTCTCAAGAACCTCTTAAGAATTATTAGCTTCTTTTAAGATGCATAAACCCGTTAAAATGCTCATTGTAAAATATATCCTATTGCTGCAAGCATGCAGAAACCCGGACGACTCACTTCTTTCTGCATAGCAATCGTTGCCATCTGTATCCAGTGTCAACAAATGAATGTGATATCTAGGGACGCCAGTGTTTGTACTAGTTACGTGTGCTGGAACAACACCTGTTGACAAGCTGCCTGCCCGGGAACATTTATTAAAGCAGCAATAAGAGAGTAAACAGATAGATGGCGAAACTCGTGATGAGCTAATGGACTGCAAATACGTGTAATTAAGTTTACTATGCTTAGTTTTAAACTTATTTGATGGAAAAGTTAAAAAGAAATTGGATGATTATGTGGTTTACCATGCAATAATGCTGTGTGGATACTGAGACGTAGAATTATAGCATAAAAGTTTCGCAAAGCACAGACAGTTTTAACAATGGAAGTTCACTCCAAACACATATTTTACTTGTATACATGAACAAAAAGCGTGAAGTTGTTTGAAAAAAGAGCAGAAATAAATTGCTTTGTAATAAGAATTTAAATCAATATCTTCTTTAAATCTCTCCGTTTTTACAGGGCATAACATATTGTCATCATAAAACCCAAATGTGCCCGTCAATATATCTATATATGAATCTATATATATATATAACCTGAGATCTTCTGCATGGGTACTTAATTTGGAAAATCAATGTTTATATTACATCGAAACTAAACACCTGCAGATTTACACCAGCTATTCAAAAATAAAAAGTGTAACATCCATAGGTTTTTACACAGGTTGCATCCATAGGTGTTTACATAGGTTGCTTCCTTGTCCTCCCTTATGAGTGTCCATGGTACCACATAATATAACAATATTTTGTTTAAATAGCAGCAGGAATGCAACACGTAATACAACTGTATTTTGTTTGGGTAACAGCAGGAATGCAGCACGTAATACAACTGTATTTTGTTTGGGTAACAGCAATAATGCACCACGTAATGCAACTGTATTTTATTTGGAAAACAGCTAGAATGCACGACGCAATACAACTGTGTTTAGGTAACAGTAAGAATGCACCACATAATATAACTACATTTGTTTGGGTAGCAATAATTATGTACCACGTAATACAACTGTACTTTGTTTGGGTAACAAAAAGTATGCATCACGTAATGCAACTGTATTTTGTTTGGGTAACAGCAAGAATGCACCACGCAATAAAACTGTATTTAATTTGGGTAACAGCAAGTATGTATCACGTAATACAACTAAAGGTCATTTATCACGGAAAATTATATTCTTATTCATTAAGTGACTCATTAGAAATAAAGTGTTTAGAAAGTGACACTTATTGAGGAAAAGTACTGCTAACAAATTGCGTAAAATGTAAACGTCGTCATTGGTAATGTAAGATGTTTAGTTCTAAATAATGTGAGTTTTCTTTAAATAAGGAAATAAAGGCATTGGCTCTTCCGCATTCTAATAAACTAAGTAGATTTTAAATGCAACTGGAAGGGGAGCTTAAAGTTACCTCATATCACTTTCCTTGTTGTAAAAGTCTCCTAACTCAAAAATTACGTTTAAAGTAACCAATTTTTATTACCGGAAGGTTCGGATCTCTTGATCTTTGTCGAGTTTGGAAAATTTTGGAATCTAAACGATGGATTAAAAATTTTGCCAAATAACTAGGTTTAACTAGCTCTTTCCTTAGAGTGTATACAAGGATGTTTAGAGTTAAGGGAGAATATTACGGAATACAAGTAAATTATACGTCAGTTTTTAATTTTTATTTTTTATTCATTTATTTTTTTAATTAATTAATCTATTTATTTTTTTATTTTTTGAGAATACGAATTTCTTGCTTATGAATTAGTTAAGCATTTATTTGCTGCTTTATTGCATGATATTGTGCTGCGAAGTATCTATCCTTTGGAATTGTTGGCGGATTTTTAGGACGCAAGGATACAGTCCAAATTTCAGTATGATTAAAGGTTATTAATACAATAAGCAGAAAAGCTCAACCAATTCACAAAACGAAAGATTATTTTCTCAATACACTGAATTACTCGCAATTCACTGTTTACTAGCATCACTACAACAACCAACGGAAATATGACCAGTTTATTTATTCTCTGTAGAAAGTTCTGGAAAGAAGAAGACTCCTTACTCGTGAAGTTCATAGACAATCTACAAAATTGGAAAAGTTTCTAGAACGCGCCAAAAATTGCGAAAATAACGATATTTTACCCAATTTGTCGCCAAAACCGCCAAATTTCTCACCAAGGTCAAGTAACCAGGACCTTCATATAATAACAATAGTTGCCTGCAAATGTAGTTTTCCGTCGGAGACTGGCAATATGGTATAAAGGTATTTAAGGTATTTGTAACAATACAATATACTTGTTGTTGCTAAGACTAAATGACTAAATATTCAGTTATTCAGTTATCCATACTCATTAGTGTATACTTAGAATAGACCTGAAACAAGAGGATGCATAATAAGAATTCCAACGAACTGAGTGAATTTAAAAGACAATTTGACGCGATGCATATTCTTTCCGTAATTTCCTCGAAATTTGAGGTCTGCATTTACTATAAAGTTGTTTTACTGCAGAATATAGATTTTGTGCTCTAAATCCAACAAATACTCGGATTTTGTCACTTGAACATGAGGAATTCTGTAAAATTTAATATGAAATATAATTTTATTGCATTTATTTTCACATTAAATAAACTTAATATGCAAACGGTGATAAATATTCGGATAGGAATTCGATTTTCAATATGCACACGCCCTTTTTGAGCATGACACAATCACGCTGTACTAAATATAATTTCATTTTTCTCCTACTTTCTATTAACTCCATGCTGTGAATATTCGTTTGAAAGTTTGAAAAAATCTCATTTCACACAAAATTGGCGACTTTTTGAAATTGTCGCCAAATGAAAAAAAAAAACCTCCTAATTGAGTATTAAAAGAAATGAAACGGAAAATGAAAATGTGATAACGAAAGAGCAATAATGAAAGAATAATAATTTAAATATGTAAAAAAAGTCGTATGCTGACTATATACAATTTGTTCAACTGCTTTACTAACGAAACATAATTTATGAGTCTTAGATTCTAACTTATTATATATTATTTCTATCTTAGAACCACGTTTTGGTTCAAACTTATGAAGACTTTTCAGTTAAACTTATCAACTAATCAATTCTTTTTAAAAACTTAGTTACACTAAGAGGCAGTGTAATATAACGTAGACGTAATGTCCTATTTTAATGATTTGTCCATTTTTCTGAGTTTCATAAGATTTGAACTCAAACAGACACCAATTACGGGACAACATTTTTCAGTTGCTCCTGTGCTATAAAACGATCACCGTAATCTAATTTATTACTAAGGATTCCCCTGCTGCTTATCATCTTATCAGAAGGAATATATAAATCCAAAACGTAAAACATGAATATATGTTCTCGTGATTAAGAATGGTGCGTTTCTTACATTTGTAGCTGCACATCGAGGTAGTATTCTGAAAAGTATCCCATCATGTCATTATATGATAAAAAATGATACGTTGAAGTAAAACTATTTGATATTTAGATAAATGCAACGCAGATTGCTGTTTCATATATATATATATCTAATGAAACATAAATAAGATTGCGTATAAATGATTAGTATATTTCCTTAAGTATATCTCTCATGGGGTTTTATAGAACAGGAAAATTTTCATGATGATGTATATCAGTAATTAAATCCCTGCAGCCCAGGAAAGTCCAATCTTGATATTTTAGAAAGAAATCACTCTCCATGTGGAAAAATAAAATTCCAACATCTTCAGCGCAGCTCATGATAACTATTAAACAACAGTGTTATTGTTTAATACTATTACTTCTAACCAAAAAAATTATTTTATTTTGTTGGTTAGAATCACTTATAAAGCATTTAGTGAACAGATAATAGCATAAATATTTAAATGCTTAATTTAACTTTTCATTATCACGTGTAAACTTTTCGTGTTAAAAAGTTAAAAATCACAATCACTTGTGGAAAGTTTCTCTTATTTTTTTCCTACTTCTAATAAAATTGAATCTAAACACTGTGCTAAACATGGTTTTGAAAATATAACTATACATATTTTGGATATAAAAACTAATACAGCTGATAGAATGTTCAAACTTCTATATTAAATCAAATTGCACTCTTTTTCCATATGGAATAAATCAATTATATCGTAATGGTAGTATTGTAAAAAATAATTTTGTAGATAATAAATATTCTATTTTTAATCACCCTTTTTTTTAATCCTCATTTAAATAATAGAAATTCGACCTAACTCAAAAGATTTAAAGAAGGTAAGGGGAGCTCCCCCATCATCGTGATTATAAAGCTGAGATTAAAAGTATGCATCATCAATTTAACAACACATTTCAATGGAAATTTATGAAATCATGGGTTTTTGCGGTTAAGAAAAAACAATTAAATAAAGTTTATGCCATTTTCTTAAAATTAAATCTATCTAATGAACATTTTAATCACATTTTCTATGATTTGCTCATTACTAAATCAAATTATTTAAAAGTAAAACTTAATCAATTTCATAATAATAATTGATCTAATTCATATTGTGTAATTTCTTTTAAACATCCTATTTATAATTCCATAAATTTTAGGAAATTATTTAATCAGTTTCATCATTTATTGCCTATTAAGGATTTGAATGTTACTGAGACTTTTAAATACAACAAGCCTATTGGAAGAACAATTTTTAACTACAATGAAATTTCACAATCTCTATCAATAGATAAAGATTCCTCAACAAATGTAGATAGTGAATGTATTTGTAGAGTTGACAATTATGCAAATTTTATAAATCCACCCTTGGGGCATATAGTTACTGGAGTTTCAGCCATAGTTAAAAACAAATTTTTAAGAACTATAATGTCATTTGGTACAAAATTCAGGTCACCTACTTGTAATAACTCTAATAAAGTCACCTAAGTCAATAAATCTTGACCTAGGTAAATATATTTATGGATTAGCTTCTAAATATGCTCAGTCTTTAGAGGAAATTAGTATGTGGAAATTTACTATTTTAAAATCTATTAAAAATTCCATTTGTAGTATTAATTTGTCTAGATCTATATATAATATGGATAATATAAAACACTCTATTAATGATTTCTATAGATCTTTTGTTATTACTTATGTTGATAAAGCCTCTAATAATTATGCTGTTATCTGTAAAAAATTCTATATACAATATCTGTTAGATTATTTAAAAAATAATAGTCCATTTAAACTTGATTCACGCTCCATCAACAGTATCAAATTGAAAATTATCACTATGTTTAGTGATTTAGATATTAATTATAAATTTTTGAAATTTCCATATATTGTGCTTATTCCTAAATTTCATAAAAATCCTATTAAATTTAAAACTGTAATTAGTGGTCTTAATTCTTACTCTACTACTGCGAGTAAATTATTACTAAATTTTTTAAATATACTAAATAATAATTTACGTTATTCTAATAATAACTGCGTTATTCTAAATGATAGTAAAGAATTAAAAAATAAATTAACATCAGTAGGTAAAATAATAGGATTTCAAACTTTTGATTTTAAAAATCTATTTAATAATATTAAGATCTCTGATCTTTATGATGTCATTTTAGCTTTATATAATACTTATATTACGAATCAATCTAATCTTACTATATTTACCAATTTTCCTAAACTTCTCCATATTGTTCTTTTCAATAATTATATATTTCAAGGTAAAAAATTATATTTACCAGTCTCAGGGGTTCCACAAGGTGGTTGTAGTAGCACTATGCTAGCTAATTTCTACCTATATCATTATGAAAAATCCATTACTTCAACAGATTATAAAATTTACAGATATGCTGATGATCTGATATTTTTAGTATTTACTGATAATTATGTCATAGATATAGATTTCTATCCGGATAATTTGGAATTAATACCAAATGAAACTACTATTAGTAATAATATTAATTATTTGGATTTAAATCTAATTATAAAACCTACTAGTGAGATAGTTACTAATTTATATGATAAAAAATATTTTTTTAATTCAATATTAATAAATTATTACCATTTAATTCCTGGAACTCGATTAAATTGTTTAGAAATATTATACTTAACCAACTTTTTAGAATTTATAGATTATCAGATAAAAAATTTCATGCTTTTCACATTAATAACCTAAAAATTACCAGTAAATTATATGAATATCCTGCATATTTAGTAAATGGTATAGTTAATAAGTTTCGATTAGCCTAAAATTCTTAAAAATCTCTCCTTAGTATCTTATTTTAGACATACATCTACATTCTCTTGTATATGCATTACAATGTATTTTCATCTTTTTATTTTGCAGCTTCTATTGTAGAATATCACATTTTACAGCCTTTACGCAGTACTGTTATTTATTACTCACAATTGGCAACAGTAGATTTCTTCTTTAAACCTTAGCGAATGGCAACATTGGTCTTGTCATTTATTGTTCGCTAGGGTTTCACATTTGAGGTGTATTTTCAGGTATTTCTGTTTCCTATCTATTTTTTCAATCTTTATTCTTGTCGTCCAAATAACATGAGTTTATAGATAAAATCTATCTCGTGTTTCAGAAACAAGCATTTTTGTGCTCATTTCGATTAAATATTTAGACTTGAAAACGAATTTTTTCGAAATGAACAATGCATAAGCCTAGAGCTTTTCCACGTGCAAGCTTTAATGCTTGGTATTTTTTGTATTCCTATTTTCGATCCCATACCATTGATATTTGTTGAGCATCTTTAGCTTGATGACTAGTATTATGCATTTTAATTTCCTCATTACGGTTGAATTTCTTTTTTATTTCTTTGTATTTTGCAGGCATATTTTAAGTTAGTTAGTGTATTAAGAGTTACTACTTCTATTCTATCATTGGATTTTTAATTTATATATATATATATATATATATATATATATATATATATATATATATATATATATATATAATGATAGTAACTGTTTGAAATTTCAATGATAGAACAGAGGGAAGTTGCAACTCAAAACTCCTAACTTTAAATAAAACCTACATAATAAAAATAAGTATAAATAGCGAATCATCAAGCAAATGGAAAAAAATACAAATTTAGAGTCAACAAGCTAAATATAATCAAGAAATATCAACGATATGGAATCAATAATAGAAAAACAAATAAATTCCAAGCAATAATGCTATACACGTAGACAAGGACTAGGCCTAAATAATTGAATTGTTTATTTAAAAAAAAACTCTTCGTTGGGTCCAAGAATTTAATTAAAATGAACACAAAATATGTATGTTTCTAAAGACATAGATAGATTATATCTATAAACTATTTCTACGTGGACAACACACATAAAGACAGAATAATTATAAAGGAAACAAGAATACCAGGAATATAAAACACTGAAAATGTGCTAACCACCGGAGCCGAAAATGAAGAGACCAGTGTTGCCAAACCCAAAATTGAAAAGTAGAGATCTACCGTTGCCAATCGTGTGAAACAAATAACGGTAATGGGAAAAGACAATAAAAAGTGATATTCTACAGTAAGAACTACAAAATAATGGGGCGTATAAGCAAAAACAGTGAGGCTAATATATAAGGGGATGTAATTAAAATGTAATGTCTAAACAAGAGAATGTTGATGTCTGGCCAATATAAGATACAAAGAAGAGAATTCAATAAAATTCAGCTAATCCAAACTTGTTAACAATACCACTAACTAAATATGCTGGATATTTGTATAATTTGTTGGTAATTTTTAGAGTATTTATATTTATAGCATGAAATTGTTTATCTGATAATCTATAATTTCTAAATATATATATATATATATATATATATATATATATATATGTGTGTGTATATATTATATATATATATATAATAGTTTGAAAGTCCAATGAAAGAAAAGTGAGAAGCTGCAACTCGAAAAACCGAACTTTCTAAAATACCCACAAAATAAAAGTATAAAACAGCAAATCTTCAATCAAATGGAAAGAAATACAAATTACGAGTCATCAAGTTAAAGAAAATCAACAAATTTCAATGGTATAGAAACGATAATAGAAAAACATAAAAAAATGAAGCAATATTGCTATACACGTGGACAAGGGCTAGGTCTTAAAAAATGGAATTGTTCACTTCTTCAAAACTCTTCTTCGGTTCCAAGTATTTTGACGAAGCAAACACAAAATATGTATGTTTCTGAAGAAATAGATAGATTATATCTATAAACTATTTCTATTTGGACAACATACATAAAGAAGGAAAAATAAAGGAAACATGAATACCTAGAAACAACACTGCATATGCCCAAAACAGTCGAACCCTGGAACCCTGAATGAAGAGACCAGTGTTGCCATTCGCAAAGGAAAAAGATTTATATATATATATATATATATATATATATATATATATATATATATATATATATATATATATATATATATATTCTTTTTTAACTATATCAATTGGATTTTTTCGGACCATTTCGAAAAAAACTGCCAGTTATTGTTATTTATTTATTTATTTAATTATTTTAGGATCCGCCAAATTTCAATAGATTAAAATGTTCTACTAGCCTGAGCTGTGTACCAAACTTCAGCTCTCTAGGGCGTAGGAAAAGATGTTAAAAATACCACCAAAGAAGCTGAAACGGACATACAACCACACATCAGTCATAACGAGTTAAATAAAAACTTTTAAAAGAAAATTGGATTTCTTTCCAGACCTTGATGAATCAAAATAAGGGGAAAAAATGTGTAAAAATAGTCTAGAGTGTACTCTAAATTGAAAAAATCATAATAAAACACTGAAAACCGAATCTGAATAGTATTCCATCTTGTCAACCGACCATGGCCTCTTCTGTCCCAAATTTTAAAAAACAGAAAATAATTTCAAAAGCGCATAAAAAAAATGATCTTAAAGACTCCACTTTCAAGCCTAAAATAAAATTACGTATCTACAATTGTATAATTTATGTATGTTTTTACACCCAACCTTGAATCAAATATAAAGCAGATATGAAGATAAAGATGCTTTGGCAGTATCCGGTTATACTGCTCTATAACAAGATTAGAAAAAATGCGGTAGGCATATCCAGAGATAATATGTATCAAATAGAGGAATTTAGATTCAAGAAGTGAAAGTTTTTACATGTAAATGTTCAAACTGAAAGCGTATTATCAAATCGCTTAACATCTAATTCCAGAATTAAGACGTCAGCTGTAATCTTGAGATGAGGAAAGTGAAATTATGAATTCCGGCTGAAGCTTTGCGTGAATTTTAAATTCTAAAGAATTGATCTCCATAACGTTGTTAGAATTTTAAAACGAAGCAATTTATTGGGATGTTTTTAGTTTGAGTGTACATAAAAATTCTTGGGATAATTTAGATAACTCATTTATAAAAACATCAAGAGTGTGAGGCTCCAGTCGATTTTCTCATGCATTATTCTATAAACTATTAACGTTCACTTTTATCTTCATCGGTATCAGAATGAGAAATACATAATACTTTTTATGAACTTTCACAAACTCAAACCCCAATTGGGGTTTACGACTTGGAGATATCTATTCTGCGGTTTTTGTATTACAACTAAATTGTGGTATTGGCAGACATATGCATTCAGGATATTGCTGTAGGTGGTAAGATGTTGGATTATGGTTTGGTATTTTTTATTGGTGAATAAGAAGGTATTTGATGCTTCTGATACTTGGATGTTGCTCATACTTGGCTATTGCTGAAGATTGTTGCTCATACATGGGGCTATTGCCGAAGGTTGGTGCTGATACTTAACTTTCGCTGAAGGTTGGTGCTGATACTTAACTTTCGCTGAAGCTTGGTGCTGATACTTAACTTTCGCTGAAGGTTGGTGCTGATACTTAACTTTCGCTGAAGGTTGGTGCTGATACATGGACCTCGAATTTAACGCGACCAGATAATTATCGTAAAAATAAATCCCACCGCATTAAATGTATTATTATAACGAATGGCTCGCATTGAATTAAATAATACTTATTTAAACTATTAATTTTGCGAAAACAAATTATGAATGCAATGCAAATTAATACCCAACTAATAAAGAAAGTTTCTGCGTATTCAAATGTATTTTACCTTTCAATGCATTTTTGTTTTCATATATTCTGTACCGTGTTCAACAACCAAATAAAACAACTACTTACTAGTTCTGCTCGAAAGTAGGACACTTTTATTAAAAAATTGCCAAATATGCATATACAAAACACAACGCCCTCCTATACATAATTCTCTGTGTAAATATTTGTCAGTTCACATTTATTAGTGTCAAGTAAAATCACATATTTTGTAATCAGAGTCTTGAGATTTCTCTCTATTCTCTCTCTCCCCATCCCTCTCTCTCTTTGTGTGTATATATATATATATATATATATAGGTGGTTTTAATATTTCGTAATTACTTGAATTGGTTATTATATCTTTCTAATATATACGTGGCTGAATCAGAACAGCAGTTGTGTAAGATTTTTATTGAGGTACGTAGTTCATGAATTTATAGTGTCACGAACACAGGGACGTACATCAATAACAGTTGAAAGCGCTCTGCGGTTAAGGCTTGAACGGAACACTGCAATCGGACTTTGGAATTTATTGGTGTAACAATAAATCCATGTGATTAACATGCTAATTGAAAAAGTTCAGTGCAATAGTCACTTTTTATTATGGCCATAATTATTATTAACCGCTATTTTTTGTGTAGTTTCCATTGATTGTTCTCCATATGTCTTGATCTTTAATCTTGAGCTAATTATTATTGCCTTTTCTAATTTTTGCCTTGTTTGCTTAATTATTTTATATATTTATATATATATATATTTATATATATATACCTTTTTAATTATGATTTTTGTATACTAATATTCCCCTCACTAATATCCAAATATCCATTATTCATTATAGTGATAAGTTACCTTCTATTTTTATCCTTAGTCTTGGTCTATAGTTACTTGTTTGTAACAGATATGCTAGAGATGGGTTTTGTTGTACTTACCGTAGTTTATGTATATATATATAGGTTGTTCTGGAAATTTTCATTACTTTCACTAAGCTATTCGACAAATGAGAATTTATTTTGTCACATACTTTTCTCTCGCCAAATTTTAATTTGGCGTTCTATTAACAAATTTTTTTTTTTTGCTTTATAAAATCTCAAATTTCATAGATCATTGTTTTGGGAAAGATAAATAATATAGGAGTATACATTACAAATAATATATCACGATTTTTGATTTTGACATTGGCAGAATTCATAATCGCCAACATTTTCGCCAAATCTTTTTTTTTTTAATCTCGAATAAGTGAATAAAATCCCCCATTGGCGGAAAATTACTCTAAAGGGGTTCTTATTAAAAAACAAAATTCAGCACAATAACTGTGTCCGCATTTGGTCATATCCCCCCCCCCCCTTCCTTTTCGAGAACTAAGATCCGATTATTATTTGAAATAAGTTGTTCTCAATCTTATTCAAAAGCATTCTTTCAATTAATTAAATATATGAACCAGTCTGCAATTTACAAAGTATTAAATTTTATTTGCAAATATTTAATTTATTGCAGAATAATATGTGAAATATCAAATTTTTTTTATTATTGTTATGAAGTAACTTCAGGTAACTGCTTTTAATGTCATCTATATGCTGAATCATTACTATACGGTGAATCTAACAGATATATATTTATAAAACAGAGCTATTACATTATACTGTGTAAACAATTATGTAAGTTACAAAGTTACGTTTAAGTAACTTAGGCAGCAATTTTATTTTACATATTGTATACTCACTGAAAAATGTGTATAGAAAGATCTGATATAAAGTAAGACGCTCAATAGTAGTTTAATGGTATGTTTTTTTGCAAGTATATTTTTCAATTTTGTTCTATCTACTTAAAAGCGTTTTGAAAGCATTAGTTTTAATTATACAAAATATTCTATTTAAATTGCAAAATAATAAATAAAAATGAACATTTATAAGTATTTGTTATTATAAGTACTTGTAATTCAAATTTTAAATAATTTTACTTGCTGACATCTGCATGATGCATTGACAGATGAAGTGAATGCAAATACACTAAATCTCAAACACACTAAAAAGTGCTCTATAAAATAATAATATGATACTATAACATTTCTGTAAAATACAGCAAAACTATGCATTCATAAATAAGTTATATACGAAAGTTATATACTGCAGTTATAATTAAATTCTTATATACTAATACCTGTTGAGCCCAACTATTATACATATTCTCGTGTACACTAGGAAAAATAATAACTTAAATACTTTACTTTCTATAAATAAAATAAAATAAAATAAAATAAAATATACAGTCAAACATCAATTATAAAATCATACAATTCGACAGTATTCGCTAACGGACTAGCTATGCCGCTTATTCCATCATCATTACTGGGACAAAAAAATCGGAATTTTTGCTGTTAAGTAAATTAATGTAGTCGCATCAAAAGCATTCCGAAAAGTCTAACATGCATTTCGGAATAGAATTTTTATTCAATAGTTAACAAAATGACTTGAATCCTCTAATGTTAAGTTGTTCCAAGAAATAATATATAAAGTATTGTGCTTTTGGAACAGAAACTTTATTAATAGTTGATAAAAAAATTAAATCAGCTAATGTTAAATTGTCTCAAAGGATAGAGTAGAGCGTAGGAATGAACATTATCCGTTTTGAAACTGTTTTATACTTTAAGTGTATAATTAAATAAGTTATAAGAAAAACTGCAACGGAATTTTTTAACTCTTTTTCGAGTTTAAAATAAAATATGAAAATTTTAGTGATGAATGAAAGGTTAATTGAAGCATACCACTTTATTTTTACAGAATTTTTTATCCGTATATTCAAACCTCTATAAAATTTCGTTGAATTCGGAATGAATTATTTGAGAAACTTAAATCTAATTATTTTATTTTGTGTTCGTCTGTACATATAGTGATGAATATCAAAAAAAGTTAATAAAAAAATTATAATATGAAATGATACAATATTAAAAAAATCTAATCTTTACGATTTTTTTTTTTGGTATTTTCTTGCAGAAGTGTTGTATTATTTTAAATTTTAATTTACAAAATTAAATGAATTTGAATAACGTGGAATACATTTAAAAGATAACCTAAATTACTTCACCATTCAAAAATTTATCCTGTCTTTAAAAAATATAATACTTGTGAAGGACGTTTTGGTATAAGTATCACTATAGAATTTTAACTTTATATGCAAATCTATAATTTAAAAAATATATATGTAACTGCTCTCTTTTAGTAACCAATTTATGAAAACTTAAAATTTGGTAGTATTATGACAACATCAGTGATAATTTTAAATTCAGTGTAAATCTAAAATGTTAGGAATAAAACTGTGATATTTTCATGTAAAACATTTATAAAAATTTAAAATGTAGCCATCTTATGCTAAAATAAATAAAAAAAATAGTATTAATATTTTTTTAAACAGATACATGGCCATAACATTTTCATCCTGTTGCAACAATCCATTGCACACGATTGGATATATTTGAAGGTTAGACAACTACACAAAAATTATCTGTAGTGTGGACCAACTCGATTTTCTCATAAGCAGCTCTTTTCTTCTTTTTTTTTTGTCAAATTTTGCAAGAAAAGTTTTGAAAAATATCTAATGTTGGTCCAAAGGATCACAATTATAGCATGTCAGCCGTCATTTAAAAAGGATTGAAAAAATATTTCAATTGATACTAATTTGACAATGTTGACCCCCTCCCCTTGGGGGGAAGCAAATGACGTCACGAGCACAAAAATTGTATCGCGGCTATTTTTCACTACAATGATTAAAACTGCTAAGTTACGTGAGTCATAAATAACTCCTTTTATTCATAATTATATCAAATTTTTATCCTATGTTACTATGTTAAAAAAATATAAAATGTCGAAGTTTTCACTTGAATTTAAAAAAATTCAAGTTATAAATTTTTCGTTAACAAATCCGAATAGAAAGTTTCGTGAAAATCTATTGATCTTTGTGGCAGCCATTGTGTGCACAAGAAAGCGACTACAAACAGACGAAAGACACACAGACGAGCAACACTCTCAAAATAGTCTAAACGTGTTCAGGAGATTTTAAAATATAAATTGACATCGAGAACTCGAAATCGAAAATCTTTATTTTAATTACTTTATACTATATTCTATAGTATGAGAAATTAAGAAATATATATAATGTTTCGGCAGCGGCTTCAGAGCGATGGAGCCAAAATGGTTTTACGTGAATAAAATATTTCTTTGTAGATGGTTTGTCTGTCTTAGGCATTTTCCAAACAGTTTAAGATATTAAAATACTGAAATTGGAATCACCTTTACAAAATTGTTCAATATCTAAAAATATCGAAATTAGAATAGCTATATTTAAAAAATTAAGACCCTGATTCAAAATACAATTATAAATACTTTTAGGACTTTCAAAAGACTACAAATTACCTCTTATAGCTCGTAGCACTTTTATTTTTGAGGTATAAGCATTACAAACTTTAAAAACGGAACATTTTCAATCTTCTTAAACTTGAGAAGACGATTCCAATAAAACTATAACAGCTTTCAAAAAACAAATTATTAATATAGAAACTAAATTTCCTACGGAACATATTTGTCGCTTATTGTTTATATCTATATTTTATAATTTAAAAGATATTCCAACTGAAAGTAAGTAAAATGAGGCAAAACCTCGCCTGGACAAAAATTATTTCAGTTTTTTCGAAAATAAAGTTCAAAATATTAGAATTATTTGTATATATTCATAAATAGAACTTTAATTCCAACAAAATAAGTAATATTGTATACATTTTTATCTATTAGGTTCCGAGATATAAGCGTCGAAAGTGTCGTAATGCTCCGATTTCAGCAAGAGATGCCTCAACCGTAAATATTATTCATATCAAAAGAACCAGATGACTTTCAATGTTAAAAATATCATTAATTCTCGTTAACTTATTTTATACAGTTAATCTTATTTTGTACAGTTTTATACAGTTTCAAAAACTGATAAAACACGATAAGAATAATAGATTGTGCTTATTAAATTATCAAAAATCGATATTATTCTAGTTTGACAAAAATAAATAAGTAAATCGTATATTACCCCATACAACGTATTATCTTGCTTTATTAAAAAATAAAGAATACTAAATCAAACAATTAATTTCCTAAGCAACTCAAAATTTCAGAAGACCAATTGTTGTCTGCTTAATATTAATCACAATGAAGAGAACAAACAGTATTTTATTATTATATTGATAACTTCGAAAGCCAGTATCATGGATAAAGTTACTGCTGTAAACAAACTATAATCATACCAGTATTAAAAATGACTTGAAAGAAGTGTGATATTACATGCACAAACCTACAGACTGGAACAATTTCAGTTTGATTAAGATTTAACTATAATTAAGTATATAACTATTTCCAGTTTTATAATTATTTTCTTCCCTGATAAGCATAGCACGATTTAAATGTACATAGTTATGAATCCATGCATTGTAGAAACTGATGGTGTTACCTGTTTTCTAGGAATAATAACAGAGGTTCAAATTAGAAGAAATGCATTTGTTGTGTGGTTACGTCCCATTTAAATAAGTGAACAAAAAGGTCAAGAAGTAAAATTGAGTAAACTAAAAGGACTTACCTTGAGGTCTATATGGTAAAATTCTAGGTTGTCTCGCCATTAACCAAGGATACGAAGGATAATCTCTATTGACCAGATACGAAGCTAAAGGATATTGTCCTGTACAATGTCCTAGGGGCATAGGGGAACCATAATGAGACATCACAGATGGATAACTTAATGCACTAGGCGCCGAATGTCCACTCATGGCTAGTTCGTTTCTATAGTCTGACATTTTGGGACTGGATAATATTCTCTGAGGTCCATAATGTCCGTAAGATGAATAAAAGTCTTCATTCCTGTAATAAGGGGGCGTACTAGGTGCGGATATTTTGTGGTGAACATGTGCTGGTGGTGGTGTAACAGTGGTGATCTCGCCGTCGGAGCAGGGTCCATCGCTGTCCGGTTGTGGGAGTTTGGAGCTGGGGAGTCCTACGATAGACTCGATGGAGAAACCGAGCTTGGGTTTACCGGAGCTTGCTGGTGAGCGATGTGGAGGCAACGCGGCTACCGGAGCGACGGGCATCATGCTGAGCTTCAAATCGCCACGCATCAGCAATCCGGAGATGTTCACGAAATGTTCAACAGCAATATGGCTAAATGTCTCCCTCGGATAGAAGGAAAATCAATTGGCACTTGAATCAGAATTTCAATGTGTTTTCTCCAGACGTCTTTCTGAAGAAATTATGTCAAAAATCTATCTAGTAATTAATTACAAGGCGATCGGGTCTGCAATAGCCATGCAATTGGAACCGAAATTGCAAGAAGGGGGATTTTCTGTTAGAATTATTCCATAAAAACCGAAGCACATGGGGGAGTTGTGGAACAGCAAAAATATAAGTGCAAGCAGGTTATTTCTGAAAATTCGAGAAATGCAATCAAAACAAATCCTTGTTGTTTTCTTCTTGTCCTGGTCTAGTTACCTTTCTTTTCAGGCGAAAATGAAACCAAAATCCTTCAATTCTAATTCTTTAGAATTTTGTTGAAATTTAATAGATTTCATATATTTCACCCTTTCTTACTTTCTTTAAGCTCAGAAACTCAAAATCATTTATTACATTCAAACTGATTGCAAACATCTTCAACAAGTATCAAAGATTCGATTCAAATATCTGTGAAAATGGCTACGTTCGAAATCTTTCAGTTTCTTAATTCAAAATTAAGAAATCATTGATACTCTTGAGTAAAAATAATTCAGTATAAAATATATAGTAACATTGCCGATTTTAAAGTTTCCAAATATTATAAAGTTTCAACTTTTTACATATCCCTCATATATTAAATACATCCACTAAGACAGCTTTAGATCAGTCATAGTTTTTGCTATCAAATCATGAGCTCATTAAGTAGCAATCAATTCAGAAATCCCAAGAGAAAATAAACCTCATGCTTTCGCGGGACGTTAAACAAACAGTCCGTCCGCGGTACACACTCAGAAGGGAATAAGTTGTTCGCCAAGTTGATCTCAACTTCCGTACGCAGGCGCCGAAGTTGTAACTGCTTTTGTGGGAAAACGATTGGCAAACGCACGAAGCAGCAACAAGTGCACTGGAGAAAACTCAACTCTAGTTTCGGATTAGGTTCAGTGATATGTGTGGTGCCATCTAGTGGATGATGTGGGAATTTGGTTGAGTAGTGCATCTTTGAGTTTAATATATGTAGAAATGGAAGAACAGCATTTATCAGTCGTCAAAATAAATAAATAGTATAAGATGAAATACATCGAGTATAGAAATGAGTTAAATTTTATTTCAAAGCTTAGAGACGCAGTTATATGGCAAATAAGTGTAAAATAATTTGCTATTTTCCAACAAAAAGCGTTCCTGTTTTGTAGATTAAGTGATTTTAATTACTTCTCTATTTTTATTGTAATAATCGCAATTACTATAATAATAGCAATACTAATAATTTATTTGTATACGTTATTGGAAATTTCGTATTCAAATTCACTATTTGATCAATTCTTTCTTTCAAATTTGTAGTGAATGTTCTTTACTTTAGTGCTGGTATGAGTGTAACAACATCCATGTTTTCAGTTCTTTAGTCCAGTTGCTATTGAGATAATAAGGAACAAAATAGTTAAAATTCTATTAGAAGTATCACTAATAATACAATTTTATTTTTTGAAAGTGAATTTGAAGCAAATAACATCGATTTGTCTAGCAGCGGACATTATTCTCGTGTACATGTTATACACACACACACAGATGATCAATGCTATCAATGCGATTAATCGGTTATTATTAAAAATAACAGGCTGTTATTACTACTAACCAAATAAACCGGTTAAAGTGAATAATTTACGAGAATTTATGACATGAACTGGTTGTTATTAATAATTACTAATGAAGTTTGGTCAATATAATAATTTTCAACGCGTTTAACTTGAGATTTCCATTTATTGTATTTGTAATGTAATTTGTTTTCAATTTTTAGTCGCCTTAAGGTGTTTGCGTGTATTGTAGTTTGTTTGTTGTAATAAGTAATGAATGTATCTTATAAATAACAGTAATCATTATTTAAAAGAAAAATTAAATTGACCAAATTTCATTGCTAGCTAAACTGTTAATGTATGTATTATCTTACACTTCTTATCGCATAACATAAAAATTACGTTAGAGTTGAGGTTTCAATAAATTATGCTTAATTAATTACAATGACCAAACTTCATTGGTATTAATATTTACTGGTAAATATGGTTAATATGCAATATTTATCACATTTACCAAAAGACTTGGTTATTATTAATACTAACCGAAATTTTTACTTTAACCGTAATATATATATATATATATATATATATATAATTATAATAATAATATATAATTAAAATAAAAGCCAGAATAGAGTCAAAAAGTCAAAAACACCTAAAAGATTAATGCTGATAACATCCTAACATCATTGGCGCTGACAGTTCGATGTAGTTCGATGCATTTGCATAACTCTAAAATCGACATGGGTGCATTTTTTTTCATCAGAGTGGATTTATTAACAAAGTAAAATATGTGGCATTCTTATTTCATTAAATATTTAATAATAAATAGTTTTTCATAACTAAAAAACATATTTTGTTAAATTTTCGAGATGGCATGGAGTAATGTCTACCGTCCATAATAATGCCTAGAGGGCGATAACACATTAAATCGTGATATAACAGTCAATACACTGAAAATAGGATGCAACATCCAGGTTTGTTACGTTATATTAAACATTCATTTTGAAAACAATGAATTTTTGGAGGGATGCAGTTTTTTTGAGTATCTACAATAGACTCGATTTTGTTACGACTTGGGAGTAAGAAAGTAAATTATCGGAAATGATGGCGAAAAAATTAAGTATGAATTTAACAAATTCTGAAACTTTATTTCATAAATAATTTTTTTCTAAGTTCTACATTGGGTCTTTTCTTGTCATAAACTACTAGTACCGGTATAATGTAAAAGAAAATACTCTAATTACATTACATTATTCCCAAAAAATTTTCTTTCAAATCTTAGATTTAATTGCCTCATCATAAAAAGTGCTGTTTTCTAATTTTTAACCGTACGGTCTGCATTTGACTCAATTTTTAGCTAGTTTTATGTTTTTATTACTAATATTTACTCTACTTTTTCCCGTAATGGAATTTCCATCCCATTTTCTTTAAATCGTGCTTTTCGTATAAAGATTTATCACTCTCTTGATGACAGTTTAAAAGTATCTGATTTCATGACAATTTAAAACTACTTAGGTAACAGTGTCCATTATTAAAAATCTGATGTGGGCAACACATGACTTTCCTTATATAATGTAATGAATTTACTACTTTTACAGTAAAAAAATAGGTTTTTCTTATAGTAGATACTAATATTCTTTCCAAGATATTGAATTTTTGACAATTAGTCGTCATTTTCATTGATTTAGCTTCATCTTTATCCAATTGGCGAGATTTTCGTTAATTTGGCAACATTTCAAAAAAGCAATTTTTGGCGGAATGTCGCCAAGTTGGCGACATTCCGCCAAATTCGTCACCAAAATCTCGCCAAGCGTTATGCACTAAGAAAAAAGTTATTCTTACAGCAGATAAATGACTAATGGCGTTCAAATACAAAATTATTACTCAAAGTTTCTTTTTTCATGAATGGAACGAGCTAGATCCACGAGAATGACGTCACTCAATTTATCGCATGGTATTACATATGAAAAGTGAACATGTTTCTCAATAGGAATTTTTTTTTTATGTGACTTTTTCATAATTTTTTTGAAAAATGCACAATATCTCGAGAACGGTTCATGTTAGCGTTCTAAAATTTATGCCAATCGATTTCTAATGAAAAATTACATAAGAAATGTCTATTTGCGTAACTTTATTAGCGGTTTTGATTTTTTGACGATTTTTTCAAAATTTCATTCGAAAATTTAGGGGGGTTCTGAACATTCGATTACGTATAAAAACAATAGGCTTCCAGTGTTTACGGATTGTGATTTTTGTTCCAAATTTGGTTCGAATCGGTCCATTCGTTCGTCAGTTATCGTCTCCACAGTCTCACTGACACACACACACACACACACACACACACACAGACATCACTACAAAAATGTTTGATTCGTGATCAGGGATGCTTGAAACGTGCTCTCCCGTCGAAAACTCGAATTCGAATTTTCGACCCCGTCACAATACCTTCCTTATACATTATGTATATAAGGAAAGTAAAAATGCAAGTTTCTATTCTGCCTTTGATAAAGTTGGAAATATTACTATAAATGTTTTGTATTATTTACAACCGTTTAATAATTTTGCAAGGCTTTTATTTTTTTCTCAGTAATAGAACATGAGGGCTAACAACTCAAAGTAGAAACACATGCCAATCCATCAATCGAAGGATTGGTCCAATCCATCACATCGATGGAGTGGTTCTTAACGTATAGACTAATACAGATTTGCAAATTGAAGTTCCTGGCCAAAGAGGTCCCCTTAAGGGTGAAACCGTACGTAGACTTCCCAATTACGTTCATTATTTAGCTCGAACAATGCAGACAATACGTACTCGACGCAGTGTAGGGGAAAAAAATCTGATGTGGGCAGCACATGACTTTCCCTGCAGACTTATATTAACGTTCTCTTTATTTTAATTAAATTTATTTCACTTTTTATTCAATTTTCGTTCTTATTCCGTAACCGGCCTTATTACTTTCCCTGCAATACATGGTAATGTGTAGGGAAAGTATTGGAATCATGTCGAAAATCGCTACTCGAGTTTTCGACGGATCTACACGTTTCGAGAACTCTAGAATACGAAAAAACTATTTTTAGCGTGACGTCTGTGTGTGTGTCTGTGTGTCTGTCTGTGTGTCTGTCTGTCTGTCTGTGCAGAATATTTATCCACTCTAATTAAAAAAACTAATTGACCGAATTTCATAAAATTTGGTAGGTAAGTCACTTGTGCACGAATCTGGTGCTGATTAGTTTTGGGTACCACTCGGCTTAAAAGAACCCGCCTTTTTTTGCGAAATGGCCCGCAAAAGCTTGTATCCACTCTAACTGAAAAACTAATGGACTGAATTTCACAAAATTTGGTAGATAAGTGGCTTGTAGGCCACCCTGGTGCTGAATAGATTTTGGTATGATTCGAAAAAAAAAAAATAACCTGCCTTTTTTTGCAAAATGGCCCGCAAAAATCATCAAAATCTAAACTTAAGAACTACGTATGCTCAAATATAGCCATTAAATGCTTGTTTAATACGTAATATTTAGCGAAGAAATGAATAAGACCAACCCCATTACACTAGGACTAGCCGTTCTCGAGATATTTTAGTTTTTCGTATTTTTCCTACACCATTTTTTAAAATAAGTCCAGTTTTCAAATGAGAACGAAAATTGAATTAAAAGTGATTTAAATTGAATTAAAATAAGGAGAACGTGAATATAAATCTGCAGGGAAAGTCATGTGCTGCCCACATCAGATTTTTTTCAAAGGTGGCGTAGAGAAAGTACAAAAAACTAAAATATCTCGAGAACGGCTAGTCCTAGCGTAATGAGATTGGTCTCATTCTTTTCGTCGTTAAAAATTACGTATTAAACGAGCATTTAATGGATATATTTGAGTATACCTAGTTCTTTAGTTTAGATTTTGACGATTTCTGCGGGCCATTTTGCAAAAAAAGGCAGGTTAGTTTCTTCCGAATAGTACCAAAATCTAATCAGCACCAGGGTAACCCACAAGTGACTCATCTACCGAATTTTGTGAAATTCGGTCCATTAGTTTTTCAGTTAGAGTGGATACAAGCTTTTGCGGGCCATTTCGCAAAAAAAGGCGGGTTCTTTTATCCCGAATCGTACCCAAAACTAATCAGCACCAAACTCTCTCACAAGTAACTTACCTACTAAATTTACCTACTAAAACGTGTAGATCCGTCGAAAACTCGAGTTGCGATTTTCGACATGATTCCAATACTTTCCCTATACGTTACCATGTATTGCAGGGAAAGTAAAAAAAAAGTTTTCTCTGTAAATAAATGATTTATACTTGGGTTGATTCTGCAGTTCTAAGATTGAACTGGATCGGAATATTTTGGATCTTCTTTGATTTTTATGCGCATGACAGCTACTTTGACCGAGATAAACATCTTAATGTAGATTCCGGACCACTATTACTATGAACATACTCAGAGCTATGTATAGTGTTTTGAATCCACTATGAACAAGCCTAGAACATACTCTGGGCTCACCATCTATAGTAAAAGTTTACCAGCAATTGCCATTAGCAGTTTTAAGTATAAAGTGAAAGTTTATCTGTATTCATATACGGATATGGAAGTATTTTTTCATTATTCGAAGTAATTATTTTAAATCTAGTTTTTGTTAATTACTGTATTGCACCTGTTGCCAGTCTCTTCTTACTGTAGTTTATCTTAGCGACTTGAATGGACTTACTGGCCCCTAGACCGCAATGTAACAAAATTTTGTGTTCTGTGTTTATGTTGTGTATTTCTGTCTGTTGTTCTGCTCGTTAGTATTGTCTTCTTTATTATATTAATGAATTTGAATGTTAATTGCTAGGTATGCTTTTAGCGCTAATGCGAAATGCCGCTGAGGATTTATAAAATTTCGGTACTATTTTGAACGGAAAATTAGAACAATTATTACTTTCCTTATATACATAATGTATAAGGAAAGTATTGTGACTGGGTCGAAAATTCGAATTCGAGTTTTCGACGGGAAAGCACGTTTCAAGCATCCCTGATCACGAATCAAACATTTTTGAAGTGATGTCTGTGTGTGTGTGTATGTGTGTGTGTGTGTGTGTGAAAGTATGTGTGTGTGTGTGTGTGTCAGTGGGTCTGTGGAGACGATAACTGACGAACGAACGAACCGATTCGACCAAATTTGGTACAAAAATCACAATCCGTAAACACTGGAAACCTATTGTTTTTATACGCAATCGAATGTTCAGAACCCCCCAAAATTTTCGAATGAAGTTTTGAAAAAATCGTCAAAAAATCAAAACCACTAATAAAGTTACGCAAATAGACATTTCTTATGTAATTTTTCATTAGAAAACGATTGACATAAATTTTAGAACGCTAACATGAACCGTTCTCGAGATATTGCACATTTTTCAAAAAAATTATCAAAAAGTCATATAAAATAAAAAAAAAATATTTACTATTGAGAAATATGTTCACTTCTCATATGTAATACCATGCGATAAATTGGGTGACATTATTCTCGTGGATCTAGCTTGTTCCATTCAAGAAAAAAGAAACTTTGAGTAATACTTTTGTATTTGAACGCCATTAGTCATTTATCTGCTGTAAGAATAACTTATTTCTTCGTCCATAACGCTTGGCGAGATTTTGGCGACAAATTTGGCGGAATGTTGCCAACTTGGCGACTTTATGAAATGTCGCCAAATTAACGAAAATCTCGCCAAATGGATAAAAATGACGCCAAATCAATGAAAATGACAACCAATTGTCGAAAATTCAATATCTTGGAAATAATTTTAGTATCTACTATAAGAAAAACCTATTTTTTTTACTGTAAAAGTAGTAAATTCATTACATTATATAAGGAAAGTCATGTGTTGCCCACATCAGATTTTTTTTAAGATGAAGTTACTTATAAGATAAAATCTATTTGGTAATGTTTGAAGTTATAGAATTAAGAATGTGTGATATAAGTGTACTTAATAATAATTAGTACTGTATTCAGCTCATGTTGTACCACCATAATTCATTACCACCATGATTCAGATGAATAGAAAAGTTAGTATTGGGTCATCCCAATGTAAAAATTTATAATGTAAATATTTAAAACATGGAGTTAGAAAGAGTTGCTTCCTCCATTAATTTGAAATTCATGTTTTAAACAATTAAATTAATGCAAACTTCGTTTATAGATAGATTAGTCGGAGCTGAATCGTATTACCCAGGAAGTTCGAGAGAACTTGGGAAGCTTAAATTCAATGAGTTATGTTATGATGGTATAGTGTGTATGTTTTGATAGGGTGTCATATAAGAAATAGAAATATTGAATGGAATGAATATATGGCCCGAATATGTCTGTGAATATTAGAAAGGGGTGAGAGAGTCAACGGGAGTTCATGCGCGCTGGTCCCTGTTTCCAATGCATGGCTGTGGTGTACTTTTACGGGCGTAGAACACGAAGCGCGCGGGTTTTCCTGGCTTTCCTTCACTTTACTGGAACTATCCCTTGATTGAAGTCTTCAACTTGTATTGCCGATTGCAACTTATTTTATGCATAAAATTTTGAAGTCAGGGGACAAGGACTTATAATTTAATTAAATCGTGCATGCATATGGCACATAACCGGTATTTAATATACCAGTAACATAAGTGATTTCAGTGTATCACATTTATTAATCTATGGCTACCCATAATAATATGTCCATGGAGTATATCTTAGTATTTATATTTATATAATTGACATTGACAGTTGGACTGTTTAACATATATTATTTCACTATTTTTATTTATATCTATTGCTTTGGTAATTGATTTGGAGGAAAGGGATATTTCCATTACAGACCATCCCTAAGACCATATTTGCATCGAAAATTTGCATTTAATTTTAATTTATTTTAATTAAAACCATAATTTACTTATAAAGAATAAAGAAAACTTAGAATAAATGTAAATTTGTCCTAATTTGCTTTTGTTCATAAAACGTTGAAAATAAGAAGAAATGAGGCCTCCCGCAGAATTCCTTTTTTTTTTTCGTTTAACATATGCAAAGTGTGAAAAATTACTACATTAATAAAGCATAAATGTCAATGTTACAGCAGAGATTTTGCTGACCTCACGTGCGTTCAGATTTCTTTTCAAGAGAAAGGCGACTTCGCTTGCCAAATAATCATAGTAAAAGATTAATTCTATCAAAATCGCATGTGCAGTATTTCTTGTGTTAAGAGAAAAATATACAATTCTTATTAATTTTAATTAAATTAATTTGAAAATAACAATTCACCTTTAAAGAATAAATAAAACATGGAAAAATATAATTGTGTTCTAATTATTCTCAAAGCGCTGAGAAAAAAAAAAGGGTGCTGAATATATTATTTCGTTTAAAAAGTGCAATATGTAAAAACGGTTTTAAATTGACAAAGCATAAATAGTCAATGTCACAGCAAATTATTCGGAATGCCGACCACCAATATCAATGTCCAATATCATTAATCCATCTCATTAGTGTCTGCGGTTACTACAATCTGTTACTGCTATTGTTTGAAAATAACTATTGTTTGAAAATTGTGAAATACAAATAATGGTCTGCATCTCCTATAAATAGATGTATGTGCTCGTGATTTAGGAATTTAGGAAAATATACTATTAAGATGTTTCTTGGATTCGAAAATTTGGGTTTCCAATAAGAAACCATAAGATTTTTCACCACATTTCTTTTCAATAAAGAAATCGCAAGCATTTTTTTTTACTTTCCTTATATACATAATGTATAAGGAAAGTATTGTGACAGGGTCGAAAATTCGAATTCGAGTTTTCGACGGGAGAGCAAGTTTCAAGCATCCCTGATCACGAATCAAACATTTTTGAAGTGATGTCTGTGTGTGTATGTGTGTGTGTGTGTGTGTGTGTGTGTGTGTCAGTGAGTCTGTGGAGACGATAACTGACGAACGAATGGACCGATTCGAACGAAATTTGATACAAGAATCACAATCCGTAAACATTAGAAGCCTATTGTTTTTATACATAATCGAGTGTTCAGAACCCCCCCCCCCCCTATAATTTCGAATAAATATTTGAAAAAGTCGTCAAAAAATCCAAACTACTAATAAAGTTACGCAAATAGACATTTCTTATATAATTTGGTTCAAGTACTACTCATATTCCTGATTTCATGCCAAATCTGGGGGCCATTTCTGGGAGCGGCTAGACGTGACCTATGACATTGCGACTTGGGGGCTCAAATGAGAATATGGATCCAAGTGGCTAGTTGAACAATGCGGGAAGGAAGGGTCGAAGATTAGGTGGGAGTGATTTCTTCTAAATGTCATGTATTAAAATTAAGTAGCTCAGCTGACATAAAGGGGGTATTAACTAATTTCATTTGGACGTTATAGGACATCGTTTTTGCTTTCCATGAAATGAATAATCTATAGAAACGAAATAAAACATTTTTTAAAGTAACGTCTCTCTCTGTGTGTGTGTGTTTGTGTGTGTGTTTGTGTGTGTGTGTGTGGGGGGGGGGGGCACACTCGCATAAATTGAAAATCTGTTTGTGTTTGTGTGTGGGGGGGGCGCGCATAAATTGAAAATCTGTTTATTTGTGTGTTTGCGTTTGTGTGTGGGGGGGGAGGGGGCGCGCGCGTATAAATTGAAAATCTGTTTATTTATGTGTTTGTGTGGGGGGGGGGGGCGGTGCGCGGGCGCGTTATAGGCCATTGTTTTTTCTTTCAATGCAATGAATGGTAATCTATAGAAACGAAAAAAACATTTTTAAAGTAACGTCTTTCTTTCTCTGTGTGTGTGTATGAGCGCGTTTGTACTTGTTTGTGTTTGTGTGCGTTTGTGTGTGTGAGTGTGAGCACGTTTGTATTTGTGTGCGTTTGTGTTTGTGTGTGTGGGGGGGGGGAGGCGAGCGCATAAATTGAAAATCTGTTTATTTGTGTGTGGGGGCGGCGTCTGTGTGTGTGTGTGTGTGTGTGTGTGTGTGTGTGTGCGCGCGCGCGCGTGCAATATAGATCATCGTTTTTGCTTTCCATGCAATGAATGGTAATCTATGGAAACGAAAAAAAACATTTTTTAAAGAAACGTCTCTCTCTCTCTCTCTCTCTCTGCGTATGTGTGTGTGTGTGTGTGATTGAAAATCCGTTTATTTGCGTGTTTGTGTTTGTGTGTGGAGGGGGCGTTATAGACCATTGTTTTTGCTTTCCGCGATTATTGGATTCGGGGATTAGTGTTATTTTGACAAAGATTTTAGAAATTCATGTGTTGCAGAGTGTATTACTATTTTCAATTTACTGTGTCATCTGTTTTATTTTGGCAAAGATTTGCAGGATATTACCTGTACTATGTGCAATATATGAGTTTCAACAATTTTTGTCAAAATAAAACAGTGACGTAATAAATTGAAAATATCAATTGACCGGTGGCCGGTTTCATGTGGGAAAGTTGTGAAAACGCAGTTCTCTTTTTGTCCCCTAATGCCCCACACACACATGCAAGACCAGGAAGTGAAAATTCCTCCTTTACTTCTATCGTAAATCTCCGTCAAAGAAAGGCAGTTATTTTCTAACCAGGAAAAATTCAAGAAATTAGATATCGGAAAGAAAGATTTGTAATCATTGAAACTACTGTTTCCATTTCTTTATTGGCTGTGATATTCATTTCATAATACACTTCTTTCCAAATGCAGTTACATTTTATTAAAAAACTCTTAAACATTGTTTCTTTATTTTAAATTTATAACGATCGTTTAAAAACCCCAGTCTAAGAAAAAGTCCTTAACATCAAAAATGAAAATTAAATTTCTGAGGTATTTATATACCAAATTTGGTCCATTAGTTTTTAACTAGAATGGATAAAGGCAGTATTTGCCGGCCATTTCGCAAAGAAAGCAGATTCTTTTATTACGAATCGTACTAAAATCTAACGAACATCAGGGTTTCCCACAAAAAACTTACCTACCAAATTTTAGGAAATTCGGTCCATTAGTTTTTCAGTTAGAGTGGATACAATATCCTCACAGACACACAGACACACCCTTACACACACAGAGGTCTCCCTAAAAATAGTTTTTTCGTGTTTTAGACGTCCCAAAATGTGTAGATCCTTCGAAAATTCGAGTTCCAATCTTCGGCACGATTCCAATACTTTGAATACACACACACACACACACACATATATTATCTGTGTATCTAAATTCCGTGCCTACGCAATTACAATAGTTGTGATTTTAAATGATCCTTAAACTTTTATTATTTCTACAACGAAGCCTAATTTTGACTTATGGAGAATGCAAATATCTCAAGCGATTGTAAGGTGAGTTATATAGGAATTGCTGAATTTCTTTCTCGCAAAATTATTTAGCTCTGGAGTCTGGAATACAAGTTATATGAATGAAATATTCATTGATTTTGCCTAAAGAATCAGACGATTTATATATTTTAAATATTTAAGTTTTAAATATTTAAGTATAATAAATTACTGTAGTACTGTGATAATGTAAAAGATATCACCACTGAATGTATCACATTTTAGCGATTTTTAAATGAAATTGCATTTCAGTTGGAAAGTGTTTCATAATCAATGCTTATGCATGATTGATGTTTCTTGTTTTGTTTTTTTAATAGATATATACATGATTATTTTACAATGATGATTAGGTTCTTTGTTTTTAACACATTTTAATACTAGGATAGATATATAAAACTTTTAAATGTTGTGTTTTATGTACTGCATTGTAAATATGTCAGGGATAATAGCTTGGGCTATCTATATTTTTAACACTTTACAACATAGTTGAAAAGTGTTTATGACCTTGTTCATTCTGTCTGTCTATCTGTCCGTTATCACGATAACTGCCGTAAAAATTACTTTAACAAAATGAAATTTTAGTATGTTGTTCAGACGATCTGTGGGACCTATGGGAATATAAATGAATCATATCACCAACTTAATTTTGGATTGAACCTGGGTTGAAAAAATGAAATACACTGAACCCTATGGGACCTGATTTTTCAAACATTTTTTAAGCGAATTTAAAATTCACAAATTGCTTCGAAAGTTTTAGGAAATGTTCAAATTATCCCATAAAATATATAAGAAAACAATTTCAGCAACATATATTCAATAGTTTTTAAAATAAAAATTAAAATAATAATTACACCCTTGAAGAGATCACGTGGATATTGTATGAAGAGATCACATGACCCACTTCAAAATAAAATATGACATCAATCTTGTGTCAAAATCGTGATTTTTATAGTTCTTTTTAATTCATATTTAGCGTTGCATCTGTCCTAAAACCGCTTTATTTTTGTTTAAATTCTGCGCATCTACATTCTACAACAACGCAATTACAATATATTTGAGTTTAAATGATCATCAAACTTTGATTATTTCTGCAACGAAGTCTAATTTTCGCCTAAATTATTTAATTATTCTATATCGTCCTTTATTTGCAATGAATGAGAGAAGAATGTTCCCTTTGTTTGAAAACATGTACCCAATCTTTATTATCCTCTAAATTTGTATTGTCGAGATTTGTAACTTGTCGAAAACAACTCTTTTAGCCGAATGAAATGAGTAGATGCTCCCTTCTTTAGTTAACATAAATTTAAGTACAAATCATAACCTGCTTTAAAAAGACTCACCCCTCTCGGACAGAGGCATCATTCACAGCCTTTAATTGGATGTGACAGGTGTGGGGAGACGAGCCACCCCGGCTTAGCTACTTCCCACAGTTTAAAATGATACAGATGGGGTGACCAATGAATGACCAGAGGTGATGGGGTTGCCAGTCAGGTCTTTTACAGTACCTCAGCCTTTTTCAAAAACATTATCAAAAAGTCATATAAAAAAAAAAATATTCCCTATTGAGAAACATGTTCACTTTTCATATGTAATACCATGCGATAAATTGAGTGGCATCATTCTCGTGGATCTAGCTCGTTCCATTCATGAAAAAAGATACTTCGAGTAATACTTTTGTATTTGAACGCAAATAGTCATTTATCTGATGTAAGAATAACTTATTTCTTTGTCCATAACGCTTGGCAAGATTTTGGCGACGAATTTGGGGGAATGTCGCCAACTTGGCGACTTTTTGAAACGTAGCCAAATTAACGAAAATCTCCCCAAATGGATAAAAATGAAGCTAAATCAATGAAAATGACGACTCATTGTCGAAAATTCAATATCTTGGAAGGAATATTAGTATCTACTATAAGAAAAATCTAATTTTTACTGTAAAAGTAGTAAATTCATTACATTATATAAGGAAAGTCATGTGTTGCCCACATCAGATTTTTTTCTTTGCAATGTGAAATGAATTGAAGATGTTTTAAGGGGTGGAAGTAGATTTCGAGCGTGAAAATTACATATAGTTTGTTTATAACATTGATTTTGTAAAAAGGAACAGGTTTTCATGCTTTCATTCATATTATGGAAATTTTTTATTTCAACAGTTTGTAAAGAACCTTGCAGTCCCAACCGGGAATCGAACCCTGGATCTTCGAACTGACAAGCCGACACTTTACCGCTAAGGTACCGGGAACGAATTTGCAGTCTCTTATTTTCGAAGCGGACTCTGCAAGTTGCATGTTGTTTATATGAAATGAACATAATAGCGATTTATTATTAAATATCTTGACTTATTTTTAAACATATGATTTCGAAGGTATGTCATAACTCTAGGTACAAATATAGTTTATTGTCAGCAAGATTATTTGGTTTTTTTTAAATAAAGCTATGCAAAGCGTCTATGCACTAAACCTAAAACATTTGAAAATATTTTATGAAAAAGGCAATTAAAAAAAATCATAACTTCTAATATCTTTTAAAATGTTTCAATAATATATATATATATATATATATATTGTTGTTTTTATTTACTGAACTCAGAAGTTTTAACCTTTAAAGAGTTTGGTACAAAAATATGTATATTAAGAAATGTATATTAAGAATTATAACTTCCAGCATTGCGCAATAAAATATCAGTTTTTGGAAGAAAATGACGTTTTAATTAAAAAATAATAAAAATATTTTTTTAATCGACCCTTGCATCATTTCTTCCGTGTTTGTGCATCACGATAGCAAATTATAAAGGAATAGAAGCAATATTATGGGGAAAAGGTGTTCGTCTACCTTAAAGGGAAATGGCCAGTAATTAACCATCTGCAAAAGAAACTTTTAAAATAACACTCCTACCAAAAATTTTCTCTTAACATTGAGCTGTATCAGAACGGTATCCTTCGGATATTCTCTGTTCCAGAAAATCCGCTTTTCGAATGTTTGTTTTGAACATGGTTAATTACTGGTCATTTTTAAGGTGGACGAATACCTAGGAATATACCAATAGATAATAGAACACTTAGGAACTACTATACAGTTAATTACTGGTGCATTTACCTTACATTACCATATACTGTAGGACACATAAAAGCCCTTTAAAATCACACACCATTATCAATATACATACATATACAGATTTCTGCATGGTACTTTCAATATCGTCTG
Organism: Amaurobius ferox; assembly: GCA_951213105.1. Classification (NCBI taxonomy): domain Eukaryota; kingdom Metazoa; phylum Arthropoda; class Arachnida; order Araneae; family Amaurobiidae; genus Amaurobius; species Amaurobius ferox. The sequence goes on from OX578149.1 coordinate 46,963,863, forward strand.
CCATAGTAGTGGAACGCTTGGAATAGACCATGCGTGTGTCCCTTGGTCGCCACACCCCAAACGACCTATCCATTAGTGATGACATATACATCTCAAAATTAGCAAAGACTGTCTGTAGGAAGATAAACTACCATTAGTTTTTATAATTACTTCAACCCTCATCAAGCAGTCAATCAGTGCTGAAAAGCATGGAAGCCGTGTATATTCAATTAATAATAAAAGAAAATCAAAGAAAATAATAGACAGAAAAAGGTCTCGAGTAAAATGCATGAAATTTTATAATATGATGGTATATAGCCGTCGCAACGTAAATACATATGTGCTTGTAAGTAGTTATAAGCTTAGAAATTAGGAATATTGTTGGTATTTAATTTGAGTAAAGAAGAAAAGTAGGTATAAACAAATGCTGTTCTTAAATAGAATATATAGGAAGAAGAACCTAATGTGGCCAGTACAAGACTTTAATTACAGGCTCAAATCCATTTTTATTGTCTTCAATTTTTTCATAATGAAATAAATTCAGTTTAATTGCAAAAAGTAATACAGATGCTTATTTAAAATTGTACTAAAATTGCAATTTTATTCCAGTTTTTGTGTTCATTTGGCAACTCGAATTTTTCTTGTATTTTTAGCACCTTTTTACACTTGCAACTTTTGCAAAAGTACCAAAAGAATAAGAATCTGTAGAATGGTTAATTCTGGAGCATAGTGTTTGTTTTAGTTTTCGTATTAAAAATACGTCAAAATCACGCATTTAATTAGTAAATTTAAAAACATTTTGTCATTTATCTCAAATTTTAACATCTTACAAAAAAAAATATATAAATAAAAAAAAATAAATAAAATAATAAAAAATAATAAAATAAATAAATAAGTAAAAAGGGGTTATTTTTTGTACACTAATGGAAATATAACCGGCACCAAGGTAACTTACAAACGATCTATCCCTCACATTTTATGAAATTTTGTCATAAAATATGAGGTGTTTTTGAGTTAACGCGGATGAAAACGCACATACTCACATTGTAAATATATGTATATAAACACACATTGCACTGACATACAGATTGATACACAGACTGACACACAGAAATAGCAGACGCTAAAAATGGCAGATTCGTGTTCAATAGTATCTGAAATGTGTAGATCCGTTGAAAACTTAAATTTCGGCACTATATCCATTTTTCTTATACATTACCATGAATTGTAGTGAAAGTAAAAAAAAGTACTATTTACTTTCCCTACAATACATATTCATAGGAAAAAATAATAAATTCGCGTTAAGCGTGTTCTTGCTAATGGGGTCCGACTGTATGTATTGCTCATGTATTGCTTTTTCTATAAAAGTCAAAGTAATGCATTGTTGTTGAGACCCAGACCGTCCGACCAACCAGAAAGGTGTAAGGTAACCGTTTGGACGGCCGGGAAGTGTCACCCAATTTAGACCGGAACCCAGTGGGGGAGGCATCCACAGGGACCGTACCCTCCATCCCCTACCACCAATCTCTCGGAACTTACGGACTCACATGTTTAAAGTGATCGTACTCCGCATGAACATGGCGGCAGTTGTGGCAGCGTGCAAATCATGCGCGCAAACCACCGGCTACCGCGCCCGAAACGTGCCGACAGCACGCGGTGTTCCCAGGTGGTCGCCCACCCAAGCACTTACTGCGTCTGATGCTGCTTGACTTCGGTGATCTAACGAGAACCGGTGTTTTAAGCACGGTAGGGCCGTTGACATAAAGTAATGCATTGTGAAAGATACAAAGAAGAAAGGAAATTAAATCTATAGCAAGAGTCACTCCCACATACCATTTTTATAAATATTAAATCAGTGATTGGAAAATTACGGTCCACGGGGTGAATATGGCCCACCGGTGTATTCAATATGGCCATATTCATATATGGCCATTCAATACTGCGGCAAAAATAATTCAAATATGTTAATAAATAATTTAAATGCGTAGTAAATGTGTTCTATTATGTCTATTTTTGTTCTGCTATGAACGCTGAGTAAGAAAAATGCTTGCTGAATTTGAACAACGTTTTCAGTAATTTAAGAATATTGATCTCAACCTCGATATTTTTACAATGTCATTCCATTACGAAAAAGTGAAAACTGTCATATAGCTCGAAATGATTGAACTGCAGTGCAACTCTGAAATGAAGCAGGATTTTTTAAAACACAAAACTCGATTTTTATAGCCATACCAAAATTAACATTTTCGAATTTGATAAATCATGCCCAAAAATGTATAGCAATGTTTGCATTTGCATATTCATGAGAATAAGTTTTTTCAATCATAAAACATAAAAAAAAATGTGTTCTTAGAAACTGACTTACTGAAGAAGAAGAACATCTTTCATCTCTCTTGTGAATCTCCTCCTCGCAGTTTTACCCAGATAATGAAAAAATGCTGTAAGCTTAATCACAATTCCAACTCATCTCGCGCCTCATTTTAAATCTTTTAAACAAATGTAAAAACAATTTTTAGTAGGTATTTATCAATGTTTTGTATTCTGAATATTCTGCATAAACATTTTTTAAAATGAATTTTGAAAAAAAAAATAAATAAATAAAAATAAATAAATAAGACAATAATGAATACATTTTTTTGTCCAGACGAATACATTTTTTTGTCCAATTCGAATTCGAGTTTTCGACGGGAGAGCATGTTTCAAGCATCCCTGATCACGAATCAAACATTTTTAAAGTGATGTCTGTCTGTGTGTGTGTGTGTCTGAGTGTGTGTGTGTGTGTGTATGTGTGTGTGTGTGTGTGTGAGTCTGTGAAGACGATAACTGACGAACGAATTGACCGATTCGAACGATTTGGTACAAAAATCACAATCCGTAAACACTGGAAGTCTATTGTTTTTGTACGGAATCGAATGTTCAGAACCCCCTAAATTTTCGAGTGAAATTTTGAAAAAATCGTCAAAAAATCAAAACCGATAATGAAGTTACGCAAATAAACATTTCTTATGTAATTTTTGATTAGAAAACGATTGACATAAATTTTAGAACGCTAACATGAACCGTTCTCGAGATATTGCACATTTTTAAAAAAATTATCAAAATGTCATATAAAATAAAAAAGAAGTATTTCCTTTGAGAAACAAGCTCACTTTTCATATGTAATACCATGCGATAAATTTGGTGACATTATTCTCGTGGATCTGGCTCGTTCCATTCATGAAAAAAAAATACTTTGAGTAATACTTTTGCATTTGAACGCCAATAGTCATTTATCTGCTGTAAAAATGACTTATTTCTTCGTCCATAACGCTTGGCGAGATTTTGGCGACGAATTTGGAGGAATGTCTCCAACTTGGCGACTTTTTTAAATGTTGCTAAATTAACGAAAAACTCGCCAAATGGATAAAAATGACGCTAAATCAATCACGACTCATTGATGATGACGATATGAAAAATGACGACTCATTGACGAAAATTCAATATCTTGGAAATAATATAAATAATTACTATAAAAATAATCTATTTTTTTTTACTGTAAAAGTAGTAAATTCATTGCATTATATAAGGAAAGTCATGTGCTGACCACATCAGATTTTTTTAAGTATTTTTGCGAGCTCTTTAATTTGAATGTAAAACCAGAATAACGAAGTTGCAACTCACAAAAATGCATTTATTTTCTGCATGAAGCTCGTGTTCTAATAAGCAAAGCCGTAGCAAGAGAAGGACAGCTGTGAGACGGTCGCCATGGGCGATGCCGATCCAACGAGACATTGTTTTTTAACACTTTACAACAAAGTTGAAAAGTGTTTATGACTTTGTTCATTCTGTCTGTCTGTCTATCTGTTTAACACTTTACAACAAAGTTGAAAAGTGTTTATGACTTTGTTCATTCTGTCTGTCTGTCTATCTGTCTGTCCGTTAGCACGATATCTGCCGTAAAAATGACTTAATCAAAATGAAATTTTAGTATGTTTTTCAGATGGTCTGTAGGACCTATGGGAATATAAATGAATAATATCACCCAATTAGTTTTGGATTGAACCCGGGTTGAAAAAATGAAGTACATTGAGCCCTATGGGACCTAATTTTTCAAACATTTTTTAAGCGTATTTAAAATTCACAAATTGCTTCGAAAATTTTAGGTAATAGTTAAATTGTTCCATAAAATATATAAAAAAAAATTCAGCGAAATATATTCAGTAGTTTTTTAAATAAAAATTAAAATAATAATTACACATCTTATATGAAACGATCACGTGACCATGATATGAAACGATCACATGACCCACTTCAAAATGATATATGGCATCCATCTTGTTTCAAAATCATGATTTTTTAAAGTTCTTTTTAATTCATATTGAGTGTTGTATCCGTCCTAAAACTACTTAATTTTTGCTTAAATTCTGTGCATCTACATACTGAAACAACACAATGACAATATATTTGAGTTTAAATTCTCATTCAAATTTGATTATTTCTACAACTAAGCCTATTTTTCACCTATGTAAAATGTAAACAGCAAAATATGTAGAATGAGTTGTATATTAGAATTACTGTATTTCTTTAACACAAAATAATTCAGTCCATGGAGTCTGCATGGCTGATATGAATGAAATATTAATTGATTTTATAAACAGAAGAACGATTTTTTTCGATGAAGTTTTAAGCATAGAGTTTATGAATTGTAGCTCCATGGTCTTAATTTTTAAATAAAATAAATTATTATAGTATTGTGATGAATGGGAGAAAGTTATGAATGAAATCCTGCTTTTATAGAGAGATCCAGGCGTGTTATTTTTTCTATGACGTCATTTGAATTTATTTCAGTTGTTTTCGATTTATCGAAACAACTGAAGAAGAAGAATTTTATTATATTTCGAAGTTTTCAAATATAATAAATTATCGTAGTATTATGATAGTTTTAAAAATATTACCGTGGAATGTATTGCATTTTAGAGATATTTAAACCAGGCAATTTATATTTCAATGACGTCATTTGAATGAAGTTCATTTTTTTCAATGAAGGTTTAAGTTTTCAAATATAATAAATCAATGTAGTATTGTGATAAGTTTTAAAATATTACCGAGGAATGTATTGCATTTTCGACTTTTTTAAATAAAATTGCATTGAAGTTGGAAAGTGTTTCATAATCAATGCTTTAAGCATGATTGATCTTTCTTGTTTATAACTGCAAATGTTTGAAATTAATTTAAACGCGTAATTAAAAAAATGTATTAAATTGAACTTAATTATATATTAAGAATAAAATGGTGAAAATATATAGGACATTATATATATATTATTATATATTTTATACATATCATGATAATATATTATATATACGAGTATTATCATTTTATATAATATATAGGGTATTATATTTTATATAGGGCAATAATTGCGGACAGTATTAATTAAAGCAATAGTTTTATTACAGAGGCATTTTATTATACCAGCAATAGGTATATAATAAAATCTGACTCATGCTCTGTTAGGCGAGTCAATTTATTGTTTGCTGGAATGCCAATACTTCTAGCTACGGCTCTGGTATAGGGATTTAAACCAATAATTACCACTTATCCAATTGACGTTCTGTTCCCTGGTATACATTGGCTGATATATTTTTCTTTTACAGCTATAATGTAACTATATTCTCAGCCTTCAGATTCTAGATCTCGAAGTTCAACTTCAGATATGCACTATCGCATTAATGTGTTTGTTTGTTTTGAATTCAGTATAACAGTAGCGTGTTGTTTTTTGTGAATTGAAAATCACTGTCATAATTCGTGATCATTAAAAAATTCAAATAATTTTATATTTTAGACCTCAGTAATCCACTATATTTTAGGTTAAATTGGTTGGGGTCATTTAAAAGAACTCTTGTTCCAGTCTGGATTCGAACCACAAATATCTGCTTGGTAATCCGGCTCTCAATCTATTGATCTACAAGGATGGTAGTATTTTATACTCCAGTTACAATGAATCCCTACATTTTTTAACAAAATCTGCAAATATAGCCGTTACAAGCACGATTGGCTTAATATCATAATCAAGTAAGATATTTTGTTCTGCACAAATAATTCAGGCGTACGCACACAGTAATTCTTGTTTACTTCCACAATATGAACTTAATTCTAATAATTACATTTTCCCTAAACCTCATAATTATGTCCAACAAAAAAAGAAAATATAAAAGAAACTTGTATCCCGTTCAAAGCAAATGGCAATAAACAATCATATATAAGAGTTTTGTTATTTCTCATTTTATCAAGCCAATAATTACACCAGTAAGCGCGCTGAGTCACGCTACGCTCAGACGATCACAATACCAAATCAATATCAACGGCAAAAAAAGTTCTACTGCACGCAAATCCAAGTTTATCAATTATCACGACTGGGGAAAATTTAACACTGATCGTCAAAAGAAGAAATAAAAAATCCCAAAAAACAGAGCATAAAACGGTTAAAGGAAATATTCCAAGCTCTTTCGAAAAGAACAACAGAAAAATAAAATGCAACAAAGGTTTTTTTTCTGAACGAGTGTTAACGATTATTTAATGTCGATTGCCGAAAAAACATTAAAGAACTCTCTCTATACTCTCGTAATCAGTGTGTTTACCAACAAATATGGCGGCCTACAGCCTGTAATTCGATAAATCCGTTTTCGCGCCATTTTATTCTGCATTAATGTTTCGTTTATAATTTATGACGCGAAACAATAACTCAATCTGCATATAATTAGAAGCAAGTGGCTAGTTTTTTGTTCTCCATTTTGTTTCGGTTCTTTTTAGAACAATTAAATCAGATCAGGCTTTATCGTCAGCATTCGGGAGGATCGCTAATGGAGCTGTGTTTCCTCCTCGTTGTAGATGAAACGAAACACTGGCGAAGAAGGTCAGTGCACTTGAGGAAGAAGTATTCTTCCCACGATTTCATATTAAAAATAAGTTAGAAACGTCTATTCAATCATCAATTAATGACACATATTACTATTAAATCTATCCGTTTACTTATATATGTTATACTCGCCACTACCAACTTCAATACTCTGTAAAACATTTTCTTGCAATGTCTTGATTCGACTGAAAAGTTCAGAAAAGTTAATCGTGTTCTTTTAGGAAACACAGCTAAGGAAATTATCAACAAGATTTCCTAAAGTCGCAAACACAAACTTGTATTTATAAGGGAATCTTCGTAAACTGCAAGGCTAAACCATAGTTTAAGCCATGACCTTAAAATAGGTTAAAACCGGGTTCAAATTTCGGATAGGATGGTGATATCTATGTATGAATACATGTCAGCAATTGTTCGTAATTTGCTTAAAACTTTTGAACCCGGCTAAAGTAGTCCTGGTGTATACAATGAGAAAAAACAGTACAGGCTAAAATAGCCCAATCAAATCAAATCCGAGACCTCTAATTGTTTAGGGAGAAGAACGTTCTCTTGTTAAATTTCTTATGCTGTTGTATACAGGGCAGCTGGATTTCTCCTTCATACAGGATAGCTGAGTGCACATTTTTTACAGTCCAATATTAGTTTACAATAGCAACAGTGAAGTAAATAGACCATAGCAGTCCATGTGAAATAGCATTGGTACACAAAGTGAATAAAGGTCGAATTTAAAAATATCCTAAAAAATACTGTCAAAGTATGTTATAAAAGAATTGAAAATGCTCAAAATGTCTTCATCAATTAGTAATTTCGTAATAACGTTCGTTTTAGCTGTAGCGAAATTTCGTTAAATAATTTTAAAGACATTTTCGCAACACCGTTTACACAAATATTTCTGTCATCCTTTATATAAACTTTTCAGAACATATTTTACTTACTCCACAAAACATAGTAAGCAAATTATAAAATAGTGTCAGTTAAAAAGAAATACAATAAATTTTAAACCCCCTTATTTGTCACACTTTTAACTACTTTATATTTTTAATAATTTAATTTTTTATGTATTTTTCTCTGCCAATTTACATTTAAAACATTTGTTTGTTTAAATAAGGGAAACACCATTGAATTTAATTTTCTAGATTGTATATATTTAGGTTTAATAAAATGTTGTCTACTTTCGAAACATTTTAAATTCTAAAATATCTTTGTTTACATTTTGAAAATTAAAATTTCGAAATGTTTTATTAAATGAAATTTTAAATTTTAAATGCTAATTTATGTTTAGCAATTACATTGTGTCTATATATGTATTCCAATACATAACTTTTTCAAATTGATTAACACAATTTGACATTCTGGAGATTATTCCAACGTATAACATTCCCTACTGATTAACATATTTTGATAATCTGAGGATTATTCCAACAAATAACTTTCTCTCTTCATCATCATAAATGGCTCGATACCCTACTGTGGGCCTTGGCCTTTCTTAGAAGACCCTTCCAAGAGGAACAATGGTGCTTTAATTTTTAATCTTTAACACTTCAAAGTTCTTGTCTGCACTATCGATGCATCTAAACCTCGGTTATCCCCTAAACTAGTGTTTCTCAACCTTTTATGCATAACGCAGCTCGTGTATGTAACTGGCGTACCCTTTGTATAGAGAGATAAAACTATAGTTATAGTATAACAATGGTAATAAAATAAAACACATACATATATATATATATATATGCGTGTGTGTGTGTATATATATATAAATAAAAATTGAAAGATTTTAATCGAAAATTATGCATAAACTACTGTATGTACAAAAAAACCCATCTCTAGCATATTTGTTACAAATGAGTAACTATAGACTAAGACTAAGGATAAAGATAGAAGGTAACATATCACTACAATGGAAAGGGGGATGAGAAGAATATTAGGATACAAAAATCACCATTAAAAGTATATAAATATAAATAAAAGTAAAAAGGAAAACAAGGCAAAAATGAGAAAAGACAATAATAATTAGCTCAAGATAAAAGATTAAGACATAGAGAACAATCAATTGAAACTACACAAAAATGGCGGTTAGTTCTAAATTGCATTCTCAGCAGGACAGCCATACAATTTGAATTAAAACCGATAGAATAGCCAGTTTCTGACAATGACGATAGTATTTAACTATAGACACCATTGGAACTGTCTACTGGCTAGTGGAAGGAGAAAAATAAATCAATTGAATTACAAATCAGAAAAATAATACCTCCTCGAACAGAAATATGAACTCATAAGTATTGCTACCACGTGTAAGTTGAACAAGCGACTGAGCATTTCACCTCACTTCGTCAATGCGAGTGGGCACCGGAATGAATACACTTGAGCGATACATAATATGTATGGAGACTTTAAGAAATGGTAATCAGTATAGGACTCAGGACAAGTGGAAAATAGTCATTCGAAAATAGTAAACAGTATTAGACTCAGGCCAAGTGGTAAGTTAGGTGATAGGAATGGGTGAATTCTCAAAAATGAGTTATCCAATCAAAGATAAATAATGCAAGTGTAAAATTATTACGTGGTATATTTGAAATTATTAATAATATTATTTACAAATACTTCCGGATATTGGTAATTGTGACAAATGCGTTTAAGATTATTGATGTGGAGAAAGTGAAACCGAGGATCAGAAAGTCGATGTATTCGAAAAAGCTGGTTTAAAATGATGTTTCTAAACAATTGAATAGAATTACAAGATTGATATGATAGCAGCTTTATGATAGTTGAAGTTGTAAAAAATTTTTTTATCATATAGATTTGTGATTACATGATTATTGAGGGTATCTAAATTTAGGTCTAAGAAATTTACAGTTTGACTAATGCTAGGCTCATTAGGAATTAATTCTAGGTTAGATGGGTAAAAATCAATATTAATGGGATAGGAATCATCAATGATAATACAAATTAAGTCGTCAACATATCTATATATAATATATGAATAAGAGTTAAAATGACATTCATAATAATAAAGATATAAGTTAGAATACTACTACTACAGCCACCTTGTGGTACACCACCAGATCTTTGCAAATAAATGTTACCACCTTGGATAATATAATTGTTGTATAACACAAAGTGCAAGAGCATAGGAAAAATTTTGACATTAAATGCAACATGATTGGAAGATATATAGTCATGAAAAAGGGAGATAATAACTTTATATAAATCTTTAATAACAATATTATTAAATAGGTCTTTAAAATCAACGGTTTGTAAACCAAGAATTTGCGGAAGCTTGCTAAAGTGATTAACTAAATCAAAACTATTGTTCAAAATGAAATATCCTGAATTCCTAAATTGATATATATATATATATATATATATATATATATATATATATATATATATATATATTTTCAAAAAGAAAAGAGGTATGTAATGCCTTTTAAGTGTGATTTCAGATGATTTTGTAATGTTGTATTTCACGGTGTTTTCATATTATATATATATATATATATATATATATATATATATATAATGTCACGTAATTTGCATATGTTTGTTTTCTTTAAAAAAGTACTAAAAGTGTTATTCTCACAAGCAGCAGTTTATATATGTGTGCCAAAGAATGATCTAATCAATTTAACAATTCTTATAACATTATAAACATATTGCTGGGTAACCAGTGAGATGGCTGCCCTTGTTAGCAATGTGGCCAACTTAGCGACTTTCTTACTAAATCGAGTGACTTTTGAGCTCTTATGGTTTATCGCCAACAAATTTACCACGTACCCCCTAGGGGTACGCATACCACACATGGAGAACCACTACTTAGACATGGAAATTGTCTTTGTGATTCTGTTGTTATGCATTCTTAGCACATATGCATTCTGTTCACGTATTATGTCAGAATCTTTGTATAATTTGTATATTTCGCCATTATATTTTCTTCTCTATCATTTTCCTGAATTCCACTAAAAATGCTGCGCAAAAACTTTCCCTCAAAGATGTAATGAGCTTTTTCAGCATATTCTGTGAGAATCTGGGTTTTTGAAGCATAAATTAAGATAATTTTTATATGTACTTTATATAATTTTGTTACAATTTGTTACAATTTTGTTCTTTTCTCACTTGTGATCTGAAAGAACATCTTAATTCAAGAAAACAGAGATTTGCAGCTATAATTTGTATTTGGCTTTTTAAACATATTATTTTTATAGATTATTTGACACAGCGTTCCTTATTGATTTATAAACTTTGATGTTTTGGGGATTATTTCAACACATAACTTTCCCTACTGATTCACAAGCTTTGACATTCTGAGTATTATTCTAATGCATAACTTATTATTGGTATATTTTGATATTCTGCGGATTATTCCAATGCATAACATTCCCTATAGATTAACATATTTTGATAATCTGAGAATTATTCCAACGCGAAACTTTTCCGATTGTAGTGTTTCTCTCTCTCCGTGTATGTGTATGTGTGTGTGTGTGTGTGGGGGGGGGGTCTATAACGGGAAATCTAAGCGTCATGCGGTCATAAAATGTAATACGCAGGTACTTCAGGACACATAGATGCATCTCGGCGAGATTTTTACTTTCCTTATACACATACGCAGTATAATGTATAAGAAAAGTATTGTGACGGGGTAGTAAATTCAAATTCGATTTTTCGAGGGGAGAGCACGTTTCAAACATCTCTGAACACGAATCAAACGTTTTTGAGATGATGTCTGTGTGTATTTGTGTGTGTGTGTGTGTGTGTGTGTGTGTGTGTCAGTGAGTCTATGGAGACGATATCTCACGAACGAATGGAGCGATTCGAACGAAATTTGGTACAAAAATTACAATCCGTGAATACTGGAAGCCTATTGTTTTTAAACGCAATCGAATGTTCAGAACCCCCTAAATTTTCGAGTAAAACTTTGAAAAAATCATCAAAAAATCAAAACCTTTAAAGTTGCGTAAATAGTTATTTCTTATATAATTTATCATTAGAACGCGATTAACATAAATTGTAGAACGCTAGCATAAACCGTTCTCGAGATATTGTACTTTTTTATAATTCGAATTATTTTTTTAGTTATTTTATGTTTTGGCGCAATTCTTAGCGGTATTCATGAATTGGTTCCATAACGACTGAAAATACTATCATTTATCAGTCCAGAGTTTTCACCATATACCAGAGATTTCATCTTGACATCATTGGAAAGATCAAAAAACGTTCTCTCCAATGGTGTTTAAACCGCATCCGTAGGACAATTCGTTAATATATATATATATATGTATATTTTTTAAAATACATCGACATTTGTTTTTTTAGGTTATGTGATACTTCTTTCGTTGCATCCGAAAAATTAAGATTAGCACAATTTTATAGTTTTGGCAAACAGTTGGGTGTATATCTTCGTATTCAAACAAAAATAAATTTATATCATAAATAATTCATTATTTGTCATTTTTTTTAAAGCAAGCGAAAGTTGTAAGATTTTCGATATTCTGCAATTTCGACCTGCCGATTGAACTTGCTCATCCGCTACCGGAATTTAAGCCACGCCTACAAATAGGGGATTCTTTCCGGAGAATTTTTTATTTTATGTTATTTTAGCTTTCAACGTTTGTGGAGGGGTGCTCTTTGCGCTTAAACTTAGGAATTCGCATTTTGTGGTGGTTTGGATTGAAACTGATTTGGCGATTTGGAAAGTAATTGGTATTATTTAAGTAGCGAGCACTTTTTTAGGACCCAGGCAACACAGGGTACTTTGTTCTACTTAAACTATAAAATAAATACTTATTTATTTATGCTATTACTATGTCCAAAAATGAATTTGCGTTTAAAAATATTTTATATTTAATTAATTAAGCAGAACTAAAAAATGTTTAAACACTAAAATTTTATCTAGTCATGGTTGTTAGTGCACCAATTATATAATCCAAATGTAGTTTACATAATAATTTCTAAAGTAGACAAATTGTATTATGGATTGTACTTTTAAAATATAAAAAATTTTATATCAAACATTCAGGGAAATGATGAAAATAAAAATATGTTCACCCGTTCATTTCTAAAAATTCCAAAGACAAAAAGACAAGTAACACTTTAAAGATTTAAAATATCTTTCAAAATGCCAAAGTGAGAGCTTAAAGACATTTGCATAGAAGTTCGTTGTAATCAAAAGGAATAACAACGTAAAAAAAATATCACATATTTTGTGCTGCTAAATAAGACAAACCGTCATATAATGTAATAGTAAATAATGCAATTAATTCTCGCAAACGGAAGAATTACACATAAGCTAAAATAAATAGTTATCAATTTGCTACTGATATTTGTTTATATCAACTGCATTTAACTTAATTCGGAAACCATGAGCGGTATTAATGCAGATATTGAACCCTTAATGCAGATATTGAACGTTTAAGACAGCGTTAAATGTCAATGCCATTGAAATAGCATACTGTTTTTATTTCAACATATTTTTTGCTCCTGGAATACCCATTATTTAATGTATATTTAAATTAATACTAACTTACTACTAGACGTTTTGATAAAACTTTAAATTTTGAATAGTGATTTTTATTTGAGGTAAATTGGAGGCAAAACATTTCAAAAGAGATCAATATGTAAAGAGCCTTGCTGCTCGAACCGGGCATCGAACCCTGGTTATCAGAACTGGCCAGTCGACGCTCTACTGTTGAGCTGCTGGGACGAAATTGCAAGCTCTTATTGTCGTAGTGGACTCTGCATTCTTCACCCTCTAATGTCACAATGGCAGGCAACTGACAATCTGTCTGATCACCTCCTGCTACTTTTACCTCAGGTTAACCTCCTGCTACTTTTACCTCAGGTTAACCTCCTGCTACTTTTACCTCAGGTTATCCTCCTGCTACTTTTACCTCAGGTTAACCTCCTGCTACTTTTACCTCAGGTTAACCTCCTGCTACTTTTACCTCTCGTTATCCTCCTGCTACTTTTACCCCAGGTTAAGCTCCTGCTACTTTTACCTCAGGTTAACCTCCTGCTACTTTTACCTCAGGTTAACCTCCTGCTACTTTTACCTCAGGTTAAGCTCCTGCTACTTTTACTTCAGGTTAAGCTCCTGCTACTTTTAGCTCAGGTTAACCTCCTGCTACTTTTACCTCAGGTTATCCTCCTGCTACTTTTACCTCAGGTTAACCTCCTGCTACTTTTACCTCAGGTTAACCTCCTGCTACTTTTACCTCCGGTTAACCTCCTGCTACTTTTATCTCAGGTTAACCTCCTGCTACTTTTACCTCAGGTTATCCTCCTGCTACTTTTACCTCAGGTTAAGCTCCTGCTACTTTTAGCTCAGGTTATCCTCCTGCTACTTTTACCTCAGGTTAAGCTCCTGCTACTTTTAGCTCAGGTTATCCTCCTGCTATTACTATTTTTACCCAAGTTAGTTTCCTACGTGGTCGTTATCCACTTATCTGTCCCTTGCCAACTGAATCCGCATTAGTCGTACTAGAGTCACTTTCAGACCTCCAACATTCTATGTTAACTGTTCTTATTTTCTCGGTTCTTTCTTTTCCTTTTGACCCTTTTCATTTGTATGTTTTCTAAATTTTCTTTTCTACATTTTATTCTAAATTTCTGTTTTTATTTTTCACATGCCTATTTTTTTTCCCTTTTCATATATTTTCTTTTTATATATTCATAAATTTTACTTTTAAAATTTTATTATTTTCTTTCATTTTAATCTATTTTTCATTATGTTAATGTACCTCACTCTAAATTTTATTTTTCAATGATCTTTTTATCTATATTCGCAATAACCCTTTTCCCATTTTTGAAAAATGGACGTACTTGTCAGGTCAAATATAATGTAAAACTGTCTGTTTAATCACAATATTTTTCATCAATTGTTATCCTTTTAGATCTAAATAAATGTTCGTTTGGCGGGATGGTAGACCTTGGGTGCCTCCTAAGTGCAGGGGGTATCCTTTCCCGACCGTGCGGCTAGCTATTTCAAACCCACTATGTGAGTCGCAAGGTCTGGGGTCTTCAGACTTCCAACATCTTTGTACTAACCAACTACTTTGTACTAACCAACAGGGTTGATTTGTTAGGGCATCATTGTAAAGAGCCTTGTTGATCCAACCGGGAATCGAACCCTAGATCTCCGACCTGGCCAGCCGACGCTCTATCGTTGAGCCACTGAAACGAAATCGCAAGTTCTTATTGTTGAAGTGGATTTTGCAAATAAAAATAATTATGAATATTTGGATTGAAATATTGTACTGTTAATTAAGCATTTGCGTATTTCTTCGATCAAAAAGAATATGATTGAAAATATATAAGTAAAATATTTATTTATATATTATCACATTGAGAACTGTGAGTATTTGCATTTACCGCTTATTAAATCGATAGAAATGTGATATTCGGAATTTTATTTAGAAATGCGTTTTAAATTAAGTAAAACAAGCTTAATATAGTAGTGATTTTGGCGAGAAAAGATATTTCATTGATCATTATGTAAATAACTGGGTACCCGGGTATCCATTTTATTGCTATATCTGTTGGATTTAATCGAAATATTCCGAAATCAATTTTATTCCGCATTATTTGCGGGATTACTAATAGATTAGCGTAGTTGACAAAAACATTTTGTAAAATACTGCTTTATTTTCGTATATAAAACATTTTTATACATCCTTTCTTTATTTAAATAGAAAATTTCTTCTAGTAGATGTGGATTTGTTCAATTTCTAGGATATCGATGTACAGCTTTTGCAGTGTGAAGCTTTTCCAGTGTACAGCAGCTTTTGCAGTGTCCATATGAATGCATGTTGTCAACAGTGAATGATTTCTTTATTCTGAAAGAACGATGTTGAATGGAGCATTTTAAAATTTATTTGTTATGTCCTATTTATGATGATGAACTTTAGGATTTGGCGTTTATAGTAAAGTAATGCATTTCTTAAAGTAGCTTCTTATATGCATATACTGGATATAGCAAGTCTAGATTTAGCATATCAAAACTCGTAAGGACAGTGTCATTTACTAATAAAATCACACGTCCCTATTTGACTTCAATTCGCAAATACTTGAAGCGATTCATATTTCTTCTGCAACAATTTCATTTCAATATTAAGAGTAATACATTTTTAAAGACTTCCATTATGCCCAAACCGACATCTTCCATTGCCTTACCAGTCTAAAAAAAAAATGGCGCATTCGATGTCGCACTTATTCCAAATTAAAGATCTCATAGTCGATAAAGAGCGACTTCTGGCTATTTAATGCGATGAACTCGGGGTGTGGATCGAGATTATGATGAAATAAGAGCAATTTTGGACAAGATGTATAAAGCGACTGCAAGCAGTTACCGTATGTGTAATTCCTGCCATTGGCGGCCATCCATCAACTGCGCATGGCAGCTAAATTTCATTCTCCAACAAAATATAAAGTTAATATTCTCGAAGCGTTACCTGAAGCCGATGGGATTGGTTTTAGCTACTGGTTTGAAGCATAAATTGTTTCAAAAACTGCCGACGGGGACGATTGGCTATCGAGGAGCTCGACAGGTATTGTAAAATGTAGAAGTTAAAAGATAAAATCTTGTGTAAACTATACTGAGTTTAGAAGGATGTTTATACAGGATGTTTCACGAAGTGTGATCCAGAAGAGCATAATCCAACGGTTGGTTTTAGAAGTGAAATATAAAAAATAATCAGCAAACGGAGAGGAATTTAGCTACGATAGCTGCACCTCAAGAAACTGATAATTTATTATTCATTCAAAATTTTAATTTTTATGCTGCGCCTGTCTGACAATTAAAAATTAACAATTCGACTTTCTGATACCAGAATTCATTTTTTGTTTTCAAATTTTAAAAGAAAAAATTTGAAAATTTTGTATCGTGGGGCCAAATGATTACAACTATAGCGTGTTACCCCTCACTTTAAAGGGATTAAGAAAATGTTTTAGATCGATACTATACTTGACAATGTACCCCAAGAGGAGAGGGGTAACTTGCCTCCCAAGGGGGTATCATGACATCACAAACAAAAAACATGTGTTTTGTCTATTCTTCACAATAATGATTGAAACTATTAAGTCTCGTAATCATCAAGCCATTAATAACCGTAATTCTAACCGTAATAACCTAACCGTGATAACCTAATTCTCGTAACCCTTTTATGCATGATTATGTTAAATTTTATCCTATACTGCCATGTTAAAAAATATAAAATTTCGAAGTAAAATTTAGAAAACAAGCTATCTAGTTAAAGATTTTTTTGATAACAAAGATTTTTTGATAATATTTGTGGCTGTTATTGTATACACAAGAAAATGACTACAGACATCAGACAGACATACAGACGGACATTATTCCAAAAATAGACAAAACGTGTTCAGGACGCCTTAAAACTTATATTGGCATCAAAATCTTGATTTCATAAAAACAATTTTTATGAAACAATTTTAATTTTCAAACAGTTTCAATTTTCATGAGAACAATACTATCTCTATACTATATTACATAATGTAAGAATGTAAATATCAATTAATAAAAATTTCTCTGCTTTTGTCTCTTAAGACAAAATAAATCTACAAGGTACCTTTTCATGAAAAGTTCGCTGAGATATTGATGATTACATAATACTTGGAACTATGGATACTATGGAACTAATAGTACCCATAGTGTACTATAGATGCATTCTGTACTTTCTTTGAAAGGAAATATAGGATGCATCTACAAATCTAATTAAAACAGGAAAACATAATTTTTTTCTTTTTAGACATAGGAGAAAATATATTGAATCTTATTTCCGCTAGCAACAACTTGATTTAACTGTTAATTTGACGTTCAGTTAGAAATATTTTATCGCATTACATTTATGAAGTCCTTTCTTTTTGTTTCTCCAGTTTTAATTCCTGTCAGCAAAAGAATATCAAATTGTGTGTTTATACCTTCTTTGAAGATAAAGGGTAATTTTTTTTTAAATCCCTTTGTATTGCTACCTCTGATTCGAATTTTTAAAATTATCAATTTTTTCCTTTGATCTGGAAGCTAAAACAGATCGAATAAGACCAACATATATATTCTAGTCAGTATGTAAGTAAGCACGGCGCCTGTGTATCAACTCTAGCTTAAAAACTATTCTACGAAATTTTACAAAATTCGGTAAGTCACTTGAGAGTTACCATGGTGCTGATTAAATTTTGGTATGATTCGAAAAATAATAATCTACCTATTTTGCTGAAAGATCTGCAAAAAATCGTCAAAATCCGCAGTATAAAATTAAATGGAAATAATTATATTGATTAAATGGCTGCTTCTGGCGAAAATTTTGACGTCATAAAGAATAAGACCAATCCCATTTCTCTAGGATAAACCCTTGTCGATGCATTTAATTTTATTTATAATTCTTACAAGCCGGAGACGTTTTATAAGGCGATAAGTCGCCAGATATTCAATTCAATGGATTATGAAAAAGTTAAGAAAAAATGAATATATTAATTTTAAATGACATATTAATTTTAAATAAAAAATGGATTATATTAATGTTAAATGACGCAAATTATTATTTATTTAATTTTATTTTTTCTGTATTTTAATAATTGTTTTGCCGATAAAATTGCTTTTTCTTGAAAGTTTTAGGCTTAATTCTAGTTTTACTTTTAAACAATGGTGTCAACAAAGTTTCATAAGACTAAAACTGGTTCTTGATATATCATGCGTGCAAAACGAAAAATCTACCTTTTGAGAAAAAACGCGTTCAAAATATTAATTTGTTATACTTAATTTGCGAGTTGAAGTTTTTCATTCCTTTTTTATATCTCAGGAAATAATCAACATACAGAACTTATATTTGTAACAAAATGTTCAAAAATAACAAGCTTCTTTAATTAAATAATAAACAAAATATTAACATTTTTTTATTTAAAAAGCAAAATGCCCCCCTAATTGAAGCATGGTATTCTCGGGTTTTAACGAGCAAACTTTGGGTACCCGGATTTAACCAGCACAGTAAAACTGAATAAATATATTAAAAGAAGAAGATAAAAATCAGAGTAAAGAAAAAAAAAGCATACTTCCTTAATGGTTGGATAGAAGTAGGACTATCACCACCAGTGTAACATTATTCTACGGTCCCTGCCACATCTTATCACTGTGCAAATAATGATGTGATCAGTGAGCACGTTCTTAATTTTCTGCAAAGTTCTGTTATGCGACACTTTAACTCTTTCTGTTATAAGTCACTTTATGATTTTATATCTTCTGTAGTATTTCACATTGATTTTATAGCCATCTACGGTTTTGATCGGAATATCACCTCAGGAACGCTGACCTAAGTGTCTGGTCCTCAAATTACACACAATAAGGTTCTTAAGTCATTATTCACGCCAATAACTTCGTAAGGAAAGGTTCATAAATGTGCATGTTAGGTATAACTATAGTAAAGTGATCACGCCAACAGTAACTTACGAGATATATCAATAACTTTAAGCACACCATAGAAAAGGTCTGTGGTGGAGCTGCATTGTTTCACTCACTGCTACGAAAGATATACCCATACCTTCGGGCCCGAAGAATTCTTTTGGACCTAATGGCATAGAATGGATCCAGGAAGCTCCTGGATCCGATTTCGAACCTATCCCCTCACCATTGGGCCTCCCCATTTTCCGAGCGGCCCCCTCTTAACTCAAATGCGACTGAGCTTCTCGCCAGGGGGCGGAGTGTGTGGCGGGGCTGCATTGCGTCTTTCACTTCTACGAAAGACATCCCCGATTATTCCATAAGGGTCCGAAGAATTCCTTTGGGCCTAACGGCATAGAACTTAACCAGGAAGCTCCAGGAACCGATTTCAAAACTATCTCCCCCACCATCGGGGCTCCGCGTTTTCCGAGCGGCCCCCTCCTCATTGAAATGCGACCGAGCTTCTCACCAGGGGGCGGGGTGTGTGACTTGGCTGCATTGCGTCACTTACTTCTACGACAGACATCCCCGATTATTCCTTATGATCCCAAAAATTCTTTTGAGCCTAACGGCATGGTATGAGATCAGCATACTAAAGGTTCCGAGTTCGAACCTATCCCCCAACAACGGAGATCAGCGCCCCCCCCCCCCCCGCAGGTCAATGAGTGAACACATTAAGTCTATTTACAGCGAGTGACCATAGCCAATTGAATAAAAGTGATTGTCATACCCCTAACGGAGGATTGAAAAGGTTAGGATACAGGATTCGACAACAAAGCAAATAAGATAAAAAATGCCAGTTACTCATTTTTACAGCATTTTCAAATTAGTTAATCGACATCAAAAACCTTTAAAACACGTACATGTAAGGCAATAAAAAGCTGTCGAGAAGTCGTATCATCAAGGTTTGCAACACCATGATGCCTGCAATGCTTGTCAATGCACGCGGTAATAATTTTTCTCGATCTTAAATATGCATCGTTGCAGACGGAGGGCCTTCCGGACAGGCTGTACATTAGATTACTGTGCATGTAAGTGTTGTGTATCTCAGCATTGCTGAATAAGACAGCTATTTGCCAATAACTGTTCTAAAGGGCCTTGCCTCCCTAACCGGGAATGGAATCGAACCGATCTTCTTACTGGCCAGTCGGCGCTCTACCGTCGAGCTACTGGGACAGTATTGCAAGCTCTTATTGTTGAAGTGGACTGTGCTAAATAAATGCCTTCTGCAACTGTTTTATTGTCGACTCTTACCACCTAGAGATTGCTGTGTAACTTTATAAATAATTTTCTTTTTCGTTTATCTCGCTTTCTTGGCGCGTTCCTTACCCTAACATTTTAAATTTTCCTTAGAGGTGCTGCACTTTTATTCGATCGGCATCATCATTTTACTATAGATTGACTTAATGCGGCATTCTTGGACTTCTTCACAAAGTTATTGGGGTTCTTAAGGAATTTTGCCGGAGCCATGTTTAGTTTTCCAGTGCTAAATGGATTAAGCTATCATCCGATTTGAACTCACAAAAAATCTGATGTGGGCAACATATCTGGACGCCCTATGTACAGCAGGAACACATCACGAATTGTCTTCTGCATATCCACAAGAAGATTCACAGTCTTCTTCATCCTCACATTCAGACTCTTCCGAATCTTCAATAGTTGGTGAATATGAAGAAGGTGGTCCATTTTCTGATCCTGTTTCGCCCTTACCGGCAGACTGCTCGTCGGAAGGTCGCGTCTGCGGTTCCTTCTCCTGTTTCTGTTGTTTGTGTTTGGTACGTCGATTTTGAAACCATACCTTAACCTGAAAAGATTAAAATATTTAGCAGCGATATACTTTATAAAAGAAATACAAATGCAATACCAGTACTCAAGAATTTATATTAAAATCAAATTGACAAGCATTTCTAATTCGTTTATTATTTTTTTTTAATTTCCAAAATAATATTTAAAAAATCTGATGTGGACAGCACATGACTTTCCTTATATAACGCAATGAATTTACTACTTTTACAGTTAAAAAAATGTTATTCTTTCCAAGATATTGAATTTTCTTCAATGAGTCGTCATTTTCATTGATTTAGCGTCATTTTTATCCACTTGGCGAGATTTTCGTTAGTTGGCAACATTTAACAATGTCGCCAACTTGGCGACATTTCACAAAATTCGTCGCCAAAATCTCGCCAAGCGTTATGGACGGAGAAATAAGTTATTCTTACAGCGGATAAATGACTATTGGCATTCAGATACAAAAGTATTACTCAGAGTATCTTTTCTCGTGAATGAAACGAGTTAGATCCACGAGAATGATGTCACAAAATTTATCGCATGATATTACATATGAAAAGTGAACATGTTTCTTAACAGTTAATATATTTTTTAAATTTATGGGATATTTTTATAAATTTAATTGAAAAATGTGCAATATCTCAAGATCGGTTCGTGCTAGTGTTCTAAAGTTTATGTTAATCGTTTTCTAAGGAAAAATTACATAAGAAATGCCTAACTTACATAAGATTGCGTAACTTTATTAAAGGTTCTGATTTTTTGATGATTTTTTCAAAATTTCACTCGAAAATTTAAGGGGATCCTGAACATTCGATTGTGTTTTAAAACAATAGGCTTCCAGTATTCACGAATTGTGATTTTTGTACCAAATTTCATTTGAATCGTTCCATTGCAGTGAGATATCGTCTCCACAGACTCACTGACACACACACACGCGCAGACACACACATACTTTCTCATACACACACAGACATCACCACAAAAATGTTCGATTCGTGATCAGGGATGCTTGAAACGTGCTCTCCCGTCGAAAACTCGAATTCGAATTTTCGACCCCGTCACAATACTTTCCTTATACATTATGTATATAAGGAAAGTAATGACCTCGTTTTTCATTGTTATAATCACAACTGTATAATGCTAATCAATAAACCTTAAAGGGTTATAATTCAATGGCCTCTTAACGCATTTATATAAATGTAAAATTTTTCAAAGCACCCTTTTCAAAATTCTCTACTACTTTTTCTCTTTCATAAACGTAGAATGTTAAAGGAAGGGAGATAAAAAAAGCATAAAATCAAATCAAGATAAGGAAGAAAAGTTAAATTCGCGTAACAAGATGCGCTTTTAACAGACTAAAATCTAGTCATTACCATGAGTTATGTTTCTCTAGCAGGCAATGAAAAAGCAACAGGTAATTTAAAGAAGGAGGGACTTGTTTATTTATTTGTTTTGTATTATAAATACAAGTAAACACTGTGCTTTAGCGGTTGTTTTACATTTATTAAATTAGAAGTTGTTATTATTATTGCGTGATTTAAAAATTAATATAATACCCCACTCGCACTGCTAGTTTCGATACGGATGGTGAATTTGATTAAGGTAGATTTTAAAATGCTTTGAGAGCTTTCCGTTATTGCTAAAACACGCGGTCGTATGAAAAGTCAGAAGGATATTTTGTTTGATAGATTACATACTTTTACTTTCCTTATATACAATAATGTATAAGGAAAGTATTGTGCCGGGGTCGAAAATTCAAATTCGAGTTTTCGACGGGAGAGTACGTTTCAAGTATCCTTGATCACGAATCGAACATTTTTGAAGTGATGTCTGTGTGTGTGTGTGTGTGTGTCAGTGAGTCTTTGGAGATGATAACAGACGAACGAATGGATCTATTCGAGCGAAATTTGGTACAAAAATTACAATCCGCAAAGACTGGAAGTCTATTGTTTTTATACGCAATCGAATGTTCAGAACCCCCCTAAATTTTCGAGTGAAATATTGAAAAAATCGTCAAAAAATCAAAACTTCTAATAAAATTACGCAAATAGACATTTCTTATGTAATTTTTTATTAGAAAACAATTGACATAAATTTTACAACGCTAACACGAACCGTTCTCTAGATATTGCATATTTTTCAAAAACAATATCAAAAAATCATATAAAATTAAAAAAAAAATATTTCCTATTGAGAAACATGTTCACTTTTCATATGTAACACCATACGATAAATTTGATGACATTATTCTCGTGGATCTAGCTCGTTTCATTCATGATAAAAGATACTTTGAGTAATACTTTTATATTTGAACGCCAATACTAATTTATCTTCTGTAAGAATA
Source organism: Amaurobius ferox (assembly GCA_951213105.1). Classification (NCBI taxonomy): domain Eukaryota; kingdom Metazoa; phylum Arthropoda; class Arachnida; order Araneae; family Amaurobiidae; genus Amaurobius; species Amaurobius ferox. The sequence continues at coordinate 46,987,308 of OX578149.1, forward strand.
ACTTATTTCTCCGTCCATAAAGTTTGGCGAGATTTTGGCGACGAATTTGGTGGAATGTTGCCAACTTGGCGACTTGTTTGAATGTTGTTTAATTAACGAAAAACTCGCCAAAAGGGTAAAAATGAAGCTAAATCAATGAAAATGACGACTAACTAACGAAAATTCAATATCTTGGAAAAAATATAAATATCTATTATAAAAATAATCTATTTTTTTTTTACTGTAAAAGTAGTAAATTCATTGTATTATATAAGGAAAGTCATGTGCTGCTCACAACAGATTTTTTTTAATTAAACCACTTTTATAGTTATATATATTTTTTTCATATTATATGACCGGTAAACAGCGACAAATTCCAGCAATTACAATTTTTTCGTAAGCCAGGTATACAGTTAAATCGATCTTCGATTAGTCACGAAACAATCTTTATTCAAACTGTCGATTTATATGTTTACTAGCAGATATACTAGGTGTTGCGCGTGATTAAAATTATGGGCAAAATATAATATATTGTTTCTCCAATAATTCAAATATATATTTAATAAAATTGCCCTAAAATGAAGCACAAGAATCTTTGATCTCGCTTTAAAAAATTACACTACCGGACATAGCAAATGCAACACGATAAAAGAGCAAATAGAGTATGATGATAAAGTACACACATAGAGAGATGGCATATATAAGTAAGTGATGTTAATTCCAGAAGGACAATGCATTACATTAATGGCATAGACAGGTTGAACAGTAGGCAGTAGTACCACCTCTTACGGCGATACAAACAGCAACCCTCCGATGCAATGAGCGTGCGGATAGTTTCCAGAGGGATGGAAAACCGTTGGCCTTCAACCATCCTCCACAGGTCATCCTCTGTTTGAGACGGAGGCAGGGAAGTCAAAAGATGGCCCACCACGTTTCATACATGCTCGATGGTTGAGGGATCTGGAGACAGCGGAGGCTAAGGAAGCACCTGGATACCTTGCAAGACTTGTTTGATGACGGTCGTGCGTTATCATGCTGGGAAGCAGCATTTTGCAGCCACTAAAGGTATGGCAGTGTAACTGGCTGTAGCACGTCATCCACATATCGTCGTGCCATCATTGCGCCCTGATATAAACCGGAGGTGACCGACTATCGAAGCTGATGGCACTCCTAACCATGATGCCGCGTTGTTGAGCAGTATGGCGTTTAACAGTCGCAGCAGGGTTGGATTTGTTTCCGCGTCACCTCCAGGCACTCACACGGCGACTGTCATTCGACAAACAGAACAAAGACTCGTAGCTGAACACCACCCTGTTCCATTCAGTCGTCCAAGAGGCTCAGGCCTGACACCATTGCAATATCTCATGTCGGTGTCTTGTCGACAATGGCAGACTTCGTAAAAGACGGTTTGAGTACAAGCCACTTTTGGCCAATCGTCGAGAAACTGTTCTCACAGATTTTGGAACATCCAGTGTACCCTGCAAATTCTGCAGAATGTCGACAATTGTCGTTTATAGGCCGCCACGACATGCCTTGGAATGCGTCGATCAACGCATGCTAACGTAGGTCTGGATGGACCTGTACCACTGCGACAATTCACATGCCCTTCTTCAATTCATCTTCCCCAATTCCTTTGCACAGTGAACGATCTAGGTGAATTTCAGCGGCGATACGTCGGTACGACCATCCAGGCTTTAGTTTAGACCATCCAGATCAAAAATGAATCTCCTCGCACGGTCGTCCAAATGCTGAAGCGGACTTCGGTGCCGGCGCCCAGGCATCTCTTCACACCACGTGTTTTATGAAATGAAAAACAGCTCGGAAAACGGACTTCCGTTAGCGAGAGACAGTAACAACTGTTGGATCATCTGCCGTTCCCATTCCTATTATTCCGCGCTGTAATCACGTGACCTACTTGCATTTCAGATCATTTTCATACATCGGCCAGCTGCGTTTGCAAAACCACAGCGATAATACCGATAAGAGAAAAAAACAGCACCGGCCCAAATTCAATGATTAATCAGAATTAAATTCATCTTCAGGTCTGAGTATGTAATTCTAATTAACCCAAACAAATGCCTGTCTTAGATTGAGCAATAGCACATTACGGTAAATGCTCAAACTCAGACTACAGGCATCAAAAGATGAAAAAACGAATATAAGAAAATTTGTATTACCATATGGCATGAACCCTTCTTTCACCACGTGTATAGGCGATCAACCTCAACAACTTAAATTATCTAGAAGCACCTGAATGAACAAGTCGAAATACAACCAGGGAGGCAGTACGAACGTCCACAGCTACACTCCCAGAGCCGTCCAGTGAGTCTGAGCAGGAGACAGGACTATTACCCGTATAAGCGAAAAGGAATATAAACATCAAGGACAGTCTCACCACTATTTATTGCCTATTTCTTGGACTCCGTACGGCGACTACAGCGTACAGCGCCATCTGTCAGCAACATTTGTAACTAATTTTGAAACTTATGTATTACATTTTTACGGCTTTCCCAATAAACATATCACTTGTTTCAGTCAGTCTTCCATCGATCACCAATTCCTAGTTGTTTTATTTCAAAGTTAGGGAGTCCTTTGTGAAACACCCAGTATAATATAATATAATATAAAAATCAATTTCCATCCGGATAATCTGGAATTATTGACTGATGAACCTTCTGGTTGTGATAATGTTAATTTTCTGGATTTAAATCTACGTATTGAATCTTCCAATGAAATTATTTATAATGTATATGATAAAAAAAGTTATTTTAACTTTAATATCAATAAATTATTACCTTTTACTACAAGTAATTCTGTTGTAATACTCCATAGCATCTTTAAAAGTCAATTGTTTCGAATTTGTAGCTAATCAAATACTAAATTTCATCAATTTCAGATAAATAACATTATTCCAACTAGCAAATCATATATTTATACATTATTTTTGGTTAATAGTATAGTAAAAAAAAATGGGGTAACTCAGCGTTGTTAAAAGCATCTTTCCTTGACAATATCACTACAGGAATTATATTTACTTCCCCATATTTTTTATTAACTTAGTGCTACTTATGATTATTGTTTATAATATCACGCATGTCGTAGCATATGTATCTTCTAACAAACATTCTGCCAGGAGATAGTTGCAGTGTGTCTGTGGTTGGCCTTGTCTATATTCTATAATCGATTGAAACATTCGATTTTCTATTCGATTCATAATTTATTTTATTTTATAAATTATTTTACTGGTTTAATAATAACCATTTTTATCTACGGGGTGACTCAAAAGTTCGGAGCAAAAGTAAAACGCGATAAAAAAAATATCTATGAGTTGGAGAGACATGCGGTTTGCAGATTAATATTCACCGTGGTGGGGGATTTTGTATGGCATGATAAACAAATTTAGCTCAAAATCTCGACACTAGGGGGCGCTGCTGCAGATAAAGCCATGGAGGGGACTTATGCATATCTCTCACGCAACGCAAAATTAGGATCACACAAAAACATTATTGAATACCACCCCGTACGGCACGTCAAGTGATGGAGTTGCTACGGTCAACGTTTAGCACCAATCGCCTACCGAGCAGGCATAGCACACATGAATGGCCTGCGAGTTCCCCAAATCTCACACCCTGTGATTTCTGGTTGTGGGAATACCTAAAATCACGGGTCTATAAAGGAAATCCCCAGTCCTTACCAGCAGTGAAAGACGCCTTACGGCAGGAGGTAGCAGCCATTCCCGTTGATATTCTGTTTTATGCTGTATCAGCCGTAATACCGCGACTGCACTCAGTACCGGAATGTAGTGGTGGACACATTGAGCAGATGCAGCTGTAAGCCATACTGAAATAAAATATATTATTTCACAATTATTACCTCGCATTGTTTTCTTTGCAGCAGCGCCCCCCCCAGTGTCGATATTTCGAACTATTTCTTTTCATGTCATACAAAATCCCCCACCATGATGAATATTAGTCTGTAAACCGCATGTCTCTCCGACCCATAGATATTTTTTATAGCGTTTTACTTTTGCTCCGAACTTTTGAATCACCCTGTATATATATTGAATAGCATGTGAAGTATTTTGAAGTTAGTTTATCTGGTGGTTTTCCCCACCAAAATGGATGTTCTTTTTATAATTTTTAAGAATAGCTACATGGACTCTATATTAATTTTTGTGATTGGCAACACCTTCTTTACACATTATCTTCTGTTGTTATTTGTAGCATGACCATCTACACGTGTAAGTCAATTCTTTTTAGTTGTCAATTTTCTCAATCTATTTCAATTTATGGTACGTTAGGGTAATTAATGGCCTTTTGTTCACAGTAACAAGGCCATTGAATGAAATGTACTACTTGAAGTTGATATTTTGTAGTCACCCTCTGATTATTTTACAATTACATTACCTTCAATCTTTTATTCGTCACTCCATTTTTACCATTTTAATTTATAAACATTGTTTTCTGATTTTTTATATTGAAGGCAAGGAATCTCTTGAGTCTTCTCTGGTAACAAATTGAATATTTTGTTTGTTATGGATGCTTTACTATATCTCTTCAAATATTCTACTTTAATTCATATATTTAACGTATTAATTTTATCTTATTTACGCCCTCCAATAGTGCAATAAGTAAAAGTAAAAGCAATTTTAAATATACAGTCTTTTAAAATACATATGCTTTGTTAAATTTACTAGCTTTACATGCTTGGTATATTATATTATATTTAAACTCTTTGATCATGTATATATATATGTATATATATATATATATATATATATATATATATATATATATATATATATTCATTGCCATAAAAAATTGCGTACCAAGAAGTAATTGTGGGATCGTAACAAAATTTGCCATGAAGATACGTGTCAGGCAGATATGCAAATGATTAGAAATACAGCGTGATTGCGCATTGCGTAATGCCACCAAAAGGCGTTGAACTTCGTTCTCCCTGGAGCAGAAAAAAGGTACACAGAGACTTTTTGCCTGTACTTAGTCTGTTGCAGAGGGACGCTTTTTCATTAGGGATGCCATTACGCCGTCATCGAAGACAATATGATCAGCTGTCAGAATTCGAGAGGGGAAGAATCATCCGGATGATGGAAACCGGGTGGTCAGCTAGGCTAGTAGCCCGCCACCTAGGCCATTCTGACTTTACTGTGAGGAGGTGTTGGGACCAGTGGACGAGAGCGAGGTCGCATACACGGCGGCCAGGCTCAGGACGCCATCGGCAGACCAAAAGATCGTCACATCAACCAACACGCAAGCACGGCGCCAACTGCATCATTGTCCACCATCCGGACACAGGCAGCACTTTCACTACGGATCCCTGTGTCTGTCCGTACCATCACGAAGAGCCTGGCTGAAGGACATTTGGTATCGCGACGTCCATTACGTCTGCTGCCAATGACACCCACCCATCGTCGCCTCCTTTGGAGTGGTGTCGCGCTCGACGGGATTGGACCGCAACCGAATGGAACCAGGTTGTCTTCAGCGATGATTCAAGATTTAATTTGAGCAGTGATAACAACCGTGTATGTGTGTGGAGGACCGTGGTGAACGTCTAAATCCTGCCTTCGCTTTATAGCAGCACACCGCTCCCACAGCTGGTGTAATGGTATGGGGTGCCGTCCCATACGACACCCGGTCACCACTAATATTGATCCACGGAACCATGACAGTACGTTCGTGACATCCTTTGGCCACATGTCTTGCCACTCATGGAAAGGATCCCAGGAGCCATTTTTCAACAGAACAATACTCGACCAAACACAGCAAGGGTTGTTGTTGTTGTTGAGACCCAGACCGTCCGACCTACCAGAAAGGTGTAAGGTAACTAAAAAACACAGCAAGGGTGTCACAGGAATTCATCCGCCACATTACCACCCTTCCCTGGCTGCCCGATCTCCGGATTTGTCACCGATTGAGCATGTCTGGTATCACTTGGGACGGTAAGTTGGGCAGCCTATGAGTTTGGTCGAACTAGAGACGCTCTTACAAGAACTGTGGAATGATATGACTCAGGACACCATACGGGACCTATATGACTCAATGCCCGCCCGTATCGCATCGTGTATTCACGCTAAAGGTGGCCCAACAGGGTAATAGAACCTCCATTTATTTGTAGTTTTTCCTGTAATATATGATCTTTTTGCTTTGATTTTGCAATCACTTACTTATATCAACGTTGTACTCACATATATAAAATTTCGTTCGTTTATGACAACTCTTTCTTGGTGTTGTTGTTGAGACCCAGACCGTCCGACCTACCAGAAAGGTGTAAGGTAACTGTATGGACGGCCGGGAAGTGCCACCCAATTTAGACCGGAACCCAGTGGGGGAGGCATCCACAGGGACCGTACCCTCCTTCCCCTACCACCAACCTCTCGGAAGGACTTGCGGACCCACATGTTTAACGTGATCGTACTCCGCATGAACACGGCGGCATTTGTGTCAGCGTGCAAATCTAGCGCGCAAACCACGGGGATACCGCACCCGAGATGGCCAACAGCACGCGGCGTTCCGAGGTGGTCACCCACCAAGTACTATCCGCGCCCGATGCTGCTTGACTTCGGTGATCTAACGAGAACCGGTGTTATCAGCACGGTACGGCCGTTGGCCTCTCTTTCTTGGTGTGCAAATTTTTGTGGCAATGAGTGTATATATATATATATATATATATATATATATATATATATATATATATATATATATATATATAAAGCATAGTAAACATAAAAAATTAAAATTATTTCCACAGTTATCCAATTATTCTCCAGAAGTTGGCGCAAAGCAGCACACTCTCCTAAAGTAATATACAAGATTCATATGAAAAAATGAGGGAAATGACCAAATGCAAGGCATAAAATGGTAGAGGGGGATGGCGACCCCTCTTTCCCGTTTAAAAGACTGCTTTTATGCCCGGGCAACACTCACGGTACCAATGCCATGCAGAAGTCATACTTCCGTAAATGTGTCAAATCAAAAACACTCGAAAAAGTGCAGAGTAAACAAATAGGAATCAACCAGGATTGCAAGGGAAGGAAAAGAATGGAAATGCAGCAAATGCCAGAGTGCCTTATATATAAAAGCAGTTTACGCATGCGTAATACGTTATTTTTACTTTCATCGTTCTATACCTCTGCCATATCCCTTAAATAAGCATTTTCTCCCTTTTTTGTATTAAATAGGGAATTATAATAACATGTCAGAAAGCCAACTGGATAATTCCGTTTTATTGCCTCCTTCATAATATTCCTATTATGTATGATGCAATCTGACCTGAAAGTATTAATGCGTTGATTTCTTTTAAGGTGACCTATGACGACATTTCTGAAGATGTTTTTGGTCAAATTGGAACTCCAATCTATAATATGATTGATTTCCATATTGAAATTATTTCTCTTGTCATATAAGACGGTATAAGTACCATATCTACTGTCATTTTTTAGTGTGATATCTAGAAAATCAACACTATCATCCTCCTTACTTTTATTCTCAATCAATTCCAGTTCTTTTGGATAAAAAGTAAAATCAAATTGGGGTGTATTCTTATATTGCCCAACAAGGACATCGTCAACATAACGAAAGTATGGCATTTCGTGTAGTATATGAGTGCCATTTTCAAATTTATTCAAGTATAGATCGGCGAGCAGGGATGAACAACCCCCTCCCATGGGAATACCCTTCACCTGTTGAAAATAGCTGGTGCCATCAAATAAGATATTTTCAAATAACACAATGCGAATCAGGTCCTTGTATTTTCTGAAGGTAATATGTTCTTTTAAGTCATATATTTCATGTAGTTCCTTCAAAATTTCATATAGATTTTCCAGATTGATGTTGTTGAATAAATCACGGAAATCGTAACTTTTGAAACGTATATCCTTGCTATAAAATGGAAGTCGGTTGATGACATCGTAACTATTATTTATCATTACTGTTCCTTGTTTCTTGAGTATAATCAGAACATTTTTAAGTATATTTAAAAGTTTTTCATTTGCAATTGTCAAATAGGATCCACATCCCACAGTCACCGGCCGGAATTTGACTGGATTTTTATGAAGTTTTGGTATTAATACCAGATATGGAAAGTTAACTACTTTAAGTTCGATATCAATTAGTTTATACAGATCTTTGATTTTATTTGCCAGACAATTTCCATTTTGTTGTAAAGGGGAGTACATTTGTTTGTCAAGATAACTATTTTTTAAAGTATCAACGTAGTATTTTCTGCATGTGAAAGCGTAATTAGATACTACTTTATCAGTATAAGTTATAACATATTTATCTTCATATTTATTGACTGCATTTTGAAGAGAAGGATAATACGTTTTTTTACACACTGTTTTGTAGTGGAGATTGAACATTTTGGTAAGGTTGTATTGCCATTCTTGGAAAGCTTGTATTGGCATGCTGTATTTTACGGCGAGTTTATATGTAAATTTCTTTAAATCTTGTTCAAAGTCCTTTTTAATATTAGTGAAATCTTGTATACGAAATTTCGTACCAAGTTGAAGCATAGATTTTAACTTCCGATTATCCAATAGATCCAGGTTTCCAGTGACAATGTGCCCATGATGGGTGTCTATATAAGGGCTGTTTTGACAACTACACTCTTCACTTTGATATACATGGATGTTTCTGCTTATACGATTGTAATTAAATATTTTTCTACCATTGGTTTGCACAAATTTATAAATCAGCTTTACCTCGATGTCAGGTATTGGCAAGAGATGTGCCAAGTTTTTTATATATGTCTTGATTGGTATTCCATCATAATTTTTATTTTTGTAGGTAGTAACAAAAGGCTCTGCTGTAGTAGTTTTCTTCCGGGTAGAGGGTTTTAATACTATGTTTAATGTACTGGCCCTTAGTTTAAGTAAATCCATCATTATAGCGTAATTTGTACAAGCATTTTCATTATTGTTAACAAATAGATGTTCTTCGAGTTGATACTCTTTCAAATAACACCAGATGCGTTGAATATAACGTTTTTTTATACTAAATATAAGATTTTTAATCCATCCAGGTTTGATTATTATTCCTGTACACACATTTTTTATGAACGTTTCGATCTTTTCAAGAGTTGCATTGTAACTGATTTTATTATGTTTTCTTTTTCCCCTTTGCCATCTCTTTTTTATAGCACAATGGATATCTTGTAATACAGGGTTACGTTTTTCATTTTTACAGGATTCCAAATTATAATTGTCATTAAATATGATCGTATTGAGTCCATACGGGAAAGCTGTTCCATATTGTTGGATGTGTGTATTTTCCCACCAAAGTCTTTCTGACAGGTTTGGTACAACATCGATGATTGTAACAATTATTTGTGAAAAATCATGGCTTCCATAATGACGGAGTTCCAAATTGGTGATAGTTGCATCAGTGAGAAGAGATTTGCCGATTTGACTTCGATGTAAGTTTATTCGCAAATGTAAACGATTTTTGGTTTGGCCGATATATTTGGCATTGCATGTTTGGCAAGTTATACAGTAGATGACATTATAGGTTTTGCAGAATATACCGTAACGGGGATCTTGAGTAGATATTTGGAGAGGGTCTGCCACTGGGCAGAGTTTACATCGATGTGAGTGGCATTTTTTAAACTTAAAATCACGTATTCTATTAAAATAATGACGATATGAATATTTAAAAAAGGGTGATCCATTAAGATTAAGGATCGAGTCAGTAGAACAATGAGAAACATTACAGACGCTATTTATATTAGTCACAGAGTTGTCAATAACATGTTGCACAGGCTTGAAATATTTCTTTATGTTAGACATCATATACAAAGCTTGAGGGTCACTGGTTATCGATAATACTACTACCCTGTATTGTTGTATTACCGGGCATATACTCTAGAACAGTATGTTTGCCAGTCACTAAAAAATATAGTTGTATTCATTCATAAAGTATCATTTCAACAGTTTATATCTCTTATTGAGGAGTAAATGTAAATCGTGATTCTTTTTACCAAATCCACCATCTTGCTCATTAAAGCTGTGTAGAAATTATAAAACATACTTTAAACGCGATATCCTCACAAAGCATATCAGAATAGCCTGGATGTGCGAATGCATGACTCAGTGACTATTTGAACATTTTAAACTTTTTTTGGTTTTTATATAATATCATTTCATTGAAATACGTTATTTGTAAAATGGACGTAGATATATATTATCCGTGTTAGATAACGCTAAAACACTTAAAAGGCAAATACTACCTTGTTAAAAACATGCTAAAAGAGTTACAATTCGTGACATAAGAAATCAACATGGAATCAAAATAACACAACATACCATAGTGCGTCCCCAGTCTTAACCTAAAAGCCGATCCAACAACACACGGAAGACCACCACAGCACGTGTATGGTCCGAGAAGCAACCCAGGTCATAAAACATCGAACAAGATAAACGAGACGACATATCCGCGCAATGCTGCAAGACATAGTGTCCCTATATATAAAGCATAGTAAACATAAAAAATTAAAATTATTTCCACAGTTATCCAATTATTCTCCAGAAGTTGGCGCAAAGCAGCACACTCTCCTAAAGTAATATACAAGATTCATATGAAAAAATGAGGGAAATGACCAAATGCAAGGCATAAAATGGTAGAGGGGGATGGCGACCCCTCTTTCCCGTTTAAAAGACTGCTTTTATGCCCGGGCAACACTCACGGTACCAATGCCATGCAGAAGTCATACTTCCGTAAATGTGTCAAATCAAAAACACTCGAAAAAGTGCAGAGTAAACAAATAGGAATCAACCAGGATTGCAAGGGAAGGAAAAGAATGGAAATGCAGCAAATGCCAGAGTGCCTTATATATAAAAGCAGTTTACGCATGCGTAATACGTTATTTTTACTTTCATCGTTCTATACCTCTGCCATATCCCTTAAATAAGCATTTTCTCCCTTTTTTGTATTAAATAGGGAATTATAATAACATGTCAGAAAGCCAACTGGATAATTCCGTTTTATTGCCTCCTTCATAATATTCCTATTATGTATGATGCAATCTGACCTGAAAGTATTAATGCGTTGATTTCTTTTAAGGTGACCTATGACGACATTTCTGAAGATGTTTTTGGTCAAATTGGAACTCCAATCTATAATATGATTGATTTCCATATTGAAATTATTTCTCTTGTCATATAAGACGGTATAAGTACCATATCTACTGTCATTTTTTAGTGTGATATCTAGAAAATCAACACTATCATCCTCCTTACTTTTATTCTCAATCAATTCCAGTTCTTTTGGATAAAAAGTAAAATCAAATTGGGGTGTATTCTTATATTGCCCAACAAGGACATCGTCAACATAACGAAAGTATGGCATTTCGTGTAGTATATGAGTGCCATTTTCAAATTTATTCAAGTATAGATCGGCGAGCAGGGATGAACAACCCCCTCCCATGGGAATACCCTTCACCTGTTGAAAATAGCTGGTGCCATCAAATAAGATATTTTCAAATAACACAATGCGAATCAGGTCCTTGTATTTTCTGAAGGTAATATGTTCTTTTAAGTCATATATTTCATGTAGTTCCTTCAAAATTTCATATAGATTTTCCAGATTGATGTTGTTGAATAAATCACGGAAATCGTAACTTTTGAAACGTATATCCTTGCTATAAAATGGAAGTCGGTTGATGACATCGTAACTATTATTTATCATTACTGTTCCTTGTTTCTTGAGTATAATCAGAACATTTTTAAGTATATTTAAAAGTTTTTCATTTGCAATTGTCAAATAGGATCCACATCCCACAGTCACCGGCCGGAATTTGACTGGATTTTTATGAAGTTTTGGTATTAATACCAGATATGGAAAGTTAACTACTTTAAGTTCGATATCAATTAGTTTATACAGATCTTTGATTTTATTTGCCAGACAATTTCCATTTTGTTGTAAAGGGGAGTACATTTGTTTGTCAAGATAACTATTTTTTAAAGTATCAACGTAGTATTTTCTGCATGTGAAAGCGTAATTAGATACTACTTTATCAGTATAAGTTATAACATATTTATCTTCATATTTATTGACTGCATTTTGAAGAGAAGGATAATACGTTTTTTTACACACTGTTTTGTAGTGGAGATTGAACATTTTGGTAAGGTTGTATTGCCATTCTTGGAAAGCTTGTATTGGCATGCTGTATTTTACGGCGAGTTTATATGTAAATTTCTTTAAATCTTGTTCAAAGTCCTTTTTAATATTAGTGAAATCTTGTATACGAAATTTCGTACCAAGTTGAAGCATAGATTTTAACTTCCGATTATCCAATAGATCCAGGTTTCCAGTGACAATGTGCCCATGATGGGTGTCTATATAAGGGCTGTTTTGACAACTACACTCTTCACTTTGATATACATGGATGTTTCTGCTTATACGATTGTAATTAAAAATTTTTCTACCATTGGTTTGCACAAATTTATAAATCAGCTTTACCTCGATGTCAGGTATTGGCAAGAGATGTGCCAAGTTTTTTATATATGTCTTGATTGGTATTCCATCATAATTTTTATTTTTGTAGGTAGTAACAAAAGGCTCTGCTGTAGTAGTTTTCTTCCGGGTAGAGGGTTTTAATACTATGTTTAATGTACTGGCCCTTAGTTTAAGTAAATCCATCATTATAGCGTAATTTGTACAAGCATTTTCATTATTGTTAACAAATAGATGTTCTTCGAGTTGATACTCTTTCAAATAACACCAGATGCGTTGAATATAACGTTTTTTTATACTAAATATAAGATTTTTAATCCATCCAGGTTTGATTATTATTCCTGTACACACATTTTTTATGAACGTTTCGATCTTTTCAAGAGTTGCATTGTAACTGATTTTATTATGTTTTCTTTTTCCCCTTTGCCATCTCTTTTTTATAGCACAATGGATATCTTGTAATACAGGGTTACGTTTTTCATTTTTACAGGATTCCAAATTATAATTGTCATTAAATATGATCGTATTGAGTCCATACGGGAAAGCTGTTCCATATTGTTGGATGTGTGTATTTTCCCACCAAAGGAAGACGCCTAACGGCAGGAGGTAGCAGCCATTCCCGTTGATATTCTGTTTTATGCTGTATCAGCCGTAATACCGCGACTGCACTCAGTACCGGAATGTAGTGGTGGACACATTGAGCAGATGCAGCTGTAAGCCATACTGAAATAAAATATATTATTTCACAATTATTACCTCGCATTGTTTTCTTTGCAGCAGCGCCCCCCCCAGTGTCGATATTTCGAACTATTTCTTTTCATGTCATACAAAATCCCCCACCATGATGAATATTAGTCTGTAAACCGCATGTCTCTCCGACCCATAGATATTTTTTATAGCGTTTTACTTTTGCTCCGAACTTTTGAATCACCCTGTATATATATTGAATAGCATGTGAAGTATTTTGAAGTTAGTTTATCTGGTGGTTTTCCCCACCAAAATGGATGTTCTTTTTATAATTTTTAAGAATAGCTACATGGACTCTATATTAATTTTTGTGATTGGCAACACCTTCTTTACACATTATCTTCTGTTGTTATTTGTAGCATGACCATCTACACGTGTAAGTCAATTCTTTTTAGTTGTCAATTTTCTCAATCTATTTCAATTTATGGTACGTTAGGGTAATTAATGGCCTTTTGTTCACAGTAACAAGGCCATTGAATGAAATGTACTACTTGAAGTTGATATTTTGTAGTCACCCTCTGATTATTTTACAATTACATTACCTTCAATCTTTTATTCGTCACTCCATTTTTACCATTTTAATTTATAAACATTGTTTTCTGATTTTTTATATTGAAGGCAAGGAATCTCTTGAGTCTTCTCTGGTAACAAATTGAATATTTTGTTTGTTATGGATGCTTTACTATATCTCTTCAAATATTCTACTTTAATTCATATATTTAACGTATTAATTTTATCTTATTTACGCCCTCCAATAGTGCAATAAGTAAAAGTAAAAGCAATTTTAAATATACAGTCTTTTAAAATACATATGCTTTGTTAAATTTACTAGCTTTACATGCTTGGTATATTATATTATATTTAAACTCTTTGATCATGTATATATATATGTATATATATATATATATATATATATATATATATATATATATATATATATTCATTGCCATAAAAAATTGCGTACCAAGAAGTAATTGTGGGATCGTAACAAAATTTGCCATGAAGATACGTGTCAGGCAGATATGCAAATGATTAGAAATACAGCGTGATTGCGCATTGCGTAATGCCACCAAAAGGCGTTGAACTTCGTTCTCCCTGGAGCAGAAAAAAGGTACACAGAGACTTTTTGCCTGTACTTAGTCTGTTGCAGAGGGACGCTTTTTCATTAGGGATGCCATTACGCCGTCATCGAAGACAATATGATCAGCTGTCAGAATTCGAGAGGGGAAGAATCATCCGGATGATGGAAACCGGGTGGTCAGCTAGGCTAGTAGCCCGCCACCTAGGCCATTCTGACTTTACTGTGAGGAGGTGTTGGGACCAGTGGACGAGAGCGAGGTCGCATACACGGCGGCCAGGCTCAGGACGCCATCGGCAGACCAAAAGATCGTCACATCAACCAACACGCAAGCACGGCGCCAACTGCATCATTGTCCACCATCCGGACACAGGCAGCACTTTCACTACGGATCCCTGTGTCTGTCCGTACCATCACGAAGAGCCTGGCTGAAGGACATTTGGTATCGCGACGTCCATTACGTCTGCTGCCAATGACACCCACCCATCGTCGCCTCCTTTGGAGTGGTGTCGCGCTCGACGGGATTGGACCGCAACCGAATGGAACCAGGTTGTCTTCAGCGATGATTCAAGATTTAATTTGAGCAGTGATAACAACCGTGTATGTGTGTGGAGGACCGTGGTGAACGTCTAAATCCTGCCTTCGCTTTATAGCAGCACACCGCTCCCACAGCTGGTGTAATGGTATGGGGTGCCGTCCCATACGACACCCGGTCACCACTAATATTGATCCACGGAACCATGACAGTACGTTCGTGACATCCTTTGGCCACATGTCTTGCCACTCATGGAAAGGATCCCAGGAGCCATTTTTCAACAGAACAATACTCGACCAAACACAGCAAGGGTTGTTGTTGTTGTTGAGACCCAGACCGTCCGACCTACCAGAAAGGTGTAAGGTAACTAAAAAACACAGCAAGGGTGTCACAGGAATTCATCCGCCACATTACCACCCTTCCCTGGCTGCCCGATCTCCGGATTTGTCACCGATTGAGCATGTCTGGTATCACTTGGGACGGTAAGTTGGGCAGCCTATGAGTTTGGTCGAACTAGAGACGCTCTTACAAGAACTGTGGAATGATATGACTCAGGACACCATACGGGACCTATATGACTCAATGCCCGCCCGTATCGCATCGTGTATTCACGCTAAAGGTGGCCCAACAGGGTAATAGAACCTCCATTTATTTGTAGTTTTTCCTGTAATATATGATCTTTTTGCTTTGATTTTGCAATCACTTACTTATATCAACGTTGTACTCACATATATAAAATTTCGTTCGTTTATGACAACTCTTTCTTGGTGTTGTTGTTGAGACCCAGACCGTCCGACCTACCAGAAAGGTGTAAGGTAACTGTATGGACGGCCGGGAAGTGCCACCCAATTTAGACCGGAACCCAGTGGGGGAGGCATCCACAGGGACCGTACCCTCCTTCCCCTACCACCAACCTCTCGGAAGGACTTGCGGACCCACATGTTTAACGTGATCGTACTCCGCATGAACACGGCGGCATTTGTGTCAGCGTGCAAATCTAGCGCGCAAACCACGGGGATACCGCACCCGAGATGGCCAACAGCACGCGGCGTTCCGAGGTGGTCACCCACCAAGTACTATTGCCTTCAGGATGGCAATTTTAAAGACGCCATGATTTTAAATTTCTCGGCGTTCCGTTCGTTTCTCCCCCGCTGAAACAGGGAAGGTGGTGGGTGGGGACGTCAAGGTGGAGGTGACGTCACGGTTCTGAATAGAGCGCCTTTGCTCTATATAAATTATTATATTTATATTTTAAATGATGGGACGATCTGGATTTTTTAAATGTATATTTTAACTTTTGGATATTTTAAATGGATATTTTAATTTTATGGATATTTTAAATGATAGAACAATGAAACAATGGAATGAGGATGATGGAATTAAGCATATGGTCATTTTAAATTGCAAATTAGCGCGCGGGAAGTTAGCGGTAGGCCCGGGTTCGATTCCCGCCACTGCCAAAACTGCCGCCGTGTTTACGTGGAATACGATCACGTTAAATATGTGGGTCCGTAAGTCCTTCCGAGAGGTTGGTGGTAGGGGAAGGAGGATACGGCCCCTGTGGATGCCTCCCCCACTGGGTTCCCGTCTAAATTGGGTGAATATGTAGAAAGTTATGGAGATTGTCGCGGAGGGCGCGGCAGCCCAGTGGTTAGCGCGCGGGAATTGCACTCAGTAGGCCCGGGTTCGATTCCCGCCACTGCCAAAACTTACGCCACGTTCACGCAGAGTACGATCACGTTAAACATGTGGGTTCGTGAGTCCTTCCGAGAGGTTGGTGGTAGGGGAAGGAGGGTACGGTCTAAATTGGGTGAATAAAAAGAAAGTTATGGAGATTGTCGCGGAGGGCGAAGTAGCCCAGTGGTTAGCGCGCGGGAATTGCACGCGGTAGGCCCGGGTTCGATTTCCGCCACTGACATGGAGTACGATCACGTTAAACATATGGGTCCGTATGTTTTTCCGAGAGGTTGGTGGTAGGGGAAGGAGGGTACGTTCCCTGTGGATGCCTCCCCCACTGGGTTCCGGTCTAAATTGCGTGGCACATCCTGGCCGTCCAACCAGTTACCAGGCCCGGGTTCGATTCCCAAAATTGCCGCCGTGTTTACGCGGAGTACGAGCACGTTAAACATGTGGGTCCGTGAGTCCTTCCGAGAAGTTGGTGGTAGGGGAAGGAGGGTACGGTCTAAATTGGATGAATAAAAAGAAAGTTATGGAGATTGTCGCGTAGGGCAAAGTAGCCCAATGGTTAGCGCGCGGAAATTGCACTCGGTAAGCCCGGTTTCGATTCCCAAAATTGCCGCCGTGTTTACGCGGAGTACGATCACGTTAAACATGTGGGTCTGTAAGTCCTTCCGAGAGGTTGGTGGTAGGGGAAGAAGGGTACGGTCCCTGTGGATGCTTCTCCCACTTGGTTCCGGTCTAAATTGGGTGAATAAAAAATAAGTTATGAAGAATATCGCGGAGGGTGAAGTACCCCAGTGGTTAGTGCGCGGGATTTGCACTTGGTAGGCCCGGGTTCGATTCCCAAAATTGCCGAATAAAAATAAAGTTATGGAGATTGTCGCGGATGGCACGGTAGCCCAGTGGTTAGCGCGCGGGAATTTCACTCGGTAGGCCCGGGTTCGATTCCCGCCATTGCCAAAACTGCAGCCGTGTTCACGCGGAGTACGATCACGTTAAACGTGTGGGACTGCAAGTCCTTCCGAGAGGTTTGTGGTAGGGGAAGGAGGGTACGGTCTCTTTGGATGCCTCCCCCATTGGGTTCCGGTCTAAATTGTGTGGCACTTCCTGGCCTTCCAAGCAGTTACCTTACACCTTTCTGGTAGGTCGCGCCAACGAGTTTGCCACGGTCAGAATTTTCAAGGGTAGCGAACAGGCTGGTCGCCAAAGGCGGCTAGTTTGGAATAATTATTTAGAACATATTTTAGAATCGAAACAAAATTAGAATTTGCCGAATGTAATAGAACAAAATGGATTTTTGAAATAGCGTTGCCGAAAATGAAATTTAGAAGGAATTAATTAATAAACAGGTGTTATGCATTTCATATCAATACTATAAGGAGGAATTAATGTAATTTTAACTACGCTATGGATGTTAAAGGCATCACAATAGTTTTAATTAACACAGTTGAGCTAAATGCATCCATAGACGTCACTAAGCTATAGCTAGTTTGACAAAGAGAAACTTTAAAAGAATGTGTATGAAATATTCAACAAAAAAAAATAAAAAACTTATTACTCTAATTACAGTATAGATGCAAAGGGTATTAAAATAACATAAATTAATACAGATCAGCCAAATTATTCCAATTTATTGACGTGATAGATTTGCTCCCAAGTGAAATAAAAACATAAAAATATATTTTTTTTAACTTGCATAATTTTATTAACTACGCTATAGATGTTAAAGTCATCACAGTTGTTTTAATTGACACAGTTAAGCTAAATGCATCCATAGACGTCACTAAGATATAGCTAGCTTGACAAAGAGAAACTTTTAAAGAATTTGTATGAAATATTCAACAAAAAAATTAAAAAAACTTATTACTCTAATTACAGTATAGATGTAAAGGGTATTAAAATAACATAAATTAATACAGATCAGCCAAATTATTCCAATTTATTGACGGGACAGACTTGTTCTCAAGTAGAAAAAAACATAAAAATATATTTTTTTTAACTTGCATAATTTAAAAATAAAATAACTTAAAAAGGAAACAAATTAAATATATATTTCTTGCATTCTGATGATAATTCTGATAGACATGCATCTACGTAAAATGTAATATGGATGTGGAGTGGTAGAGTCTTACGCGCCAGGTGTTTTTAAATTGAAATGGATTGTGAAAATGATAAGTGATAAGAAAAGGATAAGTGATAGGAAAATTGATGATATGGAATATGGTGAAGCGTATTAAAATGAAAACAAAAATTAATCGCCATGTTTTGCAATGTGTTTTATCTGTTTTCCCTAAAAATTAAATATGACCTAGGTAGGCAACTTAGGGAAAAAAAATTTAACCTGGAAGGGTTAAAACGTATATATTAAGATTTTGTGTAAAATGTATGTTAAAAATAACTTTTTACGTTTCAACATTTTCTTCAGATGGAATAAAATGTTAGCAAGTAAAATTTCTAATACAGGGACACAATTATTTGAAGCTATAAAGTTGTTATTGAGATTGTAGCTGAAATACTCTTGGGTCATCTTTAATTTGCTGATTTAATAAAATTGGCAATTATTAAAAATATTTCTGGTGAATAAAGAATTTCACTTCTTTCTAAACGTTTTCGATGTGACAAATCTGATGCTGTGGGAAAAGTAAACAGTATAAACTGTCCAAAGATTTTTATTTGCGATTTTTTTTCTTTACTTCTATGCTTTGGTTTCAAAATAAAACTTTTCACATACCTAATTTTTATATTATTAATTGTGCTACCTAAAAAATTACGAAATTGCGAATGTTTTCACCATACTCCGAGGAACTCCAAATGGTTAAAATTCAACATCCCTCTCTAAATAACAATATTTTGAATGCATAATATTTGAGTAAGTTCGAATATCTTAATGTAAGAGTTCTTATACTATTGACTTGGCCATTGCAGCCTCTTGTAGCTGGAGTTAAACTTTGAAGAAGTTTCTACCCAACTAAATTATAACTCTAAATTCTTCAGTTCCTACAGAGGTGCGCATAATTGCACCATATAGCAAATTTTCTCATTGCCATTGCAGATGTCGGCTATCATATTCTAATGATCGTTTAATTGACGCGAAACCGGTCCGTAGATGCTGTTTTCAGCAATAGAAGTGTATTCCAATTTTTTTGTGCGCCCTACAAGCGATTTCTTGATTATGAACATGCAGGCTCGGATAACCTTAGTTAAATTTTGAAGAAATTTGAAGGCTTCTACGTAGTATGACCAAACTGTCAGTTCCCATGAAAGTTTGAGTTTTCTTGCTGCTATTCTAGATATCAGCTATCCCATGCTGACGAGGGCATAATAAACGCGTAATCGATCCATAGATGCTGCTATCTGCGATAGGGGTACACCCCAGATGTTTCTGAACGTGCCATAGCCAGGTTCGTGACTATAAAATTGGCCACTGCAGCATAAAGTAGTCTGAGATAACCATTGAAGCATTTTGAAACCCCTTATAAGTGGTAGGGCTGAAGTCCGATCAGTTCCGTGAAGTTCACGAAACTGAAGCGTAAATTTTCTTGTTGCGATTGCAGATATTGGCTATCCCATATTGAGAAGAGAGAACACACATAATGAAAGCGAAATCCGTCCATGGAAGCAAAATCAGCTCATGTTTGTGACTGTTGGTCATTGAAACTTAAAGTAGTCTGAGCTAATCATTCAAGCATTTTGAAATCTGCTGAACGTGGTAGGATTGAAGCCAGTCCACACGAAAGTTCGCAAAACTGAAGCGTAAGTTTTCTTGTTGCGACTGCAGATATTGACTATCCCTTACTGACAAGAGAGAATACACATAATGAACGCGAAATTCGTCGATGGAAGCAAAATCAGCTCATGTTTGTGATTGTTGGTCATTGAAACTTAAAGTAGTCTGAGCTAATCATTCAAGCATTTTGAAATCTGCTGAACGTGGTAGGATTGAAGCCAGTTCACACGAAAGTTCGCAAAACTGAAGCGTAAGTTTTCTTGTTGCGACTGCAGATATTGACTATCTCTTACTGACTAGAGAGAATACACATAATGAACGCAAAATCCGTCCATGGAGGCAAAATCAGCTCATGTTTGTGACTGTTGGTCATTGAAACTTAAAGTAGTCTGAGCTAATCATTGAAGCATTTTGAAATCTGCTAAACGTGGTAGGATTGAAGCCAGTTCACACGAAAGTTCGCAAAACTGAAGCGTAAGTTTTCTTGTTGCGACTGTAGATATTGACTATCCCTTACTGACAAGAGAGAATACACATAATGAACGCGAAATTCGTCCATGGAAGCAAAATCAGCTCATGTTTGTGATTGTTGGTCATTGAAACTTAAAGTAGTCTGAGCTAATCATTGAAGCATTTTGAAATCTGCTGAACGTGGTAGGATTGAAGCCAGTTCACACGAAAGTTCGCAAAACTGAAGCGTACGTTTTCTTGTTGCGACTGCAGATATTGACTATCCCTTACTGACTAGAGAGAATACACATAATGAACGCAAAATCCGACCATGGAAGCAAAATCAGCTCATGTTTGTGACTGTTGGTCATTGAAACTTAAAGTAGTCTGAGCTAATTATTGAAGCATTTTGAAATCTGCTAAACGTGGTAGGATTGAAGCCAGTTCACACGAAAGTTCGCAAAACTGAAGCGTAAGTTTTCTTGTTGCGACTGCAGATATTGACTATCCCTTACTGACAAGAGAGAATACACATAATGAACGCGAAATTCGTCCATGGAAGCAAAATCAGCTCATGTTTGTGATTGTTGGTCATTGAAACTTAAAGTAGTCTGAGCTAATCATTGAAGCATTTTGAAATCTGCTGAACGTGGTAGGATTGAAGCCAGTTCACACGAAAGTTCGCAAAACTGAAGCGTAAGTTTTCTTGTTGCGACTGCAGATATTGACTATCCCTTACTGACTAGAGAGAATACACATAATGAACGCAAAATCCGACCATGGAAGCAAAATCAGCTCATGTTTGTGACTGTTGGTCATTGAAACTTAAAGTAGTCTGAGCTAATTATTGAAGCATTTTGAAATCTGCTAAACGTGGTAGGATTGAAGCCAGTTCACACGAAAGTTCGCAAAACTGAAGCGTAAGTTTTCTTGTTGCGACTGCAGATATTGACTATCCCTTACTGACAAGAGAGAATACACATAATGAACGCGAAATTCGTCCATGGAAGCAAAATCAGCTCATGTTTGTGATTGTTGGTCATTGAAACTTAAAGTAGTCTGAGCTAATCGTTGAAGCATTTTGAAATCTGCTGAACGTGGTAGGATTGAAGCCAGTTCACACTAAAGTTCGCAAAACTGAAGCGTATGTTTTCATGTTGCGACTGCAGATATTGACTATCCCTTACTGACAAGGGAGAATACACATAATGAACGCGAAATCCGTCCATGGAAGTAAAATCAGCTCATGTTTGTGACTGTTGGTCATTGAAACTTAAAGTAGTCTGAGCTAATCATTGAAGCATTTTGAAATCTACTGAACGTGGTAGGATTGAAGCCAGTTCACACGAAAGTTCGCAAAACTGAAGCGTAAGTTTTCTTGTTGCGACTGCAGATATTGACTATCCCTTACTGACTAGAGAGAATACACATAATGAACGCAAAATCCGACCATGGAAGCAAAATCAGCTCATGTTTGTGACTGTTGGTCATTGAAACTTAAAGTAGTCTGAGCTAATCATTGAAGCATTTTGAAATCTGCTAAACATGGTAGGATTGAAGCCAGTTCACACGAAAGTTCGCAAAACTGAAGCGTAAGTTTTCTTGTTGCGACTGCAGATATTGACTATCCCTTACTGACAAGAGAGAATACACATAATGAACGCGAAATTCGTCGATGGAAGCAAAATCAGCTCATGTTTGTGATTGTTGGTCATTGAAACTTAAAGTAGTCTGAGCTAATCATTGAAGCATTTTGAAATCTGCTAAACGTGGTAGGATTGAAGCCAGTTCACACGAAAGTTCGCAAAACTGAAGCGTAAGTTTTCTTGTTGCGACTGCAGATATTGACTATCCCTTACTGACAAGAGAGAATACACATAATGAACGCGAAATTCGTCCATGGAAGCAAAATCAGCTCATGTTTGTGATTGTTGGTCATTGAAACTTAAAGTAGTCTGAGCTAATCATTGAAGCATCTTGAAATCTGCTGAACGTGGTAGGATTGAAGCCAGTTCACACGAAAGTTCGCAAAACTGAAGCGTAAGTTTTCTTGTTGCGACTGCAGATATTGACTATCCCTTACTGACTAGAGAGAATACACATAATGAACGCAAAATCCGACCATGGAAGCAAAATCAGCTCATGTTTGTGACTGTTGGTCATTGAAACTTAAAGTAGTCTGAGCTAATCATTGAAGCATTTTGAAATCTGCTAAACATGGTAGGATTGAAGCCAGTTCACACGAAAGTTCGCAAAACTGAAGCGTAAGTTTTCTTGTTGCGACTGCAGATATTGACTATCCCTTACTGACAAGAGAGAATACACATAATGAACGCGAAATTCGTCCATGGAAGCAAAATCAGCTCATGTTTGTGATTGTTGGTCATTGAAACTTAAAGTAGTCTGAGCTAATCATTGAAGCATTTTGAAATCTGCTGAACGTGGTAGGATTGAAGCCAGTTCACACGAAAGTTCGCAAAACTGAAGCGTAAGTTTTCTTGTTGCGACTGCAGATATTGACTATCCCTTACTGACAAGAGAGAATACACATAATGAACGCGAAATTCGTCCATGGAAGCAAAATCAGCTCATGTTTGTGATTGTTGGTCATTGAAACTTAAAGTAGTCTGAGCTAATCATTGAAGCATTTTGAAATCTGCTGAACGTGGTAGGATTGAAGCCAGTTCACACGAAAGTTCGCAAAACTGAAGCGTAAGTTTTCTTGTTGCGACTGCAGATATTGACTATCCCTTACTGACAAGAGAGAATACACATAATGAACGCGAAATTCGTCCATGGAAGCAAAATCAGCTCATGTTTGTGATTGTTGGTCATTGAAACTTAAAGTAGTCTGAGCTAATCATTGAAGCATTTTGAAATCTGCTGAACGTGGTAGGATTGAAGCCAGTTCACACGAAAGTTCGCAAAACTGAAGCGTAAGTTTTCTTGTTGCGACTGCAGATATTGACTATCCCTTACTGACAAGAGAGAATACACATAATGAACGCGAAATTCGTCCATGGAAGCAAAATCAGCTCATGTTTGTGATTGTTGGTCATTGAAACTTAAAGTAGTCTGAGCTAATCATTGAAGCATTTTGAAATCTGCTGAACGTGGTAGGATTGAAGCCAGTTCACACGAAAGTTCGCAAAACTGAAGCGTAAGTTTTCTTGTTGCGACTGCAGATATTGACTATCCCTTACTGACAAGAGAGAATACACATAATGAACGCGAAATTCGTCCATGGAAGCAAAATCAGCTCATGTTTGTGATTGTTGGTCATTGAAACTTAAAGTAGTCTGAGCTAATCATTGAAGCATTTTGAAATCTGCTGAACGTGGTAGGATTGAAGCCAGTTCACACGAAAGTTCGCAAAACTGAAGCGTAAGTTTTCTTGTTGCGACTGCAGATATTGACTATCCCTTACTGACAAGAGAGAATACACATAATGAACGCGAAATTCGTCCATGGAAGCAAAATCAGCTCATGTTTGTGATTGTTGGTCATTGAAACTTAAAGTAGTCTGAGCTAATCATTGAAGCATTTTGAAATCTGCTGAACGTGGTAGGATTGAAGCCAGTTCACACGAAAGTTCGCAAAACTGAAGCGTAAGTTTTCTTGTTGCGACTGCAGATATTGACTATCCCTTACTGACAAGAGAGAATACACATAATGAACGCGAAATTCGTCCATGGAAGCAAAATCAGCTCATGTTTGTGATTGTTGGTCATTGAAACTTAAAGTAGTCTGAGCTAATCATTGAAGCATTTTGAAATCTGCTGAACGTGGTAGGATTGAAGCCAGTTCACACGAAAGTTCGCAAAACTGAAGCGTAAGTTTTCTTGTTGCGACTGCAGATATTGACTATCCCTTACTGACAAGAGAGAATACACATAATGAACGCGAAATTCGTCCATGGAAGCAAAATCAGCTCATGTTTGTGATTGTTGGTCATTGAAACTTAAAGTAGTCTGAGCTAATCATTGAAGCATTTTGAAATCTGCTGAACGTGGTAGGATTGAAGCCAGTTCACACGAAAGTTCGCAAAACTGAAGCGTAAGTTTTCTTGTTGCGACTGCAGATATTGACTATCCCTTACTGACAAGAGAGAATACACATAATGAACGCGAAATTCGTCCATGGAAGCAAAATCAGCTCATGTTTGTGATTGTTGGTCATTGAAACTTAAAGTAGTCTGAGCTAATCATTGAAGCATTTTGAAATCTGCTGAACGTGGTAGGATTGAAGCCAGTTCACACGAAAGTTCGCAAAACTGAAGCGTAAGTTTTCTTGTTGCGACTGCAGATATTGACTATCCCTTACTGACAAGAGAGAATACACATAATGAACGCGAAATTCGTCCATGGAAGCAAAATCAGCTCATGTTTGTGATTGTTGGTCATTGAAACTTAAAGTAGTCTGAGCTAATCATTGAAGCATTTTGAAATCTGCTGAACGTGGTAGGATTGAAGCCAGTTCACACGAAAGTTCGCAAAACTGAAGCGTAAGTTTTCTTGTTGCGACTGCAGATATTGACTATCCCTTACTGACAAGAGAGAATACACATAATGAACGCGAAATTCGTCCATGGAAGCAAAATCAGCTCATGTTTGTGATTGTTGGTCATTGAAACTTAAAGTAGTCTGAGCTAATCATTGAAGCATTTTGAAATCTGCTGAACGTGGTAGGATTGAAGCCAGTTCACACGAAAGTTCGCAAAACTGAAGCGTAAGTTTTCTTGTTGCGACTGCAGATATTGACTATCCCTTACTGACAAGAGAGAATACACATAATGAACGCGAAATTCGTCGATGGAAGCAAAATCAGCTCATGTTTGTGATTGTTGGTCATTGAAACTTAAAGTAGTCTGAGCTAATCATTGAAGCATTTTGAAATCTGCTAAACGTGGTAGGATTGAAGCCAGTTCACACGAAAGTTCGCAAAACTGAAGCGTAAGTTTTCTTGTTGCGACTGCAGATATTGACTATCCCTTACTGACAAGAGAGAATACACATAATGAACGCGAAATTCGTCCATGGAAGCAAAATCAGCTCATGTTTGTGATTGTTGGTCATTGAAACTTAAAGTAGTCTGAGCTAATCATTGAAGCATCTTGAAATCTGCTGAACGTGGTAGGATTGAAGCCAGTTCACACGAAAGTTCGCAAAACTGAAGCGTAAGTTTTCTTGTTGCGACTGCAGATATTGACTATCCCTTACTGACTAGAGAGAATACACATAATGAACGCAAAATCCGACCATGGAAGCAAAATCAGCTCATGTTTGTGACTGTTGGTCATTGAAACTTAAAGTAGTCTGAGCTAATCATTGAAGCATTTTGAAATCTGCTAAACATGGTAGGATTGAAGCCAGTTCACACGAAAGTTCGCAAAACTGAAGCGTAAGTTTTCTTGTTGCGACTGCAGATATTGACTATCCCTTACTGACAAGAGAGAATACACATAATGAACGCGAAATTCGTCCATGGAAGCAAAATCAGCTCATGTTTGTGATTGTTGGTCATTGAAACTTAAAGTAGTCTGAGCTAATCATTGAAGCATTTTGAAATCTGCTGAACGTGGTAGGATTGAAGCCAGTTCACACGAAAGTTCGCAAAACTGAAGCGTAAGTTTTCTTGTTGCGACTGCAGATATTGACTATCCCTTACTGACAAGAGAGAATACACATAATGAACGCGAAATTCGTCCATGGAAGCAAAATCAGCTCATGTTTGTGATTGTTGGTCATTGAAACTTAAAGTAGTCTGAGCTAATCATTGAAGCATTTTGAAATCTGCTGAACGTGGTAGGATTGAAGCCAGTTCACACGAAAGTTCGCAAAACTGAAGCGTAAGTTTTCTTGTTGCGACTGCAGATATTGACTATCCCTTACTGACAAGAGAGAATACACATAATGAACGCGAAATTCGTCCATGGAAGCAAAATCAGCTCATGTTTGTGATTGTTGGTCATTGAAACTTAAAGTAGTCTGAGCTAATCATTGAAGCATTTTGAAATCTGCTGAACGTGGTAGGATTGAAGCCAGTTCACACGAAAGTTCGCAAAACTGAAGCGTAAGTTTTCTTGTTGCGACTGCAGATATTGACTATCCCTTACTGACAAGAGAGAATACACATAATGAACGCGAAATTCGTCCATGGAAGCAAAATCAGCTCATGTTTGTGATTGTTGGTCATTGAAACTTAAAGTAGTCTGAGCTAATCATTGAAGCATTTTGAAATCTGCTGAACGTGGTAGGATTGAAGCCAGTTCACACGAAAGTTCGCAAAACTGAAGCGTAAGTTTTCTTGTTGCGACTGCAGATATTGACTATCCCTTACTGACAAGAGAGAATACACATAATGAACGCGAAATTCGTCCATGGAAGCAAAATCAGCTCATGTTTGTGATTGTTGGTCATTGAAACTTAAAGTAGTCTGAGCTAATCATTGAAGCATTTTGAAATCTGCTGAACGTGGTAGGATTGAAGCCAGTTCACACGAAAGTTCGCAAAACTGAAGCGTAAGTTTTCTTGTTGCGACTGCAGATATTGACTATCCCTTACTGACAAGAGAGAATACACATAATGAACGCGAAATTCGTCCATGGAAGCAAAATCAGCTCATGTTTGTGATTGTTGGTCATTGAAACTTAAAGTAGTCTGAGCTAATCATTGAAGCATTTTGAAATCTGCTGAACGTGGTAGGATTGAAGCCAGTTCACACGAAAGTTCGCAAAACTGAAGCGTAAGTTTTCTTGTTGCGACTGCAGATATTGACTATCCCTTACTGACAAGAGAGAATACACATAATGAACGCGAAATTCGTCCATGGAAGCAAAATCAGCTCATGTTTGTGATTGTTGGTCATTGAAACTTAAAGTAGTCTGAGCTAATCATTGAAGCATTTTGAAATCTGCTGAACGTGGTAGGATTGAAGCCAGTTCACACGAAAGTTCGCAAAACTGAAGCGTAAGTTTTCTTGTTGCGACTGCAGATATTGACTATCCCTTACTGACAAGAGAGAATACACATAATGAACGCGAAATTCGTCCATGGAAGCAAAATCAGCTCATGTTTGTGATTGTTGGTCATTGAAACTTAAAGTAGTCTGAGCTAATCATTGAAGCATTTTGAAATCTGCTGAACGTGGTAGGATTGAAGCCAGTTCACACGAAAGTTCGCAAAACTGAAGCGTAAGTTTTCTTGTTGCGACTGCAGATATTGACTATCCCTTACTGACAAGAGAGAATACACATAATGAACGCGAAATTCGTCCATGGAAGCAAAATCAGCTCATGTTTGTGATTGTTGGTCATTGAAACTTAAAGTAGTCTGAGCTAATCATTGAAGCATTTTGAAATCTGCTGAACGTGGTAGGATTGAAGCCAGTTCACACGAAAGTTCGCAAAACTGAAGCGTAAGTTTTCTTGTTGCGACTGCAGATATTGACTATCCCTTACTGACAAGAGAGAATACACATAATGAACGCGAAATTCGTCCATGGAAGCAAAATCAGCTCATGTTTGTGATTGTTGGTCATTGAAACTTAAAGTAGTCTGAGCTAATCATTGAAGCATTTTGAAATCTGCTGAACGTGGTAGGATTGAAGCCAGTTCACACGAAAGTTCGCAAAACTGAAGCGTAAGTTTTCTTGTTGCGACTGCAGATATTGACTATCCCTTACTGACAAGAGAGAATACACATAATGAACGCGAAATTCGTCCATGGAAGCAAAATCAGCTCATGTTTGTGATTGTTGGTCATTGAAACTTAAAGTAGTCTGAGCTAATCATTGAAGCATTTTGAAATCTGCTGAACGTGGTAGGATTGAAGCCAGTTCACACGAAAGTTCGCAAAACTGAAGCGTAAGTTTTCTTGTTGCGACTGCAGATATTGACTATCCCTTACTGACAAGAGAGAATACACATAATGAACGCGAAATTCGTCCATGGAAGCAAAATCAGCTCATGTTTGTGATTGTTGGTCATTGAAACTTAAAGTAGTCTGAGCTAATCATTGAAGCATTTTGAAATCTGCTGAACGTGGTAGGATTGAAGCCAGTTCACACGAAAGTTCGCAAAACTGAAGCGTAAGTTTTCTTGTTGCGACTGCAGATATTGACTATCCCTTACTGACAAGAGAGAATACACATAATGAACGCGAAATTCGTCCATGGAAGCAAAATCAGCTCATGTTTGTGATTGTTGGTCATTGAAACTTAAAGTAGTCTGAGCTAATCATTGAAGCATTTTGAAATCTGCTGAACGTGGTAGGATTGAAGCCAGTTCACACGAAAGTTCGCAAAACTGAAGCGTAAGTTTTCTTGTTGCGACTGCAGATATTGACTATCCCTTACTGACAAGAGAGAATACACATAATGAACGCGAAATTCGTCCATGGAAGCAAAATCAGCTCATGTTTGTGATTGTTGGTCATTGAAACTTAAAGTAGTCTGAGCTAATCATTGAAGCATTTTGAAATCTGCTGAACGTGGTAGGATTGAAGCCAGTTCACACGAAAGTTCGCAAAACTGAAGCGTAAGTTTTCTTGTTGCGACTGCAGATATTGACTATCCCTTACTGACAAGAGAGAATACACATAATGAACGCGAAATTCGTCCATGGAAGCAAAATCAGCTCATGTTTGTGATTGTTGGTCATTGAAACTTAAAGTAGTCTGAGCTAATCATTGAAGCATTTTGAAATCTGCTGAACGTGGTAGGATTGAAGCCAGTTCACACGAAAGTTCGCAAAACTGAAGCGTAAGTTTTCTTGTTGCGACTGCAGATATTGACTATCCCTTACTGACAAGAGAGAATACACATAATGAACGCGAAATTCGTCCATGGAAGCAAAATCAGCTCATGTTTGTGATTGTTGGTCATTGAAACTTAAAGTAGTCTGAGCTAATCATTGAAGCATTTTGAAATCTGCTGAACGTGGTAGGATTGACCCAGTTCACACGAAAGTTCGCAAAACTGAAGCGTAAGTTTTCTTGTTGCGACTGCAGATATTGACTATCCCTTACTGACAAGAGAGAATACACATAATGAACGCGAAATTCGTCCATGGAAGCAAAATCAGCTCATGTTTGTGATTGTTGGTCATTGAAACTTAAAGTAGTCTGAGCTAATCATTGAAGCATTTTGAAGTCTGCTGAACGTGGTAGGATTGAAGCCAGTTCACACGAAAGTTCGCAAAACTGAAGCGTAAGTTTTCTTGTTGCGACTGCAGATATTGACTATCCCTTACTGACAAGAGAGAATACACATAATGAACGCGAAATCCGTCCATGGAAGCAAAATCAGCTCATGTTTGTGATTGTTGGTCATTGAAACTTAAAGTAGTCTGAGCTAATCATTGAAGCATTTTGAAATCTGCTAAACGTGGTAGGATTGAAGCCAGTTCACACGAAAGTTCGCAAAACTGAAGCGTAAGTTTTCTTGTTGCGACTGCAGATATTGACTATCCCTTACTGACAAGAGAGAATACACATAATGAACGCGAAATTCGTCCATGGAAGCAAAATCAGCTCATGTTTGTGATTGTTGGTCATTGAAACTTAAAGTAGTCTGAGCTAATCATTGAAGCATTTTGAAATCTGCTGAACGTGGTAGGATTGAAGCCAGTTCACACGAAAGTTCGCAAAACTGAAGCGTAAGTTTTCTTGTTGCGACTGCAGATATTGACTATCCCTTACTGACAAGAGAGAATACACATAATGAACGCGAAATTCGTCCATGGAAGCAAAATCATCTCATGTTTGTGATTGTTGGTCATTGAAACTTAAAGTAGTCTGAGCTAATCATTGAAGCATTTTGAAATCTGCTGAACGTGGTAGGATTGAAGCCAGTTCACACGAAAGTTCGCAAAACTGAAGCGTAAGTTTTCTTGTTGCGACTGCAGATATTGACTATCCCTTACTGACAAGAGAGAATACACATAATGAACGCGAAATTCGTCCATGGAAGCAAAATCAGCTCATGTTTGTGATTGTTGGTCATTGAAACTTAAAGTAGTCTGAGCTAATCATTGAAGCATTTTGAAATCTGCTGAACGTGGTAGGATTGAAGCCAGTTCACACGAAAGTTCGCAAAACTGAAGCGTAAGTTTTCTTGTTGCGACTGCAGATATTGACTATCCCTTACTGACAAGAGAGAATACACATAATGAACGCGAAATTCGTCCATGGAAGCAAAATCAGCTCATGTTTGTGATTGTTGGTCATTGAAACTTAAAGTAGTCTGAGCTAATCATTGAAGCATTTTGAAATCTGCTGAACGTGGTAGGATTGAAGCCAGTTCACACGAAAGTTCGCAAAACTGAAGCGTAAGTTTTCTTGTTGCGACTGCAGATATTGACTATCCCTTACTGACAAGAGAGAATACACATAATGAACGCGAAATCCGTCCATGGAAGTAAAATCAGCTCATGTTTGTGACTGTTGGTCATTGAAACTTAAAGTAGTCTGAGCTAATCATTGAAGCATTTTGAAATCTGCTGAACGTGGTAGGATTGAAGCCAGTTCACACGAAAGTTCGCAAAACTGAAGCGTAAGTTTTCTTTTTGCGACTGCAGATATTGACTATCCCTTACTGACAAGAGAGAATACACATAATGAACGCGAAATTCGTCCATGGAAGCAAAATCAGCTCATGTTTGTGATTGTTGGTCATTGAAACTTAAAGTAGTCTGAGCTAATCATTGAAGCATTTTGAAATCTGCTGAACGTGGTAGGATTGAAGCCAGTTCACACGAAAGTTCGCAAAACTGAAGCGTAAGTTTTCTTGTTGCGACTGCAGATATTGACTATCCCTTACTGACAAGAGAGAATACACATAATGAACGCGAAATTCGTCCATGGAAGCAAAATCAGCTCATGTTTGTGATTGTTGGTCATTGAAACTTAAAGTAGTCTGAGCTAATCATTGAAGCATTTTGAAATCTGCTGAACGTGGTAGGATTGAAGCCAGTTCACACGAAAGTTCGCAAAACTGAAGCGTAAGTTTTCTTGTTGCGACTGCAGATATTGACTATCCCTTACTGACAAGAGAGAATACACATAATGAACGCGAAATCCGTCCATGGAAGTAAAATCAGCTCATGTTTGTGACTGTTGGTCATTGAAACTTAAAGTAGTCTGAGCTAATCATTGAAGCATTTTGAAATCTACTGAACGTGGTAGGATTGAAGCCAGTTCACACGAAAGTTCGCAAAACTGAAGCGTAAGTTTTCTTGTTGCGACTGCAGATATTGACTATCCCTTACTGACTAGAGAGAATACACATAATGAACGCAAAATCCGACCATGGAAGCAAAATCAGCTCATGTTTGTGACTGTTGGTCATTGAAACTTAAAGTAGTCTGAGCTAATCATTGAAGCATTTTGAAATCTGCTAAACATGGTAGGATTGAAGCCAGTTCACACGAAAGTTTGCAAAACTGAAGCGTAAGTTTTCTTGTTGCGATTGCAGATATTGACTATCCCTTACTGAAAGAGAGAATACACATAATGAACGCAAAATCCGTCCATGGAAGCAAAATCAGCTCATGTTTGTGACTGTTGGTCATTGAAACTTAAAGTAGTCTGAGCTAATCATTAAAGCATTTTGAAATCTGCTGAACGTGGTAGGATTGAAGCCAGTTCACACGAAAGTTCGCAAAACTGAAGCGTAAATTTTCTACCTGCTATTGCAGATATCGGCTATTTAATACTGATGGGAGAGAACACACATAATAAGCGCGAATACAGTTCATAGAAGCAGTAATCTTAGTATATTCTAAATGCTTGTGAACGCGCTACAGGCGGGTTCTTGACTATGAACTTGGTTGGTCATTGCAGTTTTGTGTAGTCTGAGCTAATCATTGAAGCAATTTGAAACGTTCTACGTGGTAAGACTGATGTCAGTTCCCACTAAAGTTTACAAAATTCAGACGTATGTTTTCTTTCTGTTATTGCACATATAAACCATTCTATGCTGATGATGTAGCATAATGAGCACGAAATCGGTCTATGGATACTGTTATCTGCAATCTCGGTGTATTCCAAATTTTGGGGAATATCCCTTAAAAATGAAAATTATAGAATCGCTTCTTTATCTTCACACGCAATGTAAAAATTGTGCATTTCACAAAACCTCACCACAAATAATTGGGCTCGAAGACGGATTCAAAAGATGCTTAATTTAGAGGAAAATGAAGGATCTATTTGGTTGTATACTGCAAAGTTCACTTCGATGAAAAAGCTTGCAAATTCACCCCAATTTCTCAACGGTTGGTTGGTCAGTTCGACAATCTGTAGATTGATTCTCAATTGGGGCAGCAAGGTTCTTTACAATGGCGTCCGAACAAATCAGCTCTGATGGTTAGTGCAGATATGTCGGAGGTGTGGAAGTGACTTAGTAAGACTTGCACGAATTCAGTGGACTCTGGTATATTAAACGCGGATATCACAATCGGGAGGTCAAAAACCACTCAACAGGCTAATCTGAAGGACAAAAATGGCAGCAGGAAACCAAACGCAGGTAAAAATAGGAGGTAGTCAGAGAGTCAGTCAGATTGTCATTTGCACGTCAATCTGACATCAGAGGGTGAGTAATGCAGAATGTATTTCGACGATAAGAGCTTGCAACGATAAGAGCGACGGAAGGCCAATCCGAAGATTCGTGGTTCGATTCCCAGTTGGGACAGCAAGTTTTTTTTTTTCAATATACATCTTGTACTGTTTAGACAATAGTCCATGATGATAACAGGTATTCCTTGCATTACATCTTATGAAATTTAATTTAATATGTGTGTTATAATTTTACTTGATCTTACGTGTTACCGCTAGGGAGTATTACTGACATCAGATTACTTTCATAATGAGTACTGTAAAGATTGTGTTTATGTGTATAGTTTGCTTTGTAAACAAATCTGCATGTGTGGATATAAGCATGATTATGCAAATATGTATATAACTACATTTATCTTTAACAATTAGTTTAGATAGATATATGCCATATAAAAATATTTATCATATATAATTTTTGTTAAATGTAAACATATGAGTAGATGTATGTTTTGCATGTTAAAATTTATTGTACTGTGTATAGAGTTAATTGCTGTGATCGTCAACTTACTTTTGGTATCTGTACGATTCTGCATTTTTAAAGACAAGTTTATACTTAGTATTGTTGTGATCGTGCTATGGATATCAAATTCTGTAGTGAGGTACAGTCAGGTTGTATAGCCAATGGATCAGTCCTTCTTCCAGGTTGACTGATTGATTAATTTCCCATTTCACAAAATAAACATTTTTCTGGAGTAATGAGGAAAAGAGATAAAAGCTTAAATGCCTTATCATGAAAAGAAACTCTGGTAATATATGTTCGAAACAAATTATATGGAGTCATTAGCATGTGTTGTGCATCTCTAACAGGATATGAAAACAACAAGGAGTAGATTTAACTTGTTTGTTTGACGTCTGTCTTCATTGTGTACTCAGAATAGAACGCATTATTGTAATGAAGCCACTTACGGTTTTATTAAATTGAAAAAAAAATATTTACTCCATTGTTTTGTGCAAACGAGATACAATTGAATCCGTTTGAAACTAAATTGGAAATAGAAAAATTACTTTTGTAAAGAAATAAATCAAATTTCTTATATAAATTCATTGAAAATTTTGCGTTTTACAACAAACTGTTTTATAACTGACGCAGATTTATCAAATTTGTGAGTTGTCGTTTTCCGTATGAGAGTGAGATTGTGCTTGAATATTGAAAATTAATGTCAAATGATGAGTCATCAACGATGAGAAACCTCTGTTTTTATAATTTTGGTATGTCTGGTTTTAAAGAAGTCCACTTTAAAGTATCATCAATTATAGAACACCGTTCCTAAAGTTAATATTCCATTGCAGAAAACAGCGTATATGAACTGTTTTGCACTTGATGAGTACCAGTCAGCGCGTAATAACCGATAACTGCAGTGACAACAAGAAAACTTGCTTTGTATTTAACATATTGTGAACCTCGATGGAGAGTAAAAAATCCAATCTTAACACGTAACTTCTCTTCTTAACACGTATCTTCAAGATGTTTTAGGGCTATAGTGGTTAAGTTCATATAACCAACTAATAGGAGACGTTTCCAAAGCTAGAATCGCGCTCCCATTGCATATAATAGCATCCATGGACCAGTTTCAACTTTATTATGTGATGGTCAGCATGGAATAGCTGATTCCTGCAATTCTAGCAAGAAATCTTGACGTGTGCCGCAATATTGCAAACCCTGCGTGTGCCGCAATATTGCAAACTCTGTGTGTGCCGCAATATTGCAAACCCTGCGTGTGCCACAATTTGGAGACTGACAAATTGAGTCCTATTATACAGCCAGATTCAAGTATCTTAAAAATGAAACTCATACTGCACTTCTATATTGGTTAAGTTATGAGAAGGAGTCGACGAGCACATGTCATTCGACCGTTCTTATAAAGCTTACTTTAATTTTGTACTGACTGTAATATCCATGCTGGTTTATTTCCCTGCAATACATAGTATAGCGGAAGTATTTGAATGAGATCGAAACTTGGTGGATTCATAATTCGGTGGATTCATACGTTGTGAGCACTCATGAATACGAATCCACTATTTTAGCATAATGTCCGTAATGTGCTCTCTAATCTACTGGACTGCCTGTGTAATGTTTGTATACACTCTAGGTCTAGGTTGAAAACTATCAAGCCAATTTATATAAAACAAATAGTTTTCTCACACTGCAGATATTTTCAACTTGCTTTCAACATGGATAACGTTTATGCTTCAGGTATCCGGAAGAAATTCGAACGCTACAAAAAATGTAAATAATTTGGATGTTTATATCTCTAAATTTAATAGATAAAAATGTCAACAATATTTATTTATTTTGTCGGAAAAAAGATTATATTTATGAATATATAAAGCAATTTCAATATTTCATTTTTTTTCCCTCTCGAAAAAAATATTTTTGTCCGAGTGAGTTTTTGTTTCACTTTTCTTAATATTACTCGACATATCTTCTATCAGCGATAAATATAAATAATAATTATGCAGTAGGAAATCTAGTTTCTTTACTAATGATTTGTTTTTACATAGCCCATATAGTGTTTGAACCACCGTCTTGTGAATTTGAAAGAGCGACATTTTGCTTCACTTTGCTTATTTTCATTCGAAATATCTTCTATGAGCGGCATATATAAATAGTAAGGGACAGTTACATACAGTGGTAAATCTAGTTTTTAGATCAATAATTTGCTTTTACAAAACTCATATAGTGTTTAAGCAATCATTTTGCCAATTTGAAGAAGATTGAAAAATTTCTGTTTTTACTAAAAGGCCAGTAATTCTGCAACGTAATTTGCAGCACTTTAAAAACCCTAAAAGGATATATAACTTGAACGTTTTGGATTTTTATTAGCAAGCCATTATTTACACAATGCTATTTAGGTTCAATAGGACTGGAGCCACCGCCGAATTTTATTTAATGCTTATTTAAATTGTCATGCATTTACAATATAATCGCTTTTACCATAAGATATTTCATAGGGTAGGAACCAACCTTCAAAAACCAATAAATATGTGCGACTCACTTATGCTCAACCATTTGTCACTAATACAAGCATCATACATACACAGTTGTTAACGACCTCCTTTCACCTAATCCTTGGCTGCATAAT
The DNA here is from genome assembly GCA_951213105.1 of Amaurobius ferox. Taxonomy (NCBI): domain Eukaryota; kingdom Metazoa; phylum Arthropoda; class Arachnida; order Araneae; family Amaurobiidae; genus Amaurobius; species Amaurobius ferox. Next base: position 47,023,665 of record OX578149.1, read on the forward strand.
GAATCTGGCTTATTTTGGAATAATATTAATGACCACGAAACGTTCATGAGCTTACTAATCGCATTCCATCTTAATCATTCCACACTCGACATACCACAGTAAAAGTCAGCTGGACTCTTATGTGGGTAGAGCAGCCGATTAACGTCGAAGAAGGTATGAATGATATCAATTCTGGGGAACGTCATAAGCACCTGTGGCTTCAATGCCTACCTGGTCGCACCCCGTATCGCAGTGATTATGGCATCTATTAAAAATGGGCGCATCCTTGATTAGTATTTTGGTGTTTCATATATATTAAACGTCCTATAAAATGTCATCAATGTAATTGGACGAGGAAAAGTACGACAGTAAATGAGATGTATTAAAAGCTGATTAGAGTCGTCTATTTATGGGGCTCCTGATAAGTTGTCGAAATCGATTTTTCTCGAAAGGTCGGTGTTTAAGATCTGTGGTAAGCCTGGTGTAAAACTGATGGGGATTAGATTCTTGGAGAAAATTAAAAGTCTGGAAGTTAATACCCCATATTTATTGCTTTTTGGATTAAAAATAATTTAGAAATTTTAAACGTAATATTAATTTTAATTGCGCTGTGGACTCCGCCCTCGCTCGATACGCTCGCTAACCCCAAGGAGCTCTTCAGACATTTTAAGAAATCTGATGCATTAACAATTATGAATTGAAATTGTTAAATCATCGCGAATTGTCCCTGACTATTTTGACAACTTGATTGTCGGAATAACCGATAACCACTAAGTCTGTTACCATTTGAAAGTCACTTTCTAAGTAGTATTCTTGAATTTGTATTCTTTGGAGGATTAAGAGTTGTTGGTAGTAAGCTCTACCCGCTCTATCACGCAAATGATATCAAGTTGAAATGTACTAACTAATGTTGTAGTCGTGTCTAGAATTGAATATCTAAAGTTCTCATTTTTCCAGTGCGTCAATAACTCAGCCCTCGACCATCTTTGGGCGTGTTTCTGGCAGTAGATAATAAGAGAGAAGTTGGAATCCAGTACTTCTAATTCAATCTTTGCCTATACTGAAGATGCTAAATTTTATTGATTATTAAATATTTAATAGACTAAAGTCTTAATGATTATTAATGATATTATTATTATTAATAATATTATTAATTATTATAATATAATATAATTATTATTAATTATTATAATTATTAATAATTATTATTATTAAAAATTATTATTAATATTTATTATTATTATTATAATTATTATTATTATAATATTATAACATTAATAATTCTTATTAATTATTAGTAATCTTTAATATTAATAATTATTAATGATATTATTATTATTAATGATTATTAATGATTATTAAATATTTAATAGACTATAAGTCTTATATAAAAACTCTAAGCCCGCCTTGCACAGTTACGGGTTCAGATCAGTCATGTAAAATATCAAAACTGACCGTTTTGCCGTCTATTCGCAATATAGTGTTGCAAATTCGCAGAATTTATTTCATTAAGAGAAAGAAAAAAAATTCTCAATATTTCAATTGATATAGCCATTCCTGCACAAAAAAGTGATTGTTGGGTCTATTTTCTGTTGAGATTTAAGTTCTTTAGAACGATACCCTAGCAACGTGGAAGACCAGATGTAGTAAATGACTGAGATCAGAATGTCATTGAAATTTAAAATGTTCCAGTATCCCAAGATTTCTGGCAGTGGTTTTATTTCACGGAGAATTACAGGATTCAAACGAACAACAGGATATATGTATAGCAAAATATCATCATGAACGTGATTTGTCTGATTTGTACAGTTAAGACAGATAATGTTACCCAGCAAATTTTTCCAGTGCAGCCAATGGTTATTCACTGCAGAGAAGCAATGATAAAATAAAACACTGAGGCATTGGTTCTGTCGCATCACTGAGAATATGATCTCCATCTTTCGAATGCCTGGGTCCAAGAAAATTTTCGGACTACAAATTAAAACTGTTCTAATTTAATATTATCTTTATGTATTTTAAAAGCAAACCTTTCCTTTCCCCCTTATTATTTTGATTTATTTTAAAGATCTCGATCTCGACCGCCATCTTTTAGTCTTAATAATAGGGGAAATATATTTCCACGAAGTTCTTAATCTCTGCCAGACTTTATGCAGCCTCAGTCGGTCATAAATTTTGTTTGATGGACAACATGATCGTTCATGTAGAGCGAACCTAGCGGAAAACTGTCCGCAGAACGAAGATATTAGAGTTGACAGAATTTTCCCCGGATTAAAAATCCTATTGAAAATGTTTAGGATGCCTGGGGAGAGCACTAAGCCCGCTTATGTCCTCCCACCACCCTCCAAGAACTGCAAACTGTTCTTATGCAGGAATGGCCCTCACTGCTCTCTGTTCCCCTGGATAATTTGATTAAGAGGATGAACTATCAGTGACAAACCTAAATCAGGATACGAGGGTCCATATTCTACATTAAACATATCTTGTCTCATCTATACATTATTAAGAATGTTTATGCATTAAGAATGTCATCATTAAGAACGTCATAGTTAAGATTGTCTCTTATCACCATTCTGTTGTAACTCTTAGGGGGTAAAGAAAACTTCTATGTGTACATGTTTGTCTGATTAAAGTTTGTATGACAAAATAAATAACTCATAAAAGTATTTTCCTATGGAAGTTGGAGTTGATCTGTGCAGTTCATGAAATATGCCCGATTTACTGTTCTAACTTTAACGTTTGATAGACTGTGCATATATCCCTCACATAATTGTAAAATAAGCCTTGTATATTACTTTTGTATAGGAGACCAGGCAAGAGTTACGGTGGCTCTGCTTCCTTTAAGAATTTAAACAAATTAAAAATCCTGACAATTATGTTCAATTAGAGAAAATATGCATTATGTAGAAAATATCAATACAATTTAATTGTGAATAGCCGGGATATGGATAAATGCATATATAGCCACATCCACGTTTGGCAACTCCCAATTTTAAAATTCCCAGTTTTCTCGGGGACATTGTAATAACGTTTCCTTGCAATAAATACAGAAGAAAAGCAGGGTTAAATATTTTAGCTGATGGTCTCATTTCAAATCACTGTTTCCGCAGGTGCTAAAATAATCAAAGAAAAATACGAAAATTGTAACAATTTTCGGTGTGGGTTTTATTTTGCAATATTTATGCCATTTCAAGTCAACATTTCATTCAATGTTATTTATTTCCCGAGAGATCATTGGTAAATTTTTTCGATGGCAGCCATTTGGTAGGCCCAAATGACTAAGCCCAAAACGGAACACATTATTCTACTTCCCTAAAGAAAATGACAGCGCGAAAAATTTAAAAAAAAATAATATCTTTTTGCGTACCGTCTATAAGTACCAGCAATATTTTAGAAGTATATTTTATATAATAAAATATTTCTATTAACTACACAATACATTTCATGCAATATCTTCTTTGTATTCATCTAGAAATATGGTAGACAACATTGGCTATCAATAAAGTAACATGTTAATCTTAGTGTTGCGCCTGTCAAAGTTCCATTGTGTAGAATTATTCAACATTTAGCCAATGTTAATTTAGGGTAATTGACATTTATTTCACTGTTTTATAAAGAATTTTAAATATGTTATATACAGCATACATTATATGCCTATACTTCTGCGGGAGTGTCCAGTTACGCCGCATCCGAACTCTGAAATAATTTTGCAACCTGTAAACCTACACAATTTTAAATAAAACATTTTAAACAAAGTTAATTAGCCGAGCATTTCCTAATGCCCTCCTCGTTCAATCGTGGGTTCGAATCCCATGGATGTTGTGATGTCCGTAAAGGGTGTAATGTGTTCTCCTCCTCTAATTCGCCAGGACAACATCCTGTGATGGGAAAATGGTTCACGGCCCGGTCATTATGTGGGCAAATGATTAGTTAATCAAGTTCCTGAACATAAAATAAAAAATGAATTATTTGAATTTTCGGAATTAAGTTCTAAATCCAACGTAAATTATCAACATTGAATAGTGTCTTTTAACAGCGGAACGTTGGTGCCTGTTTTTAATTGCAATTTATATTTCTTAAATATTTTTAACATTTATTCAAACTTTAACTTTTTATTTAGTTTTGATTATATATATTTTAAACATATCTTAATATTTACAATCTGAAACGCCCGCAGTTAAGTATTTTTTTCTGTCACTTTTTATGGGTGGTGACTTTTTTAAACAAGCACTTTCTAGCTGCCTAATTCACAAAAAGTTATATCGTATTCTTAATAGGGCCTTTTTTGCCATAAGCAAAATAGGCAAATGCTAGAGGTCTCTATTCAGCGGCCTATTTCCCTTACCCTGTCGTATAATTATTTTAAATAGCTTTTATTATTTCCTAACAGCACTTTTGGACATGAGATCTTAACTAAGCAGCCTTTTACGTATAATTAACTTCACAATATTTAAAGCATTTTTTCATGCCCTATAATATGCCAATATACCATGTGTACGAAAATTATTGTAACAGTGTGGAGTAATTGGAATAGAGATTTTGTTAGATTTACACATTTTGTGGATGTTAGAATACTATTCAACCACGGCTGTTTTTGTACATGCGTGTGTGGCGTGCTTATCCGTGCTATTGTAATGTAATGCACGTATATGTCAACTATAACTTAAGAATAGATGAAAAACTTTAATGGAATTTATAGTTGGTGATTTATTTTGGTGCCCATTAGATTTTTGTAGAAAATAAAAAATAAATAAGAGGATCAGATGCAAATGATTATTTTTTGTTTAGAGAATATGAAAATCATAACAAAGACGAAGTGTTATATAGCCAGTTTTTTATACGTGTAGTATTTCGAGAGATCCTACAAACAATTTTACAATTTATCACGGCAGTAAATTTTAATTCAACAAAAAAAAATTCCGAAATTTAATTAACGTGCTGTTTTAAATAGTCTCAGATGTTGTTTTATTGTCCTCTTTAAACCTTTGATTTTTTCCCCCTTTAATATTGCCGAAGTCACGGTGACCCAGAATTTATTTTACTGATTTATTGCCACAGTTCCAAGATAAAAGAAAGATAAATCTTACATGTAACTAATAAACAATCAATAGATTATTTTCTCGTTTTATTGTTTGACTGTTTCATTTAATTGTCCGCTTTATTGTTGTGTTTTATTGTCATTTTGCTGTCTTCTTAAAAGCATTATTTTTCCTTTATTGTTAAAGTAAGTCACAGTGATCCCAAAGATATTTTTCTGATTTATTGTCACAGTTCCAAGATAAAAGAAAGCTAAATCTTACATGTAACTAATACACAATCGATTTGACTTTTTCTCGGTTTATCGCTTCATTGCCTCGTTTTGTTATGTTTTATTGTCATTTTATTGTCCTTTGAAAAGCATTTTTTTCCTTTGGTATTGTTGAAGTCACAGTTACTCCGAAGTTATTATCCAGATCTATTGCCATAGTTCCAAAATACAAAAAAGCAAAATTTTGCATGTAACTAATATAACAATGGATTGATTTTTTTCTCGTTTTAATGTCTCGTTTTATTGTTCATTTTATTGTTGTGTTTTGTGTCTTTTTATTGTCGTCTTAAGAACATTTATTTTTGTTTCTTTTAGTAGTTGAAGACACCGTGCCCCCTAAGTTATTTATCTGATTTATTGCCACAGTCCCAAGATAAAAGAAAGCTAAATCTTACATGAAACTAATAAACAATCGATTAATTTTTTTCTCGTTATAAAAATAAAACAAGCTACATTTGCTCTGCAAAGTTTATTGGGGTTACCAATGACCTCACTCGTATTTAAGGTTAACAAACCAGTTTAAAAGCACGTAAATTCGTTGAGTCTTTCTTGAGTTATAAAACTTATGATAGACAGAGACGAAAAAAAAAGTTCTTCAATTCTCGTTATTCCATACTTCACTTAGGGATGATAAAACTTCCATCAAAATATTCCATGGACTCAGCTTCAATACCTATAACAAAATCATCAACAAACATTGCTTGGTCCAGGAGATATATAAGTTAGAATCTTGTATTGAAATTCTGCATGTTATATATTAGATATGAGATAAAAAATATTATGGGCCGGAACTGATATAAAAGAATCTGATGTGGGCAATTTATGACTTTCCCAATTTCTCCTCCTTACTTCTTTCACAGTGAAATATCCGTGTGCAAGATCGACGGAACAATGTGTTTGGCATTGAATTAACATCACATAAATTGAAATTTGGCATTGAATTAACATCACGTACATTAAAATTTGTTACTTTGGGTAACTTATTAGTCCAATCAACTTGACATTGACAGCCATGTGCAAAATTCTCATCAAAATGCAAAGGATATTCAATTAATAGCCCGTAAAAAATGAGAATTGATGGATTCTTAGACGCCAAAATTCTAAACTATTACAAAAAATGTCTTCTCACGTAAATGGAACAAACTAGATCGACGAAAATAGTGTTAATATTTATATATATGTTAATATTTTTATATATACATATATATATAAAGATTAATATTTATATATATGTTAATATTTTTATATATACATATATATATAAAGATTAATATTTATATATATGTTAATATTTTATATATTAATATGTATGTATTTTTGCATAACATTGCAAAGTAAGACAATTGATGATACTTACTACTTTTTACACTTCATGTATTTTTTTATAAATTTATTTCAAAAATATGTAATATCTCGAGAGCGTCCACTAGCGTTCTGAACTATTTGTAATTCGTTTAATAATGAAAATTTACGTTTGAAATGATTATTTATTTGACACAATTAAAGGTGCAGATTTTTAATTTTTTTTTTCAATAATTAATTTGCGTTTAGAATCAATAATGTTTTAGTGTTTCCTGATTGTAATAATACAACGAAATTAATTTCGAAACGCTTCATTCGTTCGTGAGATACTGCGTCCACAGACTCACAGACACATGCACACACAGTAACACCGTCTAACACATACATATATCACCATTCAAAAACGTTCAGAGATATGAGGATTACAAACTGGAAAAACGGAAAATGTTTAATCTTCAACTTAACAAGATGATTACTCGGAATTAATAACAGCTTTTTTCAATAATTAATATAAATTATAATACTAAATTTTCAGGTATATATTTTTATTTTTCACTATTTATATTTATTTTTATGGTTTATGATATATTTCGTGTAAAAGTTTAAAAAAAAACACTTTCTTGGAAAGCAACTTTTTAAAGTTATTTAAAAAAAAGGTTTAAAATATAAAAAATATTGAAATTATTTTTATATATTCATAATTTGGACCTTATTTTTGGAAAGTCAAGAAAAATCGTTTACATTTTTACCTATCAGGTTTAAGACTATAAGCGTCCAAAGGGTTTACATTTTTCATAACGCTCCTTCTTTTTCGCCAGAGAAACCCTTACTATAGATGTTGTTCACATAAAAAAATATAATAATAAGTGTACCAAAAGTATATAACAACCACTGCCATGACACTGACGGTAGATATGGCCGTAATTAATTTTGTATTAATTTATAACAAACACTAAAACAACGTTTTCCAGTTAATTAAAACGAAAATATTTCTCAAATATATCTTATGAAACATATATCATTATATTTCCATTTGCGAAAAAAACCAAAAGCTACGAAACATTTTCGCGATTTTCATATCATTACAGACTCATTAATTTTCACATACTTCTGAAATTTCAACATATTCTTTAATTCACCTCGAAAAAGACATTTTTATTATGAATAAAAATAACCTGATAAAAATTGATACATTTCACCCACATGATTTAAAATGATCAAAAAACGGTTAGAAACCGTTAGTATCTTAATAACACCTTGGAATCAAAACCAGAATTTTTACTTTTGCGAAAACCCTCCATTTTGTTTCGTATAGACTACGCTTCATTACCGATTTTAGTGTTAATGTAAATTGTGTAGAGTATGAAAGACACTGTTTCATTAGAAGTTTTACATAAAAACTTGAATTTCGTCCTTTGTTTCTAGGAATTAATGAAGTATGTCCAAGGCCGTGAGTTGGTGCTTGGGAATTCCAAGGTGTGAGCGCTCTAAATTAAATTAATTTACTTTCCATTGTTGCTCGGAGATAAAAAATAAATTATTATATTTTGAGTCTATAGAAAAATCTGTATATATAAAATTGAAAACCTGTTTGTTTATTTGTATGTTCGTTTCGTATGTAAATCCAGAGTATTTGATGAATTTTTTGTTAATTTTGTATGGTTATTTTATCCCTCACTGTGGATAAACTTATCATTGTTTTAAATCAAAAGCCCACAGCTGTGAACATAAAAAAATGTTGCATAGAAACAATAAAAGCTCTTACATAGAAATTAAAACAAATACAAAAAACTTTTACATAGAAATAGTATTATGCCGACAATTATTTTCCGAACGATCAAAGTGATATTGATAAAATTACTTAGTAACGGAGTGAAATTAAATGTCCTTATGCTGCAGACGATTTTTGAATAATTTATCCCGTTTCAATAATTAAGAAATTGATAAGTAAACAGGATTATATTTTTGACTAGCAGCATACCCGTTCTTCGTACGGGTATATACGAGTAATTTGAAGAAACTTAGAATTCACAATCATGTGCAAATTCCTATAGTATCTTAAATGACATTGTCAATCAAAATATTCTATTAAAATATTTAATTTGAATGCTCCTAAAAAGAGGTTTAAAAATACCTGTTCCCGCTATACAAAATTATCTTCACGGGCAGATCAGAGGGACAAAACATCCTGGTCCCGTTTATAAACAAATTTACAAAATTTATGAAATTGAATCAATAGATGCAAAATAAATGCACTAAAATTGTATGGGACCTGTACTACTTATATTCGCGAATATTAGAAGATATACCCGTGTATTAATAGAAGATTACACGTACTACAACATATGAGTTTCTAAAATCTTTGCCAAAATAGAACAGATGATGTAATAAATTGAAAATATCAATAACACCGTAATCTTTAAACCTAAAGGTCGTAATTAATTCTAATATATGCCAAAATGAAAGCTCTAAAATTGTATGGAAAGATATATATACCCGTACTACTTATACTGACGCAGATAAGAAAATATGCCCATGTGTTAGTTGAAGATTACCCGTATTACAATATAAGTTCCAAAATTATCTGTCTAAATAAAACAGATGACGTATTAAATTGAGTAATCTCCGCAATCTTTAAACCAGAAGGCCGTAATTCATCCCAATATATGCCAATGTACATGTATTACTTACATTCTCGTAGATTAGAAAATATACCCGTGCATTTGTAGAAGACTACGCGTAGTACTATTTACTACCCGTATACGAGTTTCAACGATTTTTGCCAAAATAAAAAAAATGACGTAATAAATTGAAAATATCAACAATATCCAATCAAAATTGCAATATCAGTGGAATTTATTTTATATACATATATTTATTATTTAAATCGGAAAAGATTTCATAAAAGTCGTCTGCCGCATAGACACATTGGATTTAAATCCGTTGCTAAGCGACATGATATAATTTTCTTCAAATAAATTGGCGGAAATATATCGTTTGCATAATGCTATCTCTACGGAAGGCTTAATTGGGAGTTTTTAATTAATGGCTAGGTAATCCCTGGTCTTAGAAACTCGAAACATGGACTAAATTTTAAGTGGGGCTATTTTAAGTGGGGAAATTATTTTTAAGTGGGAAAATGCTAAGATCTCTGACCCAGAAGAGTCTATTCCCCGAGATCTTTCTGTTGAAAGAAAACAATGGTTTGTGAAGAAAAAAACCATAACTTAGCAGAAACAGTAGTAGACCACGCTTAAGATACCTCCCTCGGTAAATTACCTTGCTGATGTCATCAGTGAATTATCAAATCCCCACTTAATACAACTTTTGATGTCATAAGAGACCCCGAATAAGGTTTAGAATAGTTAACGGTTAGTTTGTTAAAATTGTTAAAACTGTGTAAAGAACTTTGTTGCCCCAATCAGGAATGGAATCACGGATATTCGTATTGACCAGTCGACGCCGTACCGTTGAGCAACTGGAACAGAATGGCAAGCTCTTATATTCGAAGTGGACTTTAAATTCTCCATCCACTAATCTCAGATTGGCGTGCAACTGACAATATGTTTGAACACCTCCTGCTATTTTTACCTCAGGTAAGTCTCTTGATGCTATATTTTTATCCCCTAGGTTAGCTCCCTGCGTAGTGGTTGACCTCTCAATTCGAAATAGGCACTCAATATCCCATACTCCATCGAATCCGAACTAGTTGTACTAGGGTCACTTTCAGATCTCCGACATCTTTGCACTAACCTACGGAGTGGGTTTGTTCGTGCGCCATTGTAAAGAACTTTACTGCCCCAACCGAAAATCGAACCAAGAATCATCGTACTAGCCAGTCGACAATCTACAGTTGAGTCATTGGGCTGAACTATTGCAAGTTCTTACTTTCGAAGTGGAAACTGTTAATCTGCTGTTGATAATAATTAAACAAATAGAGTAAGGTTGCAATATGCCCCGACTAAAATTTCTATAAGGGATTCTATACAACTCCATTCCCAATCAGACCGTGTCTGCATAGCAAATACAAGGTCCGATCTGACGGGATGAAAGAAATCGATTATGAGTTAATTAAAATTACGTATTCTACATAAAAAAAAACTAAAGCTATTTAAACTTCTTTGTAAATGATTTACAACAACCCGTTAATAATTATCCGCATTCTATTACAAGGAAGTTTAAAAACAACTTAAAATAAAACCTTCTTGTAATTTGAAACGAACAGCAATCATGACTCTTACGCTGCAAAAACAAATTGGAATTAATTCTCTCATTTCAAATGTTGTTTGTTATTTTTCTAAGAAGGCAAACATTTTAATGCTACATTAATTATATCATCTGAATAAATAATTATATTATTAATTATATTATTGTTAACTTATTGTTTTACTGTTAAAATAGGAACGGAATTTTTCCACATATTAAGTTAAGCACATTAAATCTTTGTCTGTTTAAAATAGATGAATTTTATGCAGTTTGGCCAAGTAGCATATGAGGAATTGCAGAAATACTCGGTACTATTACTTTCCTTGTATATAATACTACATAAGGAAAGTATTGTGACGGGGTCGAAAATTCGAATTCGAGTTTTCGACGGGAGAACACGTTTCAAGCATCCCTGATCACGAATCGGACATTTTTGAGGTGATGGCTGTGTGTGTGTGTGTGTGAAAGTATGTATGTGTGTGTGTGTATGTGAAAGTGTGTGTGTGTGTGTGTGTGTGTGTCAGTGAGTCTGTGGAGACGATAACTGACGAACGAATGGACCGATTCGAACAAAATTTGGTACAAAAATTACAATCCGTGAATACTGGAAGCCTATTGTTTTCATACGCAATCGAATGTCCAGAACCCTCCTAAATTTTCGAGTGAAATTTTGAAAAAATTATTAAAAAATCAAAACATTTAATAAAGTTATGCAAATAGACATTTCTGATGTAATTTTTCATTAGAAAACGATTGACACAAATTTTAGAACGCTAGCATGAACTGTTCTTTAGATATTGCACATTTTTCAAAAAAATTATCAAAAAACCATGTAAAATAAGAAAAAAGTATTACCTATTGAGAAACATGTTCACTTTTCATATGTAATATCATGCTATAAATTGGGTGACATTCTCGTGGATCTAGCTCGTTTCATTCATGATAAAATATACTTTGAGTAATGCTTTTGAATTTGAACGACAATAGTCATTTATCTGCTGTAGAATAACTTATTTCTCCATCCATAACGTTTGGCGAGATTTTGGCGACGAATTTGGTGGAATGTCGCCAACTTGGCGACTTGTTTAAATGTTGCTACATTAACAAAAAACTCGCCAAATAGATAAAAATGAGGCTAAATCAATAAAAATGACGACTAATTGACGAAAATTCAATATCTTGAAAAGAATATAAGTATCTACTATAAGAATAATCTATTGTTTTTACTGTTAAAGTAGTAAATTCATTGCATTATAGAAGGAAAGTCATGTGTTGCCCACATAAGATTTTTTTTACTGTATATCGGAGACAAGTGCCTTGCATGAAGCAAACGCTGTAATATTAGTATTGTCAATAGCAAGTTAACAGTTGCAGATTCCACATCAGCAATAATAGCTTGCAATTCTATTACAGTAGCTGAACGGCAGATCGTCGGGGGTCAGTTCGAAGATCCATGGTGTTGCGTGGATTTTCACCACACGTCCGATCAGAACGCAAAAATCAGTATTATTACCCATTAAAGCAATCTCCGATATTGACCGTGTCGAATAAAAATACATATAATCAATCAATAAGGTATTAATTAGAAATAAGGACAGCGAACAAAACTTAAAACAATAACATATTTATTAACAAAAAAAAAGAAATTATAAATAAAAAGAACATATTTAATTGATTTAATTGACACACTCACTAAACCATAATTATTCCCCATTAATATTTGTATTGGCATTCGCATGTATTTTCATTGTAACAATAATTATTATGTGCCATATGCACACTTCTCATAATCATGAACATTTAGGGTATACAATTAAACTCCTTCATTTAAGGTTATAATTAAAATCACACTCGTAATAATTTAAAGTATCTATCAAAATACAATTAAAATCAATTTCCACACTGATTACTTTACTTAAGTGTAAAAGCGAGTACGATGTCGAGAGAGAGAGAGAGCAGTAACATAGCGCCAACAGACTGAGTGTAAAGGACATGAATTGCGTACCTTCAATATTTCGTTGAACCGTCATCGGGTGCGGGGTCCTCGGGTGAGGAATCATCGGTTGACCGTCATCTCTGCAGTCATCTTTAGGAGAACCTTCTCTCCAAAAAATCACAAAATCAATTCTCGCTTCTTTTTCTCAAAATCTCACTCTCTCTCGAACATCCGAAAAATGTCACCTCCTACACAATTAAGCCCCAGGTCTATTATTGGCTCCCCCAACTGAAGCCCCTGGTATTTTTATTGGATACCACAGGATTACATCCAGCTATTGGGTGCTGTGATGACAGAGGGTTAGTTAGCACCCCAGAATTAATATCTGACAGCTGGGCCGAAGTTCCCATGAACCTGGGCGCACGTGCGTCCGGAAACGGTCAAGGGTCAGCTCTCTCCAAAAGCGCCCTGCTGTGAGCCCCACTGTAACTGAGCCATATCTGTCCATATTTCACAGAAAGATTGCTTGTTCACCCTTTTGCAGGTGTTGACCAAGGGAAATGTGTATGTATTGTGGGAGTAGCACAGGGACCATCTTTAGAGGTTGCACTCCTTCCACAATTCACAATGTTACATATTGCCATGTAACACATGGTATGATTACCGGTTGGGTCAGTAAAGTTCTGTACAATGGCGCACGTACAAATGAAGACCCCGTAGGTTAGTGCAAAGCTGTCGGAAGTCTGAAAGTGACTCTAGTACGATTAGCATGGACTCAATGGTCTATGAGATATAGAGCGCCGATTTTACATCGGAAGATCAACGACCGCACAGGAAGCTAACTTGGAGGATAAAAGTAGTACCAGGAATCTAATTTGAGGTAAAAATAGCAGGATGTACTCAGTCAGATTTTCAGTTGCAAGCCAATTTGACATTAGAGGGAGGAGAATGCAGAGCCCACTTCGACAATAAAAACTTGCAATTCTAACAATAAGAGCTTGAAAAAATACTCTTTAAATACGGACAGTATTTTTTGAAGAAATAAATTAGGATTCAGACTTTTAAATAATCAGCAACATCATCATCACAACATTTATCAGCAACATCATCAGCAAAATCTCTAACACGCTGCATTACCCTTTAAGTATAAATACCATGCTCATATATAAAAGATAAAAAATCAGTAAGCTAAAATAGTGGTGTTTAAATGTTGCTGTGGTATACACCACGAAGTTCTTTTGTCATTTTCTTTTGGAAATATAAAATCTTTTATCACAGCATTTGTTTCGGGTGATCAAGAAAAGTAAAAACGATCTCAATTTGTGAAGTTTTCAATGAGATATAGATTAAAATATCTTCGGATCAATTAACTTTAGTGTATTCAAATTTAGTTTCCAACTGTTAAAATAGACCTTATCATAAAACACAAAACTCGGAAATTTATTTAACAAAATTGTCTTTACAGGTAAATTCAAATAATAAAATACATCTTGATCCTGCTTTTGTAAACCGATTTAAAAATAACAAGGAAGATCAATCATACATAAAACATGGATTATGAAACACGTTTCAACTTAAATGCAAAATGCAATACAGCGGTGATAATTTTATATTATCGCAGAGCTACAATAATTAATTTTACTTGAAAACCTATAACTTCATCGAAAAAAATGAACTTTATTCAAATGACGTCATCGAAATATAAATCGTCTGATTCTCTATGTAAAAGCAATGAATATTTCATTCATATACTTTTATTCCAGACTCCAGAGGTATATCATTTTACGTGAAATAAATTCAGCAATTCTTTTACAACTCATTTTACAATCACTTGTTTACATTCTGCTTCCATTAACATTAGGCTTCGTTGTAGAAATAATCAAAGTTTGATGATCATTCAAACTAAAAAATATTGTAATTGCGTTGGCACAGAATATATGCACAGAAAATAAGCAAAAATAAAGCTGGTTTAGGATGGAAGCAACACTAAATGTAAATTTAAAAGAATTTTAAAAATCACAGTTTTAAGGGCGCGGTAGCCCTGTGGTTAGCGCGCGGAGGTTGCACTCGGTAGTCCCGGGTTCGATTCCCGCCGCTGCCCAAACTGCCGCCGTGTTCACGCGGAGTACGATCACGTTAAACATGTGGGTCCGCAAGTCCTTCCGAGATTTTGGTGGTAGGGGAAGGAGGGTACGGTCCCTGTGGATGCCTCCCCCACTGGGTTCCGGTCTAAATTGGGTGGCACTTCCCGGCCGTCCAAACAGATGCCTTACACCTTTCTGGTAGGTCGGACGGTCTGGGTCGAAGAAGAAGAAATTACAGTTTTGACACTGGGAAAATGATGAATGCCATATTTTAGTTTAAAGTGGGTTACGTGATCTCTTCATATTATATGAGTGTAATTATTATTATAATTTTTATTTAAAAAACTACCAAACATATTTTGCTGAAATTTATTTTATGTATTTTATGAGATAATTTGAATATGTCCTAAAATTTTTGAAGCAATTTGTAAATTTTAACTTTGCTTAAAACATGTTTGAAAAATTAGGTACCATAGGCTTTCATGCATTTCATTTTTTCAACCCGAGTTCAATCCAAAACTAATTGGGTGATTCATTTACATTCCCATATGTCCCACAGACGGTCTCAACAGCATACTAAAATTTCATTTTGATAAAGTCATTTTTACGACAGTTATCGGGTGAACGGGCAGACAGACACAATGAACAAAGTCTTAAACATTTTTCAACTATTTTGTAAAGCATTAAAAATAAAGTGTGTTCAACATATGCCAAGATGAAGACACTGAAATATAGGCAAATGATATTCCCAATTTCATGGATTCCGTTTGAACTACCAGTTAAATAAATCGAAAATATGTAAATATAAAAAATCTTTACCAAAATGTAAGAATCAGAAAATTAAAATTGTGAATATCTTTTCTCCTCCATAACAGCATCCAATAAAGCGTAATCCAAAATAATGTAATACCCCCCATTTATTTTATTTTTAAGCCCATCAATTCTATTATTTGTCTATTATTTCGATCCTATGAGTTACAATAAAATCGTGGAGGTTACCCACATATTTCACAACAACAAACATATTTTTTGCAAAATAAAATACATTTAATTTTGTTGCTAAGCTGCACGATAAATTTTTTTCGAATTCACTTTCAGAAAAACAAATCGTCTGCTATTTCTATAAATATTTCTATAATGCTGTTTCTATAATGATATTTCTATAAAACAGTGAATTTTTTATTTTATTTCGAAATATCTATAACTCCTGGGCCTAGAAACTAGAAACGTGAACTAGGTAACCCTTTATAAATAAATAAAATAACTATAAGACTTAAAAAAAGCTGATGTTTGCAGCACATAACTTTCCTTATACACTAAAATGAATTTGCTCCTTTTACAGTTAAAAAATAATATATAAGATCCGCTGTACTTTGTTTTTTAGGTTGAATTGTACATTTGGCGATTTTCTGGATGACAACATGTAAAACTATTTCAAGTATCCAATTAACTAATATTTCTCGCAGCTCTAAATAATCAATTATCAATATTGATAGCATCCTCGATAAGCAATATTGTCCATATATTAAAATATTTTAATAATTATTTCATGAATTAGGCGATAGTTTCATTAATTAAGTGTTATTTGTGCAATTTTGACGATGTTTTCGTCAATCTGGGGCGAAACATCGCCAAGTTGGCGATACTTTGATAGATTATCCGCCAAGTTCGTCAAATGCATCACCAAGTCTTACAGACAAACAGAAAGAAGAGCATTTCTTATATACTAGAAGGTATGCCTGTCATATGACGGAAAACAGAATTTGCTAAACATTACTTCCCATTTGGCGTCAATTTATCAATTTGGCGACATTTTTGCCACTTTGGCAACATGTATAAAAGCCACTAAATTGGTGACGCCCCGCTAAATTTCTCGCCAAGCGTTATGGACAGGCGGACGGAGAAATGGGTTATTCTTATAGTCTATTTTTATGTTCTTTCCGAAATATTGAATTTTCATTAATTAGTCTTTATTTCATTGATTTAGTATCAGTTTTATCAATTTGGCGAATTTTTACCAATTGGATGACATTTTCGTCAATTTGACAACATTTAAAAAGTCACCAAGGTGGAGCTATTCCGACGAATTCGTCACCAAAATTTTGCCAAAAGTTACGGAGGGAAAAATAGGTTATTCTTATAGAAGATTTTTATATTCTTTCCAAGATATTGAATTTTCGTCAATTAGTCGTCATTTTTATCAATTTGGAGACATTTTCGTTGATTTGGCAATATTTAAAAAAGTCGCCAAGTTTTCGACATTTCTCTAAATTCGTCGCCAAAATCTCGCCAAGAGTTACGGACCGACAAATAAGTTATTATTATAGCAGATAAATGACTATTGGCGTCCAAATACAAAAGTATTACCGAAAGTATCTTTACTCATGAATGGAACGATTTAGATCCACTAGAATGATGTCACCAAATTTATCGCATGATATTACAAATGAAAAATGCATATATTTCACAACAATTATTTTTTTTTATTATTTTATGGGATTTTTTGATAAATTTGTTTGTTAAATATCTCGAGAACGGTTTATGCTAATGTTCTAAAATTTATGTCAATGGTTTTCTAATTAAAAATTACATAAAAAATGATAATTTGCGTAACTTTATTAAAGGTTTTTATTTTTTGATGATTTTTTCAAAATCTCACTTAAAAATTTAGGGGTTCTGAGCTATTGATTACGTTTAAAATCAATAGGCTTCCAGTATTCACGGAATTTTTATACCAATTTTTATAATTTTTATACCAACTTTCGTTTGAATCGCTCCATTCGTTCGTGAGATATCGTCTCCATAGGCTCACTGATGCACACACACACACACTTACACACAAATACAAACACACACACTTACACACAAACACACATACATACAAATACAAACACACACACTTACACACAAACACACATTTACATACACAGACATCACCTCAAAAACCCGATATGCTGAAGATAGAAACTTGACAATTTGCATACACATTGGGAACTTGACCTATAAGTAATAAGAAAAATCTAGAATCGTGGAATTTTGTTCTAAAAATTTATAAATCGCTAAATTTTTGTTTAATCATACTTCAACTATAGCTTAAGAGAAGATAGACAAATAAAATTTGCAATTTATACCATTCTGCGCATAAAATATACCTTGCAATTTCTGAATTATCAAACGCTCTTGAGATTTTTATTTATGGTTGTAACCGACAATTTTTTATTATAGTTTATCAATACACTTTTTACCCTGACGCTTCGCCATTGGATTCAGTATAGATAACTTAAGAAGCAATAGTGATACAATATCGATGCTGAATATAGTCGATATCTATCGATTAATCGTTTAAGCTTGCTTATCATATTTCTCTTCATATACTCAAATATTCTTCCTAAATAGATCGGGGAATTTCTATTTATTCGTTACACATCCACCCCATACCTTTAGAACATTAACTCATCTATAGTTTAGCCCTCAAAAGCGAGTTTTATCCCCAATGACAGATTAGTTTTCCTTTTAACTAAATCATTTTCACAATCCAACGCCCACTATTTATAAAGCAGTTGCAAAGCGGAACTGCCCGCTTACCTTTTCCTTGACTTCAATTCAGAAATTGCTATTGTATAACCTCAGACTTTCAGGGGATCATATTGTTTCCATTTGTTTGAGGATGTAAACGAATGAGAAGGGCATGTTTTGAAACGATTATCTGTCCATTCAAGTGTTTTGTATGTATTATCTTGATTGTAAATTGCTTTGAGAAGTCTACGAATGTATTGTTTGTGAGGTAATGCTAACGTCGGGAATGGAGTTTGTACTCGCTTTAACAAACTTGATGAGGGATGGAATAGGATTTTTGGTTCATATTTGGATAAAGTAAAATCATTTATATAGGATCGTGGTTTGATAAATAAAGTTTAGTTGTTATTTTTCTAGTACATAGTATAATTTATGCAGTTTTTCTTAATATTTTCATTACATACATAGTATAATGTACCCAGTTTTTCTTATTACTTTCACTAAATACATTGTATAGTTTTCTTATTACTTTCACTAAATATGTAGTATAATGTAGCCAGTTTTTCTTATTACTTCCACTACATAGATAGTATATAATGTAGCTCGGTTTTCTTATTACTTTCACTATATACATAGTATATAATGTATCCAGTTTTTCTTATTACTTTCACTGCATAGTATAGTTCCTCTTATTACTTTCACTGCATATATAGTATAATGTAGCCAGTTTTTCTTATTACTTCCACTATATACATAGTATATAATGTAGCTAGGCTTTCTTATTACTTTCACTACATACATAGTATAATGTATCCAGTTTTTCTTATTACTTTCACTGCATAGTATAATTTCTCTTATTACTTTCACTGCATAGTATAGTTTCTCTTATTACTTTCACTACATATATAGTATAATGTTGCCAGTTTTTCTTATTACTTTCACTATAGACAGTATAATGTAGTCAGTTTTTCTTATTACTTTCACTATAGACAGTATAATGTAGCCAGTTTTTCTTATTACTTTCACTATAGACAGTATAATGTAGCCAGTTTTTCTTATTACTTTCACTATAGACAGTATAATGTAGTCAGTTTTTCTTATTATTTCGACTACATAGTATAATGTAGCCAGTTTTTATTATTACTTTCACTATAAAGGATGTCCCAAAAAGATTGAAACGCGCTTTAAATCTTTACCTGTTGGAGATAAGTGGGTAATGTAAATTGCAAAACTGTTGAAAGTAAGGTAGGAAATAAGACTAAGTTAATGAAATAATCCTTCCATTAATTTTCAAAAAATTACACGTTTTCATTTTTTATACGACTCCCTAGACAAATTTGATCAATCAGAAATTTTTTATTTTTAATGCAACAAGATCATTAAAAAACCCCGCATATCTGTATCTTTAAAATTGAGCGAGTTATATTTAATTGAAAATTAAACATTGTGAATGGGGACCCTATATCAAATTAGAAATGTAAATTTGTGACATATCACAAAAAAAGTGAAACTGGATGATAATACATAGGAGACATTTTTGCGAATTCCGCGTAGACTCACGATGCAATCAAGGATTCTTAAGTACTTTTCAATAACTAAGTAATTTTTCAATAATTAAGTACTTTTAAATACTTTTTTTATCTAAACAATTTCCTTCGTCAATTTGTTTATGATCCCTATTTTCACAGGTGAAACAGCCATTCACATCGAACGGAAAAGTGGCATAAGTCGGGTTTTCTCCTTTATCATAATTCAGTTGATTTTAAAGATACAGATATGCGGTTTTCTAATGATCTTGTTCCTTTAAAAATAAAAATTTTCTGATTGACCCAATTTGTCTAAGGGGGTCGTCTAAAACTTTAAAAAGTGTAACTTTTTGAAAATGAATTGGAGGACTATTTCATTAACGTAGTCTTATTTCCTACCCTACTTTCAACATTTTTTCGATTTATATTGCCCACTTATCCACAACAATTAAAGGATTAAAGCACGTTTCAATCTTTTTGGGACACCCTGTATAGTATAATGTAGTGGGGAAGTGCGGAATCGAAAATTCGATTTTGAGCTTTCGACTGAAGATCACATTTTAAGCATGCCTGAACTCGAATCCAATGTTTTTGAGGTGATGCCTGTGTGTATATGGGTGTGTTTGTGCATGCATGTGTGTATATACATGAGTATCTCACGATTGAATGGATAGTTTAAAAACTATCATGTTTATTACAATCAGTGAGTACTAGAACCCTATTGGTTTTAAATGCTATAATTAGTCTACTTAAGGAAAAGTGACAATTAGATCTTCATTATTCAAAAGAATCAAATTAAACAATATTTATGAAAATCAATCCGCACTGAAATACCTATTTGATTGTCTACTGTCATGCTCAGAAAATATTTTTATTAAAATTAAATGCATTATTACAAGCTAAATTAAATGCATTATTAAGCTAAATTAAAATTAAATGCATTCAAACTAAATATCTTATATAGAGGCATTTTTGCCACTTTAGGATTGATAAAAATTTTGTTTACAATGATATTAGTGTATGCAAATAATGTAGGCAATATATTTTAGCCACGGTAATATTAGGTAACTACAAATACCTTCAATTTTGTTATGAGCCCTCTTCGTCAGATCAAAAAAAAATATGTACTTTAATAGAATAGACTAGATACAAAAGTAAATACAAGTGGCATATATAAAAAAATCTGATGTGGGCAACACATGACTTTCCTTATATAATGTAATGAATTTACTACTTTTACAGTACAAAAAATAGGTTTTTCTTATAGTAGATATTTATATTCTTTCCAAGATATTGAATTTTCGCGTATTAGTCGTCATTTCCATTGATTTAGCGTCATTTTCATTCATTTGGAGAGATTTTCGATAATTTGGCAACATTTCAAAAAGTCGCCAAGTTGGCGACATTCCGCCAAATTCGTCGCCAAAATCTCGCCAAGAATTATGGACGAAGAAATAAGTTATTCTTACAACAGACAAATGACTATTGGCGTTCAAATACAAACGTATTACTCAAAGTATCTTTTTTCATGAATGGAACGAGCTAGATCCACGAGAATGATGTCACCCAATTTATCGTATGGTATTACATATGGAAAGTGAACATGTTTCTCAATAGGAAATAATTTTCTTTATTTTATGACTTTTTGATAATTTTTTTAAAAAATGTGCAATATCTCGGGAACGGCTCATGTTAGCGTTCTAAAATTTATGCCAATCGTTTTCTAATGAAAAATTACATAAGAAATGTCTATTTGCGTAACTTTCTTAATGGTTTTGATTTTTTGACGATTTTTTTAAAATTTCATTCGAAAATTTAGGGGGGTTCTGAACATTCGATTGCGTATAAAAACAACAGGCTTCCAGTGTTTACGGATTGTGATTTTTGTACCAAATTTGGTTCGAATCGGTACATTCGTTCGTCAGTTATCGTCTCCACAGACTCACTGACACACACACATACTTTCACACACACACACACATACTTTCACACACACACAGAGACATCACTTAAAAAATGTTTGATTCGTGATCAGGGATGCTTGAAACGTGCTCTCCCGTCGAAAACTCGAATTCGAATTTTCGACCCCGTCACAATACTTTCCTTATACATTATGTATATAATTAAAGTAAAAATATGTACGCCAATAGACTATACAAGATACAAAAGTGAATAAGAGTGGTAAATATAAAAAAATATGTACGTTAATTGACTAGACTAAATACAAAGGTGAATAAAAGTGGCAAATATAAAAAAATATGTACGCTAATAAACTAGATACACAAGTGAATAAAAGAGGCACATATCATATGAGAACTGAAACAACATAGAGCGAGCACATCGGCTTTGAATTCAGAATCAGATCAATGTATGCTGTAATTGCTTGACAAAGCTGCTTCCACTAACGCCGCACCTCATTGTATTTGTATGAAGGGAACCCGAATACTGATATTAGATTGAAAATAAAACTGAAAAAGGGGAAATATCATAAAGAATTGTAAAACGGATTTTAGGCTGGCAAAATTAAGATAATGAGGAAACTTTAGAAAGAGAGAGAGAGAAAAAAAAACAGACTCTTGTGAAGCAACATAAAAAAGAGGGAATGTAGAGAAGAAAAGAAATAGAAATGAAATAGAAGTAGAATAGGATAAATGTAAAAGAAGCATAAAATAGTGCACATAAAATATGTACAGCCATTAAAAAGAAAAAAAAAGAAACACCCGACCGCAATTGCACAATTTATATCGCAGAACAACAGGGAAGATGTCATTTGATAGGGATTAACATCTTCTACAAATATCAATATTTAAAATTAGTATAAGGGACCATCTTCATAGTTATTTGGCACTACACTAATTTAAATCTTCAAGGGCAATCTCCATTTACCATTACACATTTGCATTCACCTAAAACTTTCATGCAGATTTTTAAAAAATATAATGGAAAGGGGCCCAAAATTAGACCGAGAAAAGTCTTAAAAACCATTAGGAGTGCTTCTAAAAATTGTGGCTGATGAAGGGCATAGCAATGCCCGAAAGCGCTATGGCCGTGTGATTTTTGTACATCGCAAAAAGGAGATTTTAATAAAATACTTTTAATTGTGGCTGAAAATTTTTTGGTGGTCTTTTTTTTTTAAGTATCAACAATAAATAGTTCAAATAAATTTGAATATAAAAATTTATACGAATTATGTTTAGATTTCTTATTAAAAAGTATGCAAAACAATTTTCTTGGACAATTGATTTATCGCGAATATATATCAACAAAACTGGAAATCCCATTTAGCATTAGGATTGGCAAATTTCAAACACTTGCAAATAGATAAAAAATCCTTTTAAAATGGTAATTTTTTTTTAAAAATCCGCTTGTAATTTCCTATAGAATCTGAAAATGCAATGTTCCAGGGGGAGGGGGGGGGGGGACTTTTGGAGATTTCGGAGTAAGCGCCAAAATGACTATGAAGACGGTACCTTAAGCGAATTTTAAAAATATTGATATTCGTAGAAGACATTAATACCTACCGAATGATATCCTCCTTTTGTTCTGCGATGTAAATTGTGCAGTTGCTGTCAGGTGTTTCTGTACGATTGTACATAAGTAGTCCATGTAATGTACATAATCAGATATGTGAATTAAAAACGTTTTTTCCATGTAAGAAAATGCAAGGTATGACTGATTTATCATTAAATGTAACATTTGAATGATTTTTAAATATTTCATTTATCTTTTATTAATTTATTAAAGGTTGTTATTAAATAAAATAATATCAATCAGAAAGAAAGGAATATTGTGGGTATAATTTAAAAAAAAATTAGAAAATTACGAATTTTAAAAATTCTTCTTATTAAATTTTCAATATTCTGCAAAGACTTTCTAGTATATTTATAAGCGTGCATTTTATAACTTTAGATCTATTGCAATTAATGAATAACTAATTTACATTTTTCTTAATTTACAATCAATGCATAATTTTTGTAGAAAAAAGCAAAACTCTCATTTCTGTGCAAAAATTCAGAAAAACATTTTTTTACATATTTTTTTTTAATTTTTCTTCTTATTTTATTGAAAAATTCGTCCTTAATTCTATTAGGTCGACATATGGTGAATATACAAATAAATAAACACGTTATTTAAAAACATTTGTCAAAGTCTTAGCTTTGAAAACACAGTGAGTTATCGGAAAAAGAAATCAAACTGAGAAAAATCAAGGCAAAGATTTTAAATTAAAATAAAGTAATTAAAATAATTCCCAATGTTTATGTTCATTTTATTCATTCACTGTATATACATTTAAAAGTATAACTCTATTGAAGCTCATTCTCTCTCTCTCTATTAAAGCGCATATTTTCGCCGTTCAAAGAATACCAAATCCCTTGATTATCGGAGTTTAAATTTATAAAATTCCCTTCTAAAAACCTAGTTCTGACAATCACATTATTACCAAGATTACTGATCCATTAAATTTTCTAACTTTTTCGCATTTCATTCTCTATCTTTCAGCTTAATGAGCTGTATCCAAGGACAAGAACAGGTAAATAAGAGTGCGAAATTCTTAATTACTTTAAAACGTTCTCTAATGCTTGTGGATTTTTCAGGATCATTTAGGGCTTTGGAATCCATTAAGAACCTACCCCATGACGTTAAATGGGAAATAAGGAGTATTTCTTTAATCCGGTCTGCTAACTTTAGAAGCTACTTTATATCGAATTACTATTTTGTAACTCTTTTTTAAGTGTTTAACGCAGAAGAAATGTATCGTTTCATAGAGTTTTGATTGTTTTTGAATTGGGTTTGACGTAATTTCAAGGGTGTTTGATGATTTAGAACAAACAAATGATTATTTTAAACAAAATATCTGAGGTATGCAGTATGTGACTTTTCCTATATAATGCAATCAATGTACTACTTTTAGAGTGAAAAATGATATATTATATCTCATTGCATTGTATCGTTGTACCGTAGGCGCTTTTTCTGGTATTATATGTATGTATTATATCTGGATGTATGTATCTGGTATTATATGCATGTATTATATCTGGATGTATGTATCTGGTATTATACGTATGTTTATAATGATGTCTACATCTGGAATTATATGTTAGTATATAATGATGTATTATATCTCATTGAATTATATATATACATATATATACATATAATACCAGAAAGTTTATTAATGTATGTATCTGGTATTGTATGTATGTATATAATGATGTATTATATCTCATTGCATTATATACATATACATACATATATATAAAACCAAAAAGTTTAATAATGTATGTATCTGGCATTATAGGTATGTATACAATGATGTATTATATCTTATTGCATTGTACAGTAGGCGTTTTTTCTGGTATTATATATATGTATATAATAATGTATGTATCTAGAATTATATGTTAGTATATAATGATGTATTATATCTCATTGAATTATATACTTACATATACATACATATAATACCAGAAAGTTTATTAATGTATGTATCTGGTACTGTATGTATGTATATAATGATGTATTATATCTCATTGCATTATATACATATACATACATATATATAAAACCAAAAAGTTTAATAATGTATGTATCTGGCATTATAGGTATGTATATAATGATGTATTATATCTCATTGCATTGTACAGTAGGCGTTTTTTCTGGTATTATATGTATGTATTGTATCTGAATGTATGTATCTGGTATTATATATATGTATATAATAATGTCTGTATCTGGAATTATATGTTAGTATATAATGATGTATTATATCTCATTGAATTATATACATACATATACATACATATAATACCAGAAAGTTTATTAATGTATGTATCTGGTATTATATTTATGTATATAATGATGCATTATATTTCATTGCATTATATACATATACATACATATATTCATACATATAAAACCAAGAAGTTTAATAATGTATGTATCTGGCATTATATGTATGTATATAATGATATATTATATCTCATTGCATTGTACCGTAGGAGCTTTTTCTGGTATTATATGTATGTATTATATCTGAATGTGTGTATCTGATATTATATGTATGTATATAATGATGTCTGCATCTGGAATTATATGTTAATATATAATGATATATTATATCTCATTGAATTATATACATACATATACATACATATAATACCAGAAAGTTTATTAATATATGTATCTGGTATTATATGTATGTATATAATGATGCATTATATTTCATTGCATTATATACATATACATATATGCATACATATAAAACCAAAAAGTTTAATAATGTATGTATCTGGCATTATCTGTTTGTATATAAGGATGTATTATATCTCATTGCATTGTACCGTAGGTGTTTTTTCTGGGTGACAACATGTAAAATTATTTCGGAGTACTTAATTACTTATATTTCGCGCAACTCTCAATTAACAATTATGAATATTGATAGCATCCGCAATAAAAAATAAAGTCCACCTCTCTGTATTAAAAAACAGTACAAAAACTGTTGCATACAAAAATATGAAATTTGATACATTTGTAGATTAATGTTATGGGAACACGCTGAAATATTTAATGTGAAAGGCAGAATATTTGACCTACGAGTTTGCGTCCTGGGCAAAATAACAGTAGCAAGAAAACGAATTTTTACAGACATGTACCTACATAGTTAAGTTTTTGTAAGACGGGGCTCTTTTTGAAATTTTGATATAGTTTATAAGTTATTTTACTTTTTATGCACTTCTAAAATGAAAAAAAAAAAAATTCCCTATTGGCGCTTCCCTCGAGGTTCTCTATCTCGTACAGCAAAAACTACAGAAACATAAATGTGAAATTAGGTACTTGATAGAAAAATGATAGGGGAATAAGTTGAAGCAAACCGTTTTCCGATTTCAACCCTAGTTTGGCTTGAAATAGCTTGCACAGCGAGCTCAAAGATCGCCAGCTAGTAAGAAACGAAGCCTCCCGACACGCGAATGGAGTTTCTGGAGTTGACGAAGAATAGTGAGAAAGGAGCGGTGCCCAATAGTATACTAAAATATTTTGATAATTAGTTTCTCAATTTAGCGTCTGTCATCATTTATTTACGTTAATTTAGCGCCTTTTTTGCAATTTGGTCTATATTTTGTCAAGTTGGTGATATTTCGGTAAATTAGTCGCCAAGTTTGCCAAATGTATCGTGTTATACACGCAGATGAAAAAAAGTGCTTTCCTTATATATAAATGACTATTTCCGGTCTTTCTTGATATTTTAATTTTGTTATTTTTAACTTTATCATCCCAGTCCGTCCTGGGCTCATCTTCGGAAAGTACTTGCTTTAGACGAATAACTCGAGATGTCGGTATGTCTCTGTCTTTCATACATTTAAATTACATACATTTTAATAAACGCATTTTTTATACATGTAAGTTACATACAAATAATATAAGAGTGTAGTTAAAAAAACACGTTTTTCGGTTTCTACTTCGTCCACAATTAAAATAATTGTACCCCCCCCCCCCTTTCTTTAACCAGTGGCTTCAAAAATAGAACGTACATCATTTTTCTCTTCGCCTTGACGCATCCGACGTTTTGTCTCGAAATCAAGAACAACTGCGGGTACCTCTGTAAGTATCCGCTTGCCATGACATGCATACAATTAATTCCTCATGGAAACACAGAGACTAATACCAATTTCAACACGGCTATTTACAACTGAATTAGATAGCATTCTCCCCTTATATCTTCCTCTTACTGGTTTCACAATCAAGATAAAAACAAAATTTGTAGCCCTTCCTTGGTTTCAAAAATAAAACATATGATTTTTCTCTTCGTCTGAACGCATCCGATGTTTTAACATGAAAACAAGAACAACTGCGGGTACCTCTGCAAGTATCCTCATGTCGTGACGTGCATACAATTCATGCATGCAACTAACACGAATTTCAACACGGCTATTTACAACTGAATTAGATAGCATACCCCCCCCCCCCCCCCATATCAGATTCCACGAATTTGTCACGAAGTTTGCCGCCGCCGCATTCACTTGACAGCTTTCTTTCCAAAAGCCCTTTCGAAATGGGTTAATAGCTGCTAATGAAATAATCTCTTCAACCTTATTTCTTCGCGTTTCTTCTTATCAAAATTCGCCGTTTAATTACACTTTTAGCATGCAACGTTCAAACCCTGCGGAAAAAGCAGATGTTATCATGTTAGAGTAGAGTTTATTTGTATTTCTGCTGAGAGTTCCTGAGCGTCTTCTTCCAATTACCCCAAATTGTAGTTCCTACGTGAAGGCTGACCAAACCGGCAGCCTCCATTTTTGTTCTTAACGCATAGAATATCATTCCGATTTTTAAATAGTTACCATGGGGTGAAATATTCTTCCTGAGAGGTTGGTTCTCTGGAAGAGGTTTTCGCACACCAAAATGTCCGATAAGTCAAATATGAGAAACTCCTCTTTTAAAGTGAAATAGAATCTTGAAATTCGGTATACGGGTTAATCGTTCGATAAAACACCCAGTAACAATCAAATATTTACCAAAATGTTCATTAGAGAGGTAGGGAGTGCGCTACACTAAAACGTTCAAAAAATGAAATAATAGAAAAGCATGTTTCGTGATGAGACAGAGACTTTATTTATATATATATATATTTATATATATATATATATATATATATATATATATATATATATATATATATAATACATATATATATATAATATATATATATATATATATTATATATATAATATATATATATATATATATTATATATATATATATATATATATATATGTATAATATATATATATATTATATATATATATATATATATATATATATATATATATATATATATATATATAATAGTATGCACTGAATTGACTAACTGCGAGGGGGTACAAGAGTGAGGGAGTGTTGCATGCAAATTGTCGAGCATGTTCACTATAAAATTTTGGTTTTGCTGTCATTATATCCGTCTCAGCTTCGATACCATCTATATAATATTTACTGAATTGACTGACTGATAGAAGAAGTGACGCATCAAAATATCAAGCACTTTCACGATAGCTAGAATCTTGATTTTGGTCAATACTATCTATATGCATTTATTTGACTAACTTAGTGAGTAAGGGGGTGCTGCATTAAAATATCAAGCACTTTCGCTACAGCTAGAATCTTTATTTTGATCGAGACTATCTATACAATATGCACTTATTTGACTAGCTGAGTAAGTGAGGATGTGATGTGTCAACATTTTCATTAAATCTAGTAACTTGGTTTTTGTGTCATTCAATCTATCTTAGCTGCAAAACAAAATCTAAAATTGGCGAGGAAAATCTAAAATTTCAAAAATTCGAATTAGGGGTAACGGTGCAATGGAATAGTCAAACAATTCAAATTTACTTTGCTTAATTATCTGGAATTTCCACTTTAGCTAGGATGTTGGTTTTGGCATCTTTCGATTCGCCTTAGCTTCCAGGTCAAAGAAAAAATCGAAAATTTTGAAAATTCGAATTAGGGATCTTGATAGAGATTTTCAAAAACTCACACCACTTTGCCTCTCAAAATCAATAAAATCACATTTTAATATGTTTTTGCTGCGAGCAGTTTTGATTAAATGTGCAACTGTCACACTTAATAGCTACTATCTATTGAAAACGAGCTAAGCTCTGTGAAATAGCTAGTATGTATCTATGCATGCAAGCTTGTATGTGTGTATGTATCTATATATACAAGCATGTATGTATATATGTAGTCATATGCATTTATATGTATGTATATATATTTATTTTAGTTATATCATGAAATATATTAGTGCAATATAAATGATTATGAAACATTTCAGTTATATTTTTCTGAGACACTTTTATAAAATTCCTCACTATCAGCAGCAACATAGTACAACGTCTTTTTTTTATATTATTTAATATAGAAAAATACATATTTACAAAAAAAATTGTCTGAGGGCAGTGCATTCTGAATACTGCTAACATATACTTCATTTTCGGGCTGATTGAATATAAAGATAAATAGCGACCCATCATGCGGAACCTTGTACAGGAAACAAAATGGCAGATTTACTGCTCACCCTGTCTTTAAACAGCCTTTTCCAGATTGGAAGAAGAAAGTATTTCAGATTGAGGCTATTTTGCGACTTCAACAAAGCGGACAATAATGGCGAATGCGTGTGGTTATTAACCTCCACGATAAACACTTAAGTGATACTAATTAGTACCAGAGGGTGTTTTTGGATGACTTCAAAACGCATCACAAAGTAATTATTCATATTTGTCGACAAGCTGAGATTGTATTACAGTTATTCTTTCCTGCTTTGCGTAATGAAATCGTGATTGTATTCCCATCTTTGTAATTTCAGTATCTTATCATCATAAGTAGTCAGCACTCTAATTGCTTATTTAGGCAAATTTGTCATGAAGTCATTTCGTTTTGTAAGGAGGTAGTGTTTAAGAGTAAATGTTTATGAACGTGGTTTGCTTCTTTATTCGTATTTATAGTGAGGACGAGGAGGGGACGAACTTCACATTCTATCTCCCCTAGACACTATAATATTTTTGCCGCTTCCTGGAACTTGTATATTTGTCTTTCAAGACGCTTATTTGTTGCCTCTAGGAATTTATAAATTCCTAGAGGCAACAAATTCATTCACTAGGGAATGAATAGGATTCATCACTATATTTGAAGAATCCAAGGCACTGATATTTTTTCCAATGACGCATATTTGTTGCGTTTAGGAAGGTATAAATTCGTCATTTTGAACACTATTTGATGAATCCTAGGCACTAATATTTTTTCCTCTTCCTGGCATTTGTATATTTGCAAGGAATTTATATTTTCGTTATTTTAAACACTATTGGATGAATTTTAGGCACTAATATTTTTGCCGCTTCTTAGTAATTGTATATTTGTTGCTTCTAGGAATTTATAAATTCGTCATTTTAAATACTATGTTTGATGAATCCTAGGCACTAATATTTTTTACCGCATCCCGGCAATTGTATAATTGCATTTCTAGACGCGTATTTGTTGCTCCTAGGAATTTATAAATTCGTCATTTTAAAAACTATATTTGATGAATCCTAGTTATTAATATAGTTATCGACTATTAATATAGTTATTTCCTGAGCAATTTGCAATCTTGCGTCGGAGTGGGAGTCCAAAACACGAAATGGGCACTAATAGAAGAAACAGAGGGGTATATATACCCAATTCATGAATTGAAAGTCCACTTGAGAGAGTTAATCAGAAAACAGAATAAAAAACAGTCCAGCTAATCTAGAACAAAAATTAACGCACAATATTGGGCAGTCAATATTGGATCGAAATACAACAGAAATGTCTCAACAGAACGCGACAAATCTGAACAGGATGAATCCCAACAAAAGTCCAAAATGACACTTAAGGGTCCCAAAGTTAAAAACATGGAACAAATATAAAGAACATTAAAAAAAATACTTTCCTTGCCAAAAAATACACAAAAATGGAATATTGGATAAGTCGTTAATTAAATTGGTAGAATTTTTCTGAAAAGGAAATACTTCAAGAGAGTAAAAATCATATATCGACGATAATTTTTATATAATGTTTGCTAAAATACTCAAAAAACTAAAGCAGTGGTCAAAATTAAAGCAAAATTAAGCAATTGAAGATTATATTCCTGCTTTTGACATAGTTTTCAGGTTCCTAAATACGGAATTTTAAAGCACGTTCAGTTGCCTATTAAATTACATTTATTGCCAAAAAATAGCTTAAATTATCAATATGCTTAGTGGCCTAAAAGTAAATTGCTTTGATATATCTTAAGCATTAAGGCTATTTATTTTTTGATTATCATATAAGTTTAAAATATCATTGTAATAGCAATAATCATAAGTTTTTATTAATTAAAATTCTCAGTATTAAAACCCAATATCTACATAATTACGTTCGACAACAAAATTTAAAGCTGCATTATTACAGTCTTAAATTTTAAGCACCTGAAGCGACATACATGTCATGCACATGATAAATATGCTTTTTTCCAGCAGATATAATTATATCAATTGAGATATTTTCATTATAGTATTTCATTCTGATCAAGTGTATTTGTTCCATTGTTTCATAATGATTCTTTTGGATATTTCCACTGCCACTTTCTACTAGACTCTTATTTCTTCTTGCTTCCAAAATGTGTTATTAGTCACGATATTTCAATCCCATTTCCAATCAATTTATTCTATGGGAGATAACAAACTTAAATTACATTTCTGGAATTCTTACCAACGCCGACTTCGCAAAATGGCGATCTCACGCCAGAATTTATATCACTTCACCAATCCCTTCCCAATCGGTGGCAAATGGGGCTCACGTTTCAATTCGAGACAGTTTAACACGACTGAGTACGCATGGTAAAAACATTAACACCTGAGGCGTGCAAGACCGCAAATTACGGAAATCAGAGTTGAGAAAAAAAAGCGTCCCCACGATTCTAATTTCTTTTGTTTTCTGTGCACGTTCACGTGCTTCTAAATGCTTTGAAAGCCGTAGCTCCAACGCCAATTAAGACTATAAAACAAGTCTATGACCTTCCGAATTAAGTGCACTTAATTGCTAGAAGGGTGTGTGGAGTTTATTCCAATGGTGGAGTTGCAAGTTAATTAATAAGCAGCCTCGATCCAGTGTTCGAAGTTAATTTAATTTAATTAGTATTGTTATTACATTCCATTTTTGTATCTATGGTGGGTGTATCTAATGGTTAGAATGGGTCAATTAATGGTGGTGCCCAGATTGAAATTGATTAACGAAACTTTTATTAAAATTATATGGAATGTGAGATTACATTCGAATTTCTGATGTACTGTTACTACATTATTTTATTCCGTACTAGCTAGTATTAAGTACTAGCTAATTTCGTACTAGCTAGTTCTGTATTAAGCTAGTCATATAACAGAGTGCATAAAATTATGTATGAAAATTATTCCCACTTATTAGCCGGCTTGCAGCGCTTCCGCTTCTATTATCTCCACCTACATACCTCGCGCCTCTCTTGATCAGTTAAAATAATTATTATGCAACCCCCTAATATAAAGTAATTACTACGCCACCCCGCGAAAAACGCAATTAATTTACGGCCCCCCAAATCATAGACCCCTAAACGTACCAATTTGTCTTACAAATAATAAAACGCACTATTTCGATTAATGAATATTAAATTGCTAAATTCCACAGCGTGAGAGGGATTTTCAAAGACATTAAGCTTAATTTTTTGAGATATTATTTTGATAAATTTATTGAGATATACATTTGCCGCCAAGATCGCCAAATTGGTCGCGGAATAGAACAGACAGACAGAGAGAGAAGGGCTATTCTTGTATTGTTTTGATAACTACCACAATAGTGAATATATTACATTTTATATATCTGAGCTGAATTGTTCAACCTGGGGTACTCATATACATAGTGGTATTATCCACAATAACAGAAGTGAACATATTTGTTTTTAGAAATCAGACTTTTATCTTTTATTCAATGAAATTAAATTAAAATTTTATTTATGTACAACGATCTCTCTATATTGAATAATATAAATTATTATCACCAATCCTTTCTTCAGAGAGGTTTCAAACTAATATTTTTAAGCATTATTTTCAATGAAACTTAAACCAAATGTATCATTTTATGAGTATTTGTTTGCATATTGCTATTTTTATAATGGTTTTATTTTTAACACTTTGCAACAAAGTTGAAAAGTGTTTCTGACTTTGTTCATTCATTCTGTCTGACTGTCTGTCTGTCCGTTAACAAGATAACTGCCGTAAAAATGACTTAATAAAAATGAAATGTTGAAGCGATCACATAACCATGAAAATATCACGTGACCCACTTCAAAATAAAATATGGCATCCATCTTGTCTCAAAATCGCGATTTTTAAAGTTCTTTTTAATTCATATTGAGTGTTGTATTCGTCTTAAAACCGCTTTTTTTTTGCTTAAATTCTGTACATCCACATACTGAAACAACCCAATTACAATATATTTGAGTTTAATCGATCATCCAAATTTGATTATTTCTACAACGAAGCCTATTTTTCACTTATGTAAAACGTAAAAAGCAAAATATGTAGAATGAGTTGTATAAGAATTGCTGTATTTCTTTAACACAAAAGAATTTAGCTCATGGAGTCTGCATAGCTGATATGAATGAAATATTCATTGATTTTACAGAGAGAAGGGCGATTTTTTAGATGAAGTTATAAACACAGAGTTTAATTACTTGTAGCTCCATGGTCTTAAGTTTTTAAATAAAATAAATTATCTTAGTACTGCGATGAATGAAATGAATGGGAAAATGTTATAAATGAAATGCTGCTTTTATAGAGAGAGCCAGGCGTGTTATTTTTTCTATGACGCCATTTGAATGAATGTCAGTTGTTTTCGATGAAGTTTTCAAAAATTATTCTAGTATTATAATGATTTTAAAAATATTACCGAGGAATGTATCGCATTTTAGAGAAGTTTAAACCAGGCAATTTATATTTCAATGCCGTCATTTGAATGAAGTTCATTTTTTTCGATGAAAATGTAAGTTTTCAAATATAATAAATTAATGTAGTATTGTGATAAGTTTTAAAATATTACTTAGGAAGGTATTGCATTTTAGAGATGTTTAAATAAAATTGCATTGAAGTTGGAAAGTGTTTCATAATCAATGCTTTAAGCATGATTGATCTTTTTTGTTTCAATGTTTAAGTTAGGAACAGGCTATTCAAGGAATTGAATTGTATGAACTCAGCTAAAGAAGGTCGTTTTCACTTTATGGAAACGATTTTGATAATTAATTTTTATTCATAAAGTGTGTGTTTCTTGAGGCGATTTGCTTCTATCTGATAGCCTTGATTCTTGAGTATAGCTCTAGCTCGAATTTTCCATGAAAGTGAACTTTTTCTTAGCACCGTCAATGTCAATTTTATCCCACTCCTCTTAGATCGTTTTCCAAAGTCCGTTCAGTGTTCTTGGATGCCGTTTTCTTAAGGCTCGTTTTAACAAACCGAAAGCGCAAAAGTCCATAGGAGAAGTATCAGGTGATTTTGCGTGCATTTCATTAAATGGAACACATTTTATTCCTGTTTCTGATTCTTTCCTTGCTAAATATGCGGCAGTTGAGTTAGACGTGTGACTAGAGGCTTTGTCCATATGAAGCTGAACATTATATTGATGTCCTTTCCATATAAGTCTGGAATTTCTTCTTCAAAAATTAGCTCTAAAATATTCAGCTGATAGTAGAGTGAATGAATTATAGCTTTACTTGAGACTTTTTTGAGTTTTAATTTACCGTTGTAACAATATTCTGCAACTATCATGAATCCCTTTGAAAACTTTTCTGTACATTAACGAAGCCATTTCGTACCGCCATTTTCGTCAGTTGAGCAATGGAAAATTGCTCCTTTTTTATTACAGTCACTTAAATACACCCATGCTTCTTCGAGTGTTACCAAAAACTTCCATTTATCAGCAGCTAGGTGTTTTTCATATAATTTTTTACAATTTGTTGTTCTTTCAGCAATATGTTTTAGCAAAAACCGATGAACTTTAGATTTAAACATCTTTTATAACTTCAAATCTTTATGAATGATTTTACTTGCAGTGCCAGAAGACATTCTCAGTTTCGATGCAATGGATCTTTGAGTCAGTGGATTTTCTTTTAGGACCAGAGACGTCATTTTCTTGATATTTACCCGCGTTCGAACAGTCTTAGGATATGATTTTGTGGCCATTTTCTCATTTTTACATTCAGCTAGACGCTTTTTTTCCTTTCAAATTTAATATATTAATATATCTTTCTTTGAAATGCAGTAACCTCGATTTTTACGCAGCTTTACAATTTGTTGATAAGAATATTTTTCCTCGGAAAGCGCATTTACGTAACCTTCGAGCCATCTATCAATTTCAGGAGCCATTTTCAAAATAAATATTTTATTCTACATTCCAATCAAAACAAAACAGTAGTAGACGATTATATTGAAAATGCCAAATCTTTATCCAATGACTTATTCATGGAGGGGGTCCTGTGGGTCCGGACCCCCCCCCCCCCCCCCCCGAAATGAAATTTGAGGATATGTCCTTGCCTGTGCTCTCGTGTTTTCTCGTTCAATTGTGATCCAGTATCAATTTAGTCAAGTTTTAGTCTAGTTAGTTTTTTTTGTATTGAAAGTTCACTATACTTCGACCCCCCCCCCCCCCTCCCTCCGAAATGAAATGTCTGGATACGTCCTTGTCTTTATCTCAAAATACCAACGAGAAACATAAATACAAAATCGTTTCCATAAAGTGCAAATGACATCTGTATTAAAGCCGAACTCTGCTATAGCAAACCTAGGGTAGAACAATTTCTCTGATAAAACGAATTTCAAAATAAATTCAATTAAAACAAATAAAATCATAAAATTAATAAATACAATAAATTTTTGTATACGGCTGATTTTATTTTAAATGTTTATAATGAACTATATCAGCTGCAAGCAGCTCGGATATAACGATATCAAAAATACGCTTTAAGGAAAAAATTAGCTTTCTGAGAATTAGAATCTCTCCATGAAACGGAATTTCATTGGACCTTATCTTCCAACTACAACATTAAATATATCGACGTCTATCTGTTTGTAAAGATTGAGTGGCATCTGATGATTATAGGGCATAGTTTTAAATGATGGATAGAAATGTTGTCAACGAGGATTCACTCTCCGATTCTGAAGATGAAAAAAAACGGGAGAAAAGCCACCTACCGTTTACAGCCGTATTGAAGGCAGCAGTGCATATCATCAATGAATTTTTATCTCCCAGAACTGTGTAACGAAAGGTAATTGGCTCAATTTTAATTGTTGATGAAAAAAAAAATATGCAGACCAATTTTATCTTTCTTTCAGTTTATTACAGAGAAATATTAAGGATTAATGTTAGCACAACGATAATAGCAATGATAATTAATCCAATTCGATTTTCTCATACAAGAATCCATTTTAGTTCTCCATTTTTTTGCAAATTTTGCAAGAAAACTTTTAAAACTTTGTATTGTTAGTTCAAATTATCATAATTATAGCATGTTACCTTTCATTTTAAAGAACGTGAATAAGTCTTTCAATTGATACTAAGTTTGACAATGTACGGCCTTGGGGGGTTGTTGTTGTTTTTGAGACCCAGACCGTCTGACCTACCAGAAAGGTGTAGAAGACTCAGGCCGTCCGACTCCGACCTACCAGAAAGGTGGTCTCTCCCGGCCGTCCAAGCAATTACCTTACACCGACCTACCAGAAAGGTGTAAGGTAACTGCTTGGACGGCCGGGAGGTGCCACCCAATTTAGACCGGAACCCAGTGGGGGAGGCATCCACAGGTACCGTATCCTCCTCCCTCTACCACCAACCGCTCGGAAGAACTTACGGACCCACATGTTTAACGTGATCGTACTCCGCGTGAACACGGCGGCAGTTTTGGCAGTGGGGGGATTCGAACCCGGGCCTACCGAGTGCAATTCCCACTCGCTAACCACTGGGCTACCGCGTCCCGGCCTTGGGGGGTTGTTGTTGTTGTTGAGACCCAGACCGTCCGACCTACCAGAAAGGTGTAAGGTAACTGTATGGACGGCCGGGAAGTGCCACCCAATTTAGACCGGAACCCAGTGGGGGAGGCATCCACAGGGACCGTACCCTCCTTCCCCTACCACCAACCTCTCGGAAGGACTTACGGACCCACATGTTTAACGTGATCGTACTCCGCATGAACACGGCGGCATTTGTGGCAGCGTGCAAATCTCGCGCGCAAACCACGGGGATACCGCACCCGAGATGGCCAACAGCACGCGGGGGGTGTAACTTGATTTGGCCTTGGGGGGCCTTGGGGGGTGTAACTTGGGGGGTGTAACTTACACCGGCCTTGGGGGGTGTAACTTGATTTCACCCCCCCCCCCATCGAGAGGCAAATGATGTCACAAACACAAATGTTATATCGCGACTATATCTTACTGCAATCATTGAAACGTTAAGTTACGTGATCATTGGATCCTAAATAACCCCTTTTATGCACTATTATACTAAATTTTGTCCTATGTTGCCATGCTAAGAAAATATAAATTTCGTAGTTTTCGTTCGAATTTTAAAACATTCTATTTAGTTCTATCTAGATTTTTCGTTAACAAAGCCGGACAAAATGTTTCGTGAAAATTCATTAATATTGTGACAGCCATTGTGTATATAAGTAATCGACCACAGACAGGCACGCAGGCGAACGCCATTCTAAAAATAGTCAAAACGTGTTCAGAAAATCCTAAACCATATATTGGCATCAAAATCTCGAAATCAAAAGTTTTCGTGAAAACAATACTTTCTCCTGTACTATATTCTATTTCTATAGTATGAGGAAGTAAAAATAAATACGAAAATAATTGCTTTGTGCTATGTTATTATATATTCTTTAATTAAATTCTAGTCTAATTCTTTATAATATTTAGCTACTAATTCGTACCCTTGTATACATATAATTTGAACATTTATAACTATTTATAGAAATTTCAGCTGATTGTGAATTTTTAATCGGAATTGGATCACAAATGGTGCCTTAAGAGTTCGTTATTTCCGGATTCGACTTTGCATATATTTTAATACTATCACTTCATATATTCAAACTATCATTTTCCTATTTTTACTACTGTCATTGTTTCGAAAAGTGTCATGGTACGCCATACGATTGTAGCAACGTAAAACATTTCGAAGTAAAAAGGCAGATATCCTGTTTCGAGCAAGATGGCGCTCACATCTCACCAAAATATTGTGATCTGTGAATTCAAAATGTACATTTCAAAATTCATACTGAACATTTCAACATTCATAATGAGCATTTCAACATTCTAAATGAACGTTTCAATATTCATAGTGACCATTTCATCCTTTCTCTCCATTATCGTAACACAAGAAAGGAAGGAATATCTTTGTTCCCATATTCTTCGGATTTGAATCCATGGGATTTCTTTATTTGAGGATACACACAGAACAAGGTTAACAGCAGGAACCCAAAAACCAGGTGAAGAACTCGAGTAATTTACCCTTCTGTCCATTTCAGTCGTTACATTACAAAAAGTAGCTGGCAATTTCATTCTCTGGCTGTGTCATGTGATTGCTGCTAATATTTGACCTTTTCACCACATTGTGGATCAGTCTTATTGAATGTGCAATAATCATACGCAACTTTCTAATTTTACATCAGTAAATGTTTTTGATACATTCCATCTAATAGTTAGAGAGTTCACTCATCGACAAGCGACATTTTAAAATTGAGGTACGTTATGACTATTTATGTCGCCATGTTGGAAGGAATAGACGATGTTATAATGAGTCCATCCAAGATATTGTTATCAGTTACGATAATATATGTATGACTTCTGTGAAGGTATATTAAGGTACATTTTGTAAGCATCGCACCTTACACCAATTTATGTCCATTGTATCCTTCGAAAAAATCCACAATTGTACTAAGAGAAATTTCAAACAGCAAGAAAATATACTCTAACATAGAACGACAAAGCAATTTTTCCGTACAACATGGCTTACAGGAAGTAGTTTTGCCAGTTGTGACGTCACGTGCAAATGACCAGTATGGTGACTGAGGCTCCGAAATATACAAGCAGCGGCCATCTTGACTCCCAGTTGAATCGATGGCTACATATGACGAAAATAGAGTTAATTTTTCGTCTTTCTATCGGAATCTCGATAAAGGCATAGCATTCTAGACTATTTTCTTGAAGTATTGGTACAATTTTTTGAAGGTAGAAGCACATATTGTGCAGCTAAATCGCATTTCAAATATCAGCCATGTAGCATGCACTCGCGATTGAAATAGCACATGCAGGTGATAACCAACCGAACCAGTTGAATAACGGTTGCTGCAGTTTGTATATATAGAAGCCTTAGACAATATGATGACTAGTGAAGTAGCATGTTTGGAAACGTCATTTACCAGTGGGTTGTTTGACTACAAACTAGTTAACACAACCGCATGTAGACTAAGTTTAACCTATTATACATTGGAAGACGAATGTTTGATATGATTTAGTCTGTCGTTCTCCAAAATGGCGGAACTTTTTTTTTTAATCAAATGGCCAGGCACTTGACTCTCATCATTCACCTATAGATCGGCCGGAACGTGAACCATTTAGCCGTCCTAGAACGTTGTCCCAGCCGCACCAGAGGGGGGGGGGGCGAAACACACTGCCCCCAACAACACAACATCCATGCTTTACGTGGTACTAGAACCCACACCGGGGCGGGTCGAACGATTACTTGGAAACGCTCGCCTTGACCGCTCGACCACCGCGTCGGCTGGCGGAACTAATAAAAAAGCTCTTGCTACCAAAGCAGTTTTTGGCTATTCGGTGAAGTGTGATAACAAACTAGTCCACCGTTGCTGGTTACTTCTCTGCGAACGTGATTCCAGGGATACTTTAATTATGACTCCCCGTATTTGCTTGTCACCAAACTGCTCATTTGTAACAAAAATAGATGATTATTTAACTGTAATGTATGTACGCAAAACTTCACGAAAACTTAACACGAATATTAAGTTTTTGGATTCAGGTCAAAGAAAGATTCGAAAGCTCAGCCAGTTAATTTAGCCATTTTTATTTATTCAAGGTTGGTTTTGAACAATCGAGGACGGTAGTTATCTTCTCAGGTAACGGCCAACAGTAATGCGCTGGCCAGTTGTTTCCCAGATCGTTTTAAACCTGTTTAGCTTCTCTTTATGGACATTAAGCGGTAATTTACTGGATCCGTTTACTGCCTGTTTATTTCCCACATGGAGACGATATTACTGATCATTAATTAGACATTACATTGCAAATGCCAATGCGGGTTGTTGGAAGGTGTGTTTAATGCCTTCTGTGCCCTTTATGCGGAATAAATTGAAAAGGACGTAGGAATGGAATTGCTGAAAATAATATATGTATGATTCAAATTGGTGAGGAGAATTGTTTAATACTGGAAATGTAAACCTTGAAATCTGTAGACTTATGAAATTGGTTAGAATAAAAGAGGAAACATTTTCAATTGTGCATGTTGGACATTAAGTGGCTTGTTAAGAGACCCTGCCGCAAAATGGCAATCAGAAAATTTCTTTGAATGAAAAGAAAAAACAGGGAATTCAAGAATTTGTAATTGCACTCTTGATGGAATTTTAAAACATGACCCTCGTAGAATATGAATAAACCTTTTTCGTATAGATATATCTCTCTCTTTCTGTGTGTATGTATGTCTGTGCAGTATATATTTACTGTAGCTCCAGAATTATCCATCGGAGTTTCACAAAATGGCGCAATTAGGTGATATGCGTTATCTTAGTGTTGATCAAATGTAGTTACAAATCGGAAATAAATCGAATTCACCATTTTTGCAATAATTAATTTCTTATCGGAAAAAAATCATATGAAAACTTAATATGCTTAATTATTGCAATAAATGAAAACTTTGTAAATGCAGCATACATTCAAAAATCTAGTCTACTAGTTTTACAGTCAAATAACCACCTTCATCTTCGGGACCGACAGAAAACCAGTAGAACGTTTTACAGTGTGCGTTTCGACTGCAGTTAGAATAAATAAGTCCTGATTCATAAATACATTTTCTCGATTTAATCAAAATATCTCCATTTATTTTTATTAATATTTAAAAATAAATAATTGGCCAAGACAAAAATTACTAAATATATAATATACGGACTCATACATGTTTGTTCAGTACATGATACGTATAGCTGAGTGTATTCCTAGTTATTTCCTGCATCATTTTGAATTTAATTTTTAGATGATGAAAGACTTTACGTCGCCTTTTCGTGGTACAAATAAGAGAAAGAGGGACGTGTTAAGAATTTGACTGTTACTTTAATTGCTTGCTTATTTTTAAGTTTTCTAGTTGTTTATAAATCTATATATTAATTGCGTAACGCGACTTTAAGTCGCCTCACAAATAAGAGAAAGGGGGAAGTGTTGTTGTTGTTGAGACCCAGACCGTCCGACCTACCAGAAAGGTGTAAGGTAACTGTATGGACGGCCGGGAAGTGCCACCCAATTTAGACAGGAACCCAGTGGGAGAGGCATCCACAGGGACCGTACCCTCCTTCCCCTACCACCAACCTCTCGGAAGGACTTACGGACCCACATGTTTAACGTGATCGTACTCCGCATGAACACGGCGGCATTTGTGGTAGCGTGCAAATCTAGCGCGCAAACCACGGGGATACCGCACCCGAGATGGCCAACAGCACGCGGTGTTCCGAGGTGGTCACCCACCAAGTACTAACCGCGCCCGATGCTGCTTGACTTCGGTGATCTAACGAGAACCGGTGTTATCAGCACGGTACGGCCGTTGGCCTTAAAGGGGGAAGTGTGGAGAATTTGATTGTTACTTTATTTTTTGCTTATTTTAAGTTTTCTAGTTAATTATAAATCTATATATTAATTGATTAACGCGACTTTAAGTCGCCTGACAAATAAGAGAAAGGGGGACGTGTGAAGAATTTGATTGTAATATTGTTTGTTTATTTTAAGTTTTCTATTTATTTATAAATCCATGTATTTATTGCTTAACGCGACTTTAAGTCGCCCTTATGTCGCCTCACAAATAAGAAAAAGGAGGGCGTGTTGTTGTTGCGAACCAGACCGTCCGACCTACCAGAAAGGTGTAAGGTAACCGTTTGGACGGCCGGGAAGTGCCACCCAATTTAGACCGGAACCCAGTGGGGGAGGCATCCACAGGGACCGTACCCTCCTTCCCCTACTACCAACCTCTCGGACGAACTTACGGACCCATATGTTTAACGTGATTGTACTCCGCATGAACACGGCGGCAGTTGTGGCAGCGTGCAAATCCAGCGCGCAAACCATCGGGCTGCCGCGTCCGAAATGTGTCAACAGCACGCGGTGTTCCCAGGTGATCACTCACCCAAGTATTAACCGCGCCCGATGCTGCTTAACTTCGGTGATCTAACGAGAACCGGTGTTTTCAGCACGGTAGGGCCGTTGGCAAAGGGGGGCGTGTAGAAAGCCCAGACCACACGACCAAACTGAAGGCTAATGGTAGCTGTTTGTGTGGCCGAGAAAAAAAAGGCAAAGGGGGGCGTGTGAAGTATCTGATTGTTATTTTAGATGTTTGCATATTTTAAGTTTTCTAGTTATTTATTAATCTATATATTAATTGCTTAACGCGACTTTAAGTCGCCTCACAAGTAAAAGAAGGGGGAGGACGTGCTGGAGACCCAGATCGTCCGACTCGTCCGAGGACATGAGCAACTGTTTGGACGGCACGGAAAGGGGGACGTGTGAAGAATTTGATTGTTAATTTAACTGTTTGCTTATTTTAAGTTTTCTAGTTATTTACAAATACATATATTAATTGCTTAATACGACTTTAGACGTGTTGCAGACCCAGACCGTCCGACTCATCCGAGGACTTTAGCAGCAATTTGGACGGCTGGAACTAAGACGTGTCGAAAACCCAGACCGTGCAACTCATCCCAAGACAGGAACTAAGACGTGTTGTTGTTGCTGTTGAGACCCAGACCGTCCGACCTA
The DNA here is from genome assembly GCA_951213105.1 of Amaurobius ferox. NCBI lineage: Eukaryota > Metazoa > Arthropoda > Arachnida > Araneae > Amaurobiidae > Amaurobius > Amaurobius ferox. The sequence goes on from OX578149.1 coordinate 47,067,107, forward strand.
CCAGAAAGGTGTAAGGTAACTGTTTGGACGGCCGGGAAGTGCCACACAATTTAGACCGGAACCCAGTGGAGGAGACATACACAGGGACCGTACCCTTCTTCTCCTACCACCAACCTCTCGGAAGGACTTACGGACCCACATGTTTAACGTGATCGTACTCCGCATGAACACGGCGGCAGTTGTGGCAGCGCGCAAACCATCGAGCTACCGCGCCCGAAAGGTGCCAACAGCACGCGGTGTTCCCAGGTGGTCACCCACCCAAGTACTAACCGCGCCCGATGCTTCTTGACGTCGGTGATCTAACGAGAACCGGTGTTATCAGCACGGTAGGGCCGTTGGCTAGGAACTAAGACTTGTGAAGAATTTGATTGTTACTTTATTTGTTTGCTTATTTTAGTTTTCTAGTTATTTATAAATTTATATATTAATTGCTTAACGCGACTTTAAGTCGCCTTTAAGTCGCCTCACAAATAAGAGAAAGAGGGACATGTGAAGATTTTGATTGTTATTTTAATTGTTTGCTTAGTACCAGTTTTCTAGTTATTTATAAATCTGTATATTAATTGTGTAACAAATCCGAATTGCATAACGGATTTTGGAAGGTTTTCACAGACCTTCCAAAATCCCCTAGATGATTTAAAAGATTGAACCTTTGCACAATTATAGCATCAAGTTTTGCACATTTATGATATGAATCTTTGCACATTTATAGTACGAATATTTGCACATTTATAGTATCGACCACGAAGCAGAACCTAATATAGAAGAATTTTCTAGTCCCCCCCCCCCCTTCGGGAAATGAAAAAGAAAATGGGTAGATCAAAAATATATTCTATGCACTCCATAGCCCTCGTTAGCCTAGAAGATTAAATATATGCATACTTACAGTTTCGGTTACGGAACATAATCCGATGGAGTCAGATTTTTATTTCTCTCCTGAAGGCGGTCAAATAGAAGGACGTTAAAATTCTTTCACGATCAGTCAGAAGCCGTTTCTGGCAGTGGTGTCGCCAAAGGGAAGAGGGGGGTTTTAGGGGTCGTACCACCCCCTCCCTCATTAACCCATTGAATTTTGTGAAAATATAGATGGAGAAATGGAAAACAAAATATTTTTTTACCAATCTCCTCTCAGAGTTTTTTTTTTTTTTTTGCAATCCTGCAGGCTAGTTCAATGGTGTTGGGGATCTGACACTTACCCTAGAACGACTAACACGGATTTAGTGGACTAATATATTAACCTCCGAAATAATTTAAGCAAGAAATATCAATTATGCATAAAGCATTGATTATGAAACACTTGACAACTTTATTTGCCAATGCAATTTTATTTATACATCTCTAAAATGCGATACATTCAGCGGTAATATTTTAAAAATTATCATAATACTACATTAATTTATTATATTTGAAAACTTAAAAGTTCATCGAAAAAAATGAAATTTATTCAAATGACGTCAATGATATATAAATCGCCTGGTTCTCTAAGAAAAAGCAGTAAATATTTCATTCACACACTTTTTCCATTCCTTTCATTCATCGCAATACTACAATAATTTAATTTATTTAAATACTTAAAACCATGGAGGTAAAAGTAATTTAACGCTATGCTTAAAACTTCATCGAAGAAGTTTAAAAATTACCATTTTGACACAAGATGGATGGTATTGATCATGCAAACTCAAATATATTGTAATTGCGTTGTTTCAGAATATAGATGTACAGAATTAAGCAGAAATAAAGCGGTTTTAGGACGTATAAAACACAAATTATAAATTAACATAAACTTTAAAAATCACGATTTTGACACAAGATGGTTGCCATATTTTATTTTGAAGTGGATCACGTGATCTCTTTATAGAATATGGGTGTAATTATTATTTTGATTTTTATTTAAAAAACTACAGAATATATTTTGATGAAGTTTTTTTCATATTTTTTATAGAATAATTTGAATATTACCTAAAACTATCGAAGCAATTTGTAAATTTTAAATTCGCTTAAAAAATATTTGAAAAATTAGGTTCCTTAGGGTCCAATGTATTTCATTTTTTCAATCCGGATTCATTCCAAAACTAATTGGGCGATATTATTAATTTATATTCCCATAGGTCTCACAGACCGTATAAACAACATACTAAAATTTCATTTTGATAAAGTCATTTTTACTGCAGTTTTCGTGCGAACGGACAGACAGACAGAATGAACGAAGTCATAAGCACTTTTCAACTATGTTGTAAAGTACTAAAAATGTGAATGCCTTAAATCTGTATTGTTGGACCAAAGGAACGCATTTGTGTAATGTTATATTTCATTTTAAAAAACTGGAAAAAAATCTTTCGATCAGATGTCACCAGGTGTAACAAGTAAAGTTTCAGTGTGTGTGTCTGTGTGTAGGGTGGGGTGGGGGCTGGACCCCTAAGGGGGCTAATGACGTCACGAGCACAAAATTGTACCCCAGTTATTTTTCACTACAATGATGGAAACTATTAAGTTTTGTGATCACAGTCATGAATAACCCATTTTATTTATGATTGTGTCAAATTTTGTCCTGTGGTCTCATTAGAAAAATTTTAAGTAAATTTTAAAGTTTTCGCTCTCATTTCAAAACATGCTATCTAGTTCTAGATTTTTCGATAACAAAACCGGATGTAAAGTTTCGTGAAAATGCTTTAATATTTGTGATATATATCGTGTACACTAGAAATCGATCACAGGCAGACAAACATCACTCTAAAATAGTCACAATGTGTTCAGGATGTTCTAGCATATATTAGCATTAAAATCTCTAAATTGAAAGTTTTCGTGAAAAGAATCCTTTTCTTGTACTATATTCTACAGTATGAGGAAGTAAAAATGCATACATTGTAATAATTTAAAAATATATTTTAAATAATCAATTTTTAGACATGTAAAAAACACTGTATATTTCAGGGCTTACGTAATTGCTCGCAACACACATTTAAACAAATTTTAATTTATAGATTGTTACTATTATTTAATATTTTGCAAACAATATCATTTCTATATATTTCAAATACTTTTCTGTACTGACCGGCAAGTTCCATACAACATGTATCGTATTCGAAAATTGTATGCCATTATTGCTCTTCAAATATGCTCAGAAGAATGAGCTCTAAGTAGAAATTTTCTCATTTATCCACTAGTGTTTTCGTATATATAAATGACTACTGGTGAATTATTAATCGTCAGAATACAAAACTATACTCAAAGACTCTTCTCTCGTAAATGGAACGAACTAGGTCCACGTGAGTAATATTAACAGCTTTTATCGCATAAGACTACGTATGAAGAGTGAGCATATTTCACAACAGTTAATGCTTATTTTAATTTTATGTCATTTTAATACATTTATTTTAAAAATGTGCAATCTTTCTAGAACGGTTCATGATAGTGTTCTAAAGTTTGTGATGTTTGTTTTCTAATGAAAAATTTCATAAGAAATGATCATTTGGGTTACATTCTGGGAGAGTTGTCTACAAACATTCGATTGCTTTTCAAATCAATAGGATTTCAGTATTCACTGATTGTAATAGTTGTATAAACTTTATTTCGAAATGCTCCCTTCGTTAGTCATATATCGCATCCGCAGACTCACACACACACAGACACACACACACACCCATACGAATACACATACACCTAGAAAATGTTTGATTCGAGTTTAAGGATGCATTAAACGTGCTCTTCCATCAAAACTCGAATTCGAATTTTCGACCCCGTCACAATATTTCCTCCCTCTAAGCATTATACTATGTAAACAGGGAAAGTAATATATATATATATATATATATATATATATATATATATAATATATATATATATACATATATATATATATATATATATATATATATATATATATATATATATACATATATATATATATATATATATATATATATATATATATATATATACATATATATATATATATATATATATATATATATATATATATATATACATATATATATATATATATATATATATATATATATATATATATATACATATATATATATATATATATATATATATATATATATATATAATAGTTTGAAAGTCCAATGAAAATAAAGCAGAGTAATGAAAGTAAAGAGAAGCTTCAACTCGAAAAACCTAACTTTCTAAAACACCAACAAAATAAAAATATAAAACAGCAAATCTTCAATCAAATGGTAAAAAATTCAAATTCCTAGTCATCAACTTAAAGAAAATCAACAAATTTCAATAGTATGGAAACGATAATATTTATATTATAAAAATGTAATAATAAAAAATTTAAGTAATATTAACATCACCATAGAAGCAAAACCACGGCCATAATGTCAATAAGTAAACAAGAAAGATCAATCATGCTTAAAGCATTGATTATGAAACACTTTCCATCTTCAATGCAATTTTATTTAAACGTGTCTAAAATTCAATACATTCCTCGGTAATATTTTAAAACTTACCACAATACTACATTTATTTATTATATTTGAAAACTTAAACCTTCATCGAAAAAAATGAACCTCATTCAAATGACGGCATTGTAATATAAATTGCCTGGTTTAAACATCTCTAAAATGTGATACATTCCTCGGTAATAATTTTAGAATTATCATAATACTAGAATAATTTATTATATTTGAAAACTTCATCGAAAACAACTGAGATTCATTCAAATGACGTCATAAAAAAAATAACACCCCTGGCTCTCTCTATAAAAGCAGCATTTCATTCACAAATAATTTCCCATTCCTGTCATTCATCACAATACTATAATAATTTATTTTATTTAAAAATTAAGACCATGGAGCTAAAAGTAATTAAACTCTATGCGTAAAACTTCATCGAAAAAAATCGTCCTTCTCTTTATAAAATCAATGAATATTTCATTCATATCAGCTACGGAGACTCCATGAACTAAATGATTTTGTGTTAAAGAAATACAGCAATTGTAATACAACTAATTCTAAATATTTTGCTGTTTACATTTTACATAGATGAAAAATTGGCTTCGTCGTAGAAATAATCAAATTTGGATGAGCATTTAAACTCAAATATATTGTAATTGCGTTGTTTCAGTATGTAGATGCACAGAATTTAAACAAAAATGAAGTGGTTTTAGGACGGATACAACACTCAATATGAATTAAAAAGAACTTTAAAACTCACGATTTTGAGACAAGATGGTTGCCATATATCATTTTAAAGTGGGTCACGTGATCGTTTCATATAAGAGGTGTTATTATTATTTTAATTTTTATTGAAAAAACCACAGAATATATTTCGCTGAATTTTTTTTTATATATTTTATGGAACAATTTGAATATTACCTAAAATTTTCGAAGCAATTTGTAATTTTTAAATCCGCTTAAAAAATGTTTGAAAAGTTAATTCCCATAGGGCTCAATGTATTTCATTTTTTCAACCCGGGTTCAATCCAAAACTAATTGGGTGATATTATTCATTTATATTCCCATAGGTCCTACAGACCGTCTGAAAAACATACTAAAATTTCATTTTGATTAAGTCATTTTTACGGCAGTTATCGTGCTAATGGATAGACAGACAGACCGACAGACAGACAGACAGACATACAGACAGAATGAACAATGCCATAAACACTTTTCAACTTTGTTGTAAAGTGTTAAAAAACAACAAGAAAGATCTATCATGCTTAAAGCATTGATTATGTGAAACACTTTCCATCTTCAATGCAATTTTATTTAAACATGTCTAAAATGCAATACATTCCTCGGTAATATTTTAAAACTTATCACAATACTACATTAATTTATTATATTTTAAAATTTAAACCTTCATCGAAAAAAATGAACTTCATTCAAATGACAGCATTGAAATATAAATTGCCTGGTTTAAACATCTCTAAAATGCAATACATTCCTCGGTAATAATTTTAGAAATATTATAATACAATGATAATTTATATATTTGAAAACTTTAACGAAAACAACTGACATTCATTCAAATGACTTTATAGAATAAAACAACACGCCTGGCTTTCTCTATAAAAGCAGCATTTCATTCATAAATAATTTCCGATTCATGTCATTCATCACAATACTATAATTATTTATTTTACTTAAAAATTAAGACCATGGAGCTACAAGTAACTAAACTCAATGCTTAAAACTTCATCGAAAAAAATCGTCCTTCTCTTTGTAAGATCAATGAATATTTCATTTATATCAGCTACGCAGACTCCATGAACTAAATGATTTTGTGTTAAAGAAATACAGCAATTCTAATACAACTCATTCTACATATTTTGCTGCTTACATTTTACATAGGTGAAAAATAGGCTTCGTTGTAGAAATAATCAAATATGGATGAGCATTTAAGCTCAAATATATTGTAATTGCGGTGTTTCAGTATGAAGATGCACCGAATTTATTCAAAAATAAAGTGGTTTTAGGACGGATACAACACTCAATATGAATTAAAAAGAACTTTAAAAATCACGATTTTGAGACAAGATGGATGCCATATATCATTTTGAAGTGGGTCACGTGATCTTTTCATATCATGGTCACGTGATCTTTTCATATAAGATGTGTTATTATTATTTTAATTTTTATTTAATAAACTACTGAATATATTTCGCTGAATTTTTTTTTTATATATTTTGTGGAACAATTTGAATATTGTCCAAAATTTTCGAAGCAATTTGTGAATTTTAAATCCGCTTAAAAAATGTTTGAAAAATTAGGTCCCATATGGCTCATTGTATTTCATTTTTGAACCCGGGTTCAATCCAAAACTAATTGGGTGATATTATTCATTTATATTCCCGTAGGTCCTACAGACCGTCTGAACAACATACTAAAATTTCATTTTGATTAAGTCATTTTTACGGCAGTTATCGTGTTAACGGACAGACAGACAGACCGACAGACAGACAGACAGACATACAGACAGAATGAACAAAGTCATAAACACTTTTCAACTTTGTTGTAAAGTGTTAAAAAGAACAGCACTGGCCCAAATTCGATGATTAATCAGAATTAAATTCATCTTCAGGTATGAGTATTTAATTCTAATTAACCCAAACAAATGTCTGTGTCAGATTGAGCAATAGTACATTACTATAAATGCTCAAACTCAGACTACAGGCATCAAAAGATGAAAAAATGACGACAAGAAAATTTGTATTACCATATGGCATGAACCCTTTTTCTTTCACCACCTGTATACTCTATCAACCTCAACAACTTAAATTATCTAGAAGCAACGAAATGAACAAGTCGAAATAGAACCAGGGAGGTAGTACGAACGTCCACAGCTACACTCCCAGACCCGTCTAGTGAGTCAGAGCAGGAGACAGGACAATTAGCCGTATAAGCCAAAAGAAATATGAACATGAAGCAAAGATGAAAATTCTTACTAAACAAGAGAGATTCATTGAAGAAATGGATAATCGAGGATGCCACTATACACCATTATAAGGGCTCTCAAATTGTAGTTTCAAACTAGCTAAAGTTACACATTTTATAGCGAAAATAAAATTGAAAACATTAATATTAATGTATCTTATTTTCCGATATTGTGATTTTTCTAAATTTTTTTTTAGCTTATTTTATTATTTTTTATTTTTATTTATTTATATAATTAATATATATATATATAATTGAAGATTTGAATTTACTTTATATACCAGAGATTGATCATTTATTGAAATTGTTCTGTTTAGCAAAATTGAAAATAAGATGGTCTGAAGAGAATATTTGAAATAAAAAATGACTATACGATAAGCTCGTGAATATGATAAATAGAACATTATAATTAAAACATTATAAATAAAACAGGTACTAAATTGGTATAAAATACCCCTTTTTCCCTGTTTCATATATAAGTAAAGAAATTGAAAGAGGAATTTCATGTGGTAAAGATTGGTGAATATAATCCCCTAACTACTCCTTTAGATTAAATTTTTTTTAGTGTTATAAATCATATATGTAATACAGGTACTTAAGGTACTAATCCCCTTGTTCCCTGCATAAACATACATGGTGTAAATTCATGAATAGTGTATAAGATGAAAAGTTGCAAAACGGAATATTTTTTGCGCGTGGAGCTAGGCCTTTCTGGCTCCCAAAAAATTTTTGAAAATGAATAAATTGAAAAAAGTGAAAAGCATTTTCGAAACCATGTACGTTATCAAGGGCCAAACCTGGTTCCTTAATGCTGATTCTACGTTTCTGTATGCATTACTGTAAATTGTATTACAGAAATAATGCACATGGCCCGACGTAGAAGAAAGTAGAAAATGGATTAGATATAAATATAAAAATAATCAAATATACCAGCTTAATGCAGGGTATTTATATGAGAATACGATGTTATGTTTAATATGAAAAATAATAAGAATACAATAACATAAATTGAGTTTCCCCATGTGCTGTATACATTGGAGAGTTATTGATACTGACTAATATTTTTTCAACTCAAAATATGATATAATTAAGTTGATAAGTATGTTGAGTTAAGTTGACTAAGTATGCAACTGTTGGAAGTGAAACATGAAGATGATAATTTATTTAAAATTACATACATACATAAAATTACATAATTACAAACATATATACATACAAATGACTTACACACACACAAACACACACAAACACACACACACACACACACACACACACACACACACACAGTCACACACACACACACACACACACATATATATATATATATATATATATAAATTGAAAGATTTTAATCGAAAATTATGCATAAATTACTGTATGTACAAAAAAACCCATCTCTAGCATATCTGTTACAAATGAGTAACTATAGACTAAGGCTAAGGATAAAGATAGAAGGTAACATATCACTACAATGGAAAGGGGGATGAGAAGAATATTAGGATACAAAAATCACAATTAAAAGTATATAAATATAAATAAAAATGAAAAAGAAAACACGGCAAAAATGCGAAAAGACAATAATAATTAGTTCAAGATAAAAGATTAAGACATAGAGAACAATCAATTGAAACTACACAAAAAATGGCGGTTAGTTCGAAATTGCATTCTCATCAGGACAGCCATACAATTCGAATTAAAACCGATAGAATAACCAGTTTCTGACAATGGCGATAGTATTTAACTATAAACACCATTGGAACTGTCTACTGGCTAGTGGAAGGAGAAAAATAAATTGAATTATAAATCAGAATAATAATAATACCTCCTCGAACAGAAATATGAACTCACAAGCATTGCTACCACGTGTAAGTTGAACAAGCTACTGAGCATTTCACCTCACTTCGTCAATGCGAGTGGGCACCGAAATGAATACATTTGAACGATATATAATATGTATGGAGACTTTCAAAAATAGTAAAACAGTATACGACTCAGGACAAGTGGAAAATAGTCATTCGAAAAAAGTAAACAGTATTAGACTCAGGCCAAGTGGTAAGTTAGGTGATAGGAATGGGCAAATTCTCAAAAATGAGTTATCCAATCAAAGATAAATAATGCAAGTATAAAATTATTACGTGGTATATTTGAAAAATATATATATATATATATATATATATATATGTCAGTTTTGGATCCTCAGAATTGGAAAGGACTGCCACAATTGAAATATAAAGATTGTTCTAAAGTTACTTTAAAAAAGCACCATCTACGTTCTACCTTCTACGTTTTAGGTCATAAACAGAACATAAATAAACACGACGTTTCCCAATCGTTTTGATACCTATCAGGGAACTTATCCCGGCTAGTTACTAATCTGCCATTCCTCTATCCTTTAATTAAGTATGTCCAAATGGCAAAAAACAGATATAATGATAATGAAAAATAAAAGTATATTTAAACTAAATTACTGACTGCAATAATATTTCGATGAGGAAGGAGAGAAACTTGTCTTAGACAAAAGAAATTTCTCCGAATTTGATGGAAATAAAGATATTTTTAAATTTATCTATGTGTTTTTGTTCCTTTATATGATCTTCTTTAATTTTATTCTAATTTAAGGAATCGTAACTGTATTTAAATTGAGATAAACGTCCTTATATCCCAGCTAAACTTCAAGCAACAATCGCGGTCAATCGCATTTTCACGCATCACAAACTCAGGATTAATACGACGCCTTTGCTATTCAATTTTGTAGCTTTTTATGATAATAAGCAAGTAAAAGCAATTGTTTTCAAGGTATATTAACGATCATTTTAGTATCCCACATTGTGGTGGCGTGTCATTAAGTAAACTCTGCTCAGGTATCAATGCGGGCATTGCAAATGGCATCTTTTGGTGTTGCGGTATTGATAAAATGGGTTAAGTGGTTGTGGTTGATGTGCGCTTAAATGAGCAATAAATGAAAGAGGTCACTATAAATGCAAAGAAAACAAAATCAGAAACAGAGATTTGTTTTAATGCTTCTACATAATCAATGTCACAAAGGAAAAAAAATGCCAAACCATGATGGTTCGTTTCAGATTCAGCCTTGACCATTGAAAAATTCACAATCTCGCCCTCAGTTAGAGACGCCTTTAGGACTTTGGGAGACTGGAACACAGCAGATCATTAGAAGCACCTTCAATATTGACATTATATGCTATTTAGATATTAGCATAATTATTGTTAAAGTGTTTGTTTATGAGCCCCACATGTTAGAAACCCCAGTCTCCAGCATTATACAAACATTTTAATAAAAATGGCTCTGTCCACCTTAATGAAAGTGGAGGTTGTTATGCTAAGGAACTTGATTCTTTTGCTATCGACAAATATTATGAATTATTATACTATTGCAAAACTGCCCATAATTATGTTTAAAGCGTGAAAATATTTCCATAATACAAAAGAACTGCGATGTTCTGCCCTAAATCTTCTTTACATTTGAGGTCCTATTTCATTTCTTCGGAACCCAAATTGATACAATTGTCAACTTTTTCAAATGTATATGAGCCAATTTCCAGAAAAGGGGAGAAACAAAATCCCTCTGTGCATATGATGCAATTCATTTCGTTTTGGTTGATCAATGAGCGTTTCTCAAGAAAATGTTGTTAAAGTGCATTAAGTGCTCTAACAATGATTGTCGTTGATATGTCAAGGTATAAAGTCCTAATTATTCCCGATCTTGCCTAAGCCTCAGAGACACGGACATTGTAGGAGCCAAAAATGCTCTGGATGTGTTTGGGAGATGGATTTTATAAATTACATCATCCAAATTAATGCATCGATGATTTAATTACAATCTAATTCATAAAAACTCGAAACATGAAATGGGCTAGTCATGTAATTCAAATGCCCGAAGAACAAGGTAAAACGGCTGGTAAACATGCAAATAAGCTACATACATCTAATTCGTCGACTGTAGATATCCATTTCAAAGTTGAAAAAGAAATATTTTAATGAACTTTTTCGAGAAATTTTAAAGAATCACTTGCAAACCCAAGCTTATAAAAGAATATTTAATTTTGCATTTTAATGCCAATGATATCATGATCCAACTGGACATAAATAACATGGAATATGAAAATTGAAAGATATAGAACATGGTCTCACACTACAAATAATTTATTATGTAATACTTACGATATACTGATGAAATAATACTTATGATATGAAATACTTATGAAATACTCAAGATTTATTTTGAAATACTTATGAAATACACATGATTTATTTTGAAATACTCATGATTTATTTTGAAATACTTATGAAATACTTTTTATTTATTATGAAACACTTATGATGAAATAATTATTTATATACGTATAGCAGGTCAAGCCCCACGTATATGCAGTATTTCAAGTTTCTGCTTTCAGCAGTTTAGGCTGTGAAATCCATTACTTAGTCGGTCTGTCAGTCTCACTTAGCTGTGCATATGACTATTTTAATGACATGTAGATCCATTAGTGTCGTTCGAACAGCCATTTTCGCAGGCACGCATATACACTCACACATACACATATACGCACACAGTCTAGAACCAAGTGATGAGACTTAACGTGCACATTTATGTATATTTGCTTTCAAAACTATTGGGTGCTTAAGAACTTTCTCAGAAATCCTGTATGCAAAAGTATGAGATTAACTAGACTGTGGCTCAACTCGACTTTCTCATAACAGAATTCATTTTTAAATAGCTTTTTCATTCTTGCAAAAAAAAAAAATTGAAAAATCTATATTGTTGGTTCAAATTATCACAATTATAGTGCTTTAGACTTCATTTTAAAAGGCTTGAAGAAAATCTTTCTATAGATACCAAGTTCGACAATATACTCCAGAGAGGGGGTACATTGTCAAACTTGGTATCCACTCTCCGTGACGTCATCAGTGTCGCGAACGTTTTGGCATACTCGACAGAGAAGACAAAGTTTTGAAATCAAACACATTTATTAAACATGAAATAACAAGGCAGTTGATCGAAAACAGTGGAGTACAAGCATTTCTCGCAATAACTCAGAGTTACACTCGGTAGGGTGACCATTAAGAACACCCCTGGAGGAAGAGGAACCAAGAGAATACCCATATTTTCTGATACATAAAATAAACACAATATTCCTCATATTATACTTGACATTTATATATCACATTTGTATACTTTGAACATATACGACATTTTCATATAACATCATCAATGACTCGATACTCACGAGGATTTGACAATTAACACTCTATTCGTTAGGTGGAAGACTAAATATATATAAAACTTTACCTCGTCTCTTTTAAATATAACATTTACAATTCTGTACCATGGGAAAGGATATCAGGATGGACTCTCGGCATAAACTCATCGAGATTCTTGCGCAGAACAAAATCCATAATGGTCGGGAAACTTGACTACACAACATCATGCTGGCGGAATTCGACATCTTGGTTGGTTACGGAGATTGGTTGATTCGTACCTTAGGACACAAGGAGGAGTCAGGCAAATACAAATCGCTGTAAAATGAGCTTTCCCTCTAGCCCTATTAGCGATTCAAGCCGACCAGTGAAAGAACCATTTTCTCTTTTCACAAGACTCATTATTCCATTACTACCAGGCTGATTCATTTAAAAACACGAGTGACTCATCTCTGAACCGAGCCAACCGACTCTACGCACAACTTGTCGAACTATGTTACATATTTTAATCACATCCTTCCACTTTCAAAATTAATCCACCTTTATAAAATTCGCGATCATACGCGAATCAAACACACACGTCTACATTTTCCCACGACTCCTTCCACTCTGCTTCCAAAATCCTTTTTCAAACGCGCGCGTGCGCAAAACCTGCAAGTTCCCAACTAGCGACTGAGAAGCGAAAATACAAAACTATTACTATTTTTCTGGAACATAAACACTTTTGCGATTTTAGAGTTCACTTCCCTTAAAAGTCAATGTAATTGAAAACATGTAGAAAAGACATTTACATTTCGAAATTGACACTTTCAATCACACAGAAATAAAACAATACTTTAATATACAATTTTAACACAGAGGTGTGAAAGCCTTATCACACTCCTTCGGGGCCCGGGAGAAAAATTTCCTGCAAAGCGGGGAATTTTTCCGCACAATACTAGGAAAATACCTGCATTAAGTTCCCAATGACATATGTTCCATTGAGAGGAATTTAGTGTAAATTTTGAGCGATGTACATGTACATCAAAGAAAAAAACAAAAACAAACAAGATCATGACCAGCATAATAACCAAAATCCAAGAGTGGCCTAAAGTTTGACTCGTGAGTCAAAAAAAAAATAAGTCTCAATACAAGCATAGACCTTTACAAGACAACACCAAATTAACAAGACACAAATGATGAAATTGCCCCTTTTAAAATTTAAACACTAATACATTTTCTGGTGAGTACCACAGAGACATGAAAATTTAATTTACTCAACTCACAAAAAGTTTAACTAAACAAAAAGTTTTCTTTCTTCAAAAATTTTACAATTAAAATTCTATAAATTTACTTTTCACAGAAATCAATTTATTAACTATTATCCGACCTTGCCAACAAATTACTTTAAAAGACATTTAAAAAAAATTACTAATTTAGAAAATGAGACAAATTTTCAAACCAAGAATGTTGATCAGGCACCCAGGCAAGAAACAAGTCCATTAGAAAGTTGCAAACCTAGAGGTGGCGGTACCCCCAACCAATAAGTCAACAAACACCAAATGACAAAAAAAAATTTCTAAAATTTACTAGACCTTTAAATTAAAAAAAATCATTCACACATTCATAAAATAAAACAGAGATAAAAATTATCAGTTATCCTTAAAAATCCTTACCAAAACTCTAATCCATCAAGTACTTAATTATCTTAAAATTACTTTAAAACATTACTGCTTATCATTAAAGTAAAGCAAAAAAAATTATTATTTAAGTATTTAGAATTTTAAAACACTACTTCAACCTGATTAACATGGCACTCACATTCAGAAAGCTGCACTGGCACAGAACTTGCAGTACAGAACATTCAGCTGACTGACACATAAAGCAAATTACACAGAAGTTCAGAAATATTGGATCCATTTTAACATAGCATACAGTTTTGCAAAACATTTTGTGAAACAATTGAAAATATAATATTATGAAACATAATTGTCCATCTCACAACAATATCAGTCTTTTTTTTTGAAAATGTGAGAATTTCATAATTTAAACATTTTACTTTACTTTTGAGCCAATTGCTTGCTCTCTTGACATATTGCCTTAATTGACAAGTAACTTTAATGAATAAATTGGCCTCTTGGGCGCAAGTCATACTTGTGTGAATTAGGAACATTGTGAGTTTTAACCCTATTTTGATGGTTTAGAAAATATCTACTTTTAAATTGTCTTGTTTCTTGAGTTGAAGAATTATCAATGTTATCATTATATGTGCTAGAAATCAATTCACTACGTCTAGGAGGTAAAGGAGTTAATCTATTAACGTGGACCAATTGCTGATTACATGGATTGTTTTTGTGTTGAATGACAAAGTTAACTTCAGTACCACCTCTAACATGATTTTGCTTTTCCCCCATATGCAAAGTAACATTCTGTGCATTTACTACCAAATCTCTAAAAGATTTGCTTCCATTTTCCAAATCGTTAATATGTACCTCTTCACTACCCAAATGTGGCACTACATTATTTTCCGAAAAATTTCTGCTCACATACTCTTCCCGAATGACCTGAGACTCATTCACTACCGGTGCTAGATCTGCTTTGCATTTGGCACATGCATTCGTATGGAACTCTTTCGGTTTACAGTCCTCTACCACACGAACATTTTTTCCACTACTCATCTGCGAGTCAGGCACAGCAATACGCTTTGCGACACTACTTAGGTTTGAGTCTGCAATTTCCGACTCATTTGCCGGTTCATGATTTGAAATCGAAAGTAAATTATTCGTACATTGATAACCAACAAAAGGAATGGAAGAGTTTGAAAACTTAAAACAGAAGTGATTATAATCTATAATAGCATTATGTTTATGTAAAAACCTGTTACCAAGGATTACATTATATGAAATAGGAGCTGGTGATTTTAACACAAAAAATTCGGTAGGGAATCTTTCTTTTCCCAAATTTAGCGAAATAGTGGCTAAACATTCAACTTTAGTATCTTGTGAACTAAAGCTACGCAAAATTGTTGGTTTGTATGTTAGCAACATATGTGCAATGGGTACAGTATTTAAAGCTTCCTCATACACTAAATTAATTGAACTACCCGTATCAATCAATATTGACACTTCACTGCTCACTAATTTTCCTTTTATAATAGAAGAAGATGACAAAGAATTTGTAATATTATGACAAATATTATTTTCCTCAAAATGTGATGTTTGCCTATCAAAAGTTTTTCTATTATTATAATTGTGCATGGGATATCTACTCTGATTCCCAGAAGAATGATTTTTGGAATTTTGCAAAGATTTATATGACTCCTTATTTTTATAATTTTGCGTTCCTTGCTTTCTATACTTCCACTCATTTGCAGACATTTGCCCTCTGTGTCTTTCACCCTGGTGATACCTAGTTCCAGGACTGGTATAAATTTTCCTACATTTTATACCGTACACATCTCTTTTTTGAAAAACCTTTTTCCAACACTGTTCTTGAACGTGACCTAATTTACCACATTTGTCACACTTTGGACGCGGTGAACGCTTTTCGTTAACTTTATCTGAATTAAACTTAAATTTTTCTATTTTACCCCTAAGAAATTCAATGTCCCTTTCCTGTTCTAACACTTTTCTTTTTAAATCTGACATACTTTCACTTTGATCTGGTGTGAGAACATATTTTTCTGGTGTGAGAACACCTTTTTTTGTAAGTACCGGATTAGTCAAGTACATAGCATTATTTTCATTTAAAATAGATTCCTCAAGAATTGCAAGTTTTCTAGCCGAATAAAAATCTCTAGGGTTTTGTGACAACACCAATCTTTTTAGTTCCGGATATAAACCATTAATAAATGAAGTTTTTAAAAGTGTTTGCCTGATCTTATTCTCACTTTCGGAATCTACATCTTCCGGAACAACCTTAAATGAAGCAGCTTCGATTCTCATCGAAAACTGTTTAACCGACTCATTTGGTCTCTGTGTAAAGTTCACGAGTGAAATTATGTTTTTAGTAACATTTTCGGTCACTTCAAAATGATCTTTCAAAATGTGAATAATTTCCTGCAAATTTTTACAATTTCTGTGCTTTGGATTCTCTTCAATCAATCTATTTGCTTCCCCCTCTAAATTCAATCTCAAACAAACTAATTTGTCACACTCACTCCAGTTTGCATGAGTGGCTACTAAATTTAACTTTTCCAAAAACTGTGACAACGAAAGCTCTGAATTTCCCGAGAATTTTGGAATATGATGTGCGAACTTAGGTGTGAAAATATGGAATGATTTTAACATGTTATCATTTACCGATGAAGCACTGTTTTGATTTGGCAAAGTGCCAGAAGAAGAATTCAGACATACCGGCGATTTATCTGATATATTTTCCTCATTAGATTTAGCTTTGTGGCTAACATTTTTAACTTTACTTCTAGAATTAACAGTATCCGACTCAGTTGCAATATCAAGCGACAAATTCAAGGAGGAATTTAATTTTTTACTTGAATTTTTACTCATCTTACCGACATTTACTTTTTTGTTTCTAGTAATTGGAGCCATTTTGCATAACAATCAAATATACTCGTATAGTTTAACACAATATGCAATTGCAATGTTCTTAAACAGTATTTACAATAAAACCAGTTTTTATCAAATCAAATGACATAAATATGCAAACAAATCAATTTTTTTTATCAAATGGCACATATCAAATTCCAAGAACACTCGTTTTTGAGAACACCGAAAACAGAACATGGAACTCTGTTTACTTAAGAAAACACTCATTTTAGCACAACGGTAATTTTTAACCTTCAAAATTTCAATTCTTAAGAAAATTTTTAAAAATTTTAATTCTCTCAGCTCTTCCCCACTCACCGAGAAAAGTAACGGCAACAATTCTGTCGCGAACGTTTTGGCATACTCGACAGAGAAGACAAAGTTTTGAAATCAAACACATTTATTAAACATGAAATAACAAGGCAGTTGATCGAAAACAGTGGAGTACAAGCATTTCTCGCAATAACTCAGAGTTACACTCGGTAGGGTGACCATTAAGAACACCCCTGGAGGAAGAGGAACCAAGAGAATACCCATATTTTCTGATACATAAAATAAACACAATATTCCTCATATTATACTTGACATTTATATATCACATTTGTATACTTTGAACATATACGACATTTTCATATAACATCATCAATGACTCGATACTCACGAGGATTTGACAATTAACACTCTATTCGTTAGGTGGAAGACTAAATATATATAAAACTTTACCTCGTCTCTTTTAAATATAACATTTACAATTCTGTACCATGGGAAAGGATATCAGGATGGACTCTCGGCATAAACTCATCGAGATTCTTGCGCAGAACAAAATCCATAATGGTCGGGAAACTTGACTACACAACATCATGCTGGCGGAATTCGACATCTTGGTTGGTTACGGAGATTGGTTGATTCGTACCTTAGGACACAAGGAGGAGTCAGGCAAATACAAATCGCTGTAAAATGAGCTTTCCCTCTAGCCCTATTAGCGATTCAAGCCGACCAGTGAAAGAACCATTTTCTCTTTTCACAAGACTCATTATTCCATTACTACCAGGCTGATTCATTTAAAAACACGAGTGACTCATCTCTGAACCGAGCCAACCGACTCTACGCACAACTTGTCGAACTATGTTACATATTTTAATCACATCCTTCCACTTTCAAAATTAATCCACCTTTATAAAATTCGCGATCATACGCGAATCAAACACACACGTCTACATTTTCCCACGACTCCTTCCACTCTGCTTCCAAAATCCTTTTTCAAACGCGCGCGTGCGCAAAACCTGCAAGTTCCCAACTAGCGACTGAGAAGCGAAAATACAAAACTATTACTATTTTTCTGGAACATAAACACTTTTGCGATTTTAGAGTTCACTTCCCTTAAAAGTCAATGTAATTGAAAACATGTAGAAAAGACATTTACATTTCGAAATTGACACTTTCAATCACACAGAAATAAAACAATACTTTAATATACAATTTTAACACAGAGGTGTGAAAGCCTTATCACAATCAGTCCCCCTTCCACGTTCGTGACTTCATTAGTCCCCCTCCAGCGTTCGTGACGTCATTTGTCCCCCCCCCCTCGCGATTGGGGACAAACGACCTCACAAACACAAAAATTGTATCATGATTACTTTCCACTTCAATGATTGAAACTGTTACGTTTCGTGATCACTGAGCGATAAATATGCATAATTATGTCAAATTATGGCATATATGCTAACATGTTAAGTAAATACAAAATTTCGAATATGTGTGTGTGTGTGTGTGTGTGTGTGTATCCTAAGACATAAATTATTCTCTCTGTACTATATTCTATAGTATGAGAAATCAAATTAATAAACTCAGTTAACCAGTAAACACTTTTATTTATTTGATAAACAATGCATTTTTTATCATGGTATTTTCAAACTTTATTATTGAAAGGAAATAGTTAAAAAATCAAGCAGCCCCTTCATGCTAGATCAGGCATGACACAAGGAAAATAGTCTGTCTGGTATATCCAAATTTTAATTTCCGAGACTATGGCATTGCTTTCATTTCACATAGCATAACGTATGCGGAGAAAACAGTAACTGGTATTGGAAAGAAACATCTCGCCTTTTGCCTAATTATATGAGGAATATCTGTAGAACAATTGCATAACTGCAGTTAAGGAAAATGGCTTAGCAAAAGAGTAAATTTACATCGAAAACATTTATATTTTTTACCCACAAAATATCCTTTAAAGTTCAACTGCACAAATTAAGGCTATCACAAGAGAAAAAAAAACAATATTTCAGAGTCATCGACGTAATCAAGGTAAAATTTAGAACACGATAAATAAAGCTCTATGCAATGGCAACTGTCGACAGGCCGGTATTAAAGAAGGAGAAAAATATACGGATTAGAGTTAATTTTGACAGACACTAGAATTATATAGCACGAAATCAACCCAAATCTTGCCTAACCTGTTATAGAAAATCCTCCGAATCCTATTATGTTTATTTGAGCAAAGTTTTTGGGAAGTGGAGGAAAGGGAAAAAGTGATATTTCTCCCCTAAGCACTGGTTTTCCCCTAATAATAATAATAAAAAATCTGATGTGGGCAGCACATGACTTTCCTTATATAATGCAATGAATTTACTACTTTTACAGCAAAAAAAAAATTATTTTTATAGTAGTTATTTATATCCTTTCCAAGACATTGAATTTTCGCCAATGAGTCGTCATTTTCCATGTCGTCATCATCAATGAGTCGTCATTGATTTAGCGTTATTTTTATCTGTTTGGCGAGTTTTTCGTTAATTTAGCAACATTTAAAAAAGTCGCCAAGTTGGCGACATTCCACCAAATTCGTCGCTAAAATCTTGCCAAGCGTTATGGACGAAGAAATAAGTTATTATTACAGCAGATAAATGACTATTGGCGTTCAAATACAAAAGTATTACTCAAAGTATCTTTTTTCTTGAATAGAGCAAGCTAGATCCACGAGAATGATGTCACCCAATTTATCGCATGGTATTACATATGAAAAGTGAACATGTTTCTCAATAAGAAATGTTTTTTATTTTTACTTTATATGACTTTTTGATATTTTTTTTGAAAAATGTGCAATATCTCAAGAACGGTTCCTGTTAGCGTTCTAACATTTATGTCAATCGTTTTCTAATGAAAAATTGCATAAGAAATGTCTATTTGCGTAACTTTAGCGGTTTCGATTTTTTGACGATTTTTGCGATATTTCACTCTAGAATTTAGGGGCGTTCTGAACATTCGATTGCCTATAAAAATAATAGGCATTCAGTGTTTACGGATTGTGATTTTTGTACCAAATTTCGTTCGAATTGGACCATTCGTTCGTCAGTTATCGTCTCCACAGATTCACTGACACACCCACACACACACAGAACACAGACATCACTTCAAAAATGTCCGATTCGTGATCAGGGATGCTTGAAACGTGCTCTCCCGTCGAAAACTCGAACTCGAATTTTCGACCCCATCACACTACTTTCCTTATACATTATGTATATAAGGAAAGTAATATATTCAAGTCCTTTAAAGTGAAGGTTAATAGTTGTAATTATTTGTACCCACAATAAGATTTTTCATTTTTTTTTTTATGAAATTTGAAAAAAATTATATTCTGGTATGACAAAGTCGAGTTGAGTCATTGACTTTTTATAGTTATTAATTTGATCAGGAGTTATGTTTTCAGTGAAAAGTTTGATGTTTTGAAAAGGAATTACAAAATAAAAATCTTCTGTAATGTATTCATTTTTAAAGTGTCTAACGTCTCATGGAATCTGGCTGGAATCGGAGCGTTAAAAATGTAAATAATTTGAACCCTTATATCTCCTAACCAAATAGATACAAATATAAACAATTTTTACTTTTTAATTGGAAATAGGATACCATTTTAAAATATATTTAAAATAACTTTGTCTGAGCGAATATTTGTTTAATTTTGCTTACTTTCACTCAATATCTTCTAATTTATAAACAATTGATTAATTTATAAACAATAAGCAACAAAATATTCAGATGGAAAACCTGTTTCTGGATCAATAATTACTTTTTTACATTTTACCTTTCATACTTTTTGAGCAATCGCCTTGTCAATATGGAGAATATTGAAAACTTTTCGTTTTTCCTTTCCCTAAAATGCATGATAACGTATACGAAAAGTATTAGACTCTTTTTCAAAATCGCAATTTTCGACCAATCTGCACATTTTGGGACCTTCAGAACATGAAAAACATATATTTAGCATGACATTTGTGTGTGTGTATGTATGTGCGTGTATGTGTCTGCGCAATGTATGTATTATCTCTAAATCAAAAACCAATTGACCAAATTTCCTAAAACTTTAGAGGTAAGTCACATGTCACCCTGGTGCTGATTAGATTTTGGTACGATGCGGAATAAAAGCCCTCCCTGTGTTTGTGAAATGTTCCACAAAATTGTAAGTATCCGCTCTATCTAAGGAATTAATTGACCCAAATTTCACACAATTTGGTATATAAAGTCACTTATAGATTGCGTTGGTGCTGATTAGATGTTAATACGATTCAGTAAAAATTAGTATGCCATTTTTTGCGAAAAAGCAAGCAAAATTTGTCAAAATTTAGAATAAAAGACTATATACAAAAATGTCTCAATTAAATATTTGTTTTAAACGTAATTTTTGACAATGAAGATAATAAGACCAACCCCATTACTCTAAGACTAGGCTTTCTCGAAATATTTTAGATTTTTTTTCATTTTTGCTACGCCGCTTTTTAAAATACGCACAGTTAGCAAATGAAAACAAAAACTGAATTAAAAGTGCAAATTCAGTGCAATTTCAAACAATTATGCGTGTTACTTTGTACAATTAAACTCAATTTAATGAATTATTGAAGAAATAAAGAGAAAATTAAGTTGAACCTGTCGGGAAAATCATGTGCTGCTCAGATCAGATTTTTATAGTTTGTAATGCCTTTTGTATTAGCTATGAACGGTAAATATGTAATTTGTAGTCCTAGTACTGGAGGGATGGATAGGGGTTCTCAGTTTTTGAAATATAGCGGTAATAATTGTGAAGAACTTTAGTAATCCGAATTTTCCCATTATATTAGTTTGAGATTATTAACATAGATATCAAGAAAAGAGAAGTAAAGTTATTAGAATTTATGCTAGAAGTAAGTTATTAGAAAGTATTGGAATTGTGTCGAAAATCGCAACTCGAGTTTCCGACGGATATACGCGTTTCGAGTATTCTAGAACCCGAAAAGACAATTTTTGGCGTGACGCCTGTGTGTTGTCTGTGTGTCTGTTTGTTTAATGTTTGTATCCACTTCAGCTAAAATGCTAATTAACCAAATTTCATAAAATGTGATAGATAAGTCACTTGTAGGTTGCCCTGGACTCGATTAAATTTTTGTGCAATTTGGTAAAAAATAACTTGACCTTTTTTAAAAAGGCCAGCAAAAAAGTATCTATCCTCTCCAGCTGAAAGACTAATTGACCAAATTTCACAGAATTTGTTTGATAAATCATCTGTGGGATACTTTGGTGCTGATTAGATTTAGATTTTAGTACGATTCAAAAAGAAAGGCCCTGCTTTTTTCTAGCGCAGTGGCGAAGAATTACCAAAATACAAAATAAAATATTTCATGTGGGCTCAAATGTATCAATTAATTGCTTGTTTTATTCGTAATTTTTAACAATGAACAGAATACGTCCTACCCTGTAACTCTAGGAATAACCGTTGTCGAGATATTTTAGTTTTTCGTAATTCTGCCACGCGGCCTTTGAAAATACGTCCAATCGTCAAATAGAAACGAAAATGGAAATAAAATTGCAAATTCAGTGTTATTTTAAATAATTATCTATGTTATTTTGTGCTATTAAACGCAATTTAATGAATTATTGAAAACATAAAAAGTTGAATTTGAGTCTATAGGGGAAGTCATGTGCTGCGCACATCACACGTTTATATGTTGTAAACAAAAGAAGTGAGATTAAAAACAAGGAATCAGCTTATTGATCTTTATCGGAGTTTTATTTTGCAAAACATTGTTATCTCAAAACAATTTGGGCTTCAACGGACCGGCGCCACCACCAATTTCTCTTGACATTACCTATATCAAAATTGGTCTTAAAATGTTGGCACATATTAAAATTTTTGCTGTCAGTTCAGGTATCTGCTATATTATGTTGATAAGCAAAAGCAGTACGTGAATGTTATTATCTGCAATAAGATCCTGATCCATAGTAAAATGTGAATTAAATAAAAGTGAATATGAAACACTAAGCGAAGCTTATCGCTCGAATTTTGCCGTTTTATTATGTCCAGTTGTATTTCTGTTTCCAGAGATGTGTTCGTAAACTATTTATAGGAACAATGTGAAACTAGGTAATTTGTTAGATGTTTATAGATCGTTTTCAGGTGAATTTTACAACTATACAAATACATGATGGGATGCACTACAAGTAGCAACTGAATGGATGTTTTAATATAAGTTGTATAACATATTATTTTTAAAGCATTAACGAGTAGATTTTAAAAAAAATGTAGTGTCTTTTATATTTTTGTCCAGGGAGACAAAGAAAACTAGTTAACTTATTAGGTGTTTATAGATCGTCATCAGATACATTTTACAACTATACAAATACATGATGGGATGCATTACTACTAGCAATTGAAAACATGTTTTAAAATAAATTGTATACCGTATTATTTTTAAAGCATCAACGAGTAGACTTAAAAGAAATGTAGCGGTTTTCATATTATTTTCATATAGACAGAGAAACCGTTTGTAGATGATATGTCTTCACTTTGTATGTCTCATATTCGTAGGTCGTTCTGTCAATAAAAAATCTGATGTGGGCAACACATGACTTTCCTTATATAATGTAATGAATTTACTACTTTTACAGTAAAAAAATAGGTTTTTCTTATAGTAGATACTAATATTATTTCCAAGATATTGAATTTTCGACAATTAGTCGTCATTTTCATTGATTTAGCATCATTTTTATTCATTTGGCGAGATTTTCATTAATTTGGCAACATTTCAAAAAATTCGCCAAGTTGGCGACATTCCGCCAAATTCGTCGCCAAAATCTCGCCAAGCGTTATGCACTAAGAAAAAAGTTATTCTTACAGCAGATAAATGACTATTGGCGTTTAAATACAAAAGTATTATTCAAATTATATTTTTTCATGAATGGAACAAGCTAGATCCACGAGAATGATGTCACTCAATTTATCGCAAGGTAGTACATATGAAAAGTGAACATGTTTCTCAATAGGATTTTTTTTTTTATGTGACTTTTTCATAATTTTTTTTAAAAATGTGCAATATCTCGAGAACGGTTCATGTTAGCGTCCTAAAATTTATGTCAATCGTTTTCTAATGAAAAATTACATAAGAAATGTCTATTTGCGTAACTTTATTAGCGGTTTTAATTTTTTGACGATTTTTTCAAAATTTCATTCGAAAATTTAGGGGGGTTCTGAACATTCGATTACGTATAAAAACAATAGGCTTCCAGTGTTTACGGATTGCGATTTTTGCACCACATTTGGTTCGAATCGGTCCATTCGTTCGTCAGTTATGGTCTCCACAGACTCACTGACACACACACATACTTTCACACACACACACACACACACACACACACACACACACACACACATACACACACACAGACATCACTTTAAAAATGTTTGATTCGTGATCAGGGATGCTTGAAACGTGCTCTCCCGTCGAAAACTCGAATTCGAATTTTCGACCCCGTCACAATACTTTCCTTATACATTATGTATATAAGGAAAGTAAGAATGAATAACGTTTTCTTTAGGAAGAATGTGTATTGATAATTGAATCCTCCGCCATTTATGGATTGTTACTATAAAGTTCTTAACTGCTCTGTAACAAGTAGTATATATTAAAGTATTTAATGTATATATATATATATATATATATATATATATATATATATATATATATATATATATATATATATATATATATATATATATATATATATATATATATATATATATATATATATATATGTATATATATATATATATATATATATATATATATATATATATACATATATATATATATATATATATATATATATGTATATATATATATATATATATATATATATATATATATATATATATATATATATATATATATATATATATGTATAATTATATATATATATATATATATATATATATATATATATATATATATATATATATATATATATATATATAGAAATAAGGTTCCCACTTCAGAGAGCTCTAGAATGCGTTATATTGATCCAAATGAGATAAAATTTGAAATACATATAGATTCAGATGATGCGCTTGACATTTATTAAATCAAAAATTTTAGTATCAACATTCACCTGTAGATGACGCTATAACACAAATGGTAAATATTTGCATATATTGAAAATGTGAAACATTATTATTTGCGTTACAGCGCATGCCTAGTAGCATTATTCTTTGGATAAAAAGAAGGCGGATTCTGCACGAGCATTAATTACTTCTCAGCACATCATGCCAACGTTGCAAAAAAAATAAACGCTACTGGTGAAATTGTTCTACCAGAACCAACAGAAGTCCGTTGCAGTTGTAATTGAATTCCGTCGTATGAAGCAGATACTACGAAGAGGTCCAATGTCTCCATGTGCCCTACGCAAGATGATAAAGAAATTTGAAACAACTGGGCAACTTGGCATTCTTCTAGGTAGAGGACGAAAGCCAATCCAGTATTTTAGCGTCGAAAATGTGACTACAGCGGTCGTTGAAGCCAGCAGTCATTCGCCGCATGGTAGTGTGAGTGTGCCAGTTGTTTCCCGTGTATTGGATATTCCGTATTCCACTGTACGAAAAATCTTACGGCGGATGTTGAATTTTTATCCCTACAAAATTAAGCCTGTGCACCTATTGCAGGACGAAGACTCAGAGGTTCGTAAAACTTTTGCACTTCAGTTCCTTGCTCGAATGGTGGTTGACGTCAGTTGGCCATAGAACATCCTGTGAACTGACGAAGCCCACTTTTGCCTCAATGGGCAAGTTAACATCCACAATTGTCGAATTTGGGCAGCGGAAAACCCTCACGCTATCCAGGAACAACCCTTGCATCCTGAAAAAGTGATAGTATGGTGTGGTTTAACGGCTCCCTTTTTGATTGGACCGTATTTTTTTGAAGAGGTAACTGCAACTGAAATCAAAACCTGTTACGTCACAGGACTACGGTACCGTGATATACTGAGGGATTTTGTAATCCCACAACTTCAACAGCGTGGATGTTTTCAGGACATCATTTTCATGCAGGATGGCGCACCTTCCCACATTGAGCGTAGTTTAAAGCAATTGCTAACACAGCATTTCACAGCTGAATGGGTGATCAGCCGGCATTTTCCAACAGCATGGCCTTCTCGTTCGCTGGATATCATCCTCTGCGACTTTTGGTTGTAGGGTTTCCTCAAGGACAATATCTACCGTAAGAAGCCAGATCTGAAGGACAGCATTCGGCGCCATGTTCTTGATATTCCGACAGACTCATTCCAGTCAGCTGTGGAAAATATGGTTCTGCGATTAGAGCTCATTGTTGAACATGAAGGGGGACATATTGATCAGTTTTAAAGCTACTTTTTTAATATTATTTAACATGTATAAAGCCTATTAAATGTTGTTATGTGTATTACAGCGCCACCTATCGGCGGATTTTTGCACTAAAAATGTTTATTTAATAAATGTCAAGCGCATCATTTGAATTATCTGTATTTCAAATTTTATCTCATTTGGACCAATAGAACGCATTCTAGAGCCCTCTGAAGTGGGAAACTTATTTCTTGCTAACCCTGTATATATATATATATATATATAATATCCGAATGGAAGAAGAAATTTTGTTGCTAAAATTGTAATAATGTAAGAAGTATTTCATAAAATTGCGCTGTATAGCTGCTAACTTCAAGAAACACAATACATGACAAAATTGCAAAGAAAGAAGAGGCAATTGCATTCATATTGTCAAAAGAGTTGGAGGAAGAGCGATTGTGAACTCTTCTTTGTCCCGATTAATAGCTAGCTGCTAGACCATGGCATACTCTCGGACCACAGCATATGAATCAGCAAATGCCCCGAAATGTCGTCATATAATCGGACATAAGACAAGCATGAAGCCACATGAAATCAATAGAAAAAATGTACTAGACAGGAAATTAATCTATATTAACATTATATACCACACACTACCAACAAGCACAACCAACAAGCACAACCAACACACACAACAAACTCACACAACCATCATCAAGAACAAGTGGTGGTATATTAAAAGGTAATAAAGTTGCTGATGTCTTGATGATGATTGTGTGAGTTTGTTGTGTGTGTTGGTTGTGCTTGTTGGTAGTGTGTGGTATATAAAGTTAATATAGATTAATTTCCTCTCTAGTACATTTTTTCTTTTGAATTCATGTGGTTTCATGCTTGTCTTTTGTCCGATTATATGACGACATTTCGGGGCATTTGCTGATTCATATGCTGGCGTCCGAGAGTGTGCCATGGCCTAGTAGCTAGCTATTAATCGGGACAAAGAAAAGTTCACAATCGCTCTTCCGCCAACTCTTTTGGCTATATGAAGGCAATTGCCTCTTCTTTCTTTGCAATTTTGTCATCATAATTCTCTTGTCATCATCTTCTTTCTTTACAATTTTGTATCATATATATATATATATATATATATATACATATAAATGAATAACGAGTTTAAATACAATACATCAAGCATGTTAAAACTAGTAAGTTTAACAAAACTTAAGTATATTAAATTACTGTACACTTAAAATTGCATATAATTATTGCGTTATTACAGCATATAAATAAGATAAAATTACTAAGATAAATTTATGAATTAAAGTAGAATATGAAGATATATAGTGAAACATTCATAACAAATAATAGAGTTCAATTTATTACCTGATAGTTCTCAAAATAATGCTTATCATTAATATGAAAAACCAGAAAACAACCCTTTTAAATTAAAACGAATTATAAAATTGGGGTAACGAACAGTGGATTGAAGGTAATGTATTTGTAAAATCATATGGGGGTGACTACAAAACACCACTTTCGAATAGCACATATGAACCTTATATTACTGATAATGTTAACTTTCTGAATTAAAATCTAAGTATTAAAACTTCTAATGAAATTGTTTATAATTTATATGATAAAAAAAGTTAAATTTTAATATCATATTACATTTTTGCTCATGTAATTCTGTTCAAATATTTTGTACCGTTATTAAGAATCAATTGTTTCAAATTTATAGATTGTCTAATAATTAATTTCATCAATTACATATAAATAACCTTATTCATACTAGCAAATCAAATTTTTATCCAATATCTATGGTTAAAAGCATAGTAAAGAAGTTTAGAGTAACTCAGCGTTGCTAAAAGAATCCTTTCTTGGTAATATCACTATAGGAATTCTATTCACTTCCCCATACTTTCTATGAAATTGCTTCTACTTATAATTGAATCGGTCAGTGGGAAAAAGATAACATTCCACAAAAGCATATTTTGAGAAAACTGAAAAAAACTGTTTACAGACCAAACTATTAGATATACAAAAATTTTACCATAATAATTTTGTAGAGCTAATCTCCATGTTTAATTTCCCAAAATATAAAAGTGTTAATATATGTAGAGATTTAGATATTAACGATTTATTAGAGAGGAATATTATCTTTTATCCACCCTTTAGCAGGTTATTGGTAAAATAGTTTGAAAATAATGATTTTAACATATGTTTATTTAAAAACATTAGTTTGAAATAAAAACTGAAACTGATAACACATTTTGGACAAGCTTAATATTGTATCTTAGGTGTTCTAGTTGCATTAGCCACAACAAATAACATAAATTTTGAACTAATATTATCTCTAGTTTTTCTTTTAAGAAAAAAAATTATGTTCTAAGTGACTATTATAGCTTGTAGGTTTACTGGAAAAGTCTTTCAAATATTCAGTCACATTTTACTCATCATCATCATCACTGTAAGCTGAATTTGAAGTCAGCAACTGGAGAATCTCCTCATAAAATAATTGGTATTCTTGAGGTACGTAGTGTTTGACTTTTGAGATATCCTGCAATTATTTATGGTCAACTGCAACTTTCCTATTATATGCTTTGTCTGCAGGAATCAACACATTGTCTTCTTCTTTTTCAGTTTAAATGTTACTCTGTGAAAACTATCGATGTAGTCAAAAGCCTTAACACAACCATTTGC
This sequence comes from Amaurobius ferox, assembly GCA_951213105.1. Taxonomy (NCBI): domain Eukaryota; kingdom Metazoa; phylum Arthropoda; class Arachnida; order Araneae; family Amaurobiidae; genus Amaurobius; species Amaurobius ferox. The sequence continues at coordinate 47,096,560 of OX578149.1, forward strand.
CTCACTACTGTATACCAGTTGGTTGTACTTATAGTACAATTCTCACCCTTTTCTTCTAAATCCTTTGATGTTCTTTTGAAGTAGAGAGGCCTTCAATTTTGAAAATTTAGTATGTTCTCATTGTTGATAGACTTAACTTCGCGTTGAGGAGAGAGCGTTTTAGCAGTTTTAATGGTGTTCTCATATTGGCTTGGTACATAAATACGATCCATCCTTCGAACTGCCTGCTTTATCACTGAGAAGTTCCGGTCACAGGGCAAGAAACTATGGTCCGGACCGGAAAATAATGATTGATAACTGAAAATCTGTCATTCATTGTCAGAGTCAAAAGTAATCTTGTAAGTGTGTGATTACGATTTTGGCCTTCACACGCATCACTGAATACATGTTATTCTTTACTTGTTGTTAATAAAATCAAGTAAAAAGCTGCAAACTTCATTAGGGCCCTTTTCAGCATTTTCCTCAGTGTAAGTGTAAAAAACGGATTTTTGTTTTGAAATACCATACACGTTAAACACAAAAACCACAACTTTCGTAAGTAGAACATTTCATAAAACGACACATTAAAAGACGGGGGAAGGTTCTGCATGTAATCAAACGTTATACCCATAATGTCACTCCTACTTTTACAGATTTCGGCAACTTCTTTCATTTTATTGTATAATTTCTGTGTCCGCCTTTTATGCACAAATAGTTCGGCCACTTCAGCTCTTTTTACTACCTCATTAAGTATTAGAGATTTAATTTTTATGCTAAGCTCTTCACACGTTGAACACACGTCCACTTGCCGCCGACCAAATCTGTAACCATAGTTATCATTAAAATAGTTTAAATAATACTCGTACTTTACAGTTCCTCTGAGTCCAGGATTCTTTTCGATGAACAGTTTATGCATGTTTTTAACTGTTAGGTCTGTCTCTAAATAAGTAATAGGATTGGAGGTGTAATGTGCCATCTTTTTAGGAAATGACGAAATATGATCATCTTCTATTTTTCTTATTACTGTTGCATCTAAAACATTCTCCCGGTTTTTGTGTTTTCCCCTCATATCTACAGGTGCTTGGTTATTTTCAAGTAACTTGTTGAAACGTTGCACAACTTTGTTTGAGATTGAATGAAGACTTATGTATGCTTTACGGCAGACCTCCACTCTACTAGTTTCTTTCATTGCAAAATACTTAAAACTAGACATATTCAGCTTTGATTCAGCTGATAAAGGGCGATGTCTAGCAACATCATATCCCTAACAGCATTTTTTTTCACAGTGACGTAAGATTTACGTCACACTGTGACTTTGGTACGTCACAGGACGTCGCAGTCCGTCTCGGCAATCTCATATTGAGGTCACAGCAAAGTCATTTTGGTCATTTTCATGGTCGTTTGTGACGTCGCATATTAACTTGCTTGTGACGTCACATTGTAATTGCCATTGCAATGTCGTCACATTGTTAAGTGTTAATTGAATTGTAGAAACGTCACAGAATAGAGTCACGATGAAGTTACAAAGTTACTAATACGTAACATCGCATGGAAGTCACAAATATGATGTCACATTGTGACCCAGGTGTCACGTGACTACAACGTCACTGTCACACATGTGACGATCTTTGCTGTGAGGGATCTTTCAATAAGCCCCAAAAGATAGGTATCGCGTTCATTTTTTGGGCTACCACTATAAACAGTTTCAATTATGAATTTTTTTTTCTTCAAGATTAAAGTTTTTATGCATTTCTTACGACACCGGCAATTAGAACTCGTTACTCTAGCCTCTACCAAATTATCTGTACTTGTTACAAATCCTTCCGTTTTTGTCTCGCTAATTTCTCCATTTCTTTGGTATGATTATCTTTATTAAACTTGCCGCGTTTCCTTTTAGGCTTAGGAGCGTCTTCTGAATCGGACGACATTATCTTAAGAAAACTAGGCCTAGAAATAACTCAGTTTTTTGGCTAAATGTACTGAAAATAAGCCCCAAATTTATGAAAACACAATACTTACAAAAAATGATTCTTAATCGACCAAGGTAGAAGAATATATTACTAAACAATAGAACATCAAAAGAAAACACTCAGGCGAACACAACCAGAATGTAACAAACTTTTTTTAATATAAACAAAGACTAGAAAAGTGTTTTTGTAGCAGCAGCTGGGTGCGACTGCAGCGCTAGTGGCAGAACTGAGAACTAGAGAGACTGATTGCGTGGAAAAAGGATAACATTCCTGGAATGTTATCTTTCTTCCACTCATCAGAAACTTCACAACCGATTCTAACAATGAATCTTGGTTGAAATAGTCTCCTTTTTACGTTCAACAGGTAGCACTGCCAATTTTCGACAAAATGCCTATTTCAATTTGGTTTTCAAAATTTGTGGAATGTTATCCTTTTTCCACTCACCCGTTCATATTATTGTTTATACCTGTAATATTATGCACATCGTAACACATGCATCTGCTAACAGAGCATTTTCCCAGGAGTCTGCAGTGTGTCTGGGATGGGCCTTGTCATAATTCCATAATCGATTAATACTTTCGATTGTGTATTCGATTAATATTTTATTATTTATAAAATTATTTTACTGCATATACAATTATCATTATTACTCATATGTTATGAATAGCACTCGATGTACACTACTCGACATAGAAAATGCAACGCCATGAAAGCTTCGACCGTATAATTATGCAAATTGTGAGAAAAACGCAGCTGGCAAATGTATGCAAATGAACTAAAAGGCAATTATGTCACCTGATTAGAGCGCGGTGTAAAAGGGATGGAAGCGGCAGATGAGCCGACAGTTGTTACTGTCTGTCGACTATGGTAACCCGTTTTCCGAACAGTTTTTCATTTCATAAGACACGTGTTGTTGAAGACTAGCCTGACCGACGACGCCGAAGTCCGTTTCAGCATTTGAACAGTCTTGCGAGGAGATTCATTTTAAGCCTACGTACGGCTGGGTGGTCGTACGTATCGCCGCTGAAACACACGTAGATGAGTCCTCAGTGCAAAGAATTTGGAGAAGATGGATTAAAGAAGGGCATGTGAATCGCCGCAGGGGTACAGATCCATCCAGATGTACGTTAGCATGCATTGATCGACGCATTCGAAGACATGCGGCGGTGGCCCAACAAACGCAACTGTCGACATTCTTTAGAATTTGCAGGGTACATTGGATGTTCCAATATCAGCAAGAACAATTTCTCAACGATTGGCGAAAGGAAGCTTGCACTCAAACCGTCCTTTGATCGACTGCCATTGACGACAAGACACCGACGTGAGAGATAGCAATGGTGTCGGTCCCAAGTCCCTTGGACGACTGAATGGGACATGGTAGTGTCCAGCGACGAGTCTCAGTTCTGTTTGTCGAATAACAGTCCCGATGTGAGAGTCTGGAGGCGACGTGGAAACAGATCCAATCCTGCTGCTGCGACTGTTAAACGCCATACTGCTCTACAACGCGGCATCATGGTTTCGGGTTCTCAATCTTCTATGCTCTGAGCTTGTATATTGGTCCTGGACTACTAGCATATGAAGATAATTTCTAAATCTTAATAAAGAAATATGTCTGTGTGTCTAACTGTGCAATCTCTATCGAGGAAGCTAAGCGTCATACGGCCAGAAAATTTGGTACACAGGTACTAGGGTACTTCAAGACCTGAATATGTGCACCTTGCCGGTTTTTTTAACACTTTACAACAAAGTTGAAAAGTGTTTATGACTCTGTTCATTCTGTCTGTCTGTCTGTCCGTTAGCACGATAACTGCCGTAAAAATGACTTAATCAAAATGAAATTTTAGTATGTTGTTCAGACGGTTTGTAGGACTTATAGGAATATAAATGAATAATATCGCCCAATTAGTTTTGGATTGAACCCGGGTTGGAAAAATAAAATACATTGAACCCTATGGGACCTAATTTTTCAAACATTTTTTAAGCGGATTTCAAATTCACAAATTGCTTCGAAAATTTTAGGTAATATTCAAATTATTCCATAAAATATATAAAAAAAATTTCAGCAAAATATATTCAGTAGTTTTTTAAATAAAAATTAAAATAATAATTACATCTCTTACATGAAGCGATCACATGGTCATGAAAATATCACGTGACCTACTTCAAAATAAAATATGGCATCCATCTTGTCTCAAAATCGTGATTTTTAAAGTTCTTTTTAATTGATTTTGAGTGTTATATTCATCCTAAAACCGCTTTATTTTTGCTTAAATTTTGTGCATCTACATACTGAAACAACGCAATGACAATATATTTGTGTTTAAATGATGATCCAAATTTGATTATTTCTACAACGAAGCCTATTTTTCACTTATGTAAAATGTAAACAGTAAAATATGTAGGATGAGTTGTATAAGAATTGCTGTATTTTTTTAACGCAAAAGTATTTAGCTCATAGAGTCTGCATAGCTGATATGAATGCAATGTTCATTGATTTTACAGAGAGAAAGACGATTTTTTTCGATGAAGTTTTAAGCGTAGAGTTTAATTACTTGTAGCTCCATGGTCTTAAGTTTTTAAATAAAATAAATTATTTTAGTACTCTGATGAATGAAATGAATGGGAAAATGTTATGAATGAAATGCTGCTTTTATTGAGAGAGCCAGGCGTGTTATTTTTTCTATGACGTCATTTAAATGAATGTCAGTTGTTTTCGATGAAGTTTTCAAACATAATAAATTATTGTATTACTATGATGATTTGAAAAATATTACCGAGGAATGTATCGCATTTTAGAGATGTTTAAACTAGGCAATTTATATTTCAATGCCTTCATTTGAATGAAGTTCATTTTTTTTATGAAGGTTTAAGTTTTCAAATATAATAAATTAATGTAGTATTGAGATAAGTTTAAATAAAATATTACTTAGGAATGTATTGCATTTTAGAGATGTTTAAATAAAATTGTATTGAAGTTGGAAAGTGTTTCATAATCAATGCTTTAAGCATGATTGATCTTTCTTGTTTAAATTTCGAATTAGTTTTTAATTTATTTTATGTTTTAGCCTGATTGACGGTATTTTAAATTTCGAATTTGTTTTTCAGTTATTTTATATTTTAACCCGATTCACAGATATTTGTGGCTATATTCACTCAAATCAATCCTTCAGCAATCTTAAAATTTTATTGTATAAAGTTTCCATCTTAACACCATCGGAAAGATAAGAAAAAATCTCGTTGAAACAAACTCTGGATGGAATCCATACGATCATCAGACGATTTTTAATGATTTTTAAAATATATATACTTTTCGTGCATTTTAAACCTCTCTGACAATATTGCAATATATTACAATATCAAGAAATATCAATTATAATACAATATCAAGAAATATCAATTATATTACAATATCAAGAAATTTACTTACGTTCATCGTTCACTTTTTTCAGCACTTGGGTACAATATAACAGATTACTCCAGAAAAAAATTATTTCATAAACACATCTGTTGATTAATTATAAATTGTTTATCCGAGATCTTTGATTTTATAAGGCCTTTAGCAGGCCTTAAGTAGCTGACTTCACTCCCATTTGCTGTTCAATAATAATACACCATTTATACGCTCACTATTAGTTTAATTGTGTCATAAGAAAAGATCTAATCTTTGTCTTTCAATAGTCATCTTCCAACTGTAGTATCTTCGTTTGACCTTGGGGAAACAAAATTTCGATGGTGGCACTCTCGAAAATGGTGCGTTTGAGTGCTACAAATTAAAAATACAATGGCCGTCATCACAAACACTTTTACCCATTTATCTAAGTAACAGTCCATTTTATTATATATATATATACAAGGTGTCCCAAATAATTGACCTCGGCTTTTATTTCTTAAATATTGATCTTAGACATATATAATAAATTACAAAGTTGCGTAAAAACAGATACAGAATTTTATGAAATCGTTTAACAATTTCAAGGGAATTAAATTTTAAGAAATACAAAATTTAAATTTTTATACGGCCCCCGTACAAAATCATATCCAATGAGTAACATCTGACCCATACACTAATAATGTGATGCACAAAATTTCAGCATTTTGTGCATCACCTTATTAGTGTATGGTTTGGTACTGCTATTTACCTTCTAAAGGTAAATAGCAGTACCAAAAGTTTAAAATTGTTCAGTGAACATTGTAATCTCAGCCATCTCTTAAAAGTGGGAATAATAAAGACTCTAGAGATTTTTTTAAAATATATAAATAAATAGTATGCCTATATAAATAAATATTATGTCTAATAAACAATAACAGACTTTACCAGGGGTTTAGCCTGTTCATACTGATATGTATAACATCGTTTTTGAAGACGCAGTGCATCAATTACTATTAGTCACACCACGCGGATAACCTTCAGATTTTTACAGTACAAACAAATGAAACAAAAATATAACAATTGAATCTGAAATATAATTAAAGAATTTAAACAAAATACTTATTCACTATTGCAATCAAATTTTTAATTTCAGTCATCGTCGGTTTTATTACAAATCTCACTTGGTCCTAAGTGTTTCTTCATCAACTTCTTTGAACTGTCCCATATTATCTCATCGATAAAGACCACATTAACATCTACACATCATGACTATATATATTAGGCTGTTCTTTATTTTCGAAGATATTTATTCTGAAACGAATACCTTCCACTTTTGTTTCTAGAGTAGTGTAAAATCTGTTAAAAGCAGTTTCGGGATAATTGAAATATGTCATTTAAAGTAACCTCTGTACTAGACAGATAGCTGTCATGTAAGTAAAAGGGTTTATGATGCGGTTTATGTTCTTCGGGTAGCAGCAGAGGTATTATGGTACAATAGAGATCAATCAACTAATAACAAATAATCTACTCAACGATACCGGAAAATTTTTAGGAAGAAACGTGCTGAGAAGACTAATTATGGATTTGAGAAAAGTATATCTCAATTTATGACTCTACACTGAAATGCTAAACTTTTGCCAGCTTTAAATATCAGATATTTTGAAGAGGATATTTCTATCCCCTGTTGCAATTATATATAAAAACAAAGAACAGCTAATTGGAGTTCTAAAATTTTACAAATCTTCTTTTAAAAAGCAAGCACAAGATGTGAGGAGTAAAATTTATCTTTGGAAGATATTTGGAGTACAAGATTTAGCTTCGAAAGATAAAGACCAGCTTCACTTTTTGGCCCAATGGAATCTAATATACGGCGTATAAATTTCGTTTCCATTATTATTCAAGAAGAATTGGAGAGATATTTGCTATTTTTCCTTTGCTAACATCCAATTTATGAAGTTATTTTACTTAGTGCTTTTTTATGCAAAATGCCTGAAGTAAGCAGTTTTGATATTGTTTTCAAACAGATATAACTGAAAAAAATACGATACTATTAATACTAATAATATTCAACGAGGCCAAGAAGCGGTGAAAAATACCATAAGTAAACTCGAAATGAAGTATTTTGTGTTTTACTTTTCTAATAAGAAACCGCTTTAAACTGCATCACTAAAATACTACTTTGAACTTTCAGAACTATTACTCATCGTTTAGGAGCAAGATATGCAAAACAAATGTTAAAATTCACTTTTTTGGTGATATGCATGAAGCACGCTAGATGTCTAGAGCTGTTTACGTTCTAAATATGCTTTTACTTAGACAGGAGCTTAAATTTCATTCAAATACGAGAAAGAATTGTTTAATAGTTTATATAATTAAAGTTAAGTGTCTGGTTTGCTATGTCTATCAGCTTTAAAACTTCCATATAAAGATTTAAAGGATTTAAAAGTGTTTTTTAAAGCAGCTGTAAAAAAGTTTTGTAAATAGCTTTGGTACTTAGCAAAATAAATATCCACTTCATCACTATTTGATGTTCATACTCAAACAAAAATTAAAATCGTAAAATTAGGATAACGACTTCCCTAATGTGGGAAAGCAATTAATTGCTCAACCTGCACAAACCTTGCGCAAAATGTGCATATCGTTTGCAATCAATGCAGTACTATTCACAAAATTTTATGAACTTCAGGTAAAACTTTATTATCTTCCTTTCAGGAATAAATTATTTTTAAAATTTGCCAGTATAATATTATTTTTCTGTCGAAAGTTTAGTAAATGTGCTTTCTATTTATATACAAGACAACAGATTGAAGCAAAAAAAAAAGGTTTAATACACGCACAGAAGTAGACAAACATCACTTTGTAAACATCTTTCTCATAGAATCTTAAAACTATCTCTTGTTTTTAATCTAAAATATCTATTTACGAGTATAGATATTCATCTTTATATTATCATAAATGCCCAATAAAATTAAAATATTCAGATTATACTTTGCATAGCATCGTTTCCTCCATTTTTATTTGATATAAATAACATTTAGCTGTGTACTTAGCAATAAACCAGTTAGGCAATTTTTTTTTTCAATGACTGTCAAATTGCTGCGTCAAAGGGTTAAGTACCATTCTTAATTTCAAAAAATATCCTTGATTACTTGAAAGTTTAGAGATAAATAAAGAGTTTATTATCATACTATATATAAAGATCTCTATTCATTTGTTTAATTTGTCTCTTTATATGCTAACTTATTTTCAAAATAATCTTTATTTTACGACGTACTATCGTCCTTGCTTAGTTAGCTCGTAATTCCGATCACTTCAAAGCGGAATACCTGCAACCTTAAATGTGTTGCCACACACACTAGCTTAATTTACAGTCTTGTTAAGTTCTGACACGATTAACATAAATCTGCACTTAATGGCTTCGATAAATCAAGGTAGAAAGGGATTAAAAACTAAGCACTGAATTTCTGCACGTTAAGTTGGTTTAGCGAGAGTCAATCAGTGATCGCGTAAAAAAATGTCCGGTGGGGCTGCAACCTGCATTTTTTATTGCGGTTGCAGGTAATAAAAGCGAAGGTATTTGCTGTTACTAGATCGAACGTTGGAGATAAAAGATCGTAAAAATGTGTTAGGGTTCTTGAGAGAGAAGAATTCATTTGAGGTGCAGACCATTTAGAAAAGTTACATTTTAAAGGCTCTTAAAAAGAGAAGACCGTGAATTTTAGTGTCTGTCTGAGGTTTTTACATGCCTTTAAAGATCTGCATTGAAGATAGAGGTGAAAGAGGGCATGCAATTTATTGCGTGGAAAAGAGTCTTTATGAATGAAATGTGTATTGAATTCGTTACTTCTCAACATGCATGATACAATGCATAGGGAAAGAAAAATACTGTGACTGGGACGGAGTTTCATGTTTTTGGCAATTTCTAAACGGGGAGTTTCAGATGCAGCATTTTCAGATAAAGTCTGTGTGTACTTATATGTCTGTGTGTCTGTGAGTAACGGAGTCCACTGCGACAATAAGAGCTTGCAATTTCGTCCCAGTAGCTCAACGGTACAGCGTCGGCTGACCAGTTCGAAGATCGATGGTTGAATTCCCTGTTGGAGCAGCAAAATTCTTTACGGAGTCTACAGACATGATAGCTCAAAAACTAAGGCGATTAGTCGAATGGAATTATATATGTTTATCACGATTGCTTGCATTCAATAAATAGATTGCTTCCATTTAGTAACGAGAGGTTGTATGCATTCCGTAAAAGAATTGCTTCCATTCAGTAAAGATATTGTTTGGATTCAGGCAAGAGGTCGCTTCTATTGAGAAGAGATTGCTTCCATTCAGTCAAGAGATTGCTTCCATTCAGTCAAGAAATTGCTTCCATTCAGTATAGAAAATGTTCCGCAAATAAACACGATTCAATTCTATATGGTAATGCTTTCACATCATGTTTGAAAGGTAATTTCGTAATTAATCCGCATGTCGTTGGATTTACCAAAGAGGCACAAGTTTTTGGATAAAACCCTCGAAAGTATTTGGTTTTCACTAGTTGATGTCACATAAATTTATTTTTCAAGCATGGGGTTAACTGCAGTTATGTATAGTTAAACCATACTAAAGAATAACCAATATCAAAAAGTGTGGAGTTGTATACGGAATAGATAAATAGACAATGGCTGCTCCGTCCACTGTTATTGACGGATTTCTTTCCAAATTTGTACGGTTATCTATTTCATTGCGGGTAACCCAGTCCATGTTTCCAATTTTTAGCATTAGGGATTATAGAGATATAATCAAAAACGCAAAATTAAACCTTTTATAGCATCAAGGAAACGATTTTTTTTTCCGAAAATTTTTTTGAAAAAAATCATATGTATTGCTTAGCAAAGGAATTTAATCAATGTATTTATAAGGCATACGATTTTTATTCACATTTATAATATTTAAATTATAAAGAAATTGATACAAAAATAAATGTTATCAATGAACGAGATTACGTGTTTGATAAAATTTTATTACATCCGATTTAAGAAAACAGGAATTATTAATATTTTCAACTTCACATCATCTGTTTTATTTTGACAATGATATTTCAAACTAATATGTTTTCTATTTTATTTAATCTATTGTTGAAATATGATTTAAATGTTATAGATGTATCTTCTGCCATATTTTTAGTGAATTTGTTTACAAACGGGATAAGGGTGTTTTATTCTTCCATCTGCCTGTGCTGATAGTTTTGTATAGCATGAACATAAATTCTTATATTACTTTTTGGGTGAATTAAATTTAATTAATTAAATACCAGGTGGTCAGAATTAAAACACCCCTACTCTGAGCTCTCTATACATAGAACTACTCAGTGCAAAGGCTCCAAAATTGTTGAACCTACTATTCAAGACATGGGGAAAGGGATTACGCGAAAAAAAAAATTAGTTCCAGAAACACCGATAGGTGGCGCTGTACAACAGAAAATATGCTGAAAAGACACAAAATAATCACAAAAAAACAAACACATACGATATGGAATTTTTCCTTTTTAATTTCTTTTGCTGATATGAAAAAAAAGAAGATAAATAAGTGAAGAAACTTAAACTGTCATTGTAACTGAAATTTCGCACTGTAAGCACAAAAATTTGCATAAACCCTTGGTTTGCAGCTACTATGTTCTGAGCATAAAAGGGGATAAAACTAGGAAATTTTCATTCTTATCAGCGATTGCTGTCACACTGCCAGAACGCGCTTTGCTTGTGAAGCTGTTTTATGAAAACAAAGGACATGCTGCAGCTGCACTTCGAAAGTTTCGTCGACTTCACAAGCAAAGGACCTATACTTCCACAAACTCTCAGGAGAATGATCGCTCGATTCGAGAAAACTGGACATCTTAGGGTTCAGCCGGGTCGAGGACGCAAATCGACTCGTTTAGATGTCGTTGACGAAGTTACCACCGCTATTGTTGAACAATCAATGGATAACGTTATACGCAGCATTCGCTGCATCGATAAGGTCTTTGTGTTATGAATGTTTGGTACGTTCGAATAAAATGTGTTACAAATGTGTATTTTGTGTCTTTTCAGCATATTTTCTGTTGCACAGCGCCACCTATCGGTGTTTCTGGAGCTTTTTTTTTTGCGTAATCCCTTTCCCCATGTCTTGAATAGTAGATTCAACAATTTTGGAGCCTTTACACTGAGTAGTTCGATCTATAGAGAGCTCAGAGTAGGGGTGTTTTAATTCTGACCATCCAGTACATTAATATTATATTTTGAAGAACAGTATCATTTAGAATACCGAAATCCATACACAAGCAACTCCGATTACATCTGCATATATTCAGATAATTTATAGCTTTGATTTCACAACATTTAAATTTTCCCCTAGCGTATTATTTCTTCGTATTTCCCACAGATGTAAGAAAAAATACCATTCAAAGTATAAAAAATTATTTAATAATCGTTCTCCATCGAATCCTATTAACTCCCATTTTTCACTCCAACCCGTCATTATTCGCTGAATACAAATATTGAAGTTGGATGAATAATCATGGGTCTCGAATGCAACAGTGTTCTTTCCAACAATTACGTGCCTGTGTATCCTTCACAAAACAAACGAAATCGACCCTTGTTCTAACACATGTCAAGAAGCGTACTATAACTGACAGCACCGTATTTAAAGATAGCCAGGAATGATTCGGTGCTGATAAAAGCGATTCTGTAGCGGGGTTGTTGGTTGTTAGATCGTAAGCTTTAGTTGTGTAGGAAGATTAAAATGATAACCTTTGTTACTTTTGCATGTCTTTGTCCTCCAGCCTTTAAGAATGAACACAAAGGTAATAATAAAATATGCTGTAACGAAATGTAATAGTCAACATTATATTTATTCTGATATCTGTAATTTTATTAAATAAATCAGCATCCCAATATTTATAGAAAATTCATATTATAACTAGTTGGTTAGTGACAAATATTTTTATACACAGCTATCCAGGATGGATTTCCAGTTTAAACGATAGACTCTATCAGCTGGAACAAGGAATCTAATCAGACACAGCCATTTTTATTGTCAACACCGCCTGGTAGTATTTTAGGAACTTACTCTCGAAGAGTTAGTTGATCGTAGGGTTTTCTATTTATATTTAGCCTGAGGCAAATTATCGCAACCTTAGGGCGACATATTTTGGGGTTAGGCAAATTTCTGTTTCGAATCGAATTTCATTGCCCATCTAAGTATTATTTTTCCGGCTGTACATTAATATAATAACGCCAGTCTGGCTGGCGGCATAGTCTGTATCGAAGAAGAATCTCCAAACGTCAAGAAGAGAACCTCCTATGGATAACGTTTGAAACAACATAATGGAATTGATTGCATAGAATTTCTCATAAAAATTTCAGAAAAAATAGACATATTTTATTCTTTTTATTTCAATTTGTTTTAACTTTTCCGGACCACTATGTGAAAAAGAAGTATTTCTATTTTTTTTAACGTTTACGAAAATCTATTGGACAGCAGTGTAAACCACCAAATGTAAATTTCCTGAAAATCTGATAACTCTTGAATTATAGTTGACATATGTATAAATTAATTACATTTCAATTCCACAGATAGTCTCACCACATACACACGTATAATAAACTAACCGTACATATTTATACCCCCCCTTCTCTTTATATTTATTGCAAAAAAAAAACCAAAAAAAAAACCACAATTTCAAGGTCTCTAAAAAACTTCGAATAACAAAAATGGGAGTGATCAACTGTAGGCGTGGCCATAAACACAATTTGTTCAAAAAATCATTATTCTAAATTATGCTTATTTGAACATAATTGTCAGGATTTCAATTTGTTTAATTTCTTATAAGAAGCAGGGTCGCCGTAACTTGGGATCTTATACAAAAGTAAAGTACAAGACTTCTTTTAGAATTATTAGAGGGAATATATACCCTGTCCTCCAAACGTTAAGCATAGAACATTAAATCGGACATGATACATGAAGTTCTGCACCGATCGACTCCGAATTTCACAACAAAGTACATTGATGAGTTGTTTAATCATACAAACTTTAATGAGACAAAATATGCACAAATAGGGGGTTTATTTAACCCAAAATTGCTGCAACGGAGTGATGCTTAGAGATGATAAACATTTATAATCATATATAGATGAGCCAAGGGATGCTTAATATGTAATATGGCCCCTTCGGATCCTGATACAGTTTTGGCACTAATAATTCATCCTTTCAATCATATGATCCGGAAAAACAGAGGGCAATGATTGGCATTCCTATATAAAAGCATTTTGCAGTTCTTGAAGGGTAGTGGAAGTGCGTAGGCAGCCAAACGGCTCTTCTAAGACATCCCAAACATTTTCGATATGATTAAGATCCGGGGAATCTTCTGGCTAATATATTCGTTCTGAAGGCATTTCCTCACTAAGTACGCTCTATATGAACGCGCATACCAAACAATCTTTATCGACGGCGGCTACATAAAATCTGATATAGAAGTCAAGGATTTTGTCAATATACATTTGAGCCGTCACAGTGCCGCCTGGTGTTCAACGATGTTACTAGACTGTTTGCGTGCTCTTCGTTATCTGCAGATTAGCACGCGTATATTCTCTGGCTCAATTTGTCTGTGAAGAGAACATCCGCCAATTGTGTGTGGGTCCAAATCACATGTTCACACCTACGTTCATTTTTGTAACGATTTAAAAAAATATATATAAACAAAGATAAGAATTTTATTTCTAATATGTTCAATCTGATAGCCCTTTTGTTGAACTATCATATTACATCTTGATTTCCAAAATAAAAGAGTTTTTCTTAAAGTATCAAGATTGGTTTTGTTCCACTCCTCCACCACAATCTTCCAGAGTCCATCCAATGTTTTGGGATGCCCCTTATAAAGAGCTTCTTTTAAAAGTCCCAATGCACAGTAATCCATAGAGACAGGTCAGGGGACTTGGGTGGGATGCATTTAAATTGAACAGCCTCAATTCTGGTTTTATTTCTCATTTTTTCAGAAAATATAGCAGTAGATTTAGAGGTATGGCTAGTAGGCTTATCCTGATGGAACTTAACACAGTGAAGATTGTTTGGGTAAAGTGATGGAATGTCTTTTTTGAAAACAGGCGTTAAAACATATTTCTAATAGTAATCCCAGTTAATTTTGACATTTTTTTTTACTTCCCTTATTTTAAGTTTTCCGTTATAAGAGAATCCAGCAATAACCTTAAAACCTTTAGCAAAATTCTCCTTGTTTTCTCTGAACCAACCTTTGTTGGGTATGAATTTTTTATCTTTTTCCCAGTCAAATGTAAACTTTGACCTTTCTTTCCTTTTTTATTAATTATATCACTTAATTTACGAATAGAAATTTTTGAAATATTAAAACCATGCTTTTAACATACTTTTTTTTATAATCGAATAAGAGTGATATAATTTAATAAGAGTATTTCTCTTCAGAAAGTGCAAAAATATAGCCTTCGATCCATTGTTTATTATCTAGCGACATTTTAAAGCAAATAATATTTTTAATGATGCAGACGATAATTAAACCCTATTCCGACTTGATGACAGTCAGGTTTTTTTTTTTTATTTAAATTTAATTCTTGGAGAAAGTCAAAATCGTTACAAAAATGTGTGAACACCCTCTATACTTCTACCGTAATTATTCTCAAATTCTGGATTAAAGGAGTTTTGTGTGTACTATCATGTTATTGCCTGCACAATATTGACAAGCAGAAAATAAATCCTGTATTACGAAACACATATAAAAACCACACTTCATATAAAATGCAAACTTCGTAGTATCCTTTCCAAATGCATGGAAAATTTTAGAAATTCCACTAGATGTATGGTTAATAATACATTTACTGCCTTTTCATTTAAAACTATCATTTACATTAGTTACCAATAAAAACCATTGATAAAAACTGGCCACTTTCTCTCAAAAACTAGATTCTTTTTAAAATAAATATTACATAATTAATACACACAAAACAACGAAAATACATATTTATTAAACTCTTTAATATTTATAATACGTATTTAGCAGCAATATTTGCAATTAAAAGCTGAAACACAAAGCAAATAAAAACAAGCATTTATTTTCACGAGCACGTTTACATATTTAATGCTTGTAAATTTATTGGAGGATGCCGTGCGATCCGTACGAAACATGTGATATTAAAAGGGGATGCATTGATTTTTTAACCTTATATCCAAAAATTTAGGCCATTAATCAAAACCGTTTAGACCAATTAATTGAAGTCGTTTTAGGCCAAAAAAAAATTTAGACCGTTAGCTGCAGCATAATTAGAAAAGGCCGTTGTAACGAAAGGCCGTTATAACGAAAGGCAGTACAAATAACGGCCGTATAGCGAGGTATGAGTGTACAGCTAAGAATGGCTAGAAAATATTTAGAATCAGTTTCCAGCTTATCCATTTTTTTGGCTAAGGCATTCTTTAGCCATTTTTAGGTGCTGAAAATTCCAAAAAATAATTAAATGGCTAAGTTGGCAACTCCACGAGTGGCATCCATCATGATGGATTGTTAGTTTATCACTGTTTTGCCTTTATGCAACGCATTGTTATATGGTGTGGAAATCGCATCATTGTAATACTATCCTCCTGCTCAAAATTAAGACTGATGATATCCAAAACTTTCAGCTACTATGATATTAAATGTTTAATCAGGCACGCTTCGACGACAAAATACTTCTTTTCAATGAAACTTTGTAATCGAACCCAAACAAGCCTCAAATTAAATATTCTTAGATACGCTTTACTGCTTACAGGTTATGTCAGTTAATACCTTCGAACTGTTATATCAAAATTATATTTTACGTGAAATATTTTCACATGATTGCATCATTAAAATGCTATCTTTCTTAGTGCTATTTATTATCCGGGACCATAGGCCGATCACATTTTTCTTCGAATGAATATCGAACCCCAATGAATTATACTGACGTCCTGGTCGCGGTGACAGTTAATGGCTCTCGCGAAAGTTTCTTAATTACGTTTTACGACGCAGATAAGTGAATTTATCTGATCTGGCAACATAATATATTCTCTACGAGCAACTAAGGATTAAGCAACTATTAGGTCAGCAAATCTTCTATTCTAAATTAAGAGATCATGTGTTGTGTGTGTTTTGCGTGGGATAGTAAAAAGAAGGATTTTAATTGGCCAATCGGAGGTGAAGATAATTTTTGGTCTTACTGGAGGAAAGAAGAATTCATTTATTTTCGGATTTGACTGAAGTTAATTTACACCATTTCGTGTTAAGTGTTGGTGAATAGAATTTGAAGATAGGGACATTCACAGTTTAATTACGGTTTGCGTATATACGTAAAGATAATAGAAGACATTAAGGTAATAAACCAAAAAAGTTATTTTATGCAGAAGTAGATGTTTTTTTCAGTTAAGGTGAATTTTATCAATTTGATGCAACAAGAATTCTCAATTAATTTCAATACTAATGTCAACGTTTCTTAATTTTTAATTAAGATTTTATATATGTTTTATTATCCAAAGTTATTCCCACATTCTAGGTTTACACTATTTCCGAAGGTAACTGGAAGTTTGGTTAAATATTACTTATTTTATCACATTCTTATATTATCGTACAAAATAACGTTTCAAATTATACGTAACTCCAAGGAGGTTATGAACAGTCAAAGGGTACAATTGGAAAAAAAACGGTACAGCGGTACTCGGTAAATAAAGGTTGGAAATTTTCTAAATTGAAATTTTGAGGAAAATATAATTGTAAGT
Source organism: Amaurobius ferox (assembly GCA_951213105.1). NCBI lineage: Eukaryota > Metazoa > Arthropoda > Arachnida > Araneae > Amaurobiidae > Amaurobius > Amaurobius ferox. Next base: position 47,113,649 of record OX578149.1, read on the forward strand.
TTTAGAGCTTCTTTAAAACGTTTTAAAAAATTGACCGCCTGTGCATCTGCGTATGTCTGTGATGTCTACATGTAGAAAACTGACCATACCTGGATGGATAAAAGGGATTGCAGCGCTCCTGATGGAGAGTTTAAAAGTTAAGATAACGAACATTGCAAGAAAGCAGAGTCAGTTATTATGTAGAGAATTGTCTAATTAGTAAGAATCTATATAAATAAAATTGAAAATCTGTCTATCTGTCTGTATGTATGTATGTTTGTCTCATCATCACGGGAGAAAGACTGAACCGAATTTAAGGACATTTTGTGGGTAGCCTTGAAACATCCCCACTTAAAATTAGTCCATGTTTCGAGTTTCTAAGACCAGGGGTGGTCGAGATATTAATTAAAAACGAACAATTAAATCTTCCATAGAGATATAATTATGCTGACAATATTTTCTTGGGCCAATTTATTTGAAGAAAATTGTATCATGTCGCTTTGCAACGAATTTAAATCTAATATTTTATTAAACCTTTTCGGATGTACATAATGAAGATATGTATATAAAATAAATTTCACCGATATTGCATTTTTTACTGGAATATATCAATTACGGTCTTTAGGTTTAAACATTATTATTATTGATATTTTCAGAGATTGTGGATATTTTTAATTTATTACGTCATTGTTTTATTTTTGCAAAAATTATTGAAACTCATATATTGTACGTAGTACGGGTAATCTTCAACAAATGCACGCGTATATCTTCTAATCTACGAGAATATAAGTACTACAAGTATATTGGCACATATTTTGACATATATTGGCATATATTGGAATCAGTTACTGCTTTTAGGTTTAAAGATTACGGGATTATGGATATTTTCTATTTATTACCTCAACCGTTTTATTTTAGAAACTCATATGATGTAGTACGTGTAATCTTCTATTAATGCATAAGCATATCTTCTAATATTTCCGAATATAAGTAGTACCCATACAATTTTAGCGCTTTTATTTTGTATATATTGGTTCATCTTCATTTTTTTTGTTAATTTGTTTACAAATGGGACCAGGATGTTTTATTCTTCAGATCTTCCCGTGAAGATAATTTTACATAGCGAGAACAGATATTTTTAAACTTCGTTTTAGGAGCATTAAATTAAATGTTTTAATAGAAAATTTTGATGAATAATGTCATTTAGTATATTATTGGAATTTGCACATGATCGGAAATTTTAAGTTTCTTTACATTATATACTCCGTACGAAGAACGGGTATACTGCTAGTTGACAATAAAACTGTTACAAAATGCATTTATATCACATAATAAGACTATGGGCCAACGGCCTACCGTACTGAAACACCGGTTCTCGTTAGATCACCGAAGTCAAGCAGCATCGAGCGCGGTTAGTACTTGGGTGGGTGACCACCTGGGAACACCGCGTGCTGTTGGCACGTTTCGGGCGCGGTATCCCGGTGGTTTGCGCGCTGGATTTGCACGCTGCCACAACTGCCGCCGTGTTCATGCAGAGTACGATCACGTTAAACATGCGGATCCGCAAGTCCTTCCGAGAGGTTGGTGGTAGGGGAAGGAGGGTACGGTCCCTGTGGATGCCTCCCCCACTGGGTTCCGGTCTAAATTGGGTGGCACTTCCTGGCCGTCCAAACGGTTACCTTACACCTTTCTGGTAGGTCGGACGGTCTTTGTATCAACAACACAGTAAGACTATAAGCGAGTTGTTGTCCTCTTCGGGATTGGTACAGGAAGGCAATCTAAAAAATTCGCTCTGTCATCGATTATGCACATATGAATTCCTGAAAGATTGTTACACAATAATTATTTACAAACAACCAGTGTGACAAATATTTATTGCCTTCCACATACAAGCTGCGTGCGATCCAAGGGTAGATTTCTGCAAATTAGACTAAACTCTACAACATCCTAATTATATCTTTTAGTCTATCGCAATTTGTTTTAGAGTTCGTTATCCCAACTTTTCAAAGTCTTCGCTAGGGGACGCTGTAATCCCTTTTATTCGATCGGGCATGGTCATTTGATTATAAATAGACCTAATGAGTAAGTACACTTATGTACCTCCCCTTACAAAGTTATTGGGACGCTTACGGAATTTCCTAGGAACCCCACAACCACAACAAAATATATATTTCTCCGCAATTTGTATGTTTAGGACGTGTGTTATTAGGAATTATATATTTTGATAAAATTACTTTCTAAAGATTTATAATTTTATAAAAGTGTTTTGTACTAGAAATATGTCACCAATTTTCACTCAACTATCATTTTCTTGCAAGACAAATTGTTGATTTCCTTCCCTACAATACATGGTAAGGTATAGGGAAAATATTGGAATCGTTTCAAAAATCGAAAATCGAATTTTCTGCTGATCTACATGTTTCGATCACTCTAGAACCCAAAAAACTATTTTTAGCATGAGATCTCTCTCCCCACCCCCCTCTCTCTCTTTCTGTGTGTATGTGTGTGTGTGTTTGTCTATGCCTCTGTGTGTGTGTTAGTCTGTCTCTCTGCCTGTACTATGTATGTATCCACTCTAGCTGAAAAACTCTTCGGTATATAAATTACTTGTGGGTTACCCTGGTGCTGATTAGGTTTTGGAACGATTAGCATAAGAAGAACAAACCTTTTTTTGCGCAATGACCTTCAAAAAAGTCTGTATCCACTTTAGTTGAGAAACTATTTGACCAAATTTCATAAAATTTGGTAGATAAGGCACTTGTGGGGAAACTTTAGTGCTGATTAGATTTTGCTATGATTCGCAAAGAAGGAAACTGCCTTTTTTCAGTAAAACGGCCATCAAAAATTGCAAACAATAAAGTTAGAGACTACGTATGCTCAAATGTTTCAATGCTTGTTTTATACACAAATTTTAACGACAAAAAGAATAAGACCAACCCCACAACTCCTAGGACTAACTGTTCTCAAGATGTACTATTTTTTCCGTATTTTTATTCCATCGTCTTTAAAAATACTTAAATGAAACTGAAGACAGAAAAAAACTGTAAATTCAGGGTAATTTTATATAATTACCAGTGTTTTTTCTTTTGTGCAATTCAGCTCGATTTAAAGAATTCTAAAGAGAAAAAGAGGAAATATATTTAAGCCTGTAGGGAAAGTCCTTTGCTGCTCACATTATATTTTTACACCCAAACACTTAACAGACTACACTTCAAATACAAAAGGACATATCACTTCAGTACCTAAATGACAGCAGCGCCATCTAGCCAGTTGGAGACCAGTGCTCATTTGCAGACAGGTCCAATGGAAAGAAGTTGTTGCATAGTTTTATGCACTTCGCAAAGAAACATGATTAGAATATAATAATTTAATAATTAATTATTATTAATAAGCCCTTTTTCATTGGTAGGCTCTGACGTCTTTTGTTCTAAAGAAGGGACTTGTTTTATCCCGCCAAAACTGGATGATATGCATTTAATCAACTGACGTTTTCTCCTTAAATGAGACCATTCCTTATATAGAAGGTTCCTAGAAAAGTTCCGAAAGTGCACAAATAACTTTGTAAGGAAAAGTATATGATCTCTAGTAGGAATACAATATTGGTCTAATATTGGCAGTCAATATTGGAAATATTGGACCAATATGAACAAGAAAGATCAATCATGCATAAGCATTGATTATGAAACACTTTCCAGCTGAAATGCAATTTCATTTAAAAATTTCTAAAATGTGATACATTTAGTGGTGATATATTTTACAGTATCACAGTACTACAGTAATTTATCATACTTAAATATTTTAAACTGTATCGAAATATAAATCATCTGATTCTCTATGCAAAATCAATGAATATTTCCATCATATAACTTGTATTCCAGACTTCCGAGCTAAATAATTTTATATGAAAAAAATTCAGCAATTCTTATGTAACTCACCTTAAAATCGCTTGAGATATTTGCATTCTGCATAAGTTAAAATGAGGAAGAAATAAATTGAAGAAATAAAAGTAATAGAAAGTAAAAGAAATAAAAGTTTAGGGATCATTTAAAATCACAAATATTGTAATTGCGTAGGCACGGAGTTTAGATACATGGATAATACACAGATACACAGATAATATATGTGCGTATGTGTGTGTATGTATTCGAAGTATTGGAATCTTGCCGCAGATCGGATTTTCGATTTGCTCGGATTTGCTCGAATTTTCGAAGGATCTACACGTTTTGGGACTTCTGGAACACGAAAAACTATTTTTAGGAAGACGTCTGTGTGTGTAAGGGTGTATCTGTGTGTCTGTGAGGATATTGCATCCACTCTAACTGAAAAACTAATGGACCGAATTTCATAGAATTTGGTAGGTATGTTTTTTATGGAAAACCCTGATGTTCACTAGACTATAGTACGATTCGTAATAAAAGAATCTGCCTTCTTTGCGAAATGGCCGGCAGAAATTGCCTTTATCCACTCTGGCTAAAAACTAATGGAACAAATTTAACAAAATTTGGTGTATAATATTTCAATAACCTACAAATGATTTATATACCAAATTTAACAAAATTTAGTATATAAGTCATTTGTAGGTTATTCTAGTACGATTCGGGAAAAAGAACTGGCTATTTTTGTGAAATAACCCGCAAAAATTGTTAAATATAAAAATAAAAGACTATGTGTGCTCAATTATATCAATTAAATTCCTATTTTATACGTGATTTTTGACATCAAAACGAATAAGACTAACCCCATTACTTTAGGACTAGCCGTTCTTGAGATATTCTAGTTTTTTCGCATTTTCGCTACGTCACCTTTGACATTAAGTCCAGCCATCAAATGAGAACCCAATTTAAGTTTAACGTGCAAATTCAATGTCATTTAAAATACTTATGGCTGTTATTTTGTGCAGATAATCTCAAATTATTATTGAAGAAATAAAGAGAGCGTGAATATGAGTCTGCAGAGAAAGACATGTGCTGCCCACATCAGAATTTTATACAAAATTAAAAAAAAAATTGAAAAATTGTTATCTACCAAATTTATTTTCAAATGTGAAGCCTCTCTCATATACAAAATAATTAAACTCTTGGAAAGATATTTATTATATAATATATCTCTTTTTCCTTTCTGAAGGATGATTTTTCCTTTCTGGAGGATTTCCTTCTGGAGGATAAAGTCAGAATTTAATTGAATTTGTTTTTCTCCCTATATTAAATAATGTTTAATTAAACAAGAAAGATCAATCATGCATAAGCATTGATTATGAAACACTTTCCAACTGAAATGTAATTTCTAAAATGTGATTCATTCAGTGGTAATATCTTTTACATTATCACAGTACTACAGTAATTTATTATACTTAAATATTTAAAACTGTATCGAAATATAAATCATCTGATTCTTTATGCAAAATCAATGAATATTTCATTCATATAACTTGTATTCCAGACTCCAGAGCTAAATAATTGTGTGTGAAAAAAATTCAGCAATTCTTATGTAATTCATCTTACAATCGCTTGAGATATTTGCATTCTGCATATGTTAAAATTAGGCTTCCTTGAAGAAATAATAAAAGTTTAGGGATCATTTAAAATCACAACTATTGTAATTGCATAGGCACGGAATTTAGATACACAGATAATATATATGTGTATGTGTATGTACTCAAAGTATTGGAAGATCGGAACTCGAATTTTCAAAGGATCTACACGTTTTGGGACTTCTAGAACACGAAAAAACTACTTTTAGGAAGACGTCTGTGTGTGTAAGGGTGTATCTGTGTATGTTTCTGTGTGTCTGTGTGGATATTACATCCACTCTAATTGAAAAACTAATGGACCGAATTTCATACAATTTTGTTGGTATGTTTTTTGTGGGAAATCCTGATGTTCATTAGATTATAGTACGATTCGTAATAAAAGAATCTGCCTTCTTTGCGAAATGGCCGCAGAAATTGCCTTTATCCACTCTAGCTAAAAACTAATGAACCAAATTTAACAAAATTTGGAGTATAATATTTCAATAACCTACAAGTGATTTATATACCAAATTTAACAAAATTTTGTATATAAATCATTTGTAGGTTATTCTACTACGATTCGGGAAAAAGGAACGGGCTATTTTTGCGAAATGACCCTCAAAAATCGTTAAATATAAAAATAAAAGACTACGTGTGCTCAATTATATCAATTAAATTCCTATTTTATATGTGATTTTTGACAACAAAAAGAATAAGACTAACCCCATTACTCTAGGACTAGCCGTTCTTGAGATATTCTAGTTTTCGCTACGCCACCTTTGACAATAAGTCCAGCTATCAAATGAGAACCAAATTTAAGCTTAACGTGTAAATTCAATGTCATTTAAAATACTTATGTTGTGCAGATAAACTCAAATTATCATTGAATAAATAAAGAGAACGAATATGAGTCTGCAGGGAAAGACATGTGCTGTCCACATCAGAATTTTTAACAATATTCCACCAATGATTTATAGAAGTGAACCGGGATTATTTTCAGGCCATTTCGAAAAAAATATATGATCTATATTTAAAGATCCATCAAATTTTTGTCGAATAAAATGTTCAACAAATTTAAGCTGTGTACCAAATTTTAACTCTCTAGGACGTAGGAAAGTGCATTTAAAATGCCATCAATTAAATTTATCAAGAAGAGTTATATAAAATTTAAAAAAAATGAAAAATTGTTATCTACCAAATTTATTTTAAAATATGAAGCCAGTCACTCCCATATGCAAAACGTTTAAACAAATGGAGAGATATTTATTATATAATATCTCTCTCTCTTTTCTTTCTGGAAGATATCCCAAAGTCAGAATTTAATTGAATTTGTTTTTTTCCCTATATTAAATAATTTTTTTAATTAAAAAACTACTTAACATATTTTACTGAATTTTTTTTTATATATTCTATGGGATAATGTGAATATTTCCTAAAAATTTCGAAGCAATTCGTGAATTTTAAATTTACTTAAAAAATGTTTGAAAAATTAGGTCCCATAGGGTTCAATGTATTTCATTTTTTCAACCCGGGTTCAATAAAAAACTAATTGGGTGATATTATTTATTTATATTCCCATAGGTCCTACAGACCGTCTGAACAACATACTAAAATTTCATTTTGATAAACTCATTTTTACGGCAGTTATCGTGCTAACGGACAGACAGACAGACAGACAGACAGACAGACAGACAGAATGAACAAAGTCATAAACACTTTTCAACTTTGTTGTAAAGTGTTAAAAACTACCAAACATATTTTACTGAAATTTTTTTTATATATTTTATGGGATAATGTGAATATTTCCTAAAAATTTCGAAGCAATTTGTGAATTTTAAATTTGCTTAAAAAATATTTGAATAATTAGGTCCCATAGGGTTCAATGTATTTCATTTTTTCAACCCGGGTTCAATAAAAAACTGATTGGGTGATATTATTAATTTATATTCCCATAGGTCCCACAGACCGCTTGAAAAACATACTAAAATTTCATTTTGATAAAGTCATTTTTACGGCAGTTATCGTGCTAATGGACAGACAGACAGACAAACAGACAGACAGAATGAACAAAGTCATAAACACTTTTCAACTATGTTGTAAAGTGTTAAAAAGTGAGCATTTTAATGGGATTTGATCCAAAATTGGAAATATTTCCAATCTAACACCAAAATTGGCGAAATATTGCAATGAAAATATATAGCCAATATTGGAGGACAATGTAACCCCAATATATGCGCAATATTGGGATTACATTGGAAATAACTCCAATGTAATGCGTAGATATACGATATCGATCTAAAATTAGACCAATATTAAATGCTACCAATGATTGAACATATTAGGTCTATTCAGAGTCAGTGGCCATAGCCGATCGAAAAAATGTGACTTCAGCACTCCTGGTAGAAAATTTAAAATGTTAGGATTACGAACAAGGTAATTAAGCCAGACAGATAAAAAAAATCCAATTGCGAAATTGTACAGTCTAATTAGTTGGAATAGTTACCAGGGACGATCAAAATGCGTATACAGAATGCAATTTATACCTGCCAAAAAGGTGTATCATCATGACCTCTAACACGTTGACACATGCAATGCTTGTGATATTCTTTCTGGATTTCAAATGGGCATTGTCTCTTATGTAAGGCATTTATAAACACTAGATTTTAGTTTATGCAAGTGTTGTTTATTATATCATTCTAGAACTGGACAACAATTGGTCAATAACCATATTGCGTCAAAGAAATTCCTTCTGTAGAAGAAATTCCTTCTGCAATTTAAATTCCAATTTCTACTCAATGAATAATGCTCTACTATTTTGTAATTGTACTTTTTTTCGTCTATCTCGCTTTGTTGGGGCGTTCAATATCCTGACATTTTACTTTCCCTGCAATACATGGTAATGTATAGGGAAAGTATTGGAATCATGCCGAAAATCGCACCTCGAGTTTTCGAAGGATCTACACGTTTCGAGACCTCTAGAATACGAAAAAACCATTTTTAGCGTGACGGCTGTGTGTGTTTCTGTGTGTCTGTCTGTACAGATTTTGTATCCACTCTAACTAAAAAACTAATCGACCGAATTTCACAAAATTTGGTAGGTAAGTCACTTGTGGGCGAGTCTGGTGCTGATTAGTTTTGGGCACGGTTCGAGATAAAAGAACCCGCCTTTTTTTTGCAAAATGGCTCCCAAAAGTTTGTATCCACTCTAGCTGAAAAACTAACGGACCGAATTTCACAAATTCGGTAGATGAGTCACTTATGGGTCGCCCTGGTGCTGATTAGATTTTGGTACGATTCGGAAAAAAATAACCTGCCTTTTCTTGCAAAATGGCCCGGAAAAATTGTCAAAATCTAAACTAAAAAGCTACGTATGCTCAAATATATCCATTAAATGCTTGTTTAATACGTAATTTTTAAGAAGAAAAGAATAAGACCAACCCCATTACACTAGGACTAGCCGTTCTCGAGATATATTAGTTTTTTTCGTATTTTCTCCACGTCACCTTTGAAAATACGTCCAGTTATCAAATGAGAACGAAAATTGAATTAAAAGTGAATTAAATTTAATTAAAATAAAGCGAACGTGGATGTTAGTCTGCAGGGAAAGTCATATGCTGCCTACATCAGATATTTTACTTTCCCTGCAATACATGGTAATGTATAGGGAAAGTATTGGAATCATGTCAAAAATCGCAACTCGAGTTTTCGGCGGATCTACACGTTTCGAGACGTCTTGAATACGAAAAAACCATTTTTAGCGTGACGTCTGTGTGTGTGTCTGTCTGTCAGTCTGTGTAGATATTGTATCCACTCTAACTAAAAATCTAATGGACCGAACTTCACAAAATTTGGTATGTAAGTCACTTTTGAGCGAGTCTGGTGCTGATTAGTTTTAGGTACGATTTGGGATACAAGAACCCGACTTTTTTTGCGAAATGGCCCGCAAAAAATTGTATCCACTGCAACTAAAACACCATTTTTATCGTGACGCCAGTGTATTTGTTTCTCTGTGCAATGTATATAGCCACTCTAACTTGAAAACTAATGGACCGAATTTCACAAAATTCGGTAGATGAGTCACTTGTGGATTACCCTGATGCTGATTAAATTTTGGTATGATTCGGAAAAAAATAACGTGCCTTTTTTTGCAAAATGGCCCGCAAAAATTGTCAAAATCTAAACTAAAGAACTAGGTATACTCAAATATATCCATTAAATGCTCGTTTAATACGTAATTTTTAACGATGAAAAAAATAAGATCAACCCCATTACACTAGGACTAGCCGTTCTCGAGATATTTTAGTTTTTTGTACTTTCTCTACGCCACCTTTGAAAATAAGCCCGGTTACCGAATGCGAACGAAAATTGAATTAAAAGCGAAATAAATTTAATTAAAATAAAGAGATCGTTAATATAATTCTGGAGGGAAAGTCATGTGCTGCTCACATCAGATTTTTACTTTCCCTGCAATACATGGTAATATATAGGGAAAGTATTGGAATCATGCCGAAAATCACAACTCGAGTTTCGACGGATCTATTCGTTTCGAGACCTCTAGAATACGAATAGACTATTTTTAGAGTGACATCTATGTGTGTGTCTGTGTATCTGTCTGTCTGTCTGTGTATCTGTGTGTCTGTGCAATATATGTATCCACTCTAACTCAAAAACTCAAGGACCGAATTTCATAAAATTTGAGAGGTAAGTCACTTGGATACGATCTTGGTGCTGATTAGTTTTTGGTACGATTCGTAAGAACAAAACCCGCCTTTTTTGCGAAATGGCCCTTAAAAATTCCATGTATCCACTCCAGCTAAAATACTAATTGACAAAATCTGACAAAACTTGGTAAACAAGTTACTTGTACGATACTCTGGTACTGATTAGATTTTGGTACAATTCGGAAAAAATAAGCTGCCTTTTTTTGCAAAATGCCCGCAAAAATCGCAAAAATCTAAATTGAAAAACTACGTATGCTCGAATATATCCATTAAATGCTTGTTTAATACGTAATTTTTAACGAAGAAAAGAATAAAACCAAACCCATTACACTAGGACTAGCCGTTCTCGAGCTATTTTAGTTTTTTCGTATTTTCTCTACGCCACCTTTGAAAAAAGTCCAGTTACCAAATGAGAACGAAAATTAAATTAAAAGTGAATTAAATTTAATTAAAATAAAGAGAACGGGAATATAAGTCTGCAGGAAAAGTCATGTGATGCCCACATCAGATGTTTAATTATCTGTTAGGGACGCTGCAGTCTCTTTTATTCGATCAGGCATGACCACTGTACTATAGCCAGACGGTCTGGCTATAGCGTATAAACTCATGGTCCTCCTTGCGTGTATACTCATGGTCCTTTCTTTGCAGATCATCAAATAGTCTACCAGCAAGTTCTGCAATGAGATACAATAAATACAAACTACGTAGATATAGCATTTGTTTTGTTATGACTTTTGTTCTACCACTGACTATTGATTTTATACTAGCGTGAGGTGAGACCACTTTGGCTGGGACTGTGGATCCAACTAAATTTCCTAAGTTCTTGCCCCACTGTTATACATTCATTTATAAGATGTAATTGTACCTATTGTGTGGCAAAATAAAGTTTATTAATATTTATTTATTTATTTATAGAAACGAAACGAAACCGGTCTACTAGTTTCAATGGCAAATAACACACTTCTTCTTCAGAACTGTCAAGGGGCACGACCTCAATTAATTTCAAGTCGGCAACTGAGGGTGGTATAAGTGGCTGCAAGAGATTAGAAGTGTCCAACGCAGCAGGGAAATATGATAAAGGACAAAAAGGAAAAAAGCGAAACGACAGGCTGGAAACAACAAACAGACAAAATCACAGAGAAAAAAAAGGAGAAAATAAGGCTGTAAGAGAACTGATGGCAAAACGAATTGTGTGTCCATTGTGTCTTTGTTTAGAAAGTCATTGAGGTACGTACATTGTAAAACATTTGCAAGCATGATACTGAAAGTTTCAGAGGTATCAGCTGTCCTGTAATAGGGAGTAAATTGTTATGTTAATTATGTAATATGTATTGATATTATGACTGATAGTTATGATAATATATATATGTATACGAGTATATATATATAAATAAATATTGAAATATTTTAATCGAAAACTTAGCATAAACTACGGAAAGTACAAAAAAAACCATCTCTAGCATATCTGTTACAAATAAGTAACTATAGATCAAGACAAAGGATAAAAATAGAAGTTAACTTATCACTATAATGGAAAGGAGATGAGGACAATTTTAGTATACAAAAATCACAATTAAAAAGGTACATATATATAAATATATATATAAAATGAATATAAAATGAAAAGATATATACATATATATATATATATATATATATATATATATATATATATATATATACATATATACACACACACACACATTTATATATATATATATATATATATATATATATATATATATATTAGAGATGGTATTTTTTGTACATACAGTAGTTAATGCATAGTTTCGATTAAAGTCTTTCAATTTATATATATATATATATATATATATATATATATATATATATATATATAAATAAAAATTGAAAGATTTTAATCGAAATTATGCATGAACTACTGTATGTAGAAAAAAGACCCATCTCTAGCATATCTGTTACAAATGAGTAACTATAAACAAAGACTAAAGATAAAAATAGAAAGTTACATATCTCTATAATGGAAAGGGGATGAGAAAAAGATTTGGATACAAAAATCACAATTAAAAAGTATATATAAATATAAACAAGAAAGATCAATCATGCTTAAAGCATTGATTATGAAACACTTTCCAACTTCAATGCAATTTTATTTAAACATGTCTAAAATGCAATACATTCCTCGGTAATATTTTAAAACTTATCACAATACTACATTAATTTATTATATTTGAAACCTTAAACCTTCATCGAAAAAATTTAACTTCATTCAAATGACGGCATTAAAGTATAAATTGCCTGGTTTAAACGTCTCTAAAATGTGATACATTCCTCGGTAATAATTCTAGAATTATCATAATACTACGATAATTTATTATATTTGAAAACTTCATCGAAAACAACTGAAATTCATTCAAATGACGTCATAAAAAAATAACACGCCTGGCTCTCTCTATAAAAGCAACATTTCATTCATAAATAATTCTCCCATTCATGTCATTCATCACAATACTATAATAATTTATTTTATTTAAAAATTAAGACCATTGAGCTACAAGTAAGTAAGCTCTATGCGTTAAAAATATCGTCCTTCTCTTTCTAAAATCAATGAATATTTCATTCACATCAGCTAAGCAGACTCCATGGACTAAATGATTTTGTGTTAAAGAATTACAGCGATTCTAATACAACTCATTCTACGTATTTTGTTGTTTACATTTTACATAGGTGAAAAATAGGCTTAATAGTAGAAATAATCAAATTTAGATGAGCATTTAAACTGGAATATATTGTCATTGCGTTGTTTCAGTATGTAGATTGTAGATGCACAGAATTTAGGCAAAATTAAAGTAATTTTAGGACGGATACAACACTCAATATGAATTAAAAAGAACTTTAAAAATCACGATTTTGACACAAGATAGATGACATATATCATTTTGAAGTGGGTCATGTGATCGCTTCATATCATGAACATGTGATCGCTTCATATAAGAGGTGTTATTATTATTTTAATTTTTATTTTAAAAACTTCTAAATATATTTCGCTGAATTTTTTTTTATATATTTTATGGAACAATTTGAATATTGCCTAAAATTTTCGAAGCAATTTGTGAATTTTAAATCCGCTTAAAAAATACTTGAAAAATTAGTTCCCATAGGGCTCAATGTATTCCATTTTTTCAACCCGGGTTCAATCCAAAACTAATTGGGTGATATTATTCATTTATATTCCCATAGGTCCTATAGACCGTCTGAACAACATACTAAAATTTCATTTTGATTAAGTCATTTTTACGGCAGTTATCGTGCTAACGGACAGACAGACAGACAGACAGAATGAACAAAGTCATAAACACTTTTCAACTTTGTTATAAAGTGTTAATAAAAATGAAAAAGAAAACCCGGCAAAAATGAGAAAGGGCAATAATAATTAGCTCAAGATAAAAGATTAAGACATAGAGAACAATCAATTGAAACTACACAAAAAATGGCGGTTAGTTCGAAATTGCATTCTCATCAGGACAGCCATACAATTCGAATTAAAACTGATAGAATAGCCAGTTTCTGACATTGGCGATAGTATTTAACTATAGACACCATTGGAACTGTCTACTAGTTAGCGGAAGGAGAAAAATAAATCAATTGAATTACAAATCAAAAAAATAATACCTCCTCGAACAGAAATATTAACTCACAAGCATTGCTACCACGTGTAGGTTGAACAAGTGACTGAGCATTTCACCTCACTGATTAAATTCATCGTCAAGTCTGAGTATTTAATTCCAATTAACCCAAACAAATGCCTGTTTCAGATTAAGCAATAGTACATTACTATAAATACTTAAACTCAGACTACAGGCAACAAAAAATGAAAAAAGGATACATTAAGAAAATTGTATTACCATGCGGCATGAACCATTCTTCTACCACGTGTATACACGATCAACCTCAACAGCTTAATATAGAAGCACCGGAATGAACAAGTCGAAATTCTACCAGGGAGGCAGTACGAACGTTCACGGAGTTACTCCCAAACCCGTCCAGTGAGTCTAAGCTGGAGACTGGACAAGCAATGCAGAATACAACTTCCCAAATATGCAAACATGAATATGAATATGAATCAAAGATGAAAATTCCTACTAAACAAGTAATTCATATGAAAAATGGATAATCGAGAATGCCACTATACACCATTATAAGGGCGCTCAAAACGTAGTTTCAATACTGACAAAAGTTACATATTTTTGCGAAAATAAAATTCAAAACATTAATGTTAATGCATCTTATTTTCCGATTTTTTGATTTTTCTAATGTTTTTGACTTAGTTTATTATTTTTCATTTTTATTTATATAATTAATAATTATATATAATATACATATATATACATACATACATACATACATATATATATATATATATATATATATATATATATATACATCCACATATATATATATATATATATTTTTTTTTTTTTTTTTTTTTTTTTTCCCCTACTGTATGTTAGTCACTATAATTGGGAATGTTTTCTAGGATGTTATCGAGTGAAATTTGATACACTGAATTGATAATTTTAATAACAAACTTGGGGGGATATGCATTATTAATCGCTGTACTCAATAATTCCATAAAGTGCGCTAATTTATAATATTCATCACAAATTTTATTGATTCTAAGAGCCTGGTTTATTATAATATTTCTAAATACAGATATATGCAAACAAGAGTCAAAATGTTGAATTTTTGATGTATTAAATTTAAAATCCTGTCTTTTATCATACAAGTTTATAATCATATTACAATTTTGTAAATTTAAATTTAAATCTAAAAAGTTAGCAACATTTGTGTCATTATTACTTGCATTTAATTGTAAATTTTTTGGATAAAAGTTTAATACTATAGGGATATTATTATATGGGGATACACATAAAATGTCATCTAAATATCTAAACATGTGCATATTATGCAAGCTTGGATTAATGTTTTTTTCATAGAAGAATAAATACAGATTAGCTAACAATGATGAGGCACACCCCCCTTGTGGGATACCAACCTGTTGTTTAAAAAAAGTACCACCATGTTGAATATAATTCTCATAAAGAGTGAAGTTAAGTAATTTTTTAAATAGAAAATTTGAATATTTTAGGTTGATATTATATTTTTCAAAAATTCCTAAAATAACTTTATTCAGATCATCTATATTAATATTATTAAACAAATCTTTGAAATCAAAGGTATAAATACTACGAATATTAGTAAGAGTTTTCAATTTCTTAACTAATTCAAAACTGTTTTTTACAATATGACAATTATTTGAGATTTCATCTGACAAGGATATTTCATGTAATATCTTTAATAATAATTTTCCAGCATTAGTAATGTAAGAATTATGCCCACTGGTAATGGTTCGAAAAGCAACAGGGGATTTATGAAACTTGGGTACTAAAACAATATATGGAATGTTATTACAACTATTTTTTAGATGGATTTGCTTATATTTGGCTGATATTCTATTGTATAAGATTTTAAGGTTAGTTTTATGTAAATTATAGATTTGATTATTAAGTAAGTGTGACTGAAGGGTATTTTTATAATAATATTTACATATAATTGAGTAGTTTCCACATGCTTTATCGACATATGTAATGACAAAATAATTTTGTATTTCTTTAATATCATTTTTAATTGAATTAAGTTTATATGAATTATTAATTTTCTGATTATATATGTAATGATTTAAGTATTGCTCTATTAAGACTCTCCAGGGTTTAAAGGCTTCTACAGGGATTTGATATTTATAACTGATTTTATAGATAAATTTATTTAAGTCAAGAAATAAACCTTTACAAATTAATTTATGTTTAAATTTAGTAGGTAGACGGTACTTAGTACCCAGTAACATCAGTGATCTTAGTGCATCATAATTAATAATATTTAGATTTCCCGTTATAACATGCCCATGGTGTTTATCTACGAAGTCTTTGTATTTTTCTAAATGACAGTGGCAATATGACTCCTTATCCAATTCATAGTTTTGATTAATATCTACTGATTTGGCAATTTGATTATAGTTGAAAATATAACGTCCTAGCGGTTTATCATATTTATAAGCAATTTTAGGATTTACATGTTTGACTGGAAAGTAATTGGAAACCGATTTTAAAAAATTATTTATCTTCAGATTATTTAAGACAGAATTAGTAAAATTCAAGGTACAATATTCGTTTATTTTAGTATTTTGTTTTGATTCGTCATTAAAGTTTACGTCTGTGACATATAAATAACCATTAAGATTTTTACTTCTGGTAATGAGCAAATCATAGAATAAATGTTTAAAATGAACGTTATCAAATGCAGTACTTAGAAAAAGGTTATATACCATATTTAATTGCTGTTTTTTAATTGCGAAAATCCAGTTTTTACATTGTTTCCAATCAAAAGTAATTTTAAAATTTGCATGTTGCTGAAGGATGGCAATATATATATATATATATATATATATATATAAGGCTTTGGCAGACAATACTTAGCTGAATATTTCAGAAATGAAACTGAAATTTTTATGAACGGCTGTAATTGTGGCTGTTATTATCAGTTTGCCGAAATTATCACCGAAGTAGTTGAAAAAAAAGAGCAAAGGTTCAAACTGTTTTACAATGTAAGTACTTTCCTTGGAACCATCTATACATTCCATGAAAAGTGATTACGACTGAATTCGTTGCATTCTGAGATTTTCCATCACAACTTTACTCGAATTTCATTATTAATTTTAGAAAAACCAATTTAGTATTCTTATTCCCCCGCAACATTGACTGAGATGATATTAAAGCACACACCAGCCGTTCACAATACAAAC
This sequence comes from Amaurobius ferox, assembly GCA_951213105.1. Taxonomy (NCBI): domain Eukaryota; kingdom Metazoa; phylum Arthropoda; class Arachnida; order Araneae; family Amaurobiidae; genus Amaurobius; species Amaurobius ferox. Next base: position 47,130,696 of record OX578149.1, read on the forward strand.
ACTAAACTTAATAACTCCAAATTACATTCACGTGGCCATAGCCTCCCAATCATGCCAAAATCTGGCCCCTCAAACATCGTCGTATTTGAATATCGTTATCATCGTGAATCTAGCGAAGTTTCCAGGCCGTGTTTGAACAGCTAAGAAAGGGCGGTTGGCCTGTAATAAAATACTGCATATTCATATTTGCGCTCTGTTTTCTGTTATTAAATCTAATAAAATGGCTTCAGCGGTCGTGCGCTAGCCCCATTATGTTGTTTGTGGTAGAAATAATTGAACTCTTACGTCGAAGTATACCTTTGTAATGAAGTGTTTAGAGAGGAGTCATAATTTTATTGCAGAAAATTTGCGTTTTAGATGTATGGTCACGAGTATGACTCAAATTTTGTATTTTCAAGAATCTCTACTCCCCTTATAATGTTATATGCGAAAGAAAATTGTTAAGATTGAGTCAAAAATCTTATTTTTGAATATTGATGGTGTGGTAAACAAAAACAAAAAAGAACTTAAAGTTGGGCCTTTTGATTAATTCTTATTATTATATATATCTTTACATCTTAACATGGTCGTAAATTGCTCGTATTCGTGGGCTCATCATTATTTTGTACATTGCGATGTGTGCCCGCTAATTATTTATCTTTCGCGCGAGTTCTGTAAAAGAATATTAATTATTATAATACTAAATTGATTGCACCATTTTAACTTTAACAATAAAATATTTATTAACAACATAAAACACTTATTAAATTCATTACACGATTAATTCTATTATTTCGGCGGCGGGAGACAATGTGAGACCATTAATAAAAATACTTAAAATGGATTAGGAACTTTTATCCAATTTGAGGAACATGTACCTTCCAGGCTGTCTTGGCTTGGCCACCGGCAGGTACTTCGCCGATCATTATTACTTGAATTAACTCGAAGTATTATTCACCACACGTAATACGATGTACTGCTGGCTCGAACATTCGTACTTATGAAGTTCTCGTAGTCATATCTGTATTCGCTAAGTCATACGTAAGTCATCCTCTCGCTATCTCGCTGTACCTTAAGCGTCGTGCTATACGTCTGTTTCACCGTCAAGTCAAGTCATCGTATATATCTGAGTTATTCGTCGTTCTCTACTGACAAGTATCATCTTATGTCATAGGTTGTGGCTCTATTTTTTGCCTCAGGACTCCCCCCTTTTCTCTCATTTGCGGCCTTCAGGGTTACGTAGCATGCACCTTCTCCATTGGTTAACCTTTTATCCAATGTCGTTACTTCCATTTTCTTACTAGATCGTTCGACTCCCTCTGTCTTGACACCCCTAAATTTATGGTTTTATCTGACCTTTGGGTTCACGTGCTGTAAAACTTGGCGTCATTCAGACTGGAGGTATGAGGTATTGTCTGATGCTTCGAATACATAAATAACTGGCATAAAACTGTCTCACCAGCAAATGTGAGATCTACTTCTGGTCTCACAGATGGATTTAAACGTTTTGAGAATTGAAACTGAGTACGAATTTTAAGTAATGTGTGTGTATATGTAAGTCTGTAATCTTCTAAACACATTGAATTGATCAAAGAAAATTGGTAAACGAAAATTTAAATTGGAGAAAGAAATAAGCCTATAAAGTTCCAGAGATATCGTGCAAGAGGAGGACCTTTATTCTATGTATTTACTAAAATAAATTACGGATTCAGTATAAAGCGCTTATTACGCAAATAGTACAGGCCCGAATCTATCGCTCTAAAATGGCAGTTCCTTTTAGTTAAAAACTTTATAGTTCATTTTTTTTAGTTTAGTTTTCGTTTTAAAAAAGTTTTGGTTAAAAGTTAGATTTTTGTAGTTTATCATTCGGTTCATGTTTTGTCACTTTAACATATAATTTTGAAATAATTATATATTCAAAAATCTTGCAATTTATCTTTAAAATTCAAGAAATTAAAAATTCTATTGCGCACTCAGCCAATACTGAAAGTCTGAAATATCATTTGCAGAACACCTCTGAAAGAAAGTATTCGCATTCCAGCTGAATCGTCTGCTAGATAAATTGGTATTAAAACTGACAAAAATTCAGACAAATTTTGACTTTTCGGATTATCAAAAAATTATAAATACATAAATAAGTCAACTAAATAAATTAATTAAAAAACCTTTGACTAAGTCTGTCTAAATAAATCAACTAAATAAATAAATTAAAAAACCCTTGATGAGGTCTGTCGTCTCGGGAGTTCAGCTATCCCTGAACCGAATTTTGCGGTTCTTTTCTAAAGCCTCGATTTTCCACCACAAAAGACATGCACAGACCTTATTTTATTGTGAAAGAAGATTTCTTTCGAGAATTGAGAAAGAAGATTTCTTCTCGAAAGAAGATTTCTTTCGAGAATTGAAAAAAAAAAGCATAAAAATCTAGATATAAAAATATTCCCTAAATATTAAATAATTAAATACATCAACCGGATTCAAATTCAAAGAAAAGCTTACTTCATCAGGATATTTCAGAAAGAGCAGTGACTGCAGCAAAGGTAGGTAAATTTCTATTAACAATTTTCATATCTATTTAAGATATCAGATTCTGCAAATATTTTAATATTGTTTAAAAATAATTATATTAAAAATGTAAATACCTAGTAACTTTTATAAATAAAATGTTAGATAAAAGCGACTGATATAATTTACGATAATAATTCACGATTTCAGCAGAAATACTCGCCGTTGCTGGATAGTGGAATAAAATAACCTTCGCCATATATATTTTAACAATATACTTGTTTTCAATTAAGCTTATCAAACAAGTGAAAAAAGATGCAAATCCGTATAGAAGTTCTCAAGCTATAAACAGTTATTACAAACCAACAAAAACAAGCAAATCTTTGCGTCTCTTCTTACTTTGTATACAATCCCTAAAATAATATCCTCCTTGGAAATGTGGAAGTTTTTTAATAGTCTATAAAGTCAAGTAAGGTAGTAATTGCTCAAATTTCCTTCCTTAGAAACAATCCACAAAAAATTGCTTCTTACTTTACCACTTATTAAAATAAATTATTCAGAAATGTTTAATTTTAAGCTTATTATAATTTCGAGACAATTACAAATTTGAAGGTTATCTTTTCGCCCTTGCAAATGCGCCTCATTATCGAATACATTAGCAATAATAATGCATGTACCCTTATGAACTAATCAAAACAACTAAAGTATATTCCATATTCTTTCTTTTATAAAAACATAACAGGGATTTGTTTTAAACTAACTTGGATAACCTTGGAAATGCGAATGAAAAGAAACATCAATTTCCACAACAATAATTCTAGTTAAATATGAGCAGTCATCCATATAATTTAAGGTTTGTTATCTTTAGTAAGTTTTTATACAATTGCTTGAAGTAGATTAATATATGTTTAACCTTTCCTGTACATGCATGCGGGTGTGAGCAGCTAAAGTATTAACAACAGACGCTCTTTAATACTTACATATTCGGCACGCTTTAAAAATATCCTAGCATTAAGTCCGAGTTCATATGTTCTAAACCTACAAGAATACTGCACAATTGTTGCGAAGCAAAGTTTCATTGGTACTGGAATTAAATTTTTGGCATTCTATCGCTATATAAATTACCTAAAGTGTTTAAGATGTTTTTGACTTTTGAGACCCCCAAGAAATCCCCTAATAACATAGAAGGTTGAACATTTACATACTTATAGTATCGACTGTGGCACAGAACCTAGGGGAGCAGTACTTTAGCTTTACCCCTCCCCCTCCCACCCCCACACACACTCCAATGGAAGTTGCCTTACACCTTTCTGGTAAGTCGGACGGTCTGGGTCTCAACCACAACACTCCTATGGAAAAGAAAAAAGAAAGGTGAAAAGTTTCTCCAGATACCACCCAGAAGTATCTCCGTTGACCTAGAAGGCTGAATCGTCACACTTATATTATCGATTACGGTACAGAACTTGAGGGAGCCAGATTTTAGATTTACCCTCCGAGAGCAGGGAAAATGGATTTTTTTTTCCGAAAAGTTTTTTTTTTTTTGACATTCCAGCGTCTCCCCTGGACCTAGAAGGCTGAATCTTTGAGCATTTACTGTATCGACTCTCGAACAGAATCCCACGAAGTCGGATTTTCAGTCCCACAGTCCACGGGGAAGATTATAGGTTATATTTAACGAAAAGTATGCCTGTCTTTGTAATGTAAGTATTCACTCTATATAGTGTTGGGAAATAATTTTACTTAAGCTAACTGCAAATTAACCTTAAGATAAAACTGTAACTGTGAGCCGTAACTGAAGGGAGTGTCTAGTTTAAAAGAGGATGGGATGAATATTTACGATCGGCAGGTGTGTGTGTGTGTATGTATGGGGAGGGGGGGTCATGCCAGGCATGACTGACTTCATTTTTTTTTATTCTGGCTCTGCGCATGGGACGCACGCGAGGGTAGGAAACACTCGCATCAAGTCCTCGGACTTTTTGAAGAGACCGAGAATCTCTTAAGATGTCACTGAGAAAAGTGTGCACAGCACAATTAAAACTCTCTGCGCAGATTATTTACATCTGGATATTGCCTCTTCAAAATTAACAAAGAAATTTTAATTGTAATTATGGGAAAACTTGCTGTGTTTCGGCAACAACTCTTCTGGTCCGTGTCGTCGCAAATGACGAATTGCTACTCTCGTCGACGTTAGGCTGACAAGTTTTTGATTGATTTCCGAGCTCATAGGACCCCTTGACAGGAGAGGCAGAAGGAAAATAGCAGTATGGAAGTGTATACATCCTATTGAATGCCATTGTCGCAGGACATGGTTTTTACGTTATTATGTAACCTAAGATAGGTGTTTTAATTTGTCAATAAATCTTTGTTGTTAAAGATGTCTCTTTATATCTGAATAAGCTCCATTTAAAAACGCTACTAAAGATTATGAGAACAGTCTTTACTCTAAATTAAAAGCAGGCAGTAAGCGCTAAACTGTGCAAAAGAGTGCGTGTCAAGCAATTGCTAGACTTCACGGAGAAAACTTCAATGGTTGGAAGTACCGTATTAAAAGTAGATTTGAGGGAAAATGATTTTGCTTATATCTAACGGATGATCAGCTTGTAAAGGAATCAAAACAAACTGAGTGGAAGAAAAAAGATTCTCAAGCAAGAGGAATTATTACATGCGCGTTAAGTGACATGCAGGTATGCTTGATTCTTAGTTGTAACACTGCCAAGGAAATTTGGACTTCAATAAACAACAGGTATGGATGTGATCTGAAAAGAAAAAGACTAGATGCGAGAACCAATGTGTCACGATTACAGATGGAGAGGATCGAAAAACTGGAACGACTATCTGTTGAGGGCCGAGAACTTGATGGAAAGTGCACGCATACTGGGTCTAAATACGAATGATGAAAAATTTATAAGTACTTTGATTCCACCAAAGTATAACTTAATCGCAATACAATTTGACAACTTCCAGGATGCTAGTATTTCTGACGTTCGTCGAATTTTCAAGTTGCACGAGGAAAGATGTAACGAAGCTGAAAAAGCATGCTCGTCTGTTTTTTAAGTACAGAATAGCAGAAGGTATATAAGTCCGATAACGTACGATGAACCAGAGCAATTCAAACAAACTTATAGTAGAGCAATTTTATGCTATATTTGTAATTAACCAGGTCATAAAGCCGTGAATTGTTAGCATAATCAACGAAAACCAAGTTTCTTGAAGTATAGTTCTAAACAAGCAAATGAACGAGGATTTTCGGAATAAAAAATTATGTGCGAGAAAAGTGGATCAAAAAGAGCTTTAAGAGCTACAGGAAGTGTATTACAAGCCAGATGGATTTTAGACAGTGGAGCAACTAGTCACATGTCTGAAAATTTTGACTGCTTAAATGAAGTACAAGACGATAAAAGAAATATTTTGTTAGCTGACGATAGCAGGATATCTTCTCAAGCAAAAGGATCCGTAACATTACGAGAAGTAAGAGGAAAATGTAATTTAGAATTACTGCTAAAGGATTTACTTTATGTATCTAAACTGAAAAGTAATCTCATATCTGTTCGAAAATTAACAGATGATAATATGAATATTTTATTTGATGAATCTGGAGGTCATATTTTATATAGAAAAGGCCAAATTTAAGTACAAAACGACCTGAATTTTATGTTGCTGATTTGAAAGCTATCAAGGATAAGAATTTCATTTGCAAAGCGAGTAAAAGCACTTCTTGGGAATTGTGGCATAAACGACTAGGCCATATTAACGAAAGATATATGAATCTTATGTTAAAAATGTCAATGGTGTATAACTTCGAGTACAAGCAAGACTCAAAATCGAGTGATTGTATTACGTGCATTCAAGTGATATTCTCTAGGAAACCATTTAAAGAAGTAATCGGTGATCAATCAAAAATTCCGTTAGAACTCCTTCATATGAACTTTATCGGTCCAATAGAAGAAGCTTCTTTAGAAGGAGCTAAATATGTTTTAATAGTAGTGGATAATTTTTCAAGGAAAGTATTTACAAAATGTCTAAAGTCAAAAGCGGATGTTTTCAGAACTTTCAAGTATTTGATATTCAAACTGGAAAACAAAACTAGAAAAAGGTTAAACTTATCAGGAGTGATAATGGAACTGAATTTTTAAATGCAGAAATGAACCATTTTTGTGAAAGTAAAGGTATTGATCATCAAAAACAACATACTTCTCACCAAGCCGAAATGGTCGAAGTGAAAAAGCAAACAGATCTTTAAGTGCAGGTACGCGAGCTTTATTAATAAAAGCTAATTTGCCAATCAAATTTTGAGCAGAGGACATGAATACATTTACTTATATAAAGAGCAGAACTCCTTCAAAATTAGGAAATAAGTTTACACCAGAGGAACTTTTTACTCGAAGGAAACCATATTTTTCATAAATTCGAGTATTTGGATGTCATTCACATTATTGGAAATCAAGGCACAAACGAGACAAATTTGATAAAATTACAGAAGTGGGAATATTCATGGGATATTCTGACTTCAGAAAACATATAAAATCTGGAATCCTAAAAATCAAGACATAGTGGAATCCCGAGATGTTATTATTCCTTGAAGAAACTAAGAGAAATGAACTTCTGGAACGAAATTAATATATTCAGATTCTCCGGCAAAAATCTTAGATTTTGGTAAAAATTTGTTTGAAGACAACAATTTTGATGCAGATGAAAAAGAATCGACATGTGGTGAAACCGATCAACCAGGAAATGATTAAGAGCTTGATGACTGTACAACTCTCAGTTTAAGACCTCGCACTAAAATTATAAACTGTAACGAATCATTTGAAAGTGATGATAAAGCTGTCGATCCGACTTATTATCCTGATCAAACTAAAGGCGAGAGATAGGCACAATATATCATCAAGTTATGAGGAAGGTGTATGTTCTAACCAAAGGGAGAAATGGATAGAAGCGATGGATAAAGAAATGGAATCACTAAAATTTCACAATGTTTTGGACCTATGAAAAAATTCCAGTAGAATCAAAGCAATAAACTGTAAATGGGTATACAGCGTTAAAACCACCCCAGGAGCATCTAACGTGATATACAAAGCGCGATTAGTAGCAATCGGCTGTCCTTTTTATTGGAAATTAACTGAAACAATTTACATGGAAGAATCCAAAGGATATGAACGTAGAGAGAATAAAAATATGGCGTGTAAATTAAACCAAGGTATCTACGTGTTAAAACAGTCTGGTAAAGTGTGGTATGAGACTTTATCTGATTACTTACTAAAGTGTGGATTAAAAGTCCTTAAATCTGATAAGATTTTTTTTTAACTACGGGAAGGGAAATTCTCGATTAATCATTTACCTAGATCTGATAATTATAAATTATGATGATAAAATTTTAGATTATGTAATTAGAAAATTGAAAGTTTAAACTAAAGGAAAACATCAACATAAAAAATTCCCTAGGATTAGAAATTTCAACAAAAGAGAATCAATTAATAATGAAACAAGACTCTTATGTTGTTGAAATATTGAAAAGATTTAAAATGCAAGATTGCAACAATATTGCAACCCCAGTGCGCATAAATGTGGACTTGGATAACTATGAAACTTCAGAAAAATGTGACCCCCACAAATATCAGGAAATTATTGCTTCATTGATGTACCTCGGAATGAAATCAAGACTGGACATCGAGTATGCTGTGGCAAACTTGTCAAAGTACAATAAGGATCCAAGAGTTGTACATATGACTGCTGTAAAGAGGATTCTTAGATATGGTAAAGGAACTACAAACCAAGGTTTGGTGTACGTTAAAGGTGATTTTACTCTTTCAGAATATGCAGACGCTAATTGGAGGTGCAAGACACCAAACCAAAAGTCACCATCAGGGTTTCTTATAAATTTGGCTCAAATATAATCAGTTGGGCTTCTAAATCTCAGGACACTGTATCGCTATCTACTTGCGGTGCCGAAGTATCTGCATTGGTAAGCTGCATAAAAAAGGGACTTTCTTTATAACTATTTTTTGGCGAACTTTTACTTAAGACTCAAAATGCAAATGTAAAAGTTTGTTGTGCATCGATTTTCATTTGTGACAACGGAGTAAATTTTAAATAGATCAAATTACATTATTCATAAAGTAAGTTTTGTAAATGAGAACTTAAAATCTCAAAATTTTGAACCTATTCATGTATTAAGTAGAATGATAATTTAGCAAATATGTTAACTAAACCTGTAAGTAAAGATACATTGTTAAGATTTAAACGAACACTGAATGTTATGTAATACAATGGTTCTTAACTACATTTGTGAAGATGGTAACTGAAGCAAAATTACGGGGGGGGGGGCCTTGTTGGGAAATAATTTTATTTAAGCTAACTGCAAATTAACCTTAAGATAACTGTGAACCGTTAGAGTGGACCCATACATTGCACAGACAGACAGACACACAGTCAGACGTCACCCTGAAAACAGTTTTTTTTAGTGTTCTAGAGGTCCCAAAACGTGTAGATCCGTCAAAACTCATTCGTCCGTCAAAATACGATTTTCGATATGATTCCAATACTTTTCCTATACATTACCATGTATTGCAGGGAAAGTAAAAAGAAATCGGCAAGATGTGATCTAGGAAAGAAATTCGACACCAGTGCATCCATTAAGCTAACCTCAAACCTAGTTTGAAAACGTTCCCCTCAGTTTGAACTCAGAAGCAAGCCTGATACGCCATTCATGTATCTATCAATGGTTAAAAGAAAAGGGGTACTGCATTAGAGATGCATTAGAGAAGAGCATGTTTATATACGTGAACCTGAGGTCAAAAGTAAGCAGTGAAAACGGCGGCAAAGAATGTTTCATCAAATGACGTGAAGTAAGATGTTTGAAGGAAAAATGTAGTTTTGATGGACAGCATTTAAAGAATGTGAAGTTTTTAAAACTTTATAAGAATTCAAATCTGCATGAGATATATCAATTATTAAAGAATAAATGTATATTAATTTCTATATGGGTAGAAAATATACTGATGTCTTAACGAAAATATACTGATGTCTTAACGAAGATATACTAATATCTTATTGAAAATATACTGATGTCTTATTATTTATCTTTACATAGATAAAATTAGGCGGCGCATGCGCTGTGCACTAAGTATATTGCTCGGCGACCTTCTGCAAATCAGGATTTGATTTCGGTGTTTATCGACTCAAAACAGATTTTTATGGTACCTAAGCATCGTTTGGAAATAATCTTTGAGGCTGCGAGCTACCAGCGTTGTTTAAGCTAGGCAGACATTGATGTAAGTGGCAAATTCTTTCATAATTAGTTTTGCACCGTATGTATTCATATTCGATTTTTCAGTTTGTATTTATGTGTTATTATACAATGTATCACCCCAAAAAATCCATTCAATTATATTTGAATAGTTGCTGGGGTATCAGTGTTTTTGTACATGTAAATATGATTTTGAACACCACTGTATATTAGCATACAGAAATGAAAATTATATTTGCTCTCAAATGGTACATATATTAGTTCCTCGCCCCTTCGTTGCCCATATCGTAATGGTGAAACTTTAGCATCCGAAGATGACAAATGTATTTATGTTCAGAGCAACAACTATATTTAATGTCTAAAAGTGGTTACTGAATAATAAAATATAACTGGTTGAAAAAATGGGAAAAATAAATAACACTGAAATAGTTTCTAATGAATTCACATGTTTTAAGGGGGGGGACTCAGGACTCTAAAAGTGCCATAAACAGAATGAATACCCATGTTTCGCGGCGCTTTATTTTGTACCTCTTCTAAACATCTATAATACCTAAAAATTCTATGGCTGATAAGTGAATGCCTGTAGCATACATTATAATTTATTCAATAAAGTTAATCTGATAATATTTTTTTTTAAATTGTATAATATTCATGAATTTATTAAAATGTTATTTTCACGTATGTTGCTCGAGCGCGCATGATTGCTACAAAACGATTGCTTCCAGAAACCAAAACATTGCTGATTATGATGCAAAAGTATCCATTCAAGAAGTCTTAGATCAAAATCAAAATATTTGCATAATTAAAATATAAAAAAAACTCTATTAAAATGTAATTAAATTATTAAAAATGAAAAGTGTAATTAAATTTTAAATTTGATTTTTAAAAACTTAATTATGAAAGTGATTTTTTTTTATCTTTCTTGAATGGATGCTTTTGCATTAAAATCAGCAATAGTTTCGTTTCTGGAAGTAATAGTTTTGTTGTAATCATGCGCGCAAGCAACATATATCAAAATAAAATTATAACAAATTCATGAAAAATAGTATTATCTTTAAAATATTATAATCAGAGATTACATTCTTATCAGAAAAATATTATGTTTAAAATATTACTATCGAATTTGCCTAATTGAAAAATTTATCATATATATTCTACAGGTATTCACGTATTAGCCATAACCGTTTCAGGTATTTTTGATGTATAGGGGAAGATGTACAAAATGAAACGTGAAACAGGGAAATTCACTCTGTTTATGGCACTTTTAAGAATCCTGAGGCCCCTAAGAAGAGGCATTGAAGGAGAATACTGGACAAACAAATTATTCATTCATTTGTAACCGTTTATTACTGCCTTTACTCCATTGAATGTTTCCCAATTAAGCACGAATTGCTACACTAACTTTTAAAAAACACCATCAAAATCTTCAAAAGAACCATCTTTGTCCTGGGTTCTTTTTACCTCTTTATTTGGAGAGTTCATCCGGAGGTTAATTGCAGGTCAAATATCTTTTCGATGACAAAAAACGAACAAAAAAGGGTTAAAAACTTGTCAAGGTGTGTTTGAGGAAAAATGCACAATATTGGTGCATCCATTAAGTTAACGGAAACTGCGGTACTAAAATGTTCCCGTTGTCTGAAATTTGCATCCGAGACATGCCCAATGTGTCAGTCATGTGTCTATCATCGGTAAAGGGCATGTTTGTATGCGAACAGTATGAACCTGGGGTTGACAGGATAGACCTAAGCAAAGAATGTTTTATTAAACAAAGTGAAACATGAAAGAAGCCCTATGTCAGAACATTCTTGTTATGGTTTGGGTCGACAGCATTTGAACATGTTAAAGATTTAATTTTTGATGTTTAAATTTGCGTGAGATTAATTTCTAAGGACATAAATTATACTTATGTCTACAGGGACGTAAAATATTTTAAGGTTTAGAAAAGGAAGAACATTTGTTCTTTAAAGAGCTAAAATATCTATGCCTGTTTGTTAAATGTATTGTGGTGGCAAAAGATTATACCGAGATCTGGTAGTCATAGAATGTGAATTATAATGCCAAAACATTATAATTTCGTTTTGGTCGATGTATGACTATAGACGACTTGATAAAAACGCTTCAATACAGGTCTAGGCATTTTTATAATTCTGTACAAGACCAATAGTAAAGCAAAGGAAATCGCAGCATATTTTTGTAAATAAAGTAAAATTTAAAGAAAAGCTGAAAATTAATGATACGATTTGGGTATTTGAAATTCAAAGTTTAAATATAGCTTAAAGAGTTCCTGAGTTTGTAAAATTACCTATTTAGCACAGAAAGCTAAAATGAAAACTGAACTCTCTCGTGACCCATACATTAATAACAGCTTATTAGCTCTTTCTCTCTGATGAATGCCTTGCATGAAAACTTCACAAACTTCTTCCAGGAAGACACTACTATCGAAATCTTCAAAAATACCAACTTCTGTCTCGGTTCCTCATCTCTCTCCATTTTCAGAGTTCATATGGGGGTTAATTGCCGGTTATTTATCTCCTCGGTTAAAAAGTACCAACAAAAGCTTTAAAAAATAACTTGGCAAGGTGTGTTTGAGGAAAGAAATGCAACACCGGTGCATCCATAAGTCTAACGGAAACAGTATAAAACGTTATCGTAGTCTGAACTCTGCCTTCAGAGCATGCACCATGCGTCACTCATGTGTCCGTCAGGGGTTAAGGGAAGATGGCGACCCGATTAGAGACGCATTAGGAGAGGAAAGGACTAGTTTGCATGCGATCAATATGAACCTGGGGTCATGTGTAAACATCAAGGGCCGCAGGGGAGAATACTTTATTGATAAAGAAAAATATGAAGGACAATATCTGAAAATTCATGGTAATATTTTTGCACATAATGTTTTACATTTTTGATTATTCATTGAATTAGAATTAGAATATTAATACATACAACAGATGACTTCCAAATATTAAGGATTTGGAGAATATTTTTAAAACAATGAGACAAATTCGTGAAATACAAAAATCATTATAATTTGCTGTGTACTTTAAAGTATTGGATAAATTTAGTTGAACTCTGCCATCAGCGCATGCACCATGCGTCACTCATGTGTCCGTCAGGGGTTAAGGGAAGATGGCGACCCGATTAGAGACGCATTAGGAGAGGAAAGGACTAGTTTGCATGCGATCAATATGAACCTGGGGTCATGTGTAAACATCAAGGGTCGCAGGGAAGAATACTTTATTAATAAAGAAAAATGTGAAGGCCAATATCTGGAAATTCATGGTAATATTTTTGCACATAATGTTTTACATTTTTGATTATTCATTGAATTAGAATTAGAATATTAATACATACAAGAAATGTCTTCCAAATATTAAGGATTTGGAGCATATTTTTAAAACAATGAGACAAATTCATGAAATACAAAAATCACTATAATTTGCTGTGTTACTTTAAAGTATTGGATAAATTTAGTTATATTGCTATTTGTGCTACAGTATAATATTTGCGTTCTTGCAACACATGTTCTTATAGAATTTCATGCACAAGAACCAACACATGCTTATGGAGAATCTAGGATTAGTACCTGATCATCAAAAATATTACTCAAATATCGTAACAAATAAGTAATTATAGTAATCCAAAAATCTTAGATTTAAAATCTTAAGTACAAAATTTATATTGTAGTAATACAGAAGTTAAAACCCCAAACATAGAAAATAAAATATAGCAATGGACATGATGTCTGTTTTAAAGTTATTGAATTATAAAAACTGAGCAATCAATCATAATCAGCTTCAGATTTAGTATTAGGAATGAAAAAAAAATTATTTCAGACATAATTAGCTGCAATTCAATGTTTTCTGTCTGTTTTTAGGAATATTATCTTAAAAGTCATTTAGTTTATTTTATTTGCCATTTTGTTATTACATCCGAAAAGATGTATATTTGGTGCCATATAAAATCTATATCAACAACTTTCCCTCTGTGTTTTACATTGCAATCCATTCATTGTCTGCACTTAAAATAGAACCACACCTTCTAAAATCCTACTTCTTAGAATGACAACTACTGCGAAAATACTTTACTATTATATTCAGAAAAGTTTATACATGTAGTATCCCAAAAGATTATTACCTTTCACTGTCCCCAATTTTCTAAAACCAATCAATTAATTAGCATTTAATACCATATTGTGTTATAATTTTTCAAATATGTCTCTATTTTGTCAGTTTTACAATGGCATATTAGATTTTGCAAAAATTGTTTTATAATCCTACAATGATATCAATATTTAACGAATAATAAGCTTATTAATATCACGATTATCTTTAGAAAACAGGCAGTTTAAACATATTAATACTTCAACGTTTTATAGGCTGTAATTCTTTTAAAAAATAATGCAAATATTCTCCCTAAAATAAATAAAAAAATTAAATTAATTATCGATTGTGCAACAAACTCAGCATGCAACAGCCCTTTTACTGTTCTTTTGATAACCTCTCACGTTTTTAAAGAATCATCCAGGAAGTCTTGAGGTCATACTTAGACACTCCCCTTCGATGATAACGTTTCTGCCCGAAGAGGTCACATGTCACACACTAAGGCTTCAATACCGCTCCAACAATAATGACAGATCACATCATCAGAATGCGTAATGTTTCTTCGTTGCCGATGGTAACAGATTTCTTGTAATTTTGTTCTAAAAGGCTTGAATTTTGAAGAAGTGTCACACATTTTGGTAATGTTCTATAGTGCATTTTCAATCGTGTTCCATAGTGTAATACCAATAATGTTCTATAGTACACTGGCTTCCAAAATTTAAGTACGGAAGGTAACATCAACAAAAGTGGAAAAGTAAAGCTTTGATTAACTCAGAATTGTATATGAAGGTAGCAAATGTATTTATGCATTAAAGAAAACAAGAATTATGTACAAAGATGAAAAAATATTTACTTTTCGTAAGTTATATGATGACGTCACATTTGCATCATTAACAAAATGATGTTTAAAGACAAACAAACCAAACGAAACTTACCTTAATATGGTATGTGACCACTCCGGATCTTCACACAAACTTTACAACGATTGTCCATACTTTCAATTAGGTGATCAACCATTGCAGATGCGACCAATATTCCTCCAATAGGGCAGTTCCCAACCCTCCGAGACTGGTTGGAGTAGGGAAGCCTGCAGAGACAGCACATCCGAAGGCCCCAAAGATTTTCAATGAGATTAACCTTTTGCTTACGAGTAGGACAGCGTCATTCCCAAACTTTATCCCATTCCAAACTCTATCCCCCTTTGCAGGCATTGGCGTCCATAGACGCCAATGTCTGCAAAGGGGGACAGAATTGTTTGGGATAGGGTATATCAAATGCCTGTCTTTTTGAGAGGTTCTTCATTGGACGCCAATGTCTGCAAAGGGGGATCGAACTGTTTGGGATAGGGTATGTCAAATGCCTGTTTCTTAGAGGTTCTTCGTTTGGGATTAACGCTGTCCCACCCGTAAGCAAAAGGTTAAGGTCGGGGGAATACGCCGGCCACTCCATACGAAAAATGTTCTCATTTTCCAGGTATTCGTCCACGATGTTAGCTCGATGGGTCGGGCATTATCGTCCATAAGAAGAAAATCAGGCCCAACTGCTGCAGCGTAGAGTCTCGCAATGGGATCTAGGACCTCATCCCGATACCGAGCAGCCGTCACAGAACTGCCTTTAAAGATGTGCAGCTCTATGCGATATCCCAATGACATTCCAGTCCCCACCATGACGCTGCCACCTCTGAATGCGTGATGTTCAATGAGGTTCTTGGCCTGTTTGCGTGTGCCTCGTTCTCTCCAGACCCTTACACGCTTATTATCTGATTTCAGGGCAAATCTGGATTCGCCCATGAATTGGACGTTGCACCAATCTGAGGCAGTCCAATTAACATGTTGACGACACCACTTTAATCTTGCCCCTCTGGCTTGGACGGTTAGAAAAACGTAGTACTCGGGAGTACAGTCCCTCCATGTGGAACCTTCGGCGCACAGTACTGCCAAATATTGTCTTACCAAGTGCCGCTACAACCATTGATGTAAGAGTTGTGGAGGTCGCTCGTCGATTTCGCTTGGTTACTATAGCAATATACCGATCATTAGAAGGGGTGGTAACCCTTGGATGACCGAGCACAGGTTTCCGGACAACTATTTGACTTGTTTGGAATTGTTTCCATAATCGAGAAATTACCGAATGATCAACGCCAAAGAAAATAGCGACATCTTTGATTGACTGTCCCCCTTATTTGCGTCTGACAGCGTGACAGCGCTCACTATCTGTCATTCGTCTTCTTTCAGTCATAGAAACACGAATATCATCAAAAACAATCCTACAAAAGTTATAAATACTTCGTATCAGCATTCAAATGCACCTCCTCAAACCCTTCAGAATGCTGGCATCTTCAACGACGGAATAATTAGCATATATTCGGACAGTCAATCGTGATTGTCTGTAACATACGATATTTGCATACTGCCCTCTACATCCGCAGCGATTTTTAGCCACTCAAATTCAAATACGCTTTCGAAAAATGAAAATTTGCATTGCTTGCTTAACTTTTGGAAGTCAATGTATAATGTTAATATTATTCTATAATGAACATAACCCGGTATTCGTTATAGTCTTGCTGGAAGACATCTACTACTTGTTGTGTGGTACTGCCGTTGTGTGGCATTGACGTTCACGGTATTGTCCCTTTTCTTTCACCCGTCTCCTAAACTAAGTATTTATATGATATAATGTGACACAAGGAACATTTCAATTAAATATCCTGTAAATGTTTTTCGTGGGATTTAAAATATAAACCGATTTTCAGAATGTTTTCATAATATGTTGTAATTTGTGGAGTGATTGCAGAAGTAATACAACCGTTTCAGGCTTACTATACTGGTGCATTCCATTCCCGTAAGAATGCACCTATAGTGCGATTGTACCTACAGTAATGTATACCAGATTTACAAACGTAACATAATTTTGCAATATTTTGTATGAGTTATCGTCTGACACAGCAGATATAGGTGAAAGCAAATCAAGCCCAACTTAAACGTAAGAAACTTCATCATTTCACTCCTTTGCTTAAAAAACAATAAAGTATATCAGATTTCAAAATGTCCCATAACATTTTCTGCATGTTTGAGGATTCTTTGGACTATTTTTTAGGCTATTTGGATAATTTTAATGATTCTTTGAAATCTACCTACGGTATGTGGATTCTGTCTCGTTCTATCACTGCTATTGCCTTACAGTAGCCTCATTTTAAGCTGTCATCAACGATATCCGTCTGAATAGCATTAACCACTTTATGCTTCGGCTCAATAGTCAATACTACTCGTTCATATCTGACAAGGGCTACTGTACAGTAGTACTGTACAAAAGTAGTACTGTATCAAAAAGTAATTAATCATTAAGGAGGTAATGTGAATATCCTCAGCATATGTAGGCAAAATCAGTTGGTTTAAAGATGTTACCGGCAATATATAACATTAATAGGAGTGCAGCTCGTGTGGTTTTTATCCGATCACGTTCAGCAATGAACTGATCCTGTAAAATATTACTACATCTTATGTTCTACATCTTATGTTCTAAGTCAAAAACTGTTAATTTCTAGAGGAGTGCAGCTCGTGCAGTTTTATCTGATCACTTTCAGTAATGAACTGATTCTATAAAACATTAATTCACAAAACATTATATTAACATAATTATATAAAACATGACTCAATGAAACATTAATTCTATAAAGCATTAACATTTTAAATTATGTTCTAGTTTAAAACTTGTTAATTTCAGATGAGTTACTGTTTAAAACGCATATCAGTGATGAATGTACAGTACGTGCGAAATCTTATCTGACCTAGCTTAGCAATGAACTCCGCTTGTAAAAAATTAACTTATACCACAGATCCAAATTTACAAAAAGTCGTTTAAGTTTTAGAGAATGCAGTATCGAACTGCATATAACAGTAATAGGGGTAAAGATCGTGTAAATTTTATCTGACTACTGTGAGTAAGAAACTCGGCCAGTAATAAAATCGTTTAGATAACATAACCAATTTTTAAAAATTCCAATTTTAATTTTGGAAGAATATCGCCTGACAATGTATTTCAGTGAGAAGAGTACAGCACGTTCAATTTTAATCCACCTACGTTCAGCAACGAACTCAGTCTGTGAAACATTAAAGTACACCAAATATCATAGTTTTAATAAAAAAAATCTGATGTGGGCAACACATGACTTTCCTTATATAATGCAATGAATTTACTACTTTTACAGTAAAAAAATAGGTTTCTCTTATAGTAGATAATTATATTCTTTCCAAGATATTGAATTTTCGACGATTAGTCTTCATTTTTATTGATTTAGCGTCATTTTCATCCATTTGGCGAGATTTTCGTTAATTTGGCAACATTTCAAAAAATCGCCATGCTGGAGACATTTCGCCAAATTCGTCGCCAAAATCTCGCCAAGCTCTATGGACGGAGAGATAAGTTATTCTTATAGCAGATAAATGACTCTTGGCGTTCAAATACAAAAGTATTACTCAAAGTATCTTTTCTCATGAATGGAACGAGCTAGATCCACGAAAATGATGTCACCCAATTTACCGCATGATATTACATATGAAAAGTGAACATGTTTCTCTCTCAACAGTTAATATTTTTTTTAATTTATGTAATTTTTTGATAAATTTGTTTGAAAAATGTGCGATATCTCGAGAACGGTTCATGTTAGCGTTCTAAAGTTTGTCAATCTTTTTCTAAGGCAAAATTACATACGAAATGTTTATTTGCGTAACTTTATTAAAGGTTTTGATTTTTTGATGATTTTTTCAAAATCTCACTCGAAAATTTAGAGGGGTTCTAAACATTCGATTGCGTTTAAAAACAATTGACTTCCAGTATTCATGGATTGTGAGTTTTGTACCAAATTTCATTCGAATCGCTCCATTCGTTCGTGAGATATCGTCTCCACAGACTCACTGACGCACACACATATTTTCACACACACACACAGACATCACCTCAAAAATGTTTGATTCGTGATCAGGCATGCTTGAAACGTGCTCTCCCGTCGAAAACTCGAATTCGAATTTTCGACCCCGTCACAATATTTTCCTTATACATTTTGTATATAAGGAAAGTAAAAATTAATTGAAGTGGAATTCTATTCGACTTTCTCACACGAGAATTCATTTTTGAGTAGATTATGGGTTTTTATTTTATTTTATTTTATTTATTTATTTATTTATATATATATATATATATTTTTGAAAAATCGGTATCGTTGATGCAAATGATTAAAATTATAGCATATTACTCTTCACTTTAAGAGCTTGAAAATTCTTTCAAGTCATACTGTACTTGGTAATGTACCCCAGAGGGATAACTTGTCCCTCAGGGCTAATGACGTCACGACCACAAAAACTCCATCATGGCTATTTTCACGGCAATGATTGAAATTTTTATGTCTCGTGATAATTGAGCCATAAATACACCTTTTATTATGCATAATTACGCCAATGTTTGACCTATGCTGCCATGTTAAAAATATAAATTTTCGAATAAATTTCGAAGTTCCAGCTCGAATTTAAAAAATAAATTCTATTTAATTCTAAATTTTTCGATAACAAAGCGAAATATAAAATTTTGTAAAATTCAATACCATTTGTGGCAGATATCGTACGCACAGGAAAAAAAATCAATCACAGACATACAGACAGACATCACTCCAAATATAATCAAAACGTGTCCAGGAGGTCCTAAAACATATATTAGCATCAAAATCTCGAATTCGAAAATTATATTTTCTCTATTATGTTACATAGAAGGAGAAAATAAACATATATAGGAGTCACTGTCGGATGCAGAAGTCAGAAAGGCAAAATCAAATCGCGTTCATTAAAATATAAGGGGTTTAATCACTTCACCCATTTGCTTCAATCTGTTACCCTTATGAAAACGAATTGTCGCCTTCAAAATAAATTGAGCATGCATCAGAACTTTTGATCTATGAATTATTCTTTTGATAACTTCTCGAGTTTGAAAAGATTCAATCAGAAAGTCTAAAGGCCAGAGTCAGACACTCCCTGCCAATGATAACGTTTGTGCCCAAAGAGGTCATGTGTCGCCCACCCAGGCTTCAATGCCGGTCCAGCTATAATGACAGATCCCCCTTCAATTGAATACGAAACGTTTTCTTGATCATCTCCGCAGCCGATTGCAAGAGAAAACGTGTAATTTCGTTCTAAAGAACTTTGATGTGAGGATGTAATACACAATTTAGCGGAATGATAGGAAAGAAATATAAATAGGACTGGTTGTGGGTTACGTGCAAGGCATTCCAAATGATTCGTAAAAAGTTCCTTTTATTAATGTCGAGCAAAACCACAAATCTGCATAGAAGAAAATGTTTCATCATTTGAGTTTAAACTACACATAGACAAACTGGACTCTCTGCCTAAATGTGGCTCGCTGTACAATTTTATGCAATACACAATTTAGCAGAATAACAGAAAATAAATATAAAAAATCTGATGTGGGCAACACATGACTTTCCTTATATAATGTAATGAATTTACTACCTTTACAGTAAAATAAATAGGTTTTTCTTATAGTAGATATTAATATTCTTTCCAAGATAATGAATTTCCGACAATTAGTCGTCATTTTCATTGATTTAGCGTCATTTTTATCCATTTGGCGAGATTTTCGTTAATTTGGCAACATTTCAAAAAGTCGCCAAGTTCGCTACATTCCGCCAAATTCGTCGCCAAAATCTCGCCAAGCGTTATGGACGAAGAAATAAGTTATTCTTACAGCAGATAAATGACTATTGGTGTTCAAATACAAAAGTATTACTCAAAGTATCTTTTTTCATGAATGGAACGAGCTAGATCCACGAGAATGGTGTCATCCAATTTAATGCATGGTATTACATATGAAAAGTGAACATATTTCTCAATAGGAAATATTTTTTCTTATTTTATATGACTTTTTGATAATTTTTTTGAAAAATGTGCAGTATCTCGAGAACGGTTCATGTTAGCGTTCTAAAATTTATGTCAATCGTTTTCTAATGAAAAATTACATAAGAAATGTCTATTTGCGTAACTTTATTAGTGGTTTTCATTTTTTGACGATTTTTTCAAAATTCCATTCGAAAATTTAGGGTGGTTCTGAACATTCGATTGCGTATAAAAACAATAGGCTTCCAGTGTTTACGGATTGTGGTTTTTGTACCAAATTTGGTTCAAATCGGTTCATTGGTTCGTCAGTTATCGTCTCCACTGACACACACACACACACACAGAGACATCACTTCAAAAATGTTTGATTCGTAATCAGGGATGCTTGAAACGTGATCTCCCGTCGAAAACTCGAATTCGAATTTTCGACCCCGTCACAATACTTTCCTTATACATTATGTATATAAGGAAAGTAATAAGACTGGTTGTGGATTATGTGCGAGGCATACCAAATGACTCGTAAAAAGTTGGTTTTATTAATGTCGAGCAAAATAACAAATTTGCATACAAGAAAATGTTTCATCATTTGAGTCTAAACTACACATAGACAAACTGGAGACTCTCGACTTAAATGTGGCTCGTTGCTCAATTTTATGTAATACACAATTTAGTAAAATAACAGAAAACAAATATAAATAAGACTAGCTGTGGGTTATGTGCGAAGCATTCCAAGTGATTCGTAAAAAGTTTGTTTTATTAATGTCGAACAAAATAACAAAACTGCATACAAGAAAATGTTTCAGCATTTGAGTCAAAATTACACTTAGACAAACTGGATTCACTACCTAAATGTGGCTTGCTGCACAATTTTATGTAATACACACAATTTGGTAGAATAACAGAAAATAAATATATAAATAAGACTGGCTGTGGATTATGTGCGAAGCATTCCAAATGCTTCGTAAAAAGTGGGTTTGATTATGTCGAACAAAATAACAAATTTGCATACAAGAAAATGTTTCATCATTTGAGTCTAAACTACACTTAGACAAACTGGATTCACCACCTAAATGTGGCTCGCTGCAAAATTTTATGTAATACACAATTTAGTAGAATAACAGAAAATAAATATAAAAAAGACTGGCTGTGGATTATGTGCGAAGCATTCCAAATGATCGTAAAATATTGATTTTATTAATGTCGAGCAAAATAACTAATCTGAATAGAAGAAAATGCTCCATCATTTGAGTTTAAACTACACATAGACAAACTGGACTCGCGGTCTAAATGTGGTTTGCTGCACAATTTTATGCAATACACAATTTAGTAAAATAA
Source organism: Amaurobius ferox (assembly GCA_951213105.1). Classification (NCBI taxonomy): domain Eukaryota; kingdom Metazoa; phylum Arthropoda; class Arachnida; order Araneae; family Amaurobiidae; genus Amaurobius; species Amaurobius ferox. The sequence goes on from OX578149.1 coordinate 47,152,757, forward strand.
CAGAAAATTGATATAAATAAGACTGTTTGTGGGTTATGTGCGAAGCATTCCAAATGATTCGTAAAAAGTGGGTTTGATTAATGTCGAGCAAAATAGCGAATTTGCATACGGGAAAATGTTTCATCATTTGCGTCTAAACTACACTTAGACAAACTGGATTCACGACCTAAATGTGGCTCGCTGCAAAATTTTATGTAATACACCATTTAGTAGAATAACAGAAAATAAATATAAATAAAGCTAGTTGTGGGTTATGTGCGAAGCATTCCAAATGATTCGTAAAATGTTGGTTTTATTAATGTCGTGCAGAATAACAAATTTGCATACAAGAAAATGTGTCATCATTTGAGTCGAAACTACACATAGAAAAACTGCAGCCGTAATGTGGTTCGCTGCACAATTTTTTGTAATACACAGTTTAATAGAATAACAGAAAATAAATATGAATAAGATTGGTTGTGAGTTATGTGCAAGTCATTCGAAATGATTCGAAAAAAAGTTGGTTTAATTAATGTCGAGCAAAATAACAAATTTGCATAGAGGAAAATGTTTCATTATTTGAGTTAAAACTGCACATATGTAAACTGGACTCAACAACATGGACTCAACTGGTCTAGGTCTCAACAACAACAAAACCACATTTAGCACGATGTGCTAAATGTGGTTCACTGCACAATTTTATGTTACATGTGACACCTTACTTAAATAGCTCATAATTTTTACTTTCTTATATCATAGAATATAGTATAGAGAAAGTGTTGTTTTCACGAAAAGATTCGATTTCGAAATTTTGATGCCAATATATGTTTTAAAATCTCCTGAATACGTTTTGACTATTTTTAGAGCGTTGTCCGTCTACCTGTCGTCTATTTGTGGTGTTTCTTGTATACAGGATAGCTGTCACAAATATTAATTGATTTTCATGAATCTTTACATCTGGTTTTGTTAGATATTTAAATCTAGAATTATATAGAAATTTTGCATTTAACAAATGCATTAGAGCATGCATTTAACAAATACTCCTCAATCGCAAATATACTGCTACTGAAACAAAAAAAAAGAATAGAAATATTCATTTAGTTATCATTTTGACAATGGTTACAGAAGTATTTTTAATTCCTGTAAAATGACCAAGGTATATCAATATATAAAAGCTTAATGAGTATTAAAGTTAAAATGAAGTTTTTTAGCAGAACCTGCTATAAATACTTAATCAACGAATAAGCATGATTGTGTAATAATAAATAACACTTTTTCTTGTAGCCTAGTGGTTAGCGAGCGGGAATTGCACTCAGTAGGTCCGGGTTCGATTCCCTCTGCTGCCAAAACTGCCGTCGTGTTCACGCGGAGTACGCTCACTTTAAACATGTGGGTCCGTAAGTCCTTCCGAGAGGTTAGTGGTAGGGGAAGGAGGGTACGGTCCCTGTGGATGCCTCCCCCAATGCGTTCCGGTCTAAATTGTGTGGCTCTTCCCAGCCGTCCAAACAATTACCTTACATCTTTCTGGTTGGTCGGACGGTCTGGGTCTCAACAACACCAACACACTGAAACATTTAATTTCTGTAAAATGGACTTGTAAAAAATTCTGTAAAATGGTTTAATTTCTGTAAAATGGACCTTGGAAATTTTAACTACAAGTTTAAAAATTGCATAAATAAAAAAATATATTTTTGTAATAAAATTTAAAGACTTGTTCATTATAAGTAAACTAAAGTTCGCCAAACAGATATTTGGAAAATTTAAAACGATAAATTTTTCTATTGCAACTCCCTTCCCCTTATAAAACTTACTTCTGGTTACACCACTGGTGGTGTCGTATAATTTCAACTACATGTATCTTTTGTGTTTGATAAACCGTAGTTGTTGGTATGCATAGACGTATCTATCCCATTCTGTGTTGTGAATTCAATTTCTTCAATGAAAACGTAGATGTTGAAACGTGCAGATATAATAACCCATTATCATATACAATTACCATTTCTTTTCTAATCTCTTTCCGGGAGATGTGATTCTTATGCATTTATGATCTGCAAATTCTAAGTTCATCTGACTTTTAATTCATCATGTATTCTTTGACAGAAAAACGCATTTTATTCCAATTCGAAGGCTTCCCTGACGTGTGCTGTATTCAAAATCTCTTAAGACATCCATAGAGAACATTTAAAACTCCATTATCAAAAGTAATCACAATTTCTTGAAATACTTTAAAACTTGCACATTCTGCACGCACAAAGACTTGAACTTCTTCCGGATGAAGATGCTATAGAACTTTTCTATCCGTTTTATAACACCCTTTGTTGTTGAAATCCGTACCAGTCTTTTCATTGAAAAGCCGTGCAGTGGTTTTTAAGGGCTGTGACGTACAAAGAACCGCAGGTGCTGGTCACATGCATCCACGCCCAGTCAATTATAGAGATGGCCTATTTGTGTATGCGGTGCGCGAAATATCGTTAAATGGAAAACGCGTGCATACGCGCGAATGTTACAGTCCGTTCTGTTTATGATTCTGCTCCCGTTGATGCCGAACGCCTACACACGGGGGAGGTTGAAGAGGTTCGAACTACAACCAGAAAAGTTTAGTATGACGTAGTAAGACCTGTGGCATTTTTTCCCCTTTGGAATTACCTAAAAGTTGTTTGTGAGTTAACCCGCGTCTGTTCTGTTCGTCTTGCATTTATTTCTCTTCCAAATTTTAACACTTTACAAAACAGTTGAAAAGTGTTTATGACTTTGTTCATTCTGCCTGTTTGTCTGTCTTCGCCCGATAACTGCCGTAAAAATAACTTTATCAAAATGAAATTTTAGTATGTTATTTAGACATGTTATTCGTATATTATTCAGTTTAGTATGTTATTCAACCCCATGGGACTTAATTTTTCAAACATCTGTTAAGCGAAGTTAAAATTTACAAATTGCTTCAAAAATTTTAGGAAATATTTTAATTATCGCGTAAAATATGTAAAAAAAAATCAACAATATATTTTCGGTAGTTCTTTAAATAAAAATTATAATAATAATTACACCCATATAATATGAAGAGATCATGTAACCCACTTCAAAATAAAATATGACATTCATCATTTTTCCCAGTGTCAAAATCGTGATTTTAAAAATTCTTTTAAATTTATATTTAGAGTTGCATCCTTCCTAAAACAGCTTTATTTTTGCTTATTTTCTGTGCATATATTATGTGCCAACGCAATTACAATATTTTTAGTTCAAATGATCTTCAAACTTTGATTATTTCTACAACGAAGCTTAATTTTAATGAATGCAGAATGTAAACAAGTGATTGTAAGATGAGTTGTATAAGAATTGCTGAATTTTTCCTCTCAAAACTATTTAATTCTGAAGTCTGGAATAAAAGAGTGTGAATGAAATATTCACCGCTTTTACAAAGTTAGCAAGACTATTTATATTTCGATAACGTCACTTGAATAACGTTCATTTTTTTCGATGAAGTTTTAAGTTTTCAAACATAATAAATTATTATAGTACTGCAATAATTTAAAATATATCACCACTGAATGTATCGCATTTTAGAGATGCTTAAATAAAATTGCATTTCAGTTGGAAAGTGTTTCATATTTAATGCTTTTTGCATGATTGAACTTTCTTGTTGCAAATCTATACTGCAATATTTCTCACCTCCATTTCCTGAGTATACATATTTTAATAATAAAAAATATTGAAATATTAACGATATATAAAGTATCATTAAAAAACACCCACTCCAATATTTTGATATTTATTTTCACATACGCAGTATTGAAAAAGTATTGTTTTCACGAAAATTCTCGATTTCAAGATTTTGATGCCAATATATGTTTTAAGACCTCCCGAACACGTTTTGACTATTTTTGGAGTGATAGCCGCGTCTGTGTATAATGTCTGTAGTCGATTTCTTGTGTACACTATAGCAGCCACAAATATTAATAGATTTTCATGAAGCTTTCTATTCGGCTTTGTTATCGAAAAATCTAGAACTAGATAAAAACAATTCTAAATTCGAGCGAAAACTTCGAAATTCATTGGAAATTATAAATTTTTAACAGTCATTTCAAAAGTAGCTCCAATGAGAGTATTTATCGGTATATTGATTTATCGATAGAGCAATAATATCGATTATAAGTAATGACAACAATCATATATTATTGTTTTGGATTGAATCTGCCTACACCTTAATTTTAATTCGACAGTTTTGCATTAATATCAATTTTGGATAAAATTTTTGATAAGTTTTGGATAAAGTATTGTTTTAAATTGTCTTAATTTTGGTACAATTTCGTATGGGAATAAAATTTATGTTCTACTTTTTCTTGCGCCACTGTTATGTAGGGGGATGGGGAGACATTCAAAAAATGCTTTCTCTCATAATTTATTTTTTAAGTTTTTAGTTTAATTTCTATTAAAACTATGCAGTATTAGATTTATATCAACGCGTTAAAACGAAGAGAACATTTTATCTAAAGACACTAAACTGTAATTCGAAAAAAAAAGTGCATGGAAAGGGCAAAACATAGTCATGACATACGTAAATGACGTGGCGACGTAGGTTCATGACGTGTAAAATTCATAGATAGAAATGTTCCGAGAAATGAAATTGCGTGCCGAGCTTCAGCTCTCTATGTGCTCCTGGAAGCCTAGAACGAGTTCATTGAATATGACATACGTAAATGACGTAACGATGTGACATAACGTGAAAATGTTATATATAAAACTGTTCTGAGAGATGAAACTGCGTGCTTTCTAGCTTTCCACAGCTTTCTAGATGCAGATTCAGCTTTCTTCATATTCTGGGAGCTGAGAATGAGCCCGTCAAAGACGTTGAACGAAGGGACAAAGGGAGGTAATGTGAAGTTAATAAGAAGTTTCGCGTCTTCAATTTATTCGACTTGTTCTGTGTTTCATTCATCCAGAAATAGAAATCTCCTTTTCAGTCTTAGAAACAGTTTAATACCTTTATTCCATATTTAGATGCTATGTCTAAAGAAGTTTTGTTTCACAGATTTTTATTTTATATTTTTCAGACAAATTTTTATACTTTGCAAGTTCAGCAATCAAAAAAGAAAATATATTTATCCCTGAAGTACATCTCATTAATACTTAAATAAATTCAAACAAATTTTTCAATATTTTGAAATCCCAATACGTCATTCCATCCAATTATTTAAACAACAGACGTATTATTACAGCAAAAAAAATGTAATTTGTCTTTACGTTTCGTTTAATAACTGAAAATAAGAAATAATTGAATAGTTCTAACACAAGCATTTATATCTAGGAAGTAAACGAACATTTACGATCGTAATAGTCATAATTACAGTTATATTTATTTATAAAACAGTTTTTGTATCTTACAACAAAGCGTGCCTGTTTCCCGAAATAGCCATCTAAATTCCCAAACAATCAAAACTGTTATCTCTTTGAATAGAACAATTTCTATCTTTTCGAAGGAATTACCGACAATGGCTTACCATTTGCTTTTCTGACACTGAAAATGACCATTCATCAGCGTGACTGTATTATTATTTTGAACTCCATTAACAAGCCTAATAGCCACTTAGTCGCTGGTGCACTAAGTGGGGGTAATTTATTTATTTCCAGAAATTAGATTCTCTCTTTAGCTCAAAGTTTTCCTGCTCGTTTGGAAAGGCAAACATCGTTAAGAACAACTGAAATTTGATATTAGGAAAAAATAAGAAGCATAAAGCAATTGTTTCGCGATTTTTTTTTCAATAGTATTTAGTGTTGGAGAGAGATAAACATTTGTTTTTGTAGTATGATAAATGAAAAAATTGACTGTAATTTAGCAGTATCTTGCAGCATGATTATTTTAACTGCTTTCTTGCGATGCTGCACATCTCCAAAGTAACAATCTGTTTACTGAAATTCAGAATACTTCTGGAGTAATGGATGATTTTGACCTGTGTTACTCTACTATGTATTGCTGCGTATAATTTGAAGATTCAGTGATACGAGTGCAAAATCTACAACGAAGAAGATGAAGCGGCTGCTTGATGGACCATATACAGTCCAACCTTTGTCGCTTATAGTTCTGCGTCGATCAGTAGAGGGCACTCTGGTAGCAAGGCTACAAACATTATTATATTTGCACAATAGAGTTTGCTCCTGGGCTATAGGAGAGCACTCTATCTATCGACACAGAATAACGATCGGAAACTGTAGAATAGGGACAGATTTATTTGCACTGATGAGGACGACTTGGAATAGGGGCAGATTAGTCAATCCTGTGCGGCAACTACTAGGATTTCTTGCAGGTTTTTGCCGAATAAGGGTGGAGGACCAAAGGGTTTGTAATCACAACAAAGTGAGACCGCGATCAGCGGAGTCAGTGTAACCATCCACAGCACTGGAGCCTGAAAGTAGTCTCAAAGAGTCTCGACTCCAGTTGCCCACGGATCTAGGGATATATGATCATAAAGGCCAGTCCCTCCCCGCAACCTATAAAGAGTCTGCTTCATGAGCCCGAGTAACTCTCGGGAACAATCCAAGAGACTTTTTTTCCCCTAGGAAAGGAAGACCAGAGCTACAGATCTAAAATCTGTACACCCCCAAGGACTGGGCCCCCCGGGGGCATGGAATAGAAGCACTTAGTCACTCTTCTTTGGAGACCCAGTTTTTCAAGTAACCATCTTCTTTCTTCACAAAATGTTAAAATTTATGAACCATTAAATCAGCGACCACACAAATAGAAATGTTTAACGATTATCTATTTTTTTTTCTTTTTTACAACGTACACGAAGAATAAGTTATTCTTATAAAGTTTCCTTCAGAGGAGAGATTGAATTTTACAATTTCCCAGTGTAAAATTTTACAGTGAACAAAAATTACTACTAAAACTATCATCATCCGATATTGATGACATTTAACATTGAAGTATAAGGACTAACAGACAAGCAATAGCAGATTGTACCGGAGTTGACGTTTCCTTCATCATTCATAAAATAGATGCAGAATAAATTCTAAATATAGCAATTAAATTTTAGATTAAATTAATCGCTAATAATTTAGTTGGTTATTTACTTCCACAGTTACATTTGAGATAAATAGGTAAAATCTAAAATTAAATTGCAAAAAGATAATATTATGAAATTGTGAATTCTCTAGGGGAGAAATTTCGCAAATTTTAAAATCAATGTAGGCTTCTATAAGATCTATACGTGAATCCACATGATCTTTAAAGTAGAGTTTGCCGTGGATTATGGGTCTATGGCCTCTTCTAAACTGTTTGATGTAATTAGATTGACAGGAATAGCCTACATGGTACTAAATTGTCCTACGAATCAAGAAAATACTTGTTCGAAATTTGGATCAAGGAAGTTTAAAATATACTCTCATCAAACATGGTGGTAACGATTGTAGCTGAAGTAAAATTTTAAGAGCTATTCATAGCGATTTTGGAAGTATAGCCCCTCTTGAGTGGATTTGGAAACAATGCAAAATATCCGATTCCCCAAGCTAGCATATGACCTGACTTACCCTGCTTTAATATATATATTCAAACAGATACGAAGGGAAACCCCCATACATCATTTCAGAAATCATTGAAGAATACATGCCAAACAAAAAGTAATCTGACAGCATGTTGACCCGTTAGTTTTTCAAACTTACTCGAGGAAAGCGTCGAGTTATTAACAGGATGTACATGTTAATTCTCATTCTTTGTTGCCATATTAATCTTCTTCATTCAACAAGCGGTCAATGAGACATCATGCTGGGCACGGGTGGGACAACTTCGTTTGCATTACAATGCTGGAAATTGCGGCTGCTTTTGAAATGATTTTGTTAACTGTAACTCATAGCGCACTGAACTCGAATGCTGCTGAAATGGCCTCTGTGTCCCAGATGCTGAAATATATTCTGGTGGATTACCCTTGTGGTAATGCTGCCAGGTCAGTAATAGCACTTTGTATCATGTGGAGATGAATAGTCTTTAATTAAAAGGTAGCGTGAATAGTTTATTTTTTAATCAAAACACTTTGTTTGGAAATCCTATCACATTATTCTGGGTTATTATTTGTTGTTCTCTAGCAAACTGCCCACTGATGGGTAGCTTATTACCTGCGGAAAATTTAAAAGATGGATTTCTTTAGGAGAAGAATTTCTTCAGATGTAGCAGAAATGTTTTATAGCAAAGAAATTTTCGCATCAATTGCATTATATGCTGTAATTCATGGCAAACAAGCACAAAAAACGTGTCAATATCGTTTGAACGCAGTCTTGAATTGACGATCTCAAGCATGGACATTCAGTGTGTTTAAAGAATGGACATTCGAGACAAAAGAATAAGTAAAGTCACTATTACCAAGCAAACAAGCCTGGGTCTAATTTAGCAAAGGTCCAGACAGACTGACGTGGATATACGGCTTATGGTGCATGTTCCCCAAATTTAATACATCGGCGAAAGCACAGGAATATAGAAATCACAAATTCTACTTCAGACGAGCCTCACTTGAAGCTTTGAAATCCCTCAATGGAAACACAACCAAAGCAAGGTTATTAGAACTGCAGCCATCGAGTGTAGTTAACAAAGGACACTAACGCCCAGTAACAGGAAAGAGGAGTGCGATTTCCCTCCCATCCAAAAGTTTGAAAAAGTACAAGATACCGACTGAGGAGAGATGGGATGTCACTTAACCAGCTAGAGATGTCTAATTATAATGAACTTTGACGAGGAGTTAGTAATTTTCTTCTTAATATTTACATATGAATAGAAGTATTGCCCAGCTACTCCCAGAAAGGGAAAAGGTATGATACCAATGATATTTGACAATTCCTGATTTCGGAATATCAATGTACCAAATAATATGTGTAACCAATCTGTTCTATACGATCACATTTTAAATATGATGCATGTTTCAATTACTTGTACATTCTGCGCATACATGATTTATTTCGATCTAACGTATGGTAATTATCTCAAAACCTCTAGCTGTAATTTATTGGAGATATATTGTGCACATTTTTAGTCTACTGGCTAGCCATCGCCCAACACATGGATTCAGATGTACGCGTCAATTACCATTCCTCTTGACAAACTAACATTTTTCATTCGACAAGTGGGGGCAATGATACATCATTTTGGACACACTGATGGGACACATCCATTTGCATTAGCAGCAAATAATTGCAGCTGCTTTTGAAATTATTTTATTAACTGTAGATTGTGCTGGTGTAATTATTGGGCAAAAATAAAATTTTTGCCATCATTTAGGCGTTTATAAATCTATGATGATTTTCCCCCAATTAATAGTTAATTATACTATTATAAACAAATATCATTTATATTAAAATGATAAGTTCAATATAAAATTTTGCAATATTTAAAAAGTATGAGTCCAACCTTTACCCGTGACTTGGGAATTTATTTATATTGAAAAGGTGAAAACATCATGCTCTATATAAGTGATAAATTTGAAACCCATGTTTACTTTACCCAGGTTGTTGTTCTCCGATCTGGATTCTCAATTCAAATGTGAAGAAAGAAAGCTGTCATAAATTTGCTTGCACACTATTGAATACCTTGAAATTATACTCAGATAAAATTTTACCATAAAAAAATCTTGTTTGAGCTTGTTTAAATTCAAAGCCCAACAATTACTCCTAACCTTACACTTCCAATAATTAGTACTCAGTCCACTCTAAGTCATAAAAGACACTAAACTTGGATTCTTCCATAAAAAGCCCAAATTCAGTGATATATAAGTGATACATCAGTGATCATCCAAAAACCTCAAGTTCAGTGATATCTTCTAATATCTTTTCTCCTTATATAAAGTGTCTCTCAGATGTGCAAATATATTCCGGTAGATGGCCCTTGTGGTAACGTTAACAGAACAGGCAAATTCAGTTTATCAATATCAGTCCAATCTTTCTGAATTGTTTTAATATTTTTAGTTAATGGAGAATAATTGCAAATATTGACCTTATATTGGTTCAAAACTAGTAATATTGGCAAAAATAGTAACATACCAATGTGTTATAGAGATGTTATACAGGGTGTCCCAAAAATATTGACCTCGGCTTTTATTCCTTTATTGAACTTAGACATATATAATAACATGCAAAGTTGCGTAAAAAATTGCACAGAATTTTATGAAATCGATAAAAATCTTCAAGGAATTAAATTTGAAGAAATGCAAAATATACATTTTTATGCGACCCGTACAAAAACATTTCCAATGAGTAAAATGTGTCCCATGTACTAATAAGGTGATGTACAAAATTTCAGTATTTTATCATAAAAAGTCCCAGAGATATGTTTAAACAAAGTTGGTGAGGGATTAATCACAAATTAAAATGTAAATATTTACAGCAAGAGTGCAAATCACGCAACGCAGAAATGCATCATAAGCAAATAATATGTGCATTTTAATGGATATTTGGCATGGATAGAAAACATTTTGAACAAGCTTTGTAATCTGTGTGTAAAGCTATTATTTCTACATAGTGTAGATAGTTTTGTACCAATAAATAGCAAAATTATTATTTATTTATGTAATCATTGTTTTCTTTCATAATTTGTGTATTACATGATTACATGTGTATTACAGCCGACATGATTTTTCCCCTCTGAGAACCCATGTCGATGCATCAAAAAGTGGTTTAAGTCAGAATTTTTGTCTTTTCATATCTCTGGGACTTTTTTTAATAAAATGCTGAAATTTTGTACATCACCTTATTAGTGTATGGGCACATTTTACTCATTCGAAATGTTTTTGTACGGGGGCTGTATAAAAAATTAAATTTTGTATTTCTTAAAATTTAATTCCCTTAAAAATTTTAATCGATTTCCTAAAGATCTGTACCCTTTTTTTACGCAAATTTGTAATTTATTATATATGTCTAAGATCAATATTTAAGGAATCAAAGCCGAGGTCAATGTTTATGGGCCATCCTGTATATGCTAGTATATAGTAAATTCTTAGAGGGGGGTATACACTAGGAAAATGATGATGTTTAGCATACTGTAAAAAATATGCACTCATTTGCCGTGTAAGAGGCAGAAATTCAGTTATCACATAGTAGGCAGATTTTTTCCCCTTATATAAAGAATTTTACAGGAAAATGTTCCTCCAACAATGTTTTCAGCTCTCAGATTTGATTAGATTGAATTACCTTGCGCTCCACTGTTATTTTCATGCCCGACGGAACCACTTTGACAGATACTTCTTTTAGGACTACTTTGACAGAAAGTCCCCTACAAGTATAATGCCCGTGTTTGTGATTTCGAATCTCTCGCAAAGAGTTGTCTTGACTCGTAAATCATTGTGCCTCCTAAAATAAAATTCCCTGATTTTTTTGGATTTTTAAAATCTCGAGGAATTATTTTCAACGTAGTTGTGCTTATTGACTAGTAGCTGGCACTGATTTCGCTAATATTTATTCTCTGAAACGATGCAATGTCTCAAAGACACGATATATAGTTTCATAATCAATGGTTATTTTGTTATCTATTCCGCTCAGGGGGACCCGCTCCTAGAGGGCGAGGTGAAAGGATCTTAGTTCCTTATAGCTCTGGTCTTCCTTTCCTGGGGGTACAGAAATCTGCTGATTCTTCCCATGAAGCAGACTCTCTACAGGTTGCTGTTACGGACTGGTCTTTATAACCATAGCCCCAGATATGTGGACGACTAGAGTCTCATCTCATCGGGACCACCTTTCGGCTTCAGTGAAAGATTCCGCTGGCTTCGCTCCCTTGGCGGCGGTCTCGCCTGATTGCGGATAACACTGTTGCCACCGATACACACCTGTATCTCGAAGGTAACGATAACATCCTTTTGGTCATCCATCCCTCAGCTGGCATAAACCACTCAAGGTCACCCAGAGGTATAGACTGAATCTATCAATCCATAATATTTTCCTTATTGGGGTGGGCGCTACGGCGTAAGCTTGTGACCTTTTTCCCTCCGATGCAATAATCCGTGAATTGTCCCCTGGGAGTCCCCACCCGGGTTCATGAAGCGAACTCCTCCAGGTGGCGGAGAGAATCTGTGTCTTTATGGCCTGTTTCCAGACCCGTCGGCGACTGGGGTCGAGACTGGACGGCATCATCTTCGGACCTCGTCCAGTGGATGGTTGCGCTCCCCTAACCGCGGCTTCGGTGGATAGGGGCTAATCATCTTTCCCTCCTCTTCCTTCGGTATAAACACACCAGCTTGCCGTGGGGGGGGGGGGCTTGAGGTAATCTATCAATCCATAAACTAAAGAATACTAAAAGTAAGAAATATTTTTTTTTCCAAAAATAATTTATGGCAATCTAACTAAATCCATAACTATACGTACTAACGATCATAAGTTTGTGTTCACCATTGTCTTTTACTCTATTTCTTTTTCATTTCTAATCCACATTCTCTATTTAAAAAACAGTCTGTCATAACAAAGCAATTTATTACTTGCAGTAAAAAAAGAAATTTCTTGATCTTACAAAACACAGACATTTTAGAATTTGTGCCAAAAAATATTGGATGTGATTTGAAACACCCTTGATTAATTGCCTCTGCGGCAACAAGCTGAGGTGGAGGTTGTTAAACTTGTGACAGGTCATGTATAAATACTTACATTCTCAAATAAAATGCTTTTACAGTTATAAAATAAATGTTTCATAATACTTACAGAAACATAAATTGTAATCGTTGCAAACATTAGCTATGGTTGTCACGTCGAACACGTGGAAATGGAACAAAAATCTGCGAAAGTCCGCATGTTCCTGTTAGCAGAACTAATTCAATTATGTAAGCTTTAAAAAGCATGTTTGTTCATGTAATTGGAAAACATCACAAGTATGATTGATGACTTTTTCATCCTTTCTTTTTAATGTAATAACGTCATAATGGGACTGCATTCATCTTATGTGTATGAATGAATATATGATGAATCTAAATACAAGAAATTTAGTTTTCTTCCTCGTATAAAGTTTCTGAAGTATTAAGATTCAGATGAAGAAAGTATAAATAATTAGGCAATGTTAAAGGTAAAATTATTTTTATAGTTTGTAAATTGTTAGGAAAAGTTATAACTAGGAACCATTTATTGGATATTTATAATGAATTTCTCGAATTTAAAGAAAAAACAGCAATAATATTCAAATGAAGTCTATTTATTTTTATTTTTTATTTTAACAAAAATTAAAAAAAATTAAAAATGCTTAATTACGTTAAGCGAATTATTATTTATACTTATTTCTTCACAAGAAATAGACTTAAATCATAAGCAGAAATAACCATTGTCAAAATATTAGCAAATTTTAAGAATTTCAAAAAACAATTCAGAAGCGAAGTCATTCAGCAAAATCTTATGTGGGCAGCACATGAATTTCCCTACAGACTCATATTCATTTTCTCTTTCTTTCTTTCTTTCTTTCGTAATTCCTTTAATTGAATTTAATTACACAAATATCACTTAATTTTAATAAGTATTTGAATTGCGCTGAATTTACAGTTTTAATTTAATTTTAATTTTCAATTGGTGACTGGACATATTTTCAAAGACGACGTTGCAGGAACTTATAAAAAAAAATGAAATATCTTAAGAACGGTTAATAGGGTTGGTCTTTTATTTTTGTCTTCAAAAATTAGGTATAAAATAAGCATTTAATCGATACTACTGTTAAGGATATGTAATATTTTATGTTAGATTTATGTATCATTTTTGAGGGCCATTTTGAAAAAAAATAAAGGTTTTTTTTTTTATAAATTGTACCAAAATTTAATCAGCATCAGGGTCGCCCATAAATTATTTACATACCAATTTTGTGAAATTTCGTAGAATAGTTTTCAAGATAGAATGAACATCCATTGCATAGACACACACACAGACGGACACAAAGACATACACACACAGACAAACGTCACACATAGTAATTTTGTGTTCTAGAGTTCCCGAAGTAGGAAGTAAACTTAAAGTAGGAAGGTCCTTCGAGTTCCGACTTTCGACACGATTTCAATGCTTTCTCTATACAGGGTGTCCCAAAAAGATTGAAACGCGCTTTAATTCTTTACCTGTTGGAGATAAGTGGGCAATGCAAATTGCAAAAATGTTGAAAATAAGGTAGGAAATAAGACTACGTTAATGAAATTGTCCTCACATTAATTTTGAAAAAGTTACACTTTTTAAATTTTTTATACAACCCCCTTAGACAAATTAGGTAAACTAGAAAATTTGTATTTTTAATGCACAAGATTATTAAAAAAATCGCATATCTGTATCTTTAAAGTTGAGCGAGTTATATTTAATTGAAAATTGAACATTGTGAATGGGGACCCTATATCAAATTAGAAATGTAAATTTGTGACATATCACAAAAAAGATAAAACTGGATGGTAATACATAGGATACCCAACCGCGTAGTGAGTGCCACTTCTCTATATGATCTCTGTCTGTGTAATGTTTTATTTAGATGCATTTGTGATAAAAAAATTTGACACATATTAACGTATTTTTGATCTAAACAATTTCCATCGTCAATTTGTTTATGATCCCTATTTTCACTGATGAAACAGCCTTTCACATGGTACGGAAAAGTGGCATAAGTCAGATTTTTACCTTTATCATAATTCAGTTGATTTTAAAGATGCAGATATGCAGTTTGTTTTCAATGATCTTGTTGCATTAAAAAAAAAATTTCTGATTGACCAATTTGTCTAAGGGGGTCGTATAAAAAGTTAAAAAGTGCAACTTTTTGGAAATGAATGGGAGGACTATTTCATTAATGTAGGCTTATTTCCTACCTTACTTTCAACATTTTTGCAATTTACATTGTCCACTTATCTCCAACAAGTAAAGAATTAAATCGCGTTTCAATCTTTTTGGGATACCCTGTATATTAAAATGTATTGTAGGAAAGTAAACATCTGATGTGGGCACCACATGACTTTCGTTACAGGATCTTTTCGTTCGATTATCAATCTTTTTGCAATCTTTTACTACTACTACTATCTTTTACTACTTTCTACTTATTTTCTTACAATCTTTTCGTTCGATTTAATGAATTATAATTAATTTGCACTTTCTTTTATAATTCATTAAATCGAACACAATAGTACAAAATCAGACGAGAAATTATTTGAAATTGCATTGAATTTGCAGTTTTATTTCATTTTTCATTTTCATTAGGTGACTGAACTTATTTTCAAAGTCGATGTGGCAAATATGCAAAAACTAAAATATGCCTAGAACGTTTAAGCCTAGAGTTATGGGGCTGCTCTTATATTTTTTGCGTCGTCAAAGTCTATGTATAAAGCAATCATTAATTGATATTTTGGTCATACTAGTTGTTTATTATAAATATTGACAATTTTTTACTGGACATCAGGCAGGTTCTTTCTTTTCGAATCGCATCAAAATATAATAAGGAACCAGAGTATCCCACAGGAGAATTTACCAAATTTTATGAATTAGTTTTTCAGCTACAGTGTTCACATACTTTTTTTACGGGTCATTTCGCAAAAAAGGGTAGGTTCTTTTTTTTCCAAATTGTGCCAAAATCTGACCGGCACCACGGTTATCCACGAATGACTTATCTACAAAATTGATTATTTTTAGTGTGATGTCCGTCCGTCCGTCTGTCTGTGGTCGATTTCTTGTGTGCACGAAACCTGCCACAAATCTTAATGAATTTTTCGAAACTTTATATTCGGCTTTGATGACGAAAAATCTAGGACTAGGAAAAAAAAAATATTTTATATTTTCTTAACATGGCAGTATAGGATAAAATGTGGAATAATCAAACATAAAAGGAGTTATTTATGGCTCAATGATTACGAAACTTAATAGTATCAATAATTGTAGTGAAAAGAAGCCGCGAAGCAATTTTTTCGCTCGTGACGTCATTAGGCCCCCTCTGAAGGGAAGGCTGTAAGATGAAGGGTAATACACTGTAACTATGGTCATTTGGACCAACGATACACAATTTTTCAAAATTGATCTTGTAAAATTTACTAAAACTAAAGTCGTGTTGCCCACATCACATGTTTTGTATTATGTTACTACTAAACAACCCAAACACAATTATGTGATTTTTATTTATTTTTTAATAATTTTTGTATGAAATATGAATAGGATCCTCGATATATTTTGATGGAAATCGCTTCATAAAGACTTTTCTATGCAACATTTCAGCTGTTTCCTCCCTTAGTTCCTCCGTTATGTTTAAATCCGTTTCCGTTATGTTCATCCTCACGATGATTCTAGGGGTTGTATATTCGTTGAAAAAAATGACTAATTTAAAAATATTATATTAATTTTGATTTAATATATATTTAATATAACATATATTTATTTTTACACAGTTTTAATAAAACTTTGTATAAAATATTAAGTATAGATGCAACCTAATCAAAGTAAATTTTACAACTGTATGGAAGGGTTATCGAACTGGTGGAGGATTGAAAATTGTATTGTTATAAATAGCATTCTATATAAGTCATCTAATGATGTATTATTTATTACTTTACATTTAATAGCCCCGGAGTTATTGCGAGTTGAAATAGGTCACATAATTGTGATAATTTAAGAAATGAAAGTATTTATAAAAAAAATTGTAAATATATAAACATTTATAATAAAAACAAATAATAAATAATAAAAACATGTGATTCTAATTACCATAAGACAGCTTTACATCAAAAGACTAATTTGTATATATGAGATTTAGTATGTTAATTATAATAGCAATAATTAAACATCTTTAAACATGACCTAATCTTACTATTTTCACATGCTCGAATGTTATTGCAATGTGCTGATTCCATCATTCGAGTAATTCGACCATTAATTCTACCATTTTAAAATCCTCTAAGATAATTATTGAAAAGCGCTTTACGTTCTCAAACATATGATAATGTATCCTAATAAATCAGTAACGTATTTCAGTATAATAGAAAAATGACCCACTTTATTGGAACAGTTGTGGTCAATCAACGAAATATTGCCCTTCAGATTAGGATTTTCAATATGGAGCTGGTTCCTGAACGTTCCACATTTCGCAATATCTAATATCTCCTGATATAAAGATAGAAACTGTTCGAAAATTAAAATTTGGACTAATTCGAGGGACTAGAATTTTTTATGCAGTCAAAATCGAGTGTTGCGATTTAAAGTTTGTCCGCATTTACATATAAAAATGGTCCCTTGTGCAAATTATATGCACATGAATTTATAGATAACGTTATTCCTAATCAAATGGTGTCTTTTAATTTGCTCTACGATGAACGATACTCAAATAACAAGGGGTGGCGTTTTTTTTTCTCTTTCCCGCAGCTGTTTCCCACCAAGTGACATTCGATTCTACAATCAACTTCGGTCAGAAGCGTAAAACGATGTATGTCAGACGATGTATGTTAAAAAGTGATGACGATTTGCCATTTTACTTTGTTCTCTAATAAAGCCACATTTCGATGGCTAGCTCTTGTATTGACATTCAGCCTGAGTTGCTTGTCCTTTGATGTATTGATGAATGTCTTCGTCTTAATATTAGCATAAGCAGTGTTGTTTCTTTACTGGTAGAAAAGTAGCAATTTTATTTTCTTATGGTATTGACAACTCTGTTGTGGATAGGAATTTCTTTGTTACTGATCTTAGTGTTACTTATACGTCTGGTTTCTCTTTTTCTCCTCATATTTCTGATATTTGTGCTAAATCCTACAGGAAACTTGGTTACATAAAGCGGATTCCTCAGGAATTTATAAAAGTGGATACCGTTATTGTTCTCGTCCATGCTTTAGTCATAGTCGAGGCTTGAATATGCCTCCATTGTATGGAGATTTTTTCACGCTCTTCATGTTATCAATATTGAAATTATTCAAAATAAATTTTTAATGTATTTATATTATTAGAAAACTCGTACTTAGTGTTATTTGCTACCTTTCTTAGAAATATGTTTAGTATTAAAAGCTTATAGAACAGAAGAGATTTTATTTTATTTTCTTTCTTCAAAATGCATATTCTCTAATCAGTTGTTTCCAACGAACGAATGTGAAAATTATATAAAGTTTTCGAATATGAGACGAACGACTTCATACACGTAAGAAAAAAGAACTACTGTGAAAATACCATTAAAGCAGGGAAGACAAGTTTGAATGTCAATCAGTGCAAAAGTACTTTCTGTTGTATTGTGCAATTCCGAACTTACGCAACCTATATATATGTATGTGTATATATATATATTATATATATATATATATATATATATATATATATATATATATATATATATAATAAAAGGGTTTGAAGGTCCAATGAAAGAAAAGTGAGAAGCTGTAACTTGAAAAACCTAACATTCTAACAAGCTTACAAGGTAAAAGTATTGAACAGTAAATCTTCAAGCAAATGGAAAAAACACAAATGTCGGATCATCAAATCAAAGAAAAGTATAAAAAAACAATGGTATGGAATCGATAAAAGAAAAACAGACGAAATCCAAGCATGAACGAAATACACGTGGACACGGTCTAGGCCTAAATCAGGATTTGTTCACTTCTTCAAAACTCTTTTTCAAGTCCAAGTGTCTTGCAGAAGCAAACACAAAAATGTATGTTTCTGAAGAAATAGATAGATTATATCTATAAACTATTTCTACTTGGGCAACATACATAAAGAAGAAAAAAAATGAAGGGAAATAAAGGATCCCTGGAATCAAACTCAAAATATATACTAACCTATCGAACCCGGTAACCCAGAAAGAAAAGACCAGTGTGTCGCCATTCACAAAGGAGAAAGATATGATCCACCGTTGCCATTCGTAAGAAATAAATAACAGTAATGCGAAAGGCCAAGTATAAGAGATAATATGCAATCAAGAGGGGCAATAATAGAAAGGCTAATGTGTAAGAGGATGTAAAAAAATAAAATATAATTGAAACATGAGTTTGGAGATGTCAGGCTAATATATAAAACACCATGAAAAGAATTCATTAAAATCCAGTTAATCTAAATTTTTTAACTATACCATTTACAAAATAAGAGAGATATTTATATAAATTGCTCGTAATTTTTAGATTATCAATATGTGTAGCATGAAATTTTTTATCAGATAATCTATAAATTCTAAAAAGCTGATTAAGAATAATATTTCTAAACAATTGAATCGAGTTGCAGGAAGATTTTATTAATGTTAAAATTAAAAAAGTCTTTTTAACACTTTACAACAAAGTTGAAAAGTGTTTATGACTTTGTTCATTCTGTCTGTCTGTCTGTCTGTCTGTCTGTCTGTCCGTTAGCACGATAACTGCCGTAAAAATGACTTAATCAAAATGAAATTTTAGTATGTTGTTCAGACGGTCTGTAGGACCTATGGGAATATAAATGAATAATATCACACAATTAGTTTTGGATTGAACCCGGGTTGAAAAAATGAAATACATTGAGCCCTATGGGACCTAATTTTTCTAACATTTTTTAAGCGGATTTAAAATTCACAAATTGCTTCGAAAATTTTAGGTAATAGTCAAATTGTTCCATAAAATATATAAAAAAAATTCAGCTAAATATATTCAGTAGTTTTTTAAATAAAAATTAAAATAATAATTACACATCTTATATGAAACGATCACGTGACCATGATATGAAACGATCACATGACCCACTTCAAAATGATATATGGCATCCATCTTGTTTCAAATTCGTGATTTTTTTAAGTTCTTTTTAATTCATATTGAGTGTTGTATCCATCCTAAAACTACTTTATTTCTGCTTAAATTCTGTGCATCTACATACTAAAACAACACAATGACAATATATTTGAGTTTAAATTCTCATTCAAATTTGATTATTTCTACAACTAAGCCTATTTTCACCTATGTAAAATGTAAACAGCAAAATATGTAGAATGAGTTGTATTAGAATTACTGTATTTCTTTAACACAAAATAATTCAGTCCATGGAGTCTGCATGGCTGATATGAATGAAATATTAATTGATTTTATAAATAGAAGGACGATTTTTTTCGACGAAGTTTTAAGCATAAAGTTTATGAATTGTAGCTCCATGGTCTTAATTTTTAAATAAAATAAATTATTATAGTATTGTGATGAATGAAATGGAGAAAGTTATGAATGAAATCCTGCTTTTATAGAGAGATCCAGGCGTGTTATTTTTTCTATGACGTCATTTTAATTAATTTCAGTTGTTTTCGATGAAGTTTTCAAATATAATAAATTATCGTATTATTGTGATAGATTTAAAAATATTATCGTGGAATGTATTGCATTTTAGAGATATTTAAACCACGCAATTTATATTTCAATGCCGTCATTTGAATGAAGTTCATTTTTTTCAATGAAGTTTTAAGTTTTCAAATATAATAAATCAATGTAGTATTGTGATAAGTTTTAAAATATTACCGAGGAATGTATTGCATTTTCGACTTTTTTAAATAAAATTGCATTGAAGTTGGAAAGTGTTTCATTATCAATGCTTTAAGCATGATTGATCTTTCTTGTTTATCATATAAATTAGTAACAATTCTATTTGAAGGTTCAATAATAAAATTATATATATATATATATATATATATATATATATATAATATATATATATATTACCTTTAAAATTTTTTACCTTTTTTACCAATTTTTAACACTTTACAACAAAGTTGAAAAGTATTTATGACTTTGTTCATTCTGTCTGTCTGTCTGTCTGTCTGTCTGTCTGTCTGTCCGTTAGCACGATAACTGCCGTAAAAATGACTTAATCAAAATGAAATTTTAGTATGTTGTTCAGACGGTCTGTAGAACCTATGGGAATATAAATGAATAATATCACCCAATTAGTTTTGGATTGAACCCGGGTCGAAAAAATGAAATACATTGAGCCCTATGAGACCTAATTTTCAAACATTTTTTAAGCGGATTTAAAATTCACAAATTGCTTCGAAAATTTTAGGTAATATTCAAATTGTTCCATAAAATATATAAAAAAAAATTCAGCGAAATGTATTCAGTAGTTTTTTAAATAAAAATTAAAATAATAATTACACCTCTTATATGAAACGATCACGTGACCATTATATGAAACGATCATATGACCCACTTCAAAATGATATATGGCATCCATCTTGTTTCAAAATCGTGATTTTTTTAAGTTCTTTTTAATTCATATTGAGTGTTGTATCTAAAACTACTTTATTTTTGCTTAAATTCTGTGCATCTACATTCTGAAACAACGCAATGACAATATATTTGAGTTTAAATGCTCATCTAAATTTGATTATTTCTACAACTAAGCCTATTTTTCACCTATGTAAAATGTAAACAGCAAAATATACAGAATGAGTTGTATTAGAATTCCTGTATTTTTTTTAACACAAAATAATTTAGTCCATGGAGTCTGCATGGCTGATATGAATGAAATATTAATTGATTTCATAAAGAGAAGGACGATTTTTTTCGATGAAGTTTCAAGCATTGAGTTTAATTTTTTGTAGCTCCATGGTCTTAAACAAAATGTTTAAATAAAATAAATTATTATAGTATTGTGATGAATGAAATGAATGAGAAAGTTATGAATGAAATCCTGTTTTTATAGAGAGATCCAGGCGTGTTATTTTTTCTATGGCGTCATTTGAATCAATTTCAGTTGTTTTCGATGAAGTTTTCAAATATAATAAATTATCGCAGTATTATGATAATTCTAAAACTATTACCGTGGAATGTATAACATTTTAGATATGTTTGAGACCAGGCAATTTATATTTCAATGCCGTCAGTTGAATGAAGTTCATTTTTTTCGATGAAGGTTAAATTTTCAAATATAATAAATTAATGCAGTATTGTGATAAGTTTCAAAATATTACCGAGGAATGTATTGCATTTTAGACTTGTTTAAATAAAATTGCATTGAAGTTGGAAAGTGTTTCATAATCAATGCTTTAAGCATGATTGATCTTTCTTGTTTACCTTTACCTTCAGTTTACAAGCAATTATCTTTGGTATTTCTCGGGTATATATATATTACAAGTAATCATAAAAATCTTCAATTATATATATATATATATATATATATATATATATATATATATATATATATATAATCTGATGTGGACAGCACATATTACTTTATATAATGTTGCGATGGATTTACTTCTTTCACAACGAAAAAATGATGTACAAGATCTTCGACAAGTAAAAAACAAGTATTTTAAAGTAATATAAACGACAAGTATTTTAAACGTTGAATTGTGTGAATTGTGCATTTGGTAATTTTCTGAATGACAACATGTAAAACTCTATGTACCTACAATTAACTTATATTTCAAGCTTGATAATCGTCAATATTGATAGCAACCTCAGTAAGCAATATATTCCATATATTAAAATATTTTAATTGCAAATTCATCAGTTTGGCATCATTTTCGTGCAATGCTCTAGTCAATTTGCACCTTTACAAAAGAAGGCCCTAATCTGGCGATATTTCGCTAAATTGGTTGCTAGTTTTGTCAAATTTATCGCCAAATGTTACATGCAGACGGAGAGAATGGCTTTTTTTTTCTAAATAAATGATTATTGACGAATTGTTGGGTGTCAAAGCTATTACAAAAAGTATCATCTCTCGCTGAAAACGAACTAGATTCACGAGAATGATGCTGATAAATTTATCGGAAAATATTCTATATAAAAATGAACATATTCCACGATAGTTGAAACTGTTTTCTAATTTTATGCAATGTTTTTGATAAATTTATTTGAAAAACGTGCAATATCTTAAGAACGGTTCAGAAGACTAGCGTTTTAAAGTTTGTGTTGTTCGTTTTCCAATAAAAAATTCAATAATTTTTTTATTTATGTGACATTATTGAAGGTTCTAAATTTGTTTTTTAAAAATTTTATTCGAAAATTTGGGGCTTTTCCGAACTTTTGATTGAATTTAAAGTCAATAGGGTTCCAGTATACATTGATTGTGATAATCGTGCCAAATTTAAATCGTACCAGCTCACGGACACACACATGCACTAACATACATACACAGAGACAAGTATCGCTTTAAAACGCTTGATTCGATCTTAGAGTTGCTTAAAACGTACTCTTCCCAAGAAAACTCGATTTTGAATTTTCAACTCCATCACAATACGTTCCTTCTTCATTGATATTATGTATACAGTAAAAGTAAAAAGAAAATGGCTTTCAAAATTAAAAAAATATTTCTTTCATCTATTCCATTTATATGATATCATTAACTACCATACTTTCTGACCTTCATCTTTAGTCTTTGAAGGTTAAAATTTAATTTCTACAATTCATCATTTAACAATTCAGTTACGCACCTTCTTATTGTTCTTACGAGCAAACTAGCAATATATATTACAGGTTACCATTATGTTTATTAAAACATTAAATGTTTTCAATGCATAATTCTATTTAATTTAACGATATGAGCAATCGAGAACAATCCTTCCAGCCGTTTAATCATGCAACATTCATTAGTGCTTATTTATATTCCTTGCGTCTACCATTCACCGAGAACATGATAAAATTTTAACCAGCTCTTATTACTTATCAATTTGAAAAAAGAACAACTTTGCTTACAATGCCATCGTGCTAAATAGCTCTTAATTACCTCAAATGCGTGAGAATAAAACCTTTATCTAAACGTGTGCAAACAGTACATAATGTAGCAGTAATAAATAACAAATGAATGGACCTTCCCTTTTAGAGACAGCAACAATGAACAGTCAAGGAAAATAATATCTGCAGATTTTGATTGAGGTAGTATCACTTCGAAGTAATACGAACTTATCACGGCAGTTGCCATTTCGTGGGTAAAACATCTGTTATGTAATTGCTCCTAATTGCCAGCTACCGTTTGCAGACGATTCTAATCAAATCCTTATTGCAAGCGTCGTGACGTCTAACCTGAGGCGATTAAAAAGCTGTTTGGCACGCCACCCTGTTTTCGCCATTTTGTTTCAATGATTAATGTGGAGTTTTCATTCAATATTCTATATTTCTTTCAGTACCCACCTTATTTTAATCATTTTCCAAATTTTCATTCATCCCCTCTAGTAGTTTAGTGTGCTAGAATATGATTAAATATTTCAATTAGCATGGAATGTCTTATTTCACCTATTCTAAAAATAAAAATGGCGGTGGCTGAGTTTTGTATTCATGCTAAGAGAGGAAACAAAACTGAAGACCATTTAGGTACGTTTTATTATTTCTTTTGAGGAAAATTTGATGCTAAGTGATGGGTGTGCATTTACTTTATAACATCGTGAGAAGTGTGACCTTTTTTCATTATAGATGTTTATCTCTGTTACATTTAACGGAGAATGACACAGGTTCCCTTTAATCTAGACTCATCTGGATTCTAGAAAAGATCTGGTGTTAGATACATTCCAGACATGCAACGCCATCTTGAAATGAATGTGAGAATTACTTTCCAAATAAATATTAATGGTATTCTTTATGTTAAATTTTGTAGATATGTATTGTTCAACAATGTGAATAAAGCATCAACGATTGGAAAATAAAGATAATCATTTATAATTTACTAGCAGATGCGTTGTCCGTGATTAAAATATGTGCTAATTAATCTATGTTCTCACTTTAAATTATCTTCACAGGCACTTCTCGAAGTTGTGTCAACACACGCCAAAATGAAGACGATAAAATTCTAGACAAGCTGTTTCAACAATCGGTTCAACGCAATAGAAAATATATGAATTACAAAAATCTCCATTAAAATAAAACAGATGACTTAAGAAATCGAAAATATCAATAATTCCCTTAATCTTGTATCTCAAGACTGTAACTCATAAACCAAATGAAGATAAAATACCCTTAATTTATAAAATGTATTTCACTATCAATTTTTTTATTACTTAAATCGCATAAATTAAACAGAAATCGCTTTTTAAATAAATATATTTAATTTATATTTATGGCAAACCTAACTTGAAAACACTGTGGAAAATACGGGCACTCTTTTACTCTTAAATTCGTTCATATGCATATTTGGCGGAATTTCGTGCGTACAACTGCTAAATTGAACTATCCCGAATAAAATATTATTGTACTTTAAATTGTCTGCAATACTTTTAATCCTCAAAATAATTGGATAATTAATAATCCTATGAAAATGAGTTTTTAAATCTGGGATTTGGTTGCCATAAACTCGGATTTGCAATTAATGCCAAATGAATTAAAGTTTCGAAATGCTGTTGATTTTTTTCTCCTCATTTACATTCAAGATGGCGATGGCGACTGCAAGCACATCGCAAACAGCTCAACTACGTTGGAATCTGGAGAGGAAAAAATAATAATAGAACTTATACTAAATTACAGACACCTGTGGGATATAAAAGATCCAAATTTTTCGGGAAAAAACACACTAAAGAATGCTTCATAGAATGAAATCGGTGTCATTAAAGAGGAGGGACCTAAAGTATGATTGACGAGCGGAATTGTTCGGCAATAAGAATTGTCCTGTGTAATAACACCATAAGCATCGGTGTCTTGCATAAAACCATTGGATTTACGCAAATATTTAAATTTTTAACTATTTGTACATTGGACTATATTCCTTATCGGATGTTTACATATCTTCCAAACCTCTCTACTGTCAAGTTAGGTTTCTTCAAGTACAATTCCATTACTAAGCAACATAATGTAATTTTCTTCAAATAAAGTTTCGGAAAATAATTATTTGCATAATAATGAGTTGAAATAGAGAATAATCATGCCAAATTTGAAAAAAAAAAGCATTCCGTCAAAAAGTGTCTCAAAAGTCCTTGACACATTTTAAAAATTTATTAAGAGAAAACTATTTGAAATATGAGCATGCTTTTTGCAGATTTTATTAACTTACTTCTCAAAGATTTTTTTCTGTCTTCCTAGTTACTATGTAACTAGGTGGTTCTACTGTTTCCATCGCAAAGTTAGTTGAAGAAATGTCTTCCCCAGCAAAAAATGCGATATGTGTTGGTTACATTTTTAAACGACTTGATAGGCCAAAATGTGAAAAACGAAGCATCGGTGACGAAAGCGTCGAAAGCATTCATAAAACATTTTCACGTAGCCCTAATAAATCAGTAAAGATCTGAGGCCCAGGAATTGACAATTCCTCGTTTAACAGTGCATCGCGTCTTCCACCAAAAATTCCATATACCTACAACTTGCAGATATTGCAAGTTCTTCAGTCGGAGTACAAGTCACGCCGCTTGAACTTTGTTCTGTACATGCTAAATCATTTAGAGGCAGCTAAAGGCTACTTTTTGTGATACATTTTGTTTACAGATGAAGCAACGTTCCATGAAAGTCAACCTCTGCAATATCAGAATATTAGAGGCCTCAGAGTCCATATCAACTCATCGAACATGTCCGGGACAGTCCCAACGTGAATGTGTAGTGTGGCTTAATGGCTGATCGTGTAATCGGAAATTTCTTCTTGCAGAATCCACACTCGCAAAAGACATTTATTTGGGCATGATTCAAACCTTTGCTGTCCCTCGAATTTGTCATTTATCTCCGAAAATTAATTGGCAACAAGATCGTGCACCGCCACATTGGCGTAAGGTTATGCGGAGTTTTTTAAATAAGGAATTTCCAACCAGTTGGATCGGTTCCATCTTAGGGCCTCCCCGCTTTACGGATATCACACTTCTCGATTTCTTCTTGTGGGGATATATCACAAAGTTTATTCATCCAAAGTGCAAAGTGTTGACGAACTGAAAATCCGCATAGTTGCTGCAATTGTATCTGTTACAGACATAGGAGGCGCCACAGGGGGGGGGGGGATGCTAGGGATGCTTCAGCACCCGCATTACAAATTGCGCAAACACTCCTTTTTATTTAGCAACTGCCCCTTATTCCAACAATTTTCAGTTTCTCTCTCTCTCTCTCTCTCTCTCTCTCTCACTCTCTCTCTCTCTTTCTCTCTCTCTCCATCTCTCTCTCCATCTCTCTATCTCCATCTTTATCTCCCTCTCTGTCTCTACATATCTATCTCCGTCTCTCTCTCTCTCTCCATCTCTCTCTGCATATCTCTCTACATCTCTCTCTATCCATCTCTCTCTGCATATCTCTCTACATCTCTCTCTATCCATCTCTCTCTATCCATCTATCTCTATCTATCCCTTTCTCTCTATCTCTCTCCATCTCTCTCCATCTCTCTCCACCTCTCTCTCCACCTCTCTCTCCATCTCTCTCCATCTCTCTCTCCATCTCTCTCTCGATCTCTCTCCATCTCTCTCTCCATCTCTCTCTCTCTCCATCTCTCTCTGTTTTTAAGATCGTTATTATTTTTTTTACGGATTTATATATCTTAAATCAGCACCCCTAATGCATAGCACCCACCAACGCATAGCACCTCCAATTGTGACAGTCTGGAACCCCCTATGATTACAGAATCTACTTTGACACATACATGGCAGGGTAGCGATTGAATATCGGATTCATATACTCCGCGCATCCAAAGATATACTCACCGCAGTAAAGTCTATTGTTCCTATTCCAAACAGTTTTCTTAATACATTTTTAAAAATTGTCACGCATTTTTGATATTGAATTCTAACTTTTGAATTTTATCATGAATTTTAAAAAATAATTTTGAAAAGAAATTAAATTCAGAAACATTTAAATTTACCATAATTTATTGTTCACTTCTTTACGTTTAGAATTTTAAAATAAATAAACTTTTAAATATTTTATTTATTTGAAGGCAAAACAAATCACTGCAAAATATGAATATTTATATTAAATAAAAAAAGAATTAAATTATATTTTAAATATTTGTTTGTTTTTATATCAATAAAATAATTAAACATTTAAAATAAAACAGTTAAAATAAAACATTTATAAGATTTTAAAAGTATACATAGCACATAAATGAACAATTATATTTAAAAATTCCAATATTCTAAATTAAAAATCCATTTAAATATTTAAATTTATTTTAAAGAATTTGCACACAGTATAAGCAACATTGTTACTGTCGAGAAAGATTCATTTTACCAGCGCCGAGTACAGAAGAATTCAGTTAGTTCTGTGAATAATTTGCACTGAACTAATTAACTAAAGAAATAATGTATTCAAATTAATCAGTAATTCCACTATCGTCCGAACTTTAGTTTTGATGTCATTCGATTTGTCCCAGCTTCGAGACCAAAAGAAAATTTTTGAATTTTGAATACTCGAATTAGGTGTTTGAATATTCGAATTAGGTGACGATGCAAAGGAGTAATCAAAAACACTAATTTCAAAATAATCGAGTATTTCCACTTGGGTCAGGATCTCGATTTTCACCTATTTCAATCCATCTCAGCTTTCAGATAAAAAATGTAAATTTTTGATAATTCAAATTAGGAGTGACAATACAGAGATATTTTTGAAAGAAGCGTACACAACTTAGCCTCTCAAAAGTAATAAATATACAAATTGATATTCTTTCTCTGCTAAGAATTAGAACTGTAGAAAAAAAATCTGATGTGGGCAACACATGACTTTCCTTATATAATGCAATGAATTTACTACTTTTACAGTTAAAAAAATGTTATTCTTATAGTAGATACTTGTATTCTTTCCAAGGTATTGAATTTTCTTCAATTAGT
This sequence comes from Amaurobius ferox, assembly GCA_951213105.1. NCBI lineage: Eukaryota > Metazoa > Arthropoda > Arachnida > Araneae > Amaurobiidae > Amaurobius > Amaurobius ferox. The sequence continues at coordinate 47,181,321 of OX578149.1, forward strand.
CGTCATTTTCATTGATTTAGCGTCATTTTTTTCCATTTAGCGAGATTTTTGTTAATTTGGCAACAATTAAAAATGCCGCCAAGTTGGCGACATTCCGCCAAATTCGTCGCCAAAATCTCACCAAGCGTAATGGACGGAGAAATAAGTTATTCTTACAGCAGATAAACGACTATTCCTGAATGAAACGAGTTAGTTCCACGAGAATGATGTCACCAAATTTATCGCATGGTATTACATATGAAAAATGAACATGTTTCTCAATAGGAAATACTTTTTTTTTATTTTCATGACTTTTTCATAATTATTTTGAAAAATGTGCAATATCTCGAGAACGGTTTATGTTAGTGTTCTAAAATTTATATCAATCGTTTTCTAATGAAAAATTACATAAGAAATGTCTATTTGCGTAACTTTATTAGCGGTTTCGATTTTTTGACGATTTTTTCAAAATTTCACTCCAAAATTCAGGGGAGTTCTGAACATTCGATTGCGTATAAAAACAATAGGCTTCCAGTGTTTACGGATTGTGATTTTTGTAAAAAATTTCGTTCAAATCGGTCCATTCGTTCGTCAGTTATCGTCTCCACAGACTCACTGACGCACACACACACACACGCATACTTTCACACACACACATGCACACACACACACAGACATCACTTCAAAAACGTTTGATTCGTGATCAGGGATGCTTGAAACGTGCTCTCCCGTCGAAAACTCGAAATCGAATTTTCGACCCCGTCACAATACTTTCCTTATACATTATGTATATAAGGAAAGTAAAAATAACTGTAAATATAACGCGATATAATTTTGTCCCGTGGTAATGATATTCAAGATATTCATGAATCAGAAGTATTAAAAATACAATTTTATTTCCTTTCGCTGCTAACCGACACAATCTGATGTGGGCCGCACGGGACTTTCCCTGCAAACTCAAATTATTTTTCTTTCTTTCAGAATCCATTAAATTGAGTTTAATTGTACGAAAAATCCCGGATAATTATTTGAAATTATTCTGGGTTTGCAGCTTTAACTCCAGTTTCGTTTCATTTGTAAACTGGGTGAATTTTCAATAGCGACGTGACTAAAATGCAAAAAACTGAAAAATATCTCGAGAACGGTCAGTCTGATGACGTTGGTCTTATGTTATGGAGTTATGGCGTTGCTCTTTTTTTTTTCGTCGCAAAACTTGCGTATAAAACAAGCATCTTTTAATCAATATATTTGAGCATATGCAGTCATTTATTTTAGATTGTGACGACTTTTGTGGACTATTTCACAAAAAAAAAGAAAAAAAAAAAAAAAAAAAACCAAGTTCATATTATCTGAATCATACCAAAATCTAATCAGCACCTAGGCAGTGCACAAGTGACTTATATACCAATTTCTGTGCAATCCGGTCAATTCGTTTTTAAGCTAAAGGAAGGAGATACATGCGATTTCTGCGGACCATTTCACAAAAGAAGGCAGACACTTTTTTTTTCCGCATCGTACTAAAACCTAATCAGCACCAGGGTAACCCACAAGTGACTTGCCTAATAATTTTTGTGAAATTTGATACATTAGTTTTCAAGTTACACTGGCTATATACATTGCACAGGGAAACAAATACACTGGCGCCACGATAAAAATGGTGTTTCTCGTTTCAAGAGTGATCGAAACGTACAGATTCATCGAAAACTCGAATTACGATTTTCGACATGATTCCAATACTTTCCCTATACATTATCACGTATTGTAGGGAAAGTAAAAGGATTTGCACTGTCAATATTAGACATTTTGCGCGAGTAAAATGGCCATTCGATGCAGAGCAACTTCTTACATTTCATTGTACCATACATTACCATATATTGTAGGGGAAGTACGAATTAAACAACTAAATTATTTTGCAGCTTGCTGAAATAATATTCAATGTAAGAGTATTGTGCCATTTAACATGTTTGCAGAATTATAAAGTATGCGCCATTGTTATGCTTTAATCTGGAATGGTTTTTGATATTCAGAAAAGTTATCATCAACCTTAATAAGTATATAGGCGTCACATTTAATGACAACCTTTATTAAGTATAGGCATTACATTTAATGATAAACTTTATTAAGTGTGTAGGCGTCACATTAAATGATGACCTTTATTTAGTGGTAGGCGTCACATTTAATGACAACCTTTATTAAGTGTGTAGACGTCACATTTAATAACACTATTTATTAAGTGTGTAGGCGTCACATTTAATGACAACCTTTATTTAGTGTGTGTAGGCGTCACATTAAATGAAAACCTTTATTTAGAGGTAGGCGTCACATTTAATGGCAACCTTTATTAAGTGTGTAGACGTCACATTTAATAACACTATTTATTAAGTGTGTAGGCGTCACATTTAATGACAACCTTTATTTAGTGTGTGAAGGCGTCACATTAAATGAAAACCTTTATTTAGAGGTAGGCGTCACATTTAATGACAACCTTTATTAAGTGTGTAGACGTCACATTTAATAACACTATTTATTAAGTGTGTAGGCGTCACATTTAATGACAACCTTTATTTAGTGTGTGTAAGAGTCACATTTAATGATAATGTTTTCTAAGTATGTAGGCATCACATTTAAAGACGACATTTATTATCTATGTAAGCGTCACATTTAATGGCAATATTTATTAAGGGTGTAGACATCACATTTAAGGACAACATTTATTAAGGCTGTAGACATCACATTTAAGGACAACATTTATTAATTGTGTAGGCATTACATGTAATGACATAATTTATTGAGTGTGTAGGCGTCATATTTAATGACAACCTTCATTAAGTGTATAGGCAATGACAACCTTTTAATGACAACCTTTATTAAGTGTGCATGCGTTACATTTAATGACAACCTTTATTAAGTGTACAGCCGTCGCATTTAATGACAACCTTTATTACATGTGCGTGTGCAGGCATTACATTTAATGGCCACACTCCCATTTCGAGCTCGCGAAGCATGGATGGAAATGTCTAATTATAAACCGCGCTTCTTTGCAGCACATATGTTAAGATCTCCTGAAGACGATTCGAATACTTGTGCCACGGTTTCTGTCTTTCGTTTTATGTGTATAATATTTTATTTATATCCTGGTTTGTTAAAATAAGAGAAAAGCATAAGGCACTATGGGGTCAGACAACTCACTTTATTCAACCATTCTCAAGCTTCAACTGTCGATGGCATTTTATAACCTTTTCGTCTTCAGGTTGGCACATTAGCGCCATCTATAGGATCTTTAGAAGATTCAATATCATTACATATACTAAGGGTGATAAAATTACTCAATGTATAATCCGAGCATCGTCAATACAATTTAGATAAGTTATGCATAAAACAAAAAATATATATAACTTTTTCATAAGATTTGAATTTTTGTAAGAGAAGAATTTGCATCATTATTAGGTCAAATGATAATTGAAATTTAAAATTTTTTGAATATTGCAGACAATGGAGGTACATTCTCGCCAAAATGCTGTAATAGTCAATAAAGGAAATAACATATGATAGTGTTTCCTTTTGCAATGCATGAAACTCTCCAAAAATAACTTGGGCATTAGTTCTGAAAAATATACATATTTTTACTTTCACGATATACTTAGTATAATGTACAGGGAAAGTATTGTTGTGGGGTCGAAAATGTGAATTCGAGTTTTCGACGGAAGAGCACGTTCCAAGCATCCCTGAGCTCAAATCGAGCGGCTTTGAGGTGATGTCTGTGTGTATATGCATGTTAGTGTGTATGTAAATTATTAAGTATTGTATGTTGTGTGCATATATGTTTGTGTGTGTATGTCTGTAAGTCTGTAAATGCGATTTCTCACGAACCAATGCAGCGTTTTCAAAAAAATATTGGTACACATATCACAATCGATAAATACGGGAACCTTACTGATTTTAAACGGAATCAATTGTTCATAAAACTCTCAGTTTTCGAATGAAATTTTATAAAAAAAATCGTTGAAAAGTCAGAATCTTTAATAATTTTACATAAATAATCATATGTAATTTTCACTAGAAAACAAATGACATAGACTTTAGAATTCTAGCATTAACCGTTAAAGATATCTTCTGCCAGGTGTGGAAAGGCACAAGCTCGTTAGACAATTATTGTATAGATTCATCACTTTTCTATTTCGACACTATCTCCGGGTGATTCACCCCAATCTCCCCACCCCACCCCTTACTAAACGTTCTTTTTTTTCCATTACACCCACCTTGCTAGCCACGTATTAAGAAGTCTTTGTGTATGACACAACTTTTATGGAGTTTTTATGTGCTCAGCTTTCTATTCTGAATTGCAAAGTAACAGTTGTTCTAATAGGCAGCGTGCTGTTTGTCCGTGTATTCGAGTCGTAGCACGGGGGTTTTTGTGCAGGCTTCCCACTGGTAAACAAAATCTGGGATTCCAAATTAGGAAAAATATTATGTTATTATGGTACTGTTGGATGCGTTAGTATCTATGGTTGCTGACGCATTGCAGGTTTTACTGCGTTTAGAACGTCTACGTGAAAGTTAATCATCGAGTTGTCCTGACTGTCCAGAAAAACGCCCATTTATGATTTGTTTATCAAGCATGACAAGATTTGACATCAGAATTATTATGAATAAACATTTTTTTAGTAAGGAAACATTTCTGAAAATGATAGTCTCCGCTCGACCTCTAAAATATATTTCATATTATGTGCATGCATGTATTCATACACCATATCGTTTAGGTCTTCTATGATATTCAGTATAATAATGGAAAAATATCTGGGTAGTGTAAGACTTCATTCAACTTTTAAATTATATTCCATATTGTTTGCATGCATTCGTTCGTATTTCATATTTTTTAAGTCTTCTATCATATTCAGTATAAGAATGTAAAAGTATTTGGATAATGTAAAACTCCACTAGAATTTTAAATTACATTCCATATTGATTACATGCATACAATTGGTGAATGTAAGACACCACTCGACTAAATTATATTCCATATTGTTTGCATGCATACATTCATATTCCATATTGTTTAGGACTACTATCATATTCAGTCTAAAAATACAAAGAATATCTGGAGGGCGAAAATCAATTCACTTTGTTACCGAGTTTGTTATCAGAACTTTTAAATTCTAAGTACTACGGGGCGCTGCAATCGCTTTTATTCAATCAAACCAGGTCATTTTATACTAGAAAGACCTAATATGTACACTCATAAATCTTTACTTACATAGTTATTGACCAGGTTGTGAGACTTTCTTTAGAACTCTGTCTATTTGATCTTTAGACAGCAGCACTGATTTTACTGTCTAAAACCCAGGCAATCGATATACTGTGAGTTTAGAATTTGTCTGGAATATTCAAGTGAATATGAGTAGACAGTAATTTTATCACAGCAAAAAAAGGAAAAAATCACGGTACAATAACGGGTTAAATCGCAAAATTTTGTGGAATTTCGGGAAAATTTCTCGGCCAAGGGTTCACACTAATATTTATAAAAAAATGTCTGCCAGCTACGAAGTAGTAACACAAGTAACTACTACGTATATCAATAAGCATTATATTATATTTTTTAAAAACAAATGCTCAAATTTATAAGCCATGAATTTCGGCTCTTGTAATGTTAGCAACACTTTTACATGGAGATCAATATTTTCATTTAAGTCTACAGCGCTTTGATACATTATATTGCACATACACAGATTTACTTCTGTAATGCAGTGTTTTTTGTCCTGTAACACATTTTCAAATGGTTAAAATAATCTTTCGGTATTGACACTGATAGTGAGTATTGTTAGACGACAAATGGCGATTTTATGTAGCAAGGAAAATTATTTTTTTTCTTTTCATTTTCCAGAAATCTGTCGATCTATTTTGATCTTCCCATGAAATTATTTTACAGTTGCTTTACATGAACGAAAAAGGCGAGCAATTTTTTGTCGTCTAAATGGTCCAAAGACTTAATATATTTGATAAAACAGAAACTTCTGGAAAATACCCTAAAATTCTTGAAAAATTGTGTAAATTTGTCCCACAAAACAAAAAAATTATAATGGAAATTAGGCAATAATAAAAAAAATCTCAAATTCGCGAATATATTTGATGCCGGCGAAATTTATGAAAAATCGCGTAAATTCGCCCTCGAAACAAAAATATCTGATGTGGCCAGCACATGATTTTTCTTATATAATGCAATGAATTAACTTCTGTAATGGTGAAAAGGTGATGAAAAGATCCACGGCAGAGTATTTGTAACGTTACATTGCACATTTGGAGCGGTAAATTGTACATCCGGATGACAACATCTAAAATTCTTTCGTACCCAATTAACTTATATTTTACGCAGCTCTAAATTAGGAATTATCAATAATAATAGCATCCTCAATAAGCAATATAGTCCATATATTTAAATATTTTAATAACAAATTCTTTAACTTGGCGCCATTTTGGCAATTTTAACGGTATTTTCGTCAATGTGGAACCAAATATCGCCAATTTCGCGATATTTAGAATAGTATTTCTTATATAATAAAAGGTATGCCCATCATATGACGAAATTAAAAATTTTCCAAACCATTATATCCTATTTCGCGTCATATTTATCAATTTGGGGACACTTTTATCAATTTGATAACATTTTTATCAATTTGGCAACAGTTTCGTCAATTGGGCAACATTTAAAAAGGTCGCCAATTTGGCGATATGCCACCAAAATTCGTCGCCAGAATTTTGCCAAGCGTTATAGATGGAGTCTTATGGTAGAATCTGATATTATTTCCAAAATATTGAAATGTAATCTATTAGTTGTCATTTTCATTGAATTAGCGTCACCAAAGTTTTCAGAAAAGCACCTTATTTATTGAAGTGTGACGATCTCTAGCCACAGTGACTGTAATATGAAGAGAGTAATAAAATAGAACCAATTTCGACAACGCTCTAATTGGCTGTACAATACCGTTTATTTTGAATAAAGAAATAAAGAAATAATTATTAACAGAACAAAATTTATTCTTTCCAAGCTTCAAGATCCATTTTCGGAACATCCATGCATTTGATAATTTGGTTCCTGAAACGAAAAAAATTACTGAATTAGATAAGATTTTAAAAATAAAACTCCCAATATCTACTAAAGACTTCAAGGAAACTATTTAAAATATTTTTGGTTACTAAATTCGTGTTACTGTCTATACACTCACAGAGCTCCTGAGCTCTAGGCGTCTGCGCATCTACGAGAATTATCACAATAGGATTCTGAAAATAACTTAAATCGACCACTGACAGCATATTTTCAAAAGGAATTCAATTTATATTTTTTTTATACATCAACCTTTTCTTTATACACACATTTGTAAATTTCTACATTTTTTCTGCTCTGGGAAACAACAATTACAAAGTCAAAAGATTTCTCTCTACCCACCTGGAAATCCATAAAAACGCCAAATCACTTTGGCTATAATAAGTAAATAGAAACAGTTATTTTAAATGCAAATAATTTATACTTCCGTTATCATCGTTTGTTCAATGGCAAGAATCACACAATATGCGTCAAGCAATACAACTCTAATATGTAAACAAGAAAGTTCAATCATGCATAAAGCATTGATTATGAAGCACTTTCCAACTTCAATGCAAACATCTTATTAAACATCTCTAAAATGCGATACATTCCTCGGTACTATTTTTAAAATTATCACAACACTACATTAATTTATTATATTTTAAAACTTAAAACTTCATTGAAAAAAATGAACTTCATTCAAATGACGGCATTGGAATATAAAATGCCGGGTTTAAACATCTCTAAAATGCGATACATTCCTCGGTAATATTTTTAAAATTATCATAATACTACAATAATTCATTATATTTGAAAACTCCATCGAAAACAAATGAAATTTATTCAAGTGACGTCATCGAAATATAACACGCCTGGCTCTCTCTATAAAAGCAGCATTTCATTCATGAACTTTTTTTCATTCATTTCATTCATCACAATACTACAATAATTTATTTTATTTAAAAACTTAAAACCATGGAGGTACAAGTAATTAAACTCTATGATTAAAACTTCATCGAAAAAATCATCTGCTTTTCTGTGTAAAATTAATGAATATTTCATTCATATCAGCTATATTGCAGATTCCATGAGCTAAATAATTTTGCGTTAAAAAGATGCAGCAATTCTTATACAACTCATTCTACATCTTTTGGTATTTACATTCTCTATACATGAAAATTAGACTTTGTTGTAGAAATAATCAAAGTTGAATGATCATTTAAACTCAAATATATTGTAATTGCGTTGTTTCAATATGTAGATGCCCAGAATTTAAGCAAAAATGAAGCGGTTTTAGGACGGATACAACAATAAATATGAATTAAAAATAACTTTTAAAATCCCGATTTTGGCACAAGATGGATTACATATTTTATTTTGAAGTGGGTCACGTGATATCTTCATATAATGGTCACGTGATCTATTCATATAAAAGGCGTCATTATTAGTTTAATTTTTATTTTAAAAACTACTGAGTATATGTTGCTGAATTTTTTTTATATATGTTACGGGATAATTTGAATATTTCCTAAAACTGTCGAAGCAATTTGTGAATTTTAAATCCGCTTAAAAAATGTTTGAAAAATTAGGTTCCATAGGGATCAATTTATTTCATTTTTACAACCCGGGTTAAATTCAAAACTAATTTGTGATATTATTCATTTATATTCCCATAGGTCCTACAGACCGTCTGAACAAAATACTAAAATTTCATTTTGATTAAGTCATTTTTACGGCAGTTATCGTGCTAACGGTCAGACAGACAGACAGAATGAACAAAGTCATAAACACTTTTCAACTTTGTTGTAAAGTGTTAACAAAAAGAGTTATTTTAAATATGAGTGAATAATTTACTCACATTACTATCGTTTGCCCAATTGCAAGAACTGCGCAATAATTACTTATTTGGAATTCGAGTCGCAAAAGCCTAACAGGACATAATATTTACGGCTATGCTTGTTTACAACGTTCCAGCGTACCTATGCGAAATATATATATTTTCTAGAGTTTCCATACACAAAATATGAAATAATTCTGTTGCGATGGAATTGGATAATTCAAAGCAGTAGTTCACAAACTTTTTTGGCCTTGGAAAATTTTTTAATTAATGAATATCTACAATACCCTCAGTGCTTTCCACTTATTTGCAGAGAATTTTTGGTAGTCTGAAAAGCAGAATTATATATCTTTGTTTTTTTTTTAAAAAGAAATTTAATAAAGCTCACATTTTATTTCCCAAACGCGCATTTATAACTAATGCAGTGACATTTATGTATATCCCCAGTTTATTAATTCATGAAATTTTTCCAAAGAATAGATCATTGAAGAAGAATCGCGCAACGTCAAGAACTTAAAAGGCGTTGTAAAAGATATTGAAGATTTATATAAAAGACGTTGTAAATAGATTAAAATACGTTGTGAATCTATCGAACATATAGAAAAAAGGAGTTGTAAATATTAGCGTTATAAATAGATAAAAATACGTTGTAAAAATATTGAAGATTTAGAAAACAAACATTGTAAATAATAACGTTGTAAATAGATAAAAAGACGTTGTAAAAGATATTGAAGATTTATAAAAGTACCAGTGAAAGTGATTCCGTCGGAGTATTACTTCTGAAATTTAAAAATGAATATTAAACAACAGGAATTAAGAAGTAAATGACAAAAACAAACTTATTGATTCTATTTTTGATTGCAAGATTTTGTCATAATCATTGCAACGTTACTTGCACTACAAATCATGTATTATTAGATCTAAAGTTAATTTAAATAATTATATTGTTTATGTTTCATTATAGAGGGTCGTATAATAATTAATTCGCATGTTGCTGGGAATATTAAGCGTGCAATAACTATACCTTCATTCTGAGAATGATTGTAAGTCAAACAGAATTAGATACTGTGAAATATATTTTTTTTTAATGGCCAGGCACTTGACTTATCATCATTCGCCTTTCGTCAGTGGCCAGAACGTGAACCATTTAGCCGTCCTAAGACGTTGCCCCAGGCGCACCAGAGGGGGGCGGAACACACTACGACCACAACACAAACATCCATGCCTTATGTGGGACTCGAACCCACAACGCGGCGATCGAACGATTGCTGTGGAAACGCTCGCCTTGACCACTCGACCACTGCGTCGGCACTGTGAAATATTAATGTTTGAAAAAGTTCGATGGTAACACGCTCCAGAGATTGAGTAGTGAGTTGCAAACATATAGTGAGTATTAAAAGACACTGAAACACAGATGCTCTGTTTGGGTACATCTAGCAATTAATAGTATACCAAACTAAAAGATATGCCCGTAATATGACGAAATTCAAAATTTGCAAATTATTACCTCTCATTTGGCGTCATTTATATCAATTTGGAAACATTTGCAACATTCCGCCAAATTTTTTGCAAACGTCACGGACGGACGAACAGAGAAATTGATGTTTCTTTTCTTTGATTCTTATATTCTTTCCAAGATATTGAATTTTCATCGATTTGGTGACACTTTCGTTAATTTATGCGATATTTTGTTCCATTTTGAGACATTTTAAAAAACTCGCCAAAATTGTTGCCAAGCGCGACAGTTGGACTGATAGACAAACGCTTCCGAAACATCACTGTAATACTATTCCATTCAAAACACAATTAATGTCATTAATTTTGCGTCATATTTATCAATTTAGCGAAATTTTAATCGATTTCTTGACATTTTTATCGATTTGGTGACATTTCCGTCAATTTGGCGATATTCTGATAAATTTGAAGACAATTAAAAACTCGCCAAATTTGTCGCCAAGTGGGACGGTTGGACTGACAGATACATGCTTCAGAAACATCATTACAATACTATCCCTTTCAGAACAGAATTAATTTAATTGATTTGGCTTTATATTTTTCAATTTAGCGACATTTTTATCAATTTGGCGACATTTTTATAGATTTTCTGATATTTTTATCGATTTGGTGACATTTGATAAATTTTGGAACATTTTAAAAAGTCACTAAATTTATCGCCAAGCGGGATGATTAAACTTGACAGACAAACGCTATCGAAACATCATTACATTTGAAAATGCAATTAATTTCATTATTTGGCGTCATTTTCATCAAGTTGGAGTCATTTTTATCAATTTGGCAACATTTTCGTCAATTTCGCAAAATTAAAAAAAAGTCGTCAAGTTGGCGATATCTCGTTAAATTCATCGCCAAAATTTTCGCCAAGTGTTACCCAGAAATAGATAGATAAACAAACACAGGCTTATGCTATTCAAGGTGTAAACACCTTGACACACAGCCATTCCTATTACCTGAATGCAGGTTTACCATATATTGGATTTTAGGTTATCTAATTTGGCGATTTATTTCCTACTTGGCGACTTTTGGCAACTTTTTGAATGTTCTGTAACTTTCACGAAGTGATGAATATTTTGGGCGATACGAGTCGGAAACGATTTTTACGGAGAGTATATAAAAAGAGTTATCGCTCCGTTGGGGAGCAGTTGACGTGATACGAGCAAAAGTGGATTGTGAGATACGTCAGTCTTTTGAGAACAGTATCAGCTATTTTGTGGATTATCTGAGCATATAGTTTCTGTTTTATTGTATCTGATAGTTGCTTAGTGATCTTGTAAGGCAGCTATCGAGCTTTTCGCTGCATATTGTTCCTCTTTAATCTTATTAGTGCTTTTAAATAAAAATGTAAGTTAACCAGAAATGTGGACTCATTGTATCCTGAGAGTACACCCACGATTCCAGAGGATACGTTTCAACAATATTAACCTTATAAAAGGACATCAATATAATAGAAGCAGATTCAAGCATCGATTTAACCAAGGCATTAAAAGAACAATAGCAGTATCATTCTTAAAATCCTGAGAAATTCATCTTTATGTTCCCAAGTTTTATATAATATTGTTAACCAAGTTTCATATAATATTGTTACCCAAGTTTCATATAAAATTGTTACCCAAGTTTCAAATAATATTGTTACCTAAGTTTCATATAATATTGTTACCCAAGTTTCATATAATATTGTTACCCAAGTTTCATATAATATTGTTACCCAAGTTTCATATAATATTGTTACCCTAGTTTTATAAATTGTTACCCAAGTTTCATATAATATTGTTACCCGAGTTTCATATAATATTGTTACCCTACTTTTATACATTGTTACCCAAGTTTCATATAATATTGTTACCTAAATTTCATATAATATTGTTACCCAAGTTTCATATAATATTGTTACCCAAGTTTTATATAGTATTGTTACCGTAGTTTTACATATCGATACCCAAGTTTCCTATAATATTGTTACCCAAGTTTCGTATAACATTGTTACCTAAATTTCATGTAATATTGTTACCCAATTTTCATATAATATTGTTACCCAAATTTCCTATAATATTGTTACCCTAGTTTTATATATCGTTAACTAAGTTTCATATAATATTGGTACCAAAGTTTCATATAATATTGTTAAAGTTTCATATAATATTGTTACCCAAGTTTCATATAATATTGTTACCCAAGTTTTATATATTGTTACCCAAGTTTCATATAATATTGTTACCCAAGTTTCATATAATATTGTTACCCGAGTTTCATATAATATTGTTACCCTGGTTTTATATATTGTTACCCAAGTTTCATATAATATTGTTACCCAAGTTTCATATAACATTATTACCTAAATTTCATATAACATTGTTACCCAAGTTTCATATAATATTGTTACCCAAGTTTTATGTAGTATTTTTACCCTAGTTTTATATATCGATACCCAAGTTTCCTATAATATTGCTACCCAAGTTTCATATAACATTATTACCTAAGTTTCATATAATATTGTTACCCAAGTTTCATATAACATTGGTACCTAAATTTCATGTAATATTGTTACCCAACTTTCATATAATATTGTTACCTAAGTTTCCTATAATATTGTTACCCAAGTTTCATATAATATTGTTACCACATATCCTCTGGAATCGTGGGGGTGCGCTTTAAGTACAAGAATACGTACACATTTCTGAATAACTAACACGCTTATTCACAAGCACAACGTAAATAAGAACAATGTGCAGTAAGAAAACACCTAAATTCTCCACTAATTTCACAAAACAACCGATATTATTCTCGAAACATTGACGGATATGACAGTTCAACACAACCCGTATCACGTCTACTGCTCGCCAACTGAGAGATAACTCCTTTTAAAGACTCTCTCTATAGAAATTTCTAGAAATATCTCATATCTATTAGATTATTCGTTTTAATTTCAGGTGCTTCTCGAACCTTCGGAAAATCGGTAAATGTCGTCAAATTAGCGATAAATCGATAAATCTATCAACCCCTCTTTGAACTTCGGGATATGGCAACCCTAAATTCACGTCGTGGAAAAGATGGTTTTACGGGTGTTCTCCGTCTAGTTTTCAAGAGAGATTCCAGTAATGAAGGATATCTTACGCTCTCGTCATAATATTTAACACACGTATCTATAATATGAGCCGAAAAGAATAAATATGAAATATAAATAACACCAAGGTCAATAACCGAGAAGTTCCTAACCAAAACAGTTCCCTATATTATAAAAAAATATATATATATAATTTTAATCAACCTGTTGCGCTGTTACTAACAACTATTTTTATCTTAGACTATAATACATAGTTTGGATGAAATGTCAAAATTTGTAGCATCTGGAACAAAGAGTTAAAATTCGAACACTACTACCTGTAAAACAAAATACAACATATTTGAATAATTTGCAAAGTTATTAATATACGTCATCTGGAACAAAGAGCTAAAATTCGAACACTACTACCTATAAAACAAAATACAACATATTTGAATAACTTGCAAAGCTATTAATATATGTCTTATGAAATTCGAGTAGTAAAAAAGTGCAGTGCAATAAGGGGAAAATTTCCTTCTTAATTGCAAAGAGAGAATGAAAGAAACTGATTTATTTTCTACCGAATATGTATATTGTTATAAACACTATTACAAAATTAATTTTAATGATGTATTTCATAATATTCGTAAAACACGTCAAAATGAAAAACAAATATTAGAAAATATAATTGTTTATATTAAAGTAATTAATGTTAAAATTAAAAATATGAATTTTCCTCGTTTTAATGATCTTACGAAAACTCTAAGTTAAGTGGCCTTAATATGTGTTCTTTATGAAAGTTGAGAAGCAGTTTTTCTACAAGAATAATTGTAATTGGTAGTTTGTGTGTTATGCATTTTTTATGTGCCGTACTTTTTGCAACAAACGTAATTGTGTGGAACCTTAATAAGAGCCGACAGTCCGTTTTAGTGTTTGCCGATTAAAGTTCAACTTTCGAAAAAAAAAAGAATCTGCTATTTGGTGAATTTATTGTTTAAGATGTAGCGGTTTAATTCATCAGAAGTTAATTTACGAATTTCCATTTAAAAACACTTGAAAATTCACTCTATTTGTTTTAAGAGGACAGGACACCTTCAACCTATAAGAAACATTGAAATGTCGTATGTCGTCTTAAGTTTTGTGGATTTACTTTCCTTAGATGCCGACTCGGTGGTCAAAGGCAAGCGTTTCCTAGCGATCGTTCGGCTGCCTCGTTCTGGGTTCGAGTCCCACCTTCAGGCATGGATGTGTGTCGTTGAGCACGATGCGTTCCGACCCCCACTGGTGTGCTGGGGCAACGTCATGTGACGGCTAACAGGTTCACGGTTCTGGCTGGTGTATGGACGAATGATGAAAGAGTCAATTGCCTGACCATTGAGGGGGGGGGGGGGGGGACTTTCCTTAGATAGATAGTATAATGTATAGGAAAAGCATTGGAATGGAATTAAACTGTTTTTGACAGAAGAGCACGTTTCAAATATCCCTGAACTCAAATCGAACGTTTTGAGGTGATGTTTGCGTGATTGAAGTTGTGATGCAAAAATCTGCGAAAGCAATATTTCACGACTAGAGCGCTTTAAAAAAATTTTAAACTGATTGTTACAATTAGTGCATAGTATAACCCTATTCATTTCAAACACGATTAAATAGACCCCCAAATATATATAGACCTATATAGACCCCAAACTTTTGAATACATTTTTGAAAATAAATTTTAAGAAATCAGAACATTTAATGTGGAATACACAAATGTTTAGTACTTGATTTTGCATTAGAAAAATGATGATTAAAACTTCAAAACGCTAGTATGAACCGTTCTCGATATATTGCACATTTTTCGAATAAATTTTTCCCCAAAATTACATAACATTAAAAAAGAACAGGGCTGTAGTGGAGGGTATACGGCGGTACGCCGTATACCTTCTGGTTTTTCCAGCAAATTCCGTATTCCCTCTGCTTTTCCTTAAAAACTACGTACACGCTTTGCAAAACGCTTTGCTTAATGAACAACATAGTAACAGATTGATCATCTTTATTGATTTCAAACGCCTCCAATCTAATGTCTATTAATGCAAATGGACCACCTACAGAACACTTTCACCCGGAAAAATGTGTAAATTCTTTTGGTTGGCCAACCATCGCTCTTCAGTTGACAATAGATCAAGAGCATGCGCTACAAAAAAAGACACAGAGACGATTTCTCTCGTCAAGCAGTTTGGAAAATATTTCAATGAAAATGATAGAGGTAGGCCTTAAAATCTGTTAAAATAAAACAAAATTACATCCTACTTTATATGTGTTTAAATATTTTTCTCTTAACATTTCCTGTTATTATGTTATATCATAGTTAAATATTAATATAGTGAGATTTTCAAATTTGAATATCACCCGATGCTAGTCTGCATATTTTGCTTTGTATAAATATAATAAACTCCCAATAACTCGAACCTTGTGAACACAAATTTCTGCTTAAGTCGAAGTTTCTTTAAAGTTCCACAATGCCTTTCCTGTAATATAAAATTAATAGGCTTTTTTTTCTCGATAATTTGAATTTCGATTCATTCGAACATTTCCTCCGGTCATTCGAGTATACCTCATAGGCGCCCGGGGGGGGGGGGGGGGGGCAAGGGAACAGTCGCTCCCTGGCTTATGGATTTCCTATATATATGCATGTATGTGCGTGTGTGTATGTACATGTTTTTTGGCCCTCCCCTCCCTGGAAAATGTAAGTAGTAAGTATATGTTTTTTCCCTTCCCCTGGAAAAAAATTTGCGTACGCCCATGGTATACCCTCTGTTTTTTTACGACTACATCACTGAGAAAGAAAAAACATTAAGAGTACCATCTAACATGTAAACTTTCCATATGTATTATTTTAATGTGTGCTAACAATTTTCTTATCAATCTTATTTATTGCATTCACGAAAGAGATACTTTTGTAATAGTTTCTCACCAAAGAATTCGCCAATAGTTAATTATTTCACGGGGCATTAATTAAATGTCATTGTATTTTGATGCGGATTTTGACTGCGAGTATAATAAGTCATAATATTTGAACTACTATAATAAGTCACCAAAAACGCCAACTTTTAATATATGTGATGCTGCCAACAACATCGTGGTGTTATTTATACGTCTATTTGGCGACTTGATGATTAAAAAATATGATGATTAAAAAATTGTATCCTATTTTGCTTAGAGGAAGCTGCGAATTTTTCTAATTGTCAAATTAGATTTGCTCAAAATATAATATGATTTGGTATTTCAAAAAGAATTTGAATATTGTTGTCATGGAAAGTGCCAAATGTTATTATGTTAATATGTCGAATGTTAATGTGTTAAATGTTAATGTGTTAATTGTTAATGTGTTAATGTTAATGTATTAAATGTTAATTCAAAGTCAAAAATATTCTAATTATATTTAGATAATTGAGTAAAAAGTCCATTATTGACTTTTTCAATATAAGAAACAACATTTTAATTTTACTAGATAAAACAAAGATACAATTGAAGCATCATTATGTAAGTATTCTACTCAAAAAGTTTCACGAGAGCTTATTAATTTGTCTATAAAATACCCTGAGCAAAATAATAAAAAACGTTAACATAAGCGAGGTTAAACATCCAAACTAAGCATGAATCATCACGGTTTCGGTCTTTTAAATATATCATTAAAGACTAAAAGTACAACAAATTAATTTTTATCATTTATAATTTTTATCTCTATAGAATTTATAAAGTTACAAAATTATAATAAAACTAAAAAAGCATGCTATTTAAAAAAGATTAAATGTGTTATTCCGCCTAAAAAATAAGTCAAAATCTATTAAACAGTCTAAAATTATTTTTTAATAAAGATTTTAAAGAATAATATTACACATTACATTTAACAAACGCTACATTAAATAAACCTACAAACCTTTAAAATTTGTTATTGATATATGAAATCTATTAAAAATAGTCATATGGTTTTTAGTTACTAAAATATTTTTTAAATATTAAAATATTAATATATATATATATATATATATATATATATATATATATATATATATATATATATATATATATATATATATATATATATATATATATATATATATATTTGAAATGTAATAATAAGAATTATGTAAAAATAAAAATATATATATATATAAATAATAATAATAATAATAACAATAATAATAGTAATAGTTTGAAATTCTATTAATTTGTCTATTAATAGTCCTAAAGATTTTAAAGAATTATATTATACTTTACATTTAACAAACTCTACATTAAATAAATCTCCAAACCTTTAATATTTGTTATTGAATATATGAAATCTATTAAAAATAGTCATATGGTTTTTGTTACTAAAAATATTTTCTAAGTATGAAAATATTATTTAAAATATTTTAAATATATTATATATATATATATATATATATATATATAATAATAATAATAATAGTTTGAAAGTCCAATGAAAAAAAAGTGAGAAGTTGTAACTCGAAAAACCTAACTTTGTAACAAGGCTACAAAACCTTACCTTATATATATCTCTCCCTACGTTATATATATATATATATATATATATATATGTGTGTGTGTGTGTGTGTGTTATTTAAATGAAGTGTATAAGGAAAGCAAAGGGAAAAAGTGTTTTGGAATTGTTGACGCTGAGCTGCTTACCCCTTCGAACACTAGTATATTTAACCAAATGATTAAAATCGACATACGATACAAGAATAAGTAAAGTACCACAAATTGGCCGGGGGGTTGTAACCTCCCACTCCCTGGTTAAGCATGCTTTACGCCGCGGCCACACTCCCGGGAGCCGGTGCTTCACCTGTCAATTATCATTGATTAAAAACAACCGTACAACAATAAATCCACTTGAAAAGAAATTTCAACAGAAATTCAAAAACACTAGACCAAAACTATACCAAAACAAATACCATACCTAAATATATATATATGTATATATTTGCATATAGGTGGGAAATTTAGACTTATACTTACGTTTCACTTTGAGATAACATCACTGAAGAGAGTACTTTCTTGAGCTTTGTGTTTTCACAAATAATCATGGATAATGTAGTTTTTTTCAATTCCTTTAATTGTGCTATAGAAAAAAATTGTTTATTATTGCAATTTCCAAATCATTTTAAAACTTATTGACATCTGAAAATATCTAAAACTGGAAAACATTTCATTTTCTATATCAAACCCATTAAACGTTAAAAGCTCAATTTTTAAAAACATGGAGACGATCGGAGCTATTTAAAAGGTTTACACAAATAAAACAAGACATTTATGGGGGGGGGGGAGTAAAATGGTGGCAAATTGTGTACACTTCGTTCTTAACGAAACTATTAGGAGTATTTTTTTCTCTCTAGCATACTTATTTCGTACAGATATACAGGCAACCTGGAAGTGACATCTCAGAACAGGAAATGGGAAATCCTTAGTGAAACAGCCAAGCCCCACTGGGATTTGATGCTGCATGCGCACCAGCCATCATTAAAGCTCAGTCTACAGCCAATCCCGAAAAGTTTATGTTAAAAGGAAAGGTTTTGAACCGAAAAACGATTAGTGTTGAATTAATACCTGTCATCGTCAAAGCTCTAACTGAAGCCAATCTTGGTAAATAGATGTTTCAAAAGTTTTTATTTTAACCAGAGACAGAAAAAATACCCGGATGTGTAATTCATTAATCGCCTCCTTCAGTCACCTCCGGAATTTGATGCTGAATATATATCAGTCATTATCTAAGCTATTTTAATGGTAAATTCTGAGAGCTTAAAACCGCGATACAAAATTTGCATATGGATTGTCCAATGATCCGATACCAATAAAAATTGTTGTTACAAAATAAACACATAAATAACTGCAATTTTCGTTCAGCACTGTGATATCCGAAAGCGCTCTGGCATTTTTTAAAACTTACTTAATGATGTTTTTCAAGACATGTTACTAAATCTGTAGTCTTTGTTGCGGATAGATTCAATTTGACAAAATGGTAGAAAATGCTGATTTTCGAATGCATAACTTTTACACGAATTCGAATTATAAAACAAGAAAGATCAATCATGCATAAGCATTGATTATGAAACACTTTCCAACTGAAATGTAATTTCATTTAAAAATTTCTAAAATGTGATTCATTCAGTGGTAATATCTTTTACATTATCACAGAACTACAGTAATTTATTATACTTAAATATTTAAAACTGTATCGAAATATAAATCATCTGATTCTTTATGCAAAATTAATGAATATTTCATTCATATAACTTGTATTCCAGACTCCAGAGCTAAATAATTTTGTGTGAAAAAAATTCAGCAATTCTTATGTAATTCATCTTACAATCGCTTGAGATATTTGCATTCTGCATATGTTAAAATTAGGCTTCCTTGAAGAAATAATAAAAGTTTAGGGATCATTTAAAATCACAACTATTGTAATTGCATAGGCACGGAATTTAGATACACAGATAATACACAGATAATATATATGTGTATGTGTATGTACTCAAAGTATTGGAATCGTGCCGAGGATCGGAACTCGAATTTTCAAAGTATCTACACGTTTTGGGACTTCTAGAACACGAAAAAACTACTTTTAGGAAGACGTCTGTGTGTGTAAGGGTGTATCTGTGTATGTTTCTGTGTGTCTGTGTGGATATTACATCCACTCTAATTGAAAAACTAATGGACCGAATTTCATACAATTTGGTAGGTATGTTTTTTGTGGGAAATCCTGATGTTCATTAGATTATAGTACGATTCGTAATAAAAGAATCTGCCTTCTTTGCGAAATGGCCGCAGAAATTGCCTTTATCAACTCTAGCTAAAAACTAATGAACCAAATTTAACAAAATTTAGAGTATAATATTTCAATAACCTACAAGTGATTTATATACCAAATTTAACAAAATTTTGTATATAAATCATTTGTAGGTTATTCTACTACGATTCGGGAAAAAGGAACGGGCTATTTTTGCGAAATGGCCAGCAAAAATCGTTATATATAAAAATAAAAGACTACATGTGCTCAATTATATCAATTAAATTAATATTTTATATGTGATTTTTGACAACAAAAAGAATAAGACTAACCCCATTACTCTAGGACTAGCCGTTCTTGAGATATTCTAGTTTTTTCGCGTTTTCGCTACGCCACCTTTGACAATAAGTCCAGCTATCAAATGAGAACCAAATTTAAGTTTAACGTGCAAATTCAATGTCATTTAAAATACTTATGTTGTGCAGATAAACTCAAATTATCATTGAATAAATAAAGAGAACGAATATGAGTCTGCAGGGAAAGACTTGTGCTGTCCACATCAGAATTTTTAACAATATTACACCAATGATTTATAGAAGTGAACAGGGATTATTTTCAGGCCATTTCGAAAAAAATGTATGATCTATATTTAAAGATCCATCAAATTTTTGTCGAATAAAATGTTCAACAAATTTAAGCTGTGTACCAAATTTTAACTCTCTAGGACGTAGGAAAGTGCATTTAAAATGCCATCAATTAAATTTATCATGAAGAGTTATATAAAATTTAAAAAAAATGAAAAATTGTTATCTACCAAATTTATCTTAAAATATGAAGCCACTCCCATATGCAAAACGTTTAAACAAATGGAGAGATATTTATTATATAATATCTCTCTCTTTTCTTTCTGGAAGATATCCCAAAGTCAGAATTTAATTGAATTTGTTTTTTTCCCTATATTAAATAATTTTTTTAATTAAAAAACTACTTAACATATTTTACTGAATTTTTTTTTATATATTCTATGGGATAATGTGAATATTTCCTAAAAATTTCGAAGCAATTCGTGAATTTTAAATTTACTTAAAAAATGTTTGAAAAATTAGGTCCCATAGGGTTCAATGTATTTCATTTTTTCAACCCGGGTTCAATAAAAAACTAATTGGGTGATATTATTTATTTATATTCCCATAGGTCCTACAGACCGTCTGAACAACATACTAAAATTTCATTTTGATAAACTCATTTTTACGGCAGTTATCGTGCTAACGGACAGACAGACAGACAGACAGACAGACAGACAGACAGACAGACAGACAGACAGACAGACAGAATGAACAAAGTCATAAACACTTTTCAACTTTGTTGTAAAGTGTTAAAAAGCGGAAGTGCGTATTACGGCAACGGGAAGCATCTCTATAGCAAATTTCACTGACGTCTGAATTTTCCGCTATAGATAAATATATTCTTTCATTATGTAAGACAAGAAAGATCAATCATGCATAAGCATTGATTATGAAACACTTTCCAACTGAAATGTAATTTCATTTAAAAATTTCTAAAATGTGATTCATTCAGTGGTAATATCTTTTACATTATCACAGTACTACAGTAATTTATTATACTTAAATATTTAAAACTGTATCGAAATATAAATCATCTGATTCTTTATGCAAAATCAATGAATATTTCATTCATATAACTTGTATTCCAGACTCCAGAGCTAAATAATTTTGTGTGAAAAAAATTCAGCAATTCTTATGTAATTCATCTTACAATCGCTTGAGATATTTGCATTCTGCATATGTTAAAATTAGCCTTCCTTGAAGAAATAATAAAAGTTTAGGGATCATTTAAAATCACAACTATTGTAATTGCATAGGCACGGAATTTAGATACACAGATAATACACAGATAATATATATGTGTATGTGTATGCACTCAAAGTATTGGAATCGTGCTGAAGATCGGAACTCGAATTTTCAAAGTATCTACACGTTTTGGGAGACTACTTTTAGGAAGACGTCTGTGTGTGTAAGGGTGTATCTGTGTATGTTTCTGTGTGTCTGTGTGGATATTACATCCACTCTAATTGAAAAACTAATGGACCGAATTTCATACAATTTGGTAGGTATGTTTTTTGTGGGAAATCCTGATGTTCATTAGATTATAGTACGATTCGTAATAAAAGAATCTGCCTTCTTTGCGAAATGGCCGTAGAAATTGCCTTTATCCACTCTAGCTAAAAACTAATGAACCAAATTTAACAAAATTTGGAGTATAATATTTCAATAACCTACAAGTGATTTATATACCAAATTTAACAAAATTTTGTATATAAATCATTTGTAGGTTATTCTACTACGATTCGGGAAAAAGGAACTGGTTATTTTTGCGAAATGGCCAGCAAAAATCGTTATATATAAAAATAAAAGACTACGTGTGCTCAATTATATCAATTAAATTCCTATTTTATATGTGATTTTTGACAACAAAAAGAATAAGACTAACCCCATTACTCTAGGACTAGCCGTTCTTGAGATATTCTAGTTTTTTCGCGTTTTCGCTACGCCACCTTTGACAATAAGTCCAGTTATCAAATGAGAACCAAATTTAAGTTTAACGTGTAAATTCAATGTCATTTAAAATACTTATGTTGTGCAGATAAACTCAAATTATCATTGAATAAATAAAGAGAACGAATATGAGTCTGCAGGGAAAGACATGTGCTGTCCACATCAGAATTTTTAACAATATTACAACAATGATTTATAAAAGTGAACGGGGATTAATTGCGGGTCATTTCGAAAAAAATGTATGATCTATATTTAAAGATCCACCAAATTGCTGTAGAATAAAATGTTCTACAAATTTAAGCTGTGTACCAAATTTTAACTCTCTAGGACGTAGGAAAGTGCATTTAAAATGCCATCAATTAAATTTATCATGAAGAGTTATATAAAATTTAAAAAAAATTAAAAATTGTTATCTACCAAATTATTTTAAAATATGAAGCCACTCCCATATGCAAAATGTTTTAACAAATGGAGAGATATTTATTATATAATATCTCTCTCTTTTCTTTCTGGAAGATATCCCAAAGTCAGAATTTAATTGAATTTGTTTTTTTCCCTATATTAAATAATTTTTTTAATTAAAAAACTACTTAACATATTTTACTGAATTTTTTTTATATATTCTATGGGATAATGTGAATATTTCCTAAAAATTTCGAAGCAATTCGTGAATTTTAAATTTACTTAAAAAATGTTTGAAAAATTAGGTCCCATAGGGTTCAATGTATTTCATTTTTTCAACCCGGGTTCAATAAAAAACTAATTGGGTGATATTATTTATTTATATTCCCATAGGTCCTACAGACCGTCTGAACAACATACTAAAATTTCATTTTGATAAACTCATTTTTACGGCAGTTATCGTGCTAACGGACAGACAGACAGACAGACAGACAGACAGACAGACAGACAGACAGACAGACAGACAGAATGAACAAAGTCATAAACACTTTTCAACTTTGTTGTAAAGTGTTAATTATTTATATTCCCATAGGTCCTACAGACCGTCTGAACAACATACTAAAATTTCATTTTGATAAACTCATTTTTACGGCAGTTATCGTGCTAACGGACAGACAGACAGACAGACAGACAGACAGACAGACAGACAGACAGACAGACAGAATGAACAAAGTCATAAACACTTTTCAACTTTGTTGTAAAGTGTTAAAAATGGAACATAGTACACTTGAGCTCCTATACTACAGGCTGACTTATCAAGCATATTGAAGCCCAGTAAGGTTTCTACAAATACATGGGTTACCATATTTGGCGTGTTTCAAATATTGATTTTTACAGGTATTTGATAATGTTAACAAATTTACAATTGAATTATATTTTTATAAATTGGAGTTTTTATAAATTGGAATTAGATTGGAGTAACATTTGTAATTACGCGACACTTATTAACAAGAATCAAAAATATCGTTCTCACTCTATAAGCAGATTGACAAATAGATGGACATTTTATTATTATTATTATTATTATTTTGCAATAATCCGGTCTTATTAAAATTTATGAAATACTTTGATGTATATTTCTATTTTACATCTGTTACAGTTCTAACATTATATAGAATAAAATATGGTCTTAATATGAGATCAGAAAGACCTTGAATTATTTGAAATACCTGTACTAAATAATGAAAAGTTGTTTTTAAAATATACATTTGTGATGATACATAGTCGTGTATGAATTACCCGGGGGGGGGGGGGAGCACTTTAAAATAAAAATGTGTATTTAATTTTAAAGGTACTAAAATTTTGAAGAGGGGCAATTTCGTTATAAACCTATGGATGTAGAGAATAGTTAAATACAACATTTAAAATCTTAATAATAATAATAAATTATATAAATCTGTATTGTAAACGATATATTTTTATGCCTAGTACAAAAGAATAGAAGTACTTTAAAAGATAATATTGAGGAAATCCTCTAAACTGGATCCTCTAAACATAGCGCCAATGTTTACATCAAATGATTGGCGCCTATCATCGTCTTGGCGATGAAATATCAGTGCCATTCCGAAATAAATTCGAGTCATTCAGACATAATTTTTATCAGTTTTTAGTAAAAAAAATCTTATTTGATCATTCATTATCTTTTATGATAAATGCATTTCGATGTATTTAACATTTTAGCTTATGTTTACATAATTATTATAATATGGTAAGATTTCCACTTGGCGACAATTTGTTAACAGTAGGATTCAACAATTCTATGATTCGTTATGCTCTAAAAATGCAATAAAGTGTATAAAACTTGAAAGATATTGGTGTAACATAAATAAATCTTTATATATAATTTGAAGCAATTATACTTTTAAGTTCGGAAGAGAGAATTACACATTCACGACTACACCGGCCACACAATTAGCTACCATAAGCCTTTGGGTTGGTCGTGTGGTCTGGGTCTTCAACATTCAGGACTACAAACCACGTTTACTGAGATAAGACTATAACAAATAAAATTCGGTAATAATACATACTATAGTTACTGAAATTATAAAATGAGTGTTTAAAATAAATATTTTATATAAAAATAGAAGTTTCAATTACAATACTGTAAAATTTAGCTTTCACAAGTATGCTCCTGTACCTGATATCCAATGATTCTGCCGACTATTTATAAGCCATTTTGTTTTATTCCCTCTTCATTTCTGCGAAAGCGAAATTACCTAAACCTTTTTCTAGTGTGTTTAGAGAAGTTTGGTGCAGAACATCCGCTACAAATTATTTCAATAGTACTTCCTAAAGTGAAAATACCAATAGAGCTAGTGCTAATGGATAACGCTTTCGTTCTCGGTGGGCTTCAATATGCTTGAAGAGTCAGCTCGTATATAGAGGATCCTTACAGTACACTTACCAGGTGTGAATGATCCGATTTCGTCCTTATGCTCAAAGTGAAATCTATCTCCGAATTTGAGCTTGTAGAACTGTAAGCCTATGATGCAAGCCGCCGTCGGACCCACAATACCATTCTGAAGAGGAGACTCGCTCAGTATCCCAGTCCACATGTCGATGTCATCAATATGTCTAGTACAAAGGATAATTTTATTTCTTCAATATCGTACTGGAATACACTAACGATACTTTCAGATACATGCATCAAACACTTTCAAGGAATGCTAGCATATGTCAAGCTATGTTGGCCTGGCAGTGGGTGCCCTTATCGTTACGAACATGTAAGTTATCGTTACGAACACATTACAAGTGCCTTCACAGTGGAAGCTCTTTCGAGAGGCAGAAGGGAAAAACACCATATAAGCAGCAACCTCACTCTTGTATCCTAAGAGTACACTACGATTCCAGAGGATATGGGCTAACAAATTGGTGTCACAAGTTGTATTTCTGGAGACAAGCGGTTATGGCTCCCTCAAATAGAAAATCAACGGTGGAAGACAGTTAAGCGAGATGATGGAAATTATGAAAGCAATAGAGACCGGACAAGAAGTGAAGGCAGAAAAAATGGAAAAAAAAGATTAAAGTGGGACACGACGAGATGAAAGAACCAATGACAGTCGTACCAGACAAGATGAAAGCCGGACAAGGCGAGATGAAAGAATTGCTCTGAAATTCGGACAAGAAGTGATGAAAGAAGAGCTGAAACAGATATTAAAGTCGGACAGAAAGCGATGAAAGAAGAGATTAATTTGCTCGAAAATTAATATTAAAAAAGAAATGAAAGCAGGGCAAGCCGGGATGGAAGAAAAAATTATATCCGAGATAAAAAAAGAAATTCAAACTATAAGGAGCTTAGTGAAGACATTTTTCGTGTCCATGGTATTATTAATAGAACTGAATTTCTAATTTGTGTCAATCATTTTACAAATGCATCATTTTTTATTTTAGTTTTCGTCGTAAGTACATAATAAGTTTGTCTATGTATAAAACTTTAATGGGCCATGTATATATATATATTATTTAGATAATGAGGATTTAGGAAACAAACTAATTATTTAGTTAGTAGTAAACTTAAAAGTTTACTACTAAGTCGACGGGGTAGCTGAGCAATCATAACAAGCGTTTCCTCCTGCTTGCTCGGCTACCGGGTTGTGGGTTCCAGTTCCACCTACGGGCATGGATGGTGTGCTGTTGACATAGTGTGTCCCACCCACTCTAGTGTCAACGTCCTGTGACGACTAAATGGTTCACGATGGTAGCTGACGTATAGGCGAATGATCGAATGTACCAAGTGCCTCGCCATAAGCAAATAAATAAAGTTGGCTTCTAATGAAGCATCTGTCCCTCACTGAATACTACCACAAGCTTAAGTTATAATAAGGCAGGGTCCAGAGAGGCATTTCTTCTGGAGGCATTTTCTTACGAGACATTTTCACACATTTTTACCTACACTTAGACTGGGTGGTTGCTTAGGGCTTCTGCCATATATTGTAGGCAGTGCCCAATCAGTTAGAACGTTTATGTAGCTATCTGAACTCGCATTTAAGGGCACTACAATCAAAGAGTTCAGGCTTTCCCAACAGAAATAACCCCAATCTACCACGGTTCCCCCTCTGAATTTAGCGGTCAGTATAATATAGTTAGAAAAAAGTGTTCCCCACACAAACACCATACCAAAGTACGGCCACCTGATTTCAAGAATTTAAAGCATAATCCATTACTCCACATGGCCGTCTGCCACGTTTGTTGATCATGACCGACGAACTCAGCACCACTGTCGTCTTTTGACATTAAGTTGGATTATGAGGGATTTGTTTATAGCCAAATTACAATAGTAACCGATGGTATCTAGCTTTCAACGCATTGTAACTAAACCAGTATACTGTGGATAAAGATATATCGGCAGCCAAGTCTGATACAGACGAGGGGCGAGTTTTCTTAAGATTTTTACTAAACATCCCTTGCTGCAATCATTTAATTCACATGGTCTCGCCGGTCGTGGCTTTGCTCTGGCACCATTAGCTTACCATATTTTATTGAATTCAGCCACAGTCGATTTGAGGAATTTTAGAAGATCTGCAATGGTACGAAGAGACGTGTTACTCATGTAGTATTCTATCAACCCCTCTGGAAATCCGTAAGTTCAGTGTTGCGTGTCATAGTAACTTTCATTTGAATTTAAAGATCTACCAGGCTATCATGCTTATATATAATACCTAATACACTCTGCGCATGTCAATTTGATCATACGAATCTCATTTTATTTGCATAGTAGGGTGTGTCTGAATACTTTTGGCAAGACAGTGTAGGTTAGGATTTACAGTTCATCGAAAACAACCAGTTTTCGCTTTTGGTCCGACGCTTACGCACAATGTGGCTCAACTTTAAATTTGTGGGTGCATTTTTGTTCCTGGTTGGTTGGTTGGTGTCGTGTCCC
This sequence comes from Amaurobius ferox, assembly GCA_951213105.1. Lineage (NCBI taxonomy): Eukaryota > Metazoa > Arthropoda > Arachnida > Araneae > Amaurobiidae > Amaurobius > Amaurobius ferox. The sequence goes on from OX578149.1 coordinate 47,209,465, forward strand.
TAACATAATTTATTAAGGAAGAACGTGCATTTTTGTTCCTATAATGTAATATAGAGTATATTCAAACTACGGCACTTCTAGATGAGTAGTGGAAATATCTCTAATTCGTCTCTTATAAAATCTTATATATATATATAAAGACAAAATGTACCTGTAATTTTTTTGCAGCAGCTTCATGCTCTCTTTGGTCATAAGATTCTTCTTGGTCAAGTCGCGGAAATCTTGTAGTTTGAAAGTTTTGCGCATGCAAGCCTTCAGTACAGCTGTGTAAGGAGGAAGACCATGATCTCTACCTTTCTGTATATCAAAAGCAGCTAGATCAAGTCCAGTCTTTTCGCCCTTAAGTCTAAAAGCAAATGGACAATAAGATTTCGTTTGTGCAGTTTAACTACTACATATATGCACGAACAACGGCGGGTATACCTGCTAGTAAAATATAAAAAAAAAAAATAATAATAATAATAATAATATCACCTTAACAAATAGTTCGTGACATCAGGTACAAGGTTTGTATCGAAGAATTGAGGAGATATAAATATCGATTCAGAGACCAATTCTTCAATCCCATTTTTATTGTAGATATCGAAAGGTTGTAAGTAATCATCTCTCAGAAGCTTCTGTGTCTTGTTCGAATCTTCAGGGTATCGGGCAATCCAGGAATTGATCAAAGTGTGCCGAAAACGGAATGCTGCCGTCTCAAACTCCGTGTAGAGAGTTGGGTTGACTGCCGGATCATAAAGCGTGCCTGTTTCGTTACTTAAAGGCAAATTGAAGAATTTCATATGACTTTTTCCTAGTGTCACCGGGAGGTATTCTTTATATGTGATGACTTGCATTTTTGCTCCAAGGATTCGTCTAAAAATATATAAAACAAGAAATTTATAAAATATACTTCTTATGTTGGCAAATGCAGTATACACTTGCTCGAAAAGCTTTTTTATATTGATAAATGCAGTATGCACTTGCTTGAAAAAATTTTTTTATATTGGTAAATGCAGTGTATGCGACTACTTACTTGAAGGAACCTTATGTTGGCAAATGCAGTGTACACTTGTGTGAAGGAGCCTTCTTATTTTGGAAAATCCAATGTACACTTACTTAAAGAAGCCTTCTTATGTTGGAAAATGCAGTGTACAGTTGCTTGAAGCAGCCTTCTTATGTTGGAAAATGCAGTATACACTTGCTTGAAAGAGCCTTCTTATGTTGGAAAATGCAGTGTACACTAGCTAAAAGGAGCCTTCTTATATTGGAAAATTTAGTGGACACTTCATTTTTAACGCAACTGCCATTAAGCAACTGCCATTTTTATTCCCTACTGCATACTTATTTCATACAAACATACAAATTTTTGAAAATCTGGAACCAACTCCAGAACCGGAAACAGAAATACTTTAATGTACCCTCCCCCTCCCCTTTCTGAAATTCGATGCAACATCCATATCAGTCATCATCTGAGTTCTATCTATAGTCAATCTAGAGAAAAAGATGTTTCAAAGACATTCTTTTAAGCGAAAGTGGAGAAAATACGGAAGTGGAAATCATTAGTAAACTTCCGACCTCTTCCAAAATGTAATACTGAATCAGTAGTCATCCAAGCTTTATATAAAGCCAGTCTTGAGAAATAGAAGCTAAAGGAAAATGTTTCGGACTAGAAGTGGAAAATAAGCGGAAGTGGATAAGCTTAGTAAACCCTATACTCCTCCAGAATTTGATACTGAATCCATATCATTCAACATCTAAGCTATATCTATATTAGATTACAAAAAATAGATGTTTCAAGGTAAATGTAAACTTTTAAATCGTAAATGACTTCGCCATAAAGGAAATGGAAATTCTTAGTGAGTACCTTTACACCTCACCGAAATTAATGCTGAATTTATATCAGTCATTATCTAAACTCTATCTATAACCAATCTGAGAAACAAATATTTTAAAAAACATATTTGAAACGGATGTAGAAAAGAAATCGGAAGGGAAATTCTTAGTGAACTACTCGACCTCCTGCAGAACTTGATGCTAAATCCATATCAGTTATCATCTATATTCTATCTATATCGAATTTTGAGAAATAGATGTTTTAAGTAAAATAAAAACTTTTTAAGCGAAAATGGAAAAATAATCATAAGTGAAAATTCTTAGTAAACCCCTAACCCCTCCTGAATTGGATGCTGAGTTTATATCAGTCACTATCTAAGCCAAATCTGTACCAAATACTGAGAAATAAATGTTTTAAATCAAAAATTTTCCAAAAAACAATAGTAAACAATATATAAGTATCAATCACTGTACTCATGAGTAGAATTTTTTCCACCACGACAAAATTTACGGAGCCTTAATTCATATAGTGGCAAATGGTGCGTAGGGGAGACTAGGGAGGAATTGTGTATTTAACGTTTGAAGCAAATTTTGAAAGTATAAATGATAAGAAAAGAATAATTTATTGAAACATTTTCATACTTAATAAATAATTCAAAATTCAAAAAGTTAATTTAAACGAAAATTCTTAAAATGAAAAATATAAACAAACTCTATCTTGCTCCATTTTGCCCCATATGCGGAGCAGACTGGAGTACCCAATTTTATTTTCACTTTCTCATTACTATAGAAAATAGTGTAGAGGAAATACTGTTTTCACGAACATTTTCGATTTCGAGATTATGATGACAATATATATTTTAGGACGTTGCGATGAATAATTTTATATTGAAGCATCGCTTCACCTGACGAACCGCCACTGATAAAGCAACATAAAATACAAAACGGTGTCAAGCAATTTTGGTGAAAAACAAAATGGCAGCCGTCTAGCATTCCTTAGAGGTCTATCCTGCAGATCCGTAACCGTGCGACTGCTTGTTCAACAAGATAGCAATCTGACTAAAAGAGAGGAGTTTGCAGATATTCCCCCGGTCAAACCGAATTGTCGGCAAATAGGATTTTGGAACAGGACAGACAGCACCCTGAAGTAAATTTGCAAATTTGCCTCATTAAGAAAAACGTTGAGATAAGTGTAGTTCTTCTGGCTGAGAGTACTCTAAAGTAGTGGTTCTCAACCTTTGTGAAACCGAGGTCCGGTAACTTATTCTTATATAAGACAAGTCCTAACAAATTTACTGTAAATACCATTCTAATTTTTTTAAGTTCATACGTTAATAAGTATAATGGATAAGTATGTTCATTGTTGAATAAGTATGTTCACAGTTGAAAAAGTATGTTCATAGTTGAATAAGTATGTTCAGAGATGAATAAGTGTGTTCATAGTTGAATAAATATGTTTAGAGTTGAATAAGTATGTTCAGAGTTGAATAAATATGTTCATATCTGAATAAGTATGTTCAGAGTTGAATAAGTATGTTCATAGTTAAATAAGTATGTTCAGAGTTAAATAAGTATGTTCAGAGTTGAATAAGTATGTTCAGAGTTGAATAAGTATGTCCATATTTGAATAAGTATGTTCATAGTTAAATAAGTATGTTCAGAGTTGAATAAGTATGCTCATAGTTGAATATGTATGTTCAGAGTTGAATAAGTATGTTCAGAGTTGAATAAGTATGACATGATTAAGTATTAACAAGCAATTAATAATTAATCATGGTATATTTATGAAACGTATTAGTACATTTATGGATACGGTGTAGTATATAGACAAATATAAAATTACATTTAAATAAGTTATCAGTCAATCACTGTACTCATAAAATCTCGCAGCATATTGCAATGTCCTCAGACCAACATCATTAAATTTATTTCTGCTGATTTTCATTGGCATATCCCATTCTTATCGCACAAAATTTATAATACAATTCAGTATAAAATTGATTATTGCATTATTACATTGATTTTTCTTATGTTGGTTTGAAAAAAAAAACGGTATTGAGAAAGAAAAATATTTATCCGTCGTAATTTACCATAGAAGTCAGATGAGCAGTACCTCATATTAAAATTTAAATTCTGCTTGGTCACTAACATTTGATACGCAGATGTTATTTAGACGTTCTGATTTTGAGTTTTACGACGCATTCATGAATATTTCACTCCTTAGAATATTTCCAGTATGAAATATTTATTCATAAAATATGCTTATAAAATTAAACGACAAATTCCAGGAGCAATTTTCGCTCCCCGATATAATTGATGCCAGTGCCCTGTGGTTGAGAAACGCTGCTCTAAAGGGTAGCTGATATATATTTACTCTATCTAATTTTCCTCTCAATTCCGGAAATTTTAGTGTACACCCTTTAAATCACAGGTACCAAAATACAGCTTTAAACAGTACGGTCTGGAATCAGTATGGTTGATGACATAAACACTGACCTTGCTTCTTGGAAAATTGTTTCTTCTTCCCAATGTGGATTCAGAAGACTGAGTTCATGGGCAATTCTGTTATGCTCTCGTACGAAAATTGTGTGAAGAATGATTAAAAGGGTGTGCTGATTTACTCTTGAATCTCCTAGGTGAGAAAGAATAATTATTTAACTTAAAAACTCTCAAAAAACTGCTGTAATAAAAACGCAATAGTATAAAACTTCGTATATACAGCATACACATAAATATATACTGGTCAATCGGTTTTGAAAGCAGGAAACAGCATCTTTTTCCGGAAGAACAAGAAGCTTCTAGTCCTGAAGAACGATTTTTCTGCCTTCAAAACAGGATGACCAGTATATATATTTATATTTGTGCTGCGTCTAAGAAGTTTTTATAATAATTATGAATTATTTAAATTATATTAAATTTAAACAACAACATTTTAATGCTTTATGAACACTTACTAGCATTGCAAAAATTAAGAATAAAATAATAGTTACAATTTTACACATTAATTCTCTTAACTGAGATATTGTGGTATTTTTTCACGTTATGCCAAGATATAAGGACATATGAGAAAGAGTGTCGATAAAGAGGGAGGGGGGGGGGGGGAGAGAGGTTCGAACTATTTTCAAGATAGCATTCATAATATTTCCTGATGCTTAAAATATTAAAAATCTTTTTCCTTTCTTTCATATTCCATTTTGAGTATTTTCTCTTTTCAAAAAATAAATTTATACTCGCGATTTTAATAAATTTATACTCGCGACTTGATTACATTTATACTCGCGACTTGATTACATTTATAATCGCTACTTGAATACATAGCGGACGCTGTGACCATCTAATTACTCAATTTTGGATTTCATATCCCATTACGCGTACATTAACTGGGTGATTATGATAGTAACAGAATCCACATTGGATGTCCACTTAGAAACGGAGAACTCTGAAAAAAACTTAATATCTCTCTAAAAAAGTAACTGACACCGCCGATGCCATATGACAAATTTCGCGTCCATCAAGCTTCTAAGAAATAAACCGTATAAACCGTAACTAAGAAATAAACCGTATTTCGATGTAAACTTCAGTTTAAGAGATATTTAATGTCAAAGTCAAAGCAAGAATGTTTAAGTTGCGAGTTTGCGTCCTGGACAGACTAGCAATAACATGAATTTTTGCAGGCATGTACCTATATATTTGGATTTTTGCAAAATGTACTCCGGCCGGATTAAAAGAGCTCGTGAGGCGAGCTCCGGGGGTTAACATGTGCCTGCGAACAACGGGAGGGCTTCCAACGGGCGTATTAAGCCTTCTTAATAGGCGGCATTAAAACGCTAACGAAATCGAGCGCAAGTGAGTAATGAGCTCCCCGACTCGCGACGCGTGTTACGAGGGTTAGCGAGCGTAACGAGCAGGGGAGATGTCCCCTAGTTGTAGTACAAAAGACTAAAAAATGCTCTGCTCTGTAACTTACCAATCTAGAACTGGAATCTGCCACAGTAAGTCTGGGCTTAGATAGTTTATTGGGAAAGGCTTATTCTCAGACTGTGCAACAATAATAATAAACAAAAAAATCAAAAGTTCAAAACACAGTATTTGAAATACGAGCAAATCTTACCAGCTAAGAAGCAGAATTTGTTATCATCCCCGTTGATGCAGGGATCATCTTTTGGATTTCCTTTAAGTCTTGGTAACAGTTCACCAGCGTTCCTGTTTTGAGTTTTCAGTTTCCCTGAAAATCGAAAAATAGTTCGCTCAGTAAAGAATTGCTTTAGCTTTCTGTATAGAAAAGGAAAAATAATGAAACATAAGTTGTTTTCTTTCAAGAAACACAAAACTTCCTAAGGCAAAAAAGGAAATAAAAAAATCCTCCAAAGCAAGATATTTCTTCGTGAGCAGCACAAACCCACTTATGGCTGAGAGGTTCTCTCTCTCTCTCTATTCAAAAAAATTAATTACCTCTAAAAACGTCTGAAACTTCTATTTTCTAAAAATTTCTATACTTCTAAATTCCAAAAACGTAAATTCTAGCCTACGTAATACGACTAGAACTGATTCAGTGAACTCTGGAATATTGGACCCAGATTTTAAGTAAAGAAGACAATGGCCATGCATTAAATGGTGAAGAATGCATAACCCACTTCGACCATAAGAACATTCAATTCCATCCCAGTAACAACTTAACGATAGAGCGTCGGCTGACATGTACGAAAATCTGCCGGTTCGGTTTCCGATTGGAGCTTTGGCGACTCGTGAAGTGACGTAAGTGACGCAGGATAAGCGCTGCTTCACTTAAAGTTATCGTCTGAACGGGTTATTTGGCAAACTTTTGGACTATTTTTAGATAATATCTGGCAGCACTTGTGCCAGTAGCGTGATGTGTTTTGATGATATTCGTTGTGAAGGAAGAGGGGGGGATTTCGCCACTGAATCTTCTTCACACATTCCTGAAGTCACGAGCCGCTGCTGTTGGGGCAACAAGTTTCTTTACAAATTGAGAATATGTTTATCTTTTCGGAACGTCCATTTCCAGTTTTGAAGGCATTGAAAAATTATTATGATATTGCCAATTAAATAATTTTGAATCTCACCTGTATCTCCAAACTGTCTAAGGGAACGTGTTTCCTCTTCAGAATTCCCGTACATAAACGAAGCATCGATGAAAGATGTCACTTGGTTCATCTGTTCCCTGACACCTTCAGATTTGAGAAAGAAAAAACATTATTTCAAAGATATTGGTAGAATTTACTGATCAGTTTCTAGATCATACTGTTCACAGAACCCATCTAAAAGGGACGTTCCCAAAGTTAGGATCACTTTGGCCTCATGGTGTCAGTTATTGCAGGTGCAAGAACATATTCAAGATCAAAAATATTGAGAAAAAGAGCTTTATTTTTTTTATTTTTAAACTTTTACTGTATTCAAAGAAAAACGAAAAAATAAGAATTTATGAAGAACATAAGATAGCAAGTGGTGTGTACATTTTTGTTCTCGGCACAACTGTTAAGCATTAATATTATATTATTTTATATATTTATTTTATACAGTCATGTGAATTTTTCAGTGAAACCAAAAGTGTCATTACCAGAACCGGAATTGGAAATCCTTAGTGAAAGCCCTACTACCTCCAAAATTCAATACTGTGTCCATATCATTCATCATCTGACATCTATGCTCTGTCTATAGCCAATTCTGAGAAATAGATATTTCAAGGAAAATTTTTGAACCGGAAGGGAAAACCAGAAATTGAAATTCTCCTCCTACCCCCTTTTGGAATGTAATGCTAAATCCATATCATTTATCGTCTAAGTTCTATTTATTACCAATCCTGATAAATAGATATTCCGAGGAAATATTTTTAAACCGAAAGTGGAAATCCTTAGTAAATACCCCTACTTTCTTTAGAATTTATTGCTAAATCCATATCACTTATCATCTAAACTCTATCTATAGTCATTCTTAAGAAATGTATTTTTCGATTAAAATAAAATTTTTTGAATGTACAATTGACACGCTCACTCTCATTATAAGCAGGGAAAAAGAAAGAAAGCGCCAAGTAGAGCAAAAATTTCTGGTCACATCTTCGTTCACTTTTTTCCTGCAAAAAATATTTATAAATTTACTTTGGAAAATATGTAATTAAAATAACAGTTATATGGTTGTAAATTATTTAGTACACACTGTCAACCTTGTCTGCCCTAATACTTTGTCATTACACGCATTTATTCTTAATTTCGTTCAACCTTTGTTCATTTCGTAACGTCATTAGTCCAGTAGAATATTTTATCTTGGGCATCAATAAAAATTCTACCTGTTTTAAATATAGTGCTGCCATCTATGCACTATTCCAGATAACAAAACAAATATCAGATAGTAAACAAATATTAGTTGAGTACCTGGCGAATAGATGGCAGCACTACATACAAGCCGAGCTATTTTTTTATTATATTTTGTAAAAAAATTATGCTATTTACTAACGAAATATTTATTTTTCAGAAGTCAGAGTAATAAATTTGTTAGTTTATTGTATTATTTGATGCTAAGCGTATAAATGATAAAAAAAATAAATTGGTTTTCCCTTTTTATTTTCAAATATGTGGCAAGAAAATTTATCAATATTATGTTCCATCAGTAAAAATTGACCGTGTAGAAAACATGGGCCATTTATTTTATGTATTAATGTTTTTTTACAGGCAGCATTTTAGATATGACGGCCGTTTTTGATTAACTCAAAAACGCATTCAAAATTCAATTATGATTATTGAATCTATATTGTCGGATTATCAAATTGAAATTTTAGTATTCAACACTCTGAACTCTTATATCTCTGAACCCAATAAATAAAAATCTAAACAGTTTCTATTTGTTTTGTCGGAAATAGAGTACCATTTAAGAGAATGCAAAAATAATTTCAATTTTTTTAACTTTTTGAACTTTTGAGCGATATTTTGCTTACCTTTACTTACTTTCACCTGAAATATCTTCTAAACTGAAAAATATAAGTATAAAAAAATTCGCGTCAAAAATGTTGAGTAAGAAATTCAGTTTCTAAATCCATATATTTTTTTTTCAAAACTCTTATAGTTTTCGAGAAATATTTTTCTCAAGTTTAGGCAAATTGAAAATGTCACGGTTTTAAGGCTTGTATGTTTATATCTTGAAAATTACAAGTCACTTTCGTCTATGATAAATAAGACACTAATTTATAGCCCTTTGAAAGCCCTACAAGAATTATAATTGAATTTAAGAACTGGCTCTTAGTTTACAAAATACAGGGTCTTTCAAAAGTCCGTATAAACTTTAAAAATTCATTAAAAATCGAAAAATTATCGCATTGAGGTACGGTTTGCACCATAAGTATTGCCAGGATGTTTTTTTTTTGTTTGTTTTTTTACCGTGAAAAAAATTTTGTAGTTTAAAAAATCACCTATAGGTGGCGCTTACCGGAAAACATATTCCAGAATTATGCAAATGAGGCTGTTATAAAATAGCTGTAGTGCATTGTAGAGTCTTCATTTGATTCATTATTTGGTGTGCAAAGAAGAAGTTTTTGCGAGAATGTTAACTTTGATCGAGAAAGCCTTGTTAGTGAAGCTATATTACGTGAGCGGAGAATCAGCATCGGAATGGGTCCTAACACCTGTTCAGAGTTACTTAGGCTTGTCACCCGATTTGAAACGTACAGTAAGTTATTTTAATTGTCTTTCCGATGCGTTCAGCGCCACCTATAGGTGATTTTTTAAACTACAATTTTTTTTCACGTCAATTCCCCATCCTAGCAATACTTATAGCCATTCTATGCTTATAGCCATTCTATACCTAGCCATTCTATGGTACAAACCGTACCACAATGCGATAATTTTTCGATTTTTAATGAATTCTTAAAGTTTATACGGACTTTTGAAAGACCCTGTATATATGTTCTAACATTCTATATATTATATAGCTGTGAGCAATAGACGAGTAACTTGTAGCATTTTGAAAGCCTTGCAAGGTTATATTATTGCAGTTTTATTTTGCAATAAGACATTATTTACGGAAAAATATTTTGGGTCTATCGGATTGAAGCCCCCCACCCCCCACCCCAACACACACACACATACAATTCTTTTTAGTATTATTTTCTCGAAAATGTTCGATTTCGAGATTTTGATGCCAATATATGTTTTAAGAACTTCTAAACACATTTTGACTATTTTTCGAGTGATGTCCATCTGTCTGTCTGTACGTCTGTCTGCCTGATATCTGTGGTCGATTTCTTGTACACAGGATTGCACCACAAATGTTAATGACTTTTTCCCGAAACTTTATATCCGGCTTTGTTATCAAAATATGTAGAACTAGTTAGGAATTTTTTAATTTCGAACGAAAACTTTATATCTTTATTATTTTGTAATATATTTATACTAATATATTTATACTATAATATATACTTATTTATACTATATACTTATTTATACTATATACTTATTTATACTATAATATTTATATAATTATTTGTACTATATTTATACTATATACTTATTTATACTATAATATTTATATAATTATTTGTACTATATTTATACTATAATATATTTATACTAATAATATATTTATATTAATTTTATATCTTTCTAACTTGGAAACATAGGATAAAATTTTACATAATCATGCGTAAAAATAAGGGTTTATTTAGGGCTCAATGATCACAAGACTTAATTTCAGTCATCGTTGTGAAAAATAGCCACGATACATTTTTTCTTTATTCGTGACGTCATTAGCCCCCCCCCCCCCCTTGGAGGGCAAGTTATATCCCCCGGGAGCTACATCGTCAAATATGGTATCAATCGAAATATTTTTTTAAGCCCCCTGAAAGTGAAGGGTAACATGCTGTAGTAGTAATCATTTGGTACTGATATTTTAATATAAAATTTGAGGAAAAGTATGAGAAAGTATGAGGAAGTCTGGCATGAGAGAAAGTCTAGTTGGGCCACACTCCAATGGATTTTATTGGGGGAGCGGGGGGCGGTCTGGTAAAATTATTCTCGCTGGGGATTCTTGAAAACCTTTAAAATAAACGTCTTTTTACAACGGAGGCATTATAATTCGAACTTACCAAGCATGCAGGTTGGACAAACCGCTGAACGAACATAATTCATGCATCGAACGTTGTGCTTGGAATAGAAAGGGTCGTCGCTAGAAATTGAGATAGGAGTACACTGAGTATAGCTGTCATCTTGAACAGGGCAGCACTGCATGCGTTTATTATCCACTGAAAATAATGTTGACATCAATATCAAGTAATAAAGAAATAAAGATTTTATACTTTCCCTGCAATACATGGTAATGTATAGGGAAAGTATTGGAATCATGTCGAAAATCGCAACTCGAGTATTCGACGGATCTACACTTTTCGCGACCTCTAGAACACGAAAACACAATCTTTAGCGTGACGTATGTGTGTGTGTCTGTCTGTATGTGTGTCTGTCTGACTGTCTGTCTGTCTGTCTGTGTGTCTGTTTGTCTGAGTCTGTTTGTGCAATGTGTGTAATCACACTAACTCAACAACTAATGGACCAAATTTCATAAAATTCGGTAAGTCACTTGTGTGTGACCCTGGTGCTGATTAGATTTTGGTACGATTTGGGATAAAAGAACCTGCTTTTTTTTTTTCGCAAAATGGCCCTCAATAATTGCTAGCTGATAAACTAATAGACCAGCTTTCATAAAATTTAGTAGATAAGTCACTTGTGGGTGAACTTGGTGCTGATTACATTTTGGTACGATTCGGAAAAGAAGAGCCTGCTTTTTTACAAAATGTCACGCAAAAATCACAAAAATCGGAAATAAAAGACTACGCATGCTCAAATATATCAATTAAATGCTAGTTTTATACGTAATTTTTGACAATGAAAGGAATAAGACCAACCCCATTACTCTAGGTCCAACCGTTCCTGAGATATTTTAGTTTTTTCGCATTTTTGCAACGACGGTTTGGGCAATAAGTCCAATTACCAAATGAAAACGAAAGCTGAATTAAAAGTGTAAATTTACTATAATTTCAATTAATTATGCGCGTCTGTTTTATTTAGTGCAACTAAACTCAGTTTAATGAGTAATTATTGAAATAAAGAGAAAATGAATTTGGGTCTGCAGAGAAAGTCATGTTCACATCAGATTTTTTACTTTCCCTATAATACATGGTAATGTATAGGGAATTATTGAAATCGTGGCGAATATCGCAACTCGAGTTTTTAGCAAATCTACATGTTCCGAGCACTCTAGAATCCGAATACACTATTTTTAGCGTAACGTCTGTCGATGTCGAAGGCCCAGACATCGACAGACGTTACGCTAAAAATAGTGTATTCGGATTCTAGAGTGCGTCTCAATGCTTTTGTACATTAATACAGAGTAAAATATAAGGAAAAGACGCTTCTTTTATGTTAAATGATAAAAAAATGCGTTAATTAAAAACCAACTTAATTAATGCGCACGTCAATTTAAAAATGATTGTACACCAAATTTTAAATTGAATATGCACCAATTTTTTCAAAATTATTGAGCTTGTCATTTAAGAAATTAATGTGCGCCATGTTTTAATTAATGCATATGTCATTTAAAAATTAATATCCTCCACTTTTCAAAGCTTAATATCCACATCATTTAAAAAATTATTAGCTATTCCCGTTCACCTCCACTTTTTAAAACTTAGTACGTACGTTATTTTAAGCATTAAAGAGAACTCTACCTTATTAAAATTATTGCAAATGGTATTTTAGAAATTAATATGAGCCATCTTTCGAAAATTAATCCAGTCGTCCTTTTAAAAATAATTGTGCACCATTCTCAGAAACTGTGCACCACCTAATAAAAATAATTGCGCACACCATTTTAAAAATAATTCTGCATCACCTTTCAAAAATGAATGTGCATTTCATTTTAAAAAGTATCGTTCGCTATTTTGTTTTAATTAATGCACACGTTATTTAAAATAAAATCTGCAAATTAACTTTTAAAAGTGATTATTTCGTCATATAAGAAAAAAAGTGCACTTTCTTAGAAAAATTTAAGACGCTTATCATTTTAAAACTTTTTGTGCACCACTATATTACAATTAATGCTTACGTCACTTTCAAAAGTAATGTGCACCACTTTTCATAAGATCATGAGTGCATTCTTAGCTGACTTCAAATTGCGTTATTCCGCTTCTGAAAAAATATTAAAGTTATATAAAAAAAAAATAAATGGGCTTACCAGTAGTGGTTATAGGAGTCTGGCCAATGTCATGGGCTAGCAGCTGTCCGAAAAACGTATACATATTTGTAAAATTTTTCCACGGTCGATCAACATTTTGATGTATATTGAGTGATAACGTTCTAGCATTTGGAAGAGGTTTGCCGTTTTTTCCTAAACGAAACCCAGAAGCTCCTGTAAAAGAAACATCAATAATTACGACATAAGAATAAATCTCTGCAAAAAATTGCTAGATTGTAAAGAAAATAGCTAAAAAGTTAAAAAATATATAGCTAAAAATCAGAAAAGTAACTAAAAAGTACAACATAACATGCAACAAAATAGCTACGGTATAAACTTATTTTAAAAACAATAAAGAGTAATTTAAATTCCTCGTCAGAATAAATGAGACAGAGAATCAGCTCTAAGAAATGTAAGATCGCGTCTGCCGAGAAATGGTTGCATCAGTTGAGTAAGGTTATTGAAGGTTATTGATGGTTATTCCAATAATAAAAGTAAAACCAAGAAGGAAGAAAGTAAAACAGTAAACAAAAATTACCAACTAAGTGCCTTATGATGAAAAATAGGGGAACAAACTATTTCAGAAAGTTACATAAGCAAATTTTTTAACTAGGTTCAAATGACTTTGGATCAAACAACTTAAACACCGAAGACTGTGGAATTAAAAAGAATAGGACGCAAGGAATAAAAGACTACGAAATTAAGAAGAATATGACGCAAGGAATAAAATACTGTGGAATTAATAAAAACATGGTGCAAGGAATAAAAGACTCTAAAATTAAGAAGAATATGACGCAAGGAATAAAATACTGTGGAATCAAGAAAAATATGATCCAAGTCATGAAAGACTGTGGAATTAATATGAATACTCTGCAAACATTAACGAGAATAAGAAGAATGGTGCTTCAACATTCCTTTATCACTGGAAAATTTTCTCAAAACCCAAAAGATCTAAATAATTCATAAGAAGAATCAATAAGAAGAATGGTGCATAAAAAAAGAAGTGACCTACTCTGGAAGTTATATAAGCTACTTGCATAAATGAATAAATGAATGCAGCACAGAACAGACGTGAATAATATTAATAAAAAGAAGAAATTAACAGCTATTGAATTATTTTATAGCAGAAGTATTACCTTTGACGAATGAAAAACAAAAGAGAAATCTTTAACAAAATTTACTGCAAAAGGGAATTATTTGTAAAAATAAATTCAGCCTCAGAAAATTAAAAATATGTTTAGAGTTCCAAGAATGTTCACTGACATTAGACATTTCTTATTCTAAAATATACTTTATGTTGTCCTTTAAGACGAAATTTAAGAGTTGTTTTCATTTTGACCAACTTCACCAAGATCAACTACACTTACAAAGAATGTGATGAACACACCAACGATTCAAGACAGGGACAGGATCTTTAAGAGAGGGAATATTAATTTTTTGACGTCTAAATACAGGTGTGAAATTAAATCTAAATAAAATCCTTATGAGTTAAAAAAGAATAGAAAAATAAAACTAAAACATTTCGAGGACCAAGAACCTATCGTTGTAGATTATAAACCATCTTAAGCATGCAAAATTTATGTAATCCAATTTCATATTAAAAGAGTGGCAGCCTCTGGAGACTGTTAAAGGTTTGAGATACTTAATGTGACAATAAAGTGTCTGATAATCAAAACAAAATTTTAAGAGCAAGTAAACATTAGTAAAAAAGTGGAATATTAACAAACACGAGATGGAATAGACGCGGAAAAAGGTTTACTGTAGACGGAAATCAAAAATGGTGAATTATTTTTGGAGCACACTAAGATAAGAAAGGATCAAAAGAATTAAGGATCAAAAGAATTAATCAAAATAAGCAAATTAGAAATTTTGTAATTTTTATCAACCAATGCAAATGCATTATCCACACACTATGTATTACAAACTTTAAAAAGGGAAAATGTTTAATTTTCTTTAAATTGACAAGACGATTTCTTAAAAACTGTAAAAGCTTCGAAAAAAAAAATATTGGTCTATAAACTGGATTTCCTATTAAATATTTTAGTTGCTTACTCTTTATATTTAATTTGACCATAATATTTATGAGAAACCGCGTTAGGGAAACACTAGTTTGGTTGTAATATTTTCTTATCGTACTCGATTGACTAATTAATACACAAACTACCGTATTACTTTCCTTATATACATAATGTATAAGGAAAGTATTGTGACGGGGTCGAAAATTCGAATTCGAGTTTTCGACGGGAGAGCACGTTTCAAGCATCCCTGATCACGAATCAAACATTTTTGAAGTGATGTCTGCGTGTGTGTATGTGTGTATGTGTGTGTGTGTGTGTGTGAAAGTATGTGTGTGTGTCAGTGAGTCTGTGGAGACGATAACTGACGAACGAATGGACCGATTCGAACCAAATTTGGTACAAAAATTACAATCCGTAAACACTGGAAGCCTATTGTTTTTATACGCAATCGAATGTTCAGAACCCCCTAAATTTTCGAATGAAATTTTGAAAAAATCGTCAAAAAATCAAAACCGCTAATAAAGTTACGCAAATAGACATTTCTTATGTAATTTTTCATTAGAAAACGATTGGCATAAATTTTAGAACGCTAACATGAACCGTTCTCGAGATATTGTACATTTTTAAAAAAAATTATGAAAGAGTCACATAAAAAAAAAAATTCCTATTGAGAAACATGTTCACTTTTCATATGTAATACCATGCGATAAATTGAGTGACATCATTCTCGTGGATCTAGCTCGTTCCATTCATGAAAAAATATACTTTGAATAATACGTTTGTATTTGAACGCCAATAGTCATTTATCTGCTGTAAGAATAACTTTTTTCTTAGTGAATAACGCTTGGCGAGATTTTGGCGACGAATTTGACGGAATGTCGCCAACTTGGCGACTTTTTTTAAATGTTGCCAAATTAATGAAAATCTCGCCAAATGGATAAAAATGATGCTAAATCAATGAAAATGACGACTAATTGTCGAAAATTCAATGTTTTGGAAAGAATATTAGTATCTACTATAAGAAAAACCTATTTTTTTACTGTAAAAGTAGTAAATTCATTACATTATATAAGGAAAGTCATGTGTTGCCCACATCAGATTTTTTTAATTTTTATTTGTGAAAATAGTTTATATTGAAAATATACGCTATTACATAAAGCCAAGCATTTATATTATAATAATTTCGTAATCGAAATTTATTTAAATCATTGCAAACTTTTCGGCACTCCTTTATCACTGGAAAATTTTCTCAAAACCCAAAAGATCAAATAATTCATCATCTGATCAAATAAATATTTTGACTATGCATCAATGTCTAGTACTTGTCTGAAACGGTATATTTTGTACACATTTTTAAGGGTCCTCATAAATTTCATCAGTTTTTCCGTAATCGAAACTTATTTAAATCATTGCAACCTTTTCGGCACGGAACCTGAGTGGGTTCAATCAACCTAGGACCGGCCGTGCCGACCTACGAATACTCGAATTGAATAACCGGCATTGTCCCAATTGGGTTACTAGGGCAGAATTAGAAGCTCTTATCGCCGAAGTATACTCCTCCATCTAATGTCAGATTGAAGTGCCATATGACAATCTGACTAGAGGTCTTCTATTTTACCTCAGGTTGGCCTCTTCATACTACAGGTATTTTTATATCCTGCATGACCGTTGCCCCCCCCCCCCCCGATTTGAAATCGGTGCCCAAAATGGCAGAGTCCACTGAATCAAACTAATTGTATTAGGTCAGTTTCAGACTCTCAACATCACTGCATAAACCTGTAGAATTAATTTGTTCGGTCACCATTATATAGAACCTTGCTGCTTCTGCCATGACACGAGCCTCTAATCCTTGCACTGGCCAGCCGATGCGTTCCCTATTGGACTACTGGGACGGAATTGCAAACTATTATCGCCGAAGTGGTTCCATAATGTCAGATTGACGTGTAATTTGAAAATCTAACTAACCACTTCCTGGTACTTTTAAAATATAGAAATATCATATTTTGAAAATAAACGGTTCAATTGTGCCACATGTTGTTGTTGTTGTTGTCGTGTCCCTAACATTACATTTAAGGAAGAAAATTGTGCCACATAAAAATCTTCTTTGCTGGAATGAATTTTTATTATCAAAAGAACATGTTACCTTCATAATGCGATGCCAGCAATCTTTGGTAGCACGTGAGTATACTTCCCCATTTGGTATGTTTGAAATTATTGCATTCTCCAGTTGCTGTCCTGTAGCGGGCATCGGGGTCACACTCGACCTCCTCTACAGCTAATTTGCACTGGTATTTGGTTAAGTCACTGAATTCGCCACGCACGACCAGAAGTGGCAATCCCATGATTTTTTCCGGATCCGAAATGTTGTGGCTGGGAATAATTGGTAAATCAAATAAAAGAATACAAAATAAATGTGTTTATTATTAATATTTTTTATATTCACTGCAGTAAGTGCAGAGTTTGTATTGTTTGTATATTTATTGATACATATTTAGCGCCCTTAGCCAATTGAGACTTTTCGAAGAAAACTTCTCATTTTTACTTTCCTTATATACATAATGTGTAAGAAAAGTATTGTGACGGGGTCGAAAATTCGAACTCGAGTTTTCCACGGAAGAGCAAGTTTCAAGCATCTCTGATCACGAATCAAATATTTTTGAAGTGATGTCTGTGTGTGTGTGTGTGTGTGAAAGTATGTGTGTGTGTATGTGAAAGTGTGTGTGTATGTGAAAGTGTGTGTGTGTATGTGAAAGTGCGTGTGTGTGTGTATGTGTGTGTGTCAGTGAGGTTGTGGAGACGATAACTGACGAACGAATGGATCGACCCGAACGGAATTTGGTACAAAAATCACAATCCGTGAATACTGGAAACCTATTGTTTTTATACTCAATCGAATGTTCAGAACACCACTAAATTTTCGAATAAAATTTTGAAAAAATAGGCAAAAAATAAAAACCACTAATAAAGTTACGCAAATAGACATTTCTTACGAAATTTTTCATTAGAAAACGATTGGCATATATTTTAGAACGCTAACACAAACCGTTCTCGACATATTGCACATTTTTTTAAAAAAATATCAAAAAGTCATATAAAATAAAAAAAATATATTTCCTATTGAGAAACATGTTCACTTTTCATATGTAATACCATACGATAAATTGGGTGACATCATTCTCGTGGATCTAGCTCGTTCCATTCATGAAAAAAGATACTTTGAGTAATACTTTTGTATTTGAACGCCAATAGTCATTTGTCTGCTGTAAAAATAACTTATTTCTTAATCCATAACGCTTGGCGAGATTTTGGCGACGAATTTGGCAGAATGTCGCCAACTTGGCGACTTTTTTAATTGCTGAGAAATTAACAAAAATCTCGCCAAATGGATAAAAATGATGCTAAATCAATGAAAATGACGACTAATAGAAGGAAATTCAATATCTTGGAAAGAATATTAGTATCTACTATAAGAAAAACCTATTTTTTTACAGTAAAAGTAGTAAATTCATTACATTATAAAAGGAAAGTCATGTGCTGCCCACATCAGATTTTTTTATTTTATTACTTTCTTTATATACATAATGTATAAGGAAAGTATTGAGACGGCGTCGAAAATTCGAAATCGAGTTTTCGACGGGAGAGCACGTTTCAAGCATCCTTGATCACGAATCAAACATTTTTGAAGTGATGTCTGCGTGTGTGTGTGTGTGTGTGTGTGTGTGTGTGTGTGTGTGTGTGTGTGTGTGTGTGTGTCTGTGTGTGAGAGTCTGTGGAGACGATAACTGACGAACGAATGGACCGATTCGAACCAAATTTGGTACAAAAATCACAATCCGTAAACATTGGAAGCCTATTGTTTTTATACGTAATCGAATGTTCAGAACCCCCCTAGATTTTCGAATAAAATTTTGGAAAAATCGTCAAAAAATCAAAACCTCTAATAAAGTTACACAAATAGACATTTCTTATGTAATTTTTCATTAGAAAACGATTGAGATAAATTTTAGAACGCTAACATGAACCGTTCTCGAGATATTGGACATTTTTCAAAAAAATTATTAAAAAGTCATATAAAATGAAAAAAAATATTTCCTATTGAGAAACATGTTCACTTTTCATATGCAATACTATGCGATAAATTGGGTGACATCATTCTCGTAGATCTAGCTCGTTCCATTCATGAAAAAAGATACTGTGAGTAATACTTTTATATTTGAACGCCAATAGTCATTTTTCTGCTGTAAGAACAACTTATTTCTTCGTCCATAACGCTTGGGGACATTTTGGCGACGAATTTGGCGGAATGTCGCCAACTTGGCGACTTTTTGAAATATTGCCAAATTTATGAATATCTCGCCAAATGGATAAAAATGACGCTAAATCAATGAAAATGACGACTAATTGTCGAAAATTCAATATTTTGGAAAGAATATTAGTATTTACTATAAGAAAAATCTGATGTGGGTAACACATGACTTTCCTTATATAATGAAATGAATTTACTACTTTCACAGTAAAATAAATAGGTTTTTCTTCTAGTAGATACTAATATCGTTTCCAAGATATCGAATTTTCGACAATTAGTCGTCATTTTCATTGATTTATCGTCATTTTTATCCATTTGGCGAGATTTTCGTTAATTTGGCAACATTTCAAAAAGTCGCCAAGTTGGCGACATTCCGCCAATTTCGTCGCCAAAATCTCGCCAAGCGTTATGGACGAAGAAATAAGTTATTTTTACAGCAGATAAATTGGCGTTCAAATGCAAATGTATTACTCAAAGTATCTTTTTTCATGAATGGAACGAGCTAGATCCACGAGAATGATGTCACCCAATTTATCGCATGATATTATATATGAAAAGTGAACATGTTTCTCAATAGGAAATATTTTTTTTTCTATTTTATATGACTTTTTGATAATTTTTTTGAAAAATGTGCAATATCTCGAGAACGGTTCATGTTACCGTTCTAAAATTTATGTCAATCGTTTTCTAATGAAAAATTACATAATAAATGTCTATTTACGTAAATTATTTAGTTATTGCTGGTTTTGATTTTTTGACGATTTTTTCAAAATTTCATTCGAAAATTTAGGGGGGTTCTGAACATTCGATTGCGTATAAAAACAATAGGCTTCCAGTGTTTACAGATTGTGATTTTTGTACCAAATTTGGTTCGAATCGGTCCATTCGTTCGTCAGTTATCGGCTCCACAGACGCACTGACACACACACACACACACACACACACACAGACACCACTTCAAAAATGTTTGATTCGTGATCAGGGATGCTTGAAACGTGCTCTCCCGTCGAAAACTCGAATTCGAATTTTCGACCCCGTCACAATACTTTCCTTATACATTATGTATATAAGGAAAGTAAAAACCTATTTTTTTACTGTAAAAGTAGTAAATTCATTACATTATATAAGGAAAGTCATGTGTTGCCCACATCAAATTTTTTTATGGTGTTTCATAGCCTTTTCAAGAGAACTGTTTATTACAACTTTGAAAAGTATTAAGCTCTGGACGAATAATGAAGGTATACACTGAAAACTTTGGAAATCTACTTTCTGTATGTTTTAAGGAATTTAATAGTTAAAGAAGCAATTAGAGAGAAATTTATTTATGAACTTCAGAGGGCCAAAGTAAAAGAGCAAGTTTTTATATTTGCTGTATTTATTTTTCGGTAACAATTTTTATTTTTATCCATAAATTGACAGATTTTGTAACTTGCATATCAAGATGTAAGGTACTTAATGTTCAGTCATCAATTGAGCCCGAATTCGTAGCACATATTTGCACATATTTGCCAAATTTGCACATTTGCACATATTTACCTGAATCACCAATTGAGCCCAAATTCTTACACTGTATTTGCAGACCATTTTTCACCCCACCAAACGTTCTATTAGTCTGCATAAGCGTTCTATTTATCTGCATAAGCATTCTACAAGTATGCAGACGCGTTTGTTTGTTTTGTACTTACAAGAGAAACACGTCAGTTATTTTATACCTTTTGATTAAGATTTCGTGGTGAAATATTTGTTTTTATGGAACTTCTAGAAATACACTTTTGGCAATAACATACATTTCATAAATTTCTGTGTATCTTGCTAGTGCAATGAGTTGTTTTCTCTGTGATAGACTTGTCCTGCTTTAAGTTTTCATTTCACTGGTCAAGAAAGAGACCATGGGGATCTAGAAAATGTCCTGGTTTAACCATTCCTTCCATTGATCAAGGAAGACACCATGGGTATCTAGAAAGTATCTTGATTTATCCATTCGTTCCATTGGTCAAGAAAGAGACCATGGGGATCTAGAAAGTGTTCCTATAGTTACATATACCCGTCTAGTATGATGCATTTGTTATCTATCTGATTCTAGGAAGAGCTTCTTTGGGTAAAATTGATGCAATTATTTTGATATTGATATCACTTTATACCATTGTCGTCGACGGCAATCTGTCTCTCTCTATGTGCCTATTCCAAATTGAATAATTGCTCTATAAATTAATTAATTAAAGTTGTCAACATCGTCATCAAAGTCTGTTAATGTCCAAATACGAATCTTTTGTGGCCGTCCCACAGTTTTATTTTTAGTCGCATATGACCAAGAATGTTGTGAGAGCTAAAAATTATATTTTACCTTTTAGTGTATTTTACCTTTAAGTGCATTCCTTTGCACTAGTTCTCGACATCGAAACTCTCATTGCACCAGAAGAAATGTTCACGGACTGTCTTCAGCGCCTTGCTAATGCCGAAATGCCCTCCAGTCAGCGCATTACGCTGGTTACAGCAAAACATGAAGCTAACTATTCGCCCTTATGGTTATTTTTTGGCCTGTGACTAATGTTCTTAATTCGGACAGGTGCGTAGTGTCTTGAAATATCCACGAGAGCTTTGCCACAAGCATTTATTTCCCTTTGTTTATACTCAGGAGATGGAAAATCTGTTAATGTCATGCCACATATTCTTGGGCCTTTCCAGATTCCATTTACCAAACACTCACTATGTGTGGGCAATGAAACATATTTTGCAAGGACTCACACTCTAGGATGTTTCCCGTTTCTGTTCTAATCAAAGGAATTTTTTCGATGGTTGCCCGCAATTCGCTGTTTTTGAAGTCCAGGTCAAATCCGTGTTTATTTAAAAAGTCCAGTTCGAGAATGCATGGGTCATAAATATCCGCAACATGATTATAAAGTCTCGCCCAGACAGAATTAGTTGTATTTATTTTTCATGCGCATTTGCTGTTTCTCCAGCTGCTGTGTGCAGAGATATGAAGGGCGCTGTATAAAGAAGTTAACTGCTAATAATTTGGCTAGCAATGCGACTTTTAATGACAGCCACATTCATCCCCGTGTCCAGAATCATTTGACATTCGATATTGTTTATACGACCCATCCGCGAAATATATTATCTCATCCATACAACGGTGAAATATGGAATGTCTTTTTCGAGGCATTTTCCACATACGACAACATTCGCTCGGCAAGATGGCCGCTGATTGGTTTTTCTGTGACTTTTCTGAAGGGAATGCCCTATTATCCTCTTGCTTAGAGAGTGGACAGTTTCTCTTTATATGGTCTCTCTTTCCCCATATCCAGCAAACCAGTCCTTTCGCAAACGATCGCTTGAATTCGTCCACTGTTAGTCCGTCTGAATAAAGCGCTACAGGATGATCACAGGAGAAGCCAATTACAAGGCTGTAATAAATCCATCCCACAGTTTGCTATACCAATCAGACAGAAGAAAGAGATGGAATTAAATTTGCCTTCAGGAAACAGGAGGAGATACCGAATCTCTAAGCCAGAGGTCAGCAAACTTTTATCACTAGCAAGCACTCGATAAAGAATATCTCATATATACATACTCCTGTATGAATACATATATACATCGATGCTTGCACAGGCAGTCTTTCAGGAATTTTTGGCCGGGTGGGAGGCGCACTATATAAACATATCTAAATGCTGTCGCATAAATAGGAACTAAGTTAATATAAAATGTCTCCAAGGGGGTTGTTGTTGTTGAGAACCAGACCGTCCGTCTTACCAGAAAGGTGTAAGATAACTGTTTGGACGGCCGGGAAGCGCCACCCAATTTAGACCGTAACCCAGTGGGGGAGGCATCCACAGGGACCGTACCCTCCTTCCCCTACCACCAACCTCTCGGAAGGACTTACGGACCCACATGCTTAACGTGATCGTACTCTGCATGAACACGGCGGCAGTTGTGGCAGCGTGAAAATCCAGCGCGCAAACAACCAGGCTACCGCGTCCGAAAAGTGTCACCAGCACGCGGTGTTCCCAGGTGGTCACCCACCCAAGTACTAACCGCTCCCGATGCTACTTGACTTCGGTGATCTAACGAGAACCGGTGTTTTCAGCACGGTAGGGCGGTTGGCATGTCTACAAGGGGGTGCAAAAGCTGTAGATTGCATGCATTGATACATATATGCATACTCTCAGGCTTTACTCATGTCAAATTAAATACAGATATAAACTTAACTAACTGAAATCAAATTTTAGAATCCCCCTCACAGTAAAGTAAACAGCACCACGTGATCGGGTATGCTGTTATTAAAATACCACAACAACGAATTGTCATTAACTATAGAAACATAAAGATATGTATCGCAAAATATCATCAATATCGTGGAGTTGTCGAATTTGTACAATTTACTGATGCATTGTTTCTTAACAAATTCTTCCAATGCAGCGAGCGGCTTTTCTCTACATAGGAGCTTTGATAGAATAAAATATTAAGACATCAGTTCTACCGCATCACCGGGAAAACGATCTCAATCTTTCATATTCCTGGTCTAAAAAGGTTTTCGGACCACAAAACAAAATTGCTCTGATTTAATGTTATTTTAATATATTTTATACATTTCCTTTTTTTTTGTGTATTAAAAATCCCTCTTTTCCCTTATGTATTAATAAAATTTAGGTTATTTTAATTGACGTTTATATGGCTAAAAATGTACTGTTTGATATAAATATATTTACAAATTTATAAAAATGTATTCTTATACATTTTAGCAAAAAGGATGAAAATATTTATTTGTCTGTATGCATAAAAATGTTATGTAGTAAAAGAAATAAAAAATAAGTATTCCTATAATCATATATACGTAGATAAAAGAAAAGCACAAGAGGAAAGTAACACTCCTTTTTAAATTTCTTTGCACCTTCTGTAATTTTATTGATAAATTTATAAACAATTGTTATATATCTCCTCTAATGATTATAAAGGTGATCTAGTACTTTAGTTTTGCACAGAAGCCCAAGCAAGGGTTTTGGTGGCCCCGCCTTCTATAAGAAATTAAACAAATTAAAAATCCTGATAATCATGTTCAATTATAGAAATTTAGCATTATTTAGAAAAGATTCAACTGTCAATAGCCTGGTCATGTATCATTTATAAATATGGCCACGCCCACATTTCTTCATTCCCATTTTTAGCATTCAGAATTTTCTTGAGGCATTGAAATAGTATTTGCTTTCAATAAATATTAAAGAAAGGAGGTAAATTTAATTGGTTTCATTCCAAGTCACTATTTCCGAAGGTGCTAAAATAAACCAAAGAAAGTAACGTGCATTTAAATAAGTTTACGATATGAATTTCATATTGGCACTAATTCTGCCAATTTCAAGTCTAAGTTATCATTTTTGTTTTTAGACCTACAGATTAAAGGTAACTATGTTCTACTGCAACCATTTAGACAGTTTTTAGATAAGCCAAAAACGGATAACATATCTCTCCACAGAGTATGAGTTTGCAAAAAAGTTAATAATTGAATATTTTTTTGTGTACGATACACATATACCGATAATATTTTAAAAGTATATTTTATATATAAAATGGTTTCATTTAATGAATGTCTCAACTAAATATTCTAATTGAATTCAAAAAGCTCTTCCGACAGTAAGGTTGTAGTTAGTTAATCGATTATAGACAGAATAAACTAAAAACCGTCTGCTTCAGAACATTTCTCAAACTTTGTGGGATCTCCATCAGGTAAAGACTTTACATTTGAAACAAGGGCACCGTCCCAACAAATTTACTCGTAAATACGTTTCAATCAATAAATGATTAATGGAAGCCGGAGAATCTTCCTGAACTTGAGAGACCGCTATTATCGTCGACTAACTTATAAGATTGCAAAAAATCTTTACATAAGCAAATATTTTTTTCACGTTATACCGCTTGAAATGAAATCAGCGTACGCAACAGAAAAATGTCACTATTGACTCATATCAAATTAAATAAAAATATATAAACTTAACTGAAATCAAATTTTAGAATCCCCCTCACTATGAAGTAAACAGCATCACTGGATTGGGTGTGCTGTTATTAAAGTTCAAAAACAATAAATTGTTATTAACTACAGAAACATAGAAAGATATGTACCGCAAAATATCACCAGTGTGTTGCCTAATTTGTACAGTTAACTCATGCATTGTTTCCCAGCAAATTCTCTCAACACATCCAGCGGTTATTCTCTACATTCTCTATATTCTCTTCTGTAGCATTGCTAAGATTATGATCTTAATCTCTTAGATTCCTGATCCTGGAAGATTTTTGGACCATAAAACAAAAAACTGCTCTAATTTAATATTACCTTCGTGAATTTTACACATTTTAATATCACATTTTTCCTTTTCCCCTTAGGTATTCAAAAATTAAGTTTATTTTTAATAAAGTTTATATAGCTAAAATTGTACGGTTAGATTTAAAATATATTTACAGAATTATAAAAGTTTATTATCATTTATACATTTTAACAAAATGAATGAAAATATTTGTCTGTTGATGCATAAAAATATTTGGTAAAAGAAATGAAAAATAAGTTGTTGTATAATAAAGGAGAGTAACCCCCCCCCCCCCCTTGTTTTATTTTCTTTGTCACCTTCTGCAACGTTATTGATAAATAAGCAATTTGTTAAATATATCTTATAATAATTGTAAAGGGGTACTAGTACTTTTCTTGAATAGAAGACCAAGCAATGATTCTGTCTGGTCTACCTTCTATAAGATATTAAACAAATTAAAAATCCTAACGATCATGTTCAATCATAGAAATTTAGCATGAATTACGAAATATCTTCAAGATTCAATTGTGAAAAGCCGAGTATGTATCATTTATGTATATGGACCCGCCCATATGTGTTCACTCCCACTTTTAGCATTCGTAGTTTTCTTAGGGCACTGAAATAGTATTTGTTTGTAATAATATGAAAAGTGGGAGGTAAATTTAGATGATTTCAGAAGGAAATTCAGATGGTTTCATTTCAAATCACTATTTTCAAAAGTGTTAAAATGCCCAAATAAAATAACGTACATTTAAACAAATTTTCGATGTGAATTTTATATTGGAACTAATTCTGCCAATTTCAAGTCTAAATTATAATTTTCTGTTAGATCGACTAATCAAAGGTTCAACTGCATTCATTTGGACAATTTTCAATTAAGTCCAAAATGGATAACATTATTATATGTCACCACAGCAGAGTATGAGATTACAAAAAATTAACAAGTTAATATTTTTCTGTATGCCGACGTGGTGGCTGAACGGTCAAAGCCAAGCGCTTCCTTGTACTCGTTCGACCGCCGGGTTGTGGGTTCGAGTCCCACTTCAGGCATGGATGTTTGTGTTGTTGAGCGCAATGTGTTCCCACCCCCACTGGTGTGCTGGGGCAACGTCATATGACGGCTAAGAGGTTCACGGTTCTGGCCGATGTATAGGCGAAGATGAAAGAGCCAGTGCCTGGCCATTGGGAAAAAAAAAGAATTTTCTGTATGATCCATAAGTATCAATAATATTCTATAAATATATATTATATATATAATGAATTCATAAGTCTGTGATGGTGTAATAAAATATCCACAGTTAAATCCAGAAGCTACGCCGAGTCAAGGCTGTAGTTGGTCGATAATAAACAGAATAAACTTGAGATTCGTCCTCTTCAAAACATGATTCCACTGTGTAGAGCACAAAATATGTAATTGGTGAAAACGATTTACTTTTGTATTCCCTATATTATGCACCCTGTTCAAGAACGAGGAAAATGTGCATATCACTTCTACTTATAATTTGGGAACTTTAATTTATAACTAATCAAAAATACATATACTAAAAATAATTATTTATTATAAATTTATTATAAAATTTAAAAATACATATACTACACTACACTTTCATTCTATGTGAAATGAAGGCAGATGGGACTTTAATATCACAAAGCGAAACCTAGATGTAATTCTCAAAGCATAATGGTATTTTTTCATTCATATGAATTTTATCTCCATCTCTCTAACTCCATGAATAAAAAAAAACAATTATATTTCACACATTTTACAAAAAAAAAAATAACAAACTAATAAATAATGCTTATTCTGCAATAATGTGAAACATTCTGGAATTTGGCATATAAATTCTACTGCAATGACGTCAAAGCAAAATATTTTTTGATTGGATGTCGGGCTCATAGCGTAACTTTATAATTACGAACCTTGAGCATGGTCAAGTTCTTTCTCTTTTGACATTCACGTCCAGACTTGTTCACAATGAAGAAGGACATACCGCGATTTAGGAAATGTGTATGATTTCTTCACCTAATTGCCGCAGCATATGAAGTTGCTATATAGCTTTACTTTCCCTGTATACATAATGTAATATGTAGAGAAAGTACTATCACGGGGTCAAAAATTTGAATTCGAGGTTTCGACGGAAGAGCACGTTTCAAGGATCCCTGAACTGGAATAGAAAGTTTTTAGGTGATGTCTATGTGTATGTGTGTGGATGGGGGGGGATCTGAATATGGACGTGGTATCTCACGAATGAAAGGAACGTTTCATACGTAATTAATTTATTATAAACGGTGAATATTGTATTGATTGGACTATTGACTTTAAAAGCAATCGAATATTCGAAAAATACCTACATTTTCGAGTGAAATTTTGAAAAAATCACTGAAAAAGAAGAAACCTTCAATATTTTTATGTCGTTTTTAATTAGAAAACGAAAGACATAAACGTTAGAACGTTAGCATATATCTTACTCGAGATATTGCAAATTTTTCAAATAATTTTATCAAATATATTACAATAAATTAAAAAAGTATCAAATATCGTGAAATATGTTCATTTTTCAAATGCAGTATTATCCAATAAATTTGTTAAAATAATTCTTGTGGATCTATTTTGTTCCATTTAAAAGAGAAGATAATTTGTGTAATAGTTTTGTATTTTGACGCTCAAAACTTTGCCAATAGCCTTTTATATATAATAAAAGCGCTTCTTTCTCTCTGTGTGTAACGATTAGCGACAAATTTGGTGACTCATTTAGCGAAATATAGCCAACTTGGCTATATTTTGCCCCAGATTCAAGAAAAAATCATCAAAATTGCAAAAATGACGATAAATTGATGACGCCACATTGTGAAATAATTATTAAAATATTTTAATATATTGCTGTGAGAGCGCAATATTCCCTTTGGCGCCTCCGCTTTCGTCTGTATCGAAAGTCAAGCGAAGAAAACACAGTCCATGACATGAAAATGACGTGAGCCCATGGCTGCCAGAATTTCCCAGTTAGAAGAGGAGTTGCCAGATTTGGCGATTTACCTACAATTTGGCGACATTTGGCGACTTCCAAAATGTTCCAGAAACTTTACGAAATAAGGATTAGTCTAGGAGATATGAAGAAATTTCCAGAAGTTTCTAAAGAGAAACTATAAAAAAGACACATCACTCCGTTGGAGGGGAGTTGACGACGAGGTGACAATATATTGTTCCTGTTTACTTTGTGATCTGTGAATAAACGTAAGTTATCTAGAAACGTGGAGACTCGTTCTTGTATCCTGCATATATACCCACGATTCTAGAGGGTACGTTTGTAACAATATGTACTATATGCTTCTTGCGGATGGTATTAATATTAATAATTGTCAATTCAGAATTGCACGAAATATAAATATAATGGGTACTTTGAAATATTTTTACATGTTGTCATCAGGAAAAGAGCGTAATGTACAATTCAACGTTGAAAATATCGTACCGTGGATATTATACATATTTTTTTTACAGTGAAAGAAGTAAATAATTGAATTATACAGTGACAGTCAGGTGCTGTCCACATCAGACATTTTATACTTTGGATAATTACTTATTTGAAAGATTATATAATGGGTTACGAAGATTGGATAATTATTACTTATTATTATAAGAAAATAATATTCCAGCATACCCGAATTTCTTTATACTTAAGAATAATTGCATAGTAGTGAAAAGTTATACTTGTAAATCATTAGATCTGACACTATTTCAAATGGTTCCTGTAAGCTCTCCAGGTGCTGCACCAGTGGATCTGTCAAATACCTCCTTAGTAAATTCACATCAGCTGTTCTGTCTGATACAACTCTCCCTGGAAAACATATCGAAGACAAATAAAGTCATATAACATGCATTTAACGTAATATTGATTTATACATCCACTTCAAATGCCCTTTAAAAGAAATAATATTTTAACCGTAAATATTTTAATGGTAGTAGTATATATAAAAACACTCATATTACTTTCCTTATATACTACATAATGTATAAGGAAAGTATTGTGATGGGGTCGAAAATTCGAATTCGAGTTTTCGACGGGAGGGCACGTTTCAAGCATCCCTGATCACGAATCAAACATTTTGAAGTGATGTCTGTGGAGACGATATCTGACGAACGAATGGACCGATTCAAACGAAATTTGGTACAAAAATCGCAATCCATAAACCCTGGAAGCCTATTGTTTTTAAACGTAATCGAGTGTTCAGAACCCCCCCCTAAATTTTCGAGTGAAATTTTGAAAAAATCGTCAAAAAATCAAAACCGCTAATAAAGTTACGCAAATATACATTTCTTATGTAATTTTTCATTAGAAAACGATTGACATAAATTTTAGAACGCTGACATGAACCGTTCTCGAGATATTGCACATTTTTCAAAAAAATTATCAAAAAGTCATATAAAATAAAAAAAATATATATTTCCTATTGAGAAACATGCTCACTTTTCATATGTAATACCATGCGATAAATTGGGTGATATCATTCTCGTGGATCTAGCTTGTTCCATTCATGAGAAAAGATACTTCGAGTAATACTTTTGTATTTGAACGCAATAGTCATTTGTCTGCTATAAGAATAACTTATTTCTCCGTCACTAAAGCTTGGCGAGATTTTGGCGACGAATTTGACGGAATGTTGCCAACCCTCAATCTCCTCAACAGGTTGTCCTCTGTTTGGGGTGGGGATAGGTTCAGTCAAACGACGACCAATCACGTCCAATTCATGCTCGATGTCAAATTAACGATAATCTCGCCAAATGGATTAAAATGACGCTAAATCAATGAAAATGACGACTAATTGTCGAAAACTCAATATCTTGGAAAGTATATGTAAGTATCTACTATATATGTATAAGTATCTACTATAAGAAAGTCCTATTTTTTATTGTAAACGTTGTAAATTCATTGCATTATATAAGGAAAGTCATGTGTTGCCCAGATCATATTTTTTACTTTCCTTATATACATAATGTATAAGGAAAGTATTGTGACGGGGTCGAAAATTCGAATTCGAGTTTTCGACGGGAGAGCCCGTTTCAAGCATCCCTGATCACGAATCAAACATTTTTGAAGTGATGTCTGTGTGTGTGTGTGTGTGCGTGAAAGTATGTGTGTGTGTGTGTGTCAGTGGGTCTGTGGAGACGATAACTGACGAACGAATGGACCGATTTGAACCAAATTTGGTACAAAAATCACAATCCATAAACACTGGAATGCTATTGTTTTTATACGCAATCGAATGTTCAGAACCCCCCTAAATTTTCGAATGAAATTTTGAAAAAATCGTCAAAAAATCAAAACCACTAATAAAGTTACGCAAATAGACATTTTTAATGTAATTTTTCATTAGAAAACGATTGCCATAACTTTTAGAACGCTAACATGAGCCGTTCTCGAGATATTACACATTTTTCAAAAAAATTATCAGAAAGTCATATAAAATAAAAAAAATATATTTCCTATTGAGAAACATGCTCACTTTTCATATGTAATACCATGCGATAAATTGGGTGACATCATTCTCGTAGATCTAGCTCGTTCCATTCATGAAAAAAGATACTCTGAGTAATACTTTTGTATTTGAACGCCAATAGTCATTTATCTGCTGTAAGAATAACTTATTTCTTGATGCATAACGCTTGGCGAAATTTTGACGACGAATTTGGCGGAATGTTGCCAACTTGGCGACTTTTTGAAATGTTGCAAAATTAACAAAATCTCGACAAATGGATAAAAATGACGCTAAATCAATGAAAATGACGACATATTGTCGAAAATTAAATGTCTTGGAAAGAATATTAGTATCTACTATAAGAAAAACATATTTTTTTACTGTAAAAGTAGTGAATTCATTACATTATATAAGGAAAGTCATGTGTTGCCCACATCAGATTTTTTTTATCTGTGAAGCCTGATGACAATTTTTACGATATTAGTGACAAATTGATCACACTGTTGTTCGGCTTTGCGATTTTTGAGAAGCGTCGTCAAGCTTACGATATTTAAATACCTTCCCTGTTACTTTGCAGAAATTATTTATTATGGACAAAACAAAGTCCATTCTCCATTCTTAACGAAGCTAAATCAACATTTGTCTGAAATTTTTTATCCCTTTTACTCAAAAGCTACAATAAGTAGGAAGGTGACATTTTGCACACATACGTGAAATTGCCCACAGATTCGCAGAATCACAATTTCAATTATTAAAACGAACTGTAATAGGGCGAAATTTCCATTTCTAAACTGCGTATGCTCACTACGCTTCGTACAAATAACAAATAAAAAATCTGATGTGGGCAACACATGACTTTCCTTATATAATGTAATGAATTTACTACTTTTACAGTAGAAAAAATAGATTTTCCTTATAGTAGATACTAATATTCTCTCCAAGATATTGAATTTTCGACAATTAGTCGTCATTTTCATTGATATAGCGTCATTTTTATCCATTTGGCGAGATTTTCGTTAATTTGGCAACATTTCAAAAAGTCGCCAAATTGGCGACATTCCGCCAAATTCGGCGCTAAAATCTCGCCAAGCGTTATGGACGAAGAAATAAGTTATTCTTACAGCAGATAAATGACTATTGGCGTTCAAATACAAAATTATTACTTAAAGTACCTTTTTTCATGAATGGAACGAGCTAGATCCACGAGAATGATGTCATCCACATTATCGCATGGTATTACATATGAAAAGTGAACATGTTTCTCAATAGAATATATATATTTTTTAATTTTATATGACTTTTTGATAAATTTTTTGAAAAATGTACAATATCTCAAGAACGGTTCAAATTAGCGTTCTAAAATTTATGTCAATCGTTTTCTAATGAAAAATTACATAAGAAATGTCTATTTGTGTAACTTTATTGGCGGTTTTGAATTTTTGACGATTTTTTCAAAATTTCATTCGAAAATTTATGGGAGTTCTGACCATTCGATTACGTATAAAAACAATAGGCTTCCAGTGTTTATGGATTGTGAATTTTGTACCAAATTTGGTTCGAATCGGTCCATTCGTTCGTCAGTTATCGTCTCCACAGGCTCACTGGCACACACACACACACACACACGCACACACACACACACAGACATCACTTCAAAAATGTTTGCTTCGTGATCAGGGATGCTTGAAACGTGCTCTCCCGTCGAAAACTCGAATTCGAATTTTCGCCCCGTCACAATACTTTCTTTATACATTATGTATATAAGGAAAGTAACAACAACTTTTAAACAGCTAATCAAATCGTGTGTGTGCACTTGCATGCATTGTCTTTTAAACGTGCTCCTGTAGATTTTATAATATGTTTTTTGCGATTTAAATGTGTTACTTTGATTTCATTGTTTCCTGCATTCTAAGTAGTTTAATTTACTATCCAAATTCTAAAAATTTATAGGCTCTTTTGTATTAGGATTCTAAAATATTGAAATTAATTTTTATACCTTTAATTTCATAATTATTTATTAAATTATGTTTTAATTTGAAATCTTCCACAGCTCTCTTATTTCATGTGCGCGAGTGCATTCAAAACTCGTTTTTTTTGCTAGTTATTTTTAAATCGAAATACAACCAGTGTCATTGTCAACAGGACGCGATAGTTTCGTTAGAGTATCTTATAGAATTTACCTTTCGTTTGTATAATATAGAGCATTTGTCTGCAACATTTTTTGCACCTGCGGGCTGCATATGCGGGCTGCATATGCGGGCTGCATATGCGGGCTGCACATGCACGTACGCACGTTTTTGTATATGGAGCTCAAAACATTAAATGCAAATTCAAAATATTATATGCTTTCTCAGCGAGTTTCCATCCGCATTCTGCTATTTTCTAATGCGATACTCTTAATGATTATACCATATTAAAAATTTGGATGATAGCGACCACAAATTATAATAGATTTTCACAAAACTTTATATACGGTTTTGTTATTAAAAAATCTAGAACTGGATATTTTAAAATTCGAACGAGAACTTCGAAATTTTATATTCTTTTAACAAGCAGCATAGAACAAAATTTGACATAATCATGCATAAAATGTTTTATTTATAGCTCAATGATCACGAGTTATTTTATCCCCTCCTCCTCCCCTGCATCCCTGAAATTAAAGGAAATAGAATGTTGAATTTTGAATTTTCGGAAAAGCGTAATGAGACAAGACGATATTAATTCCGTTTATTTTATCCCAACTAATTTTTTGTATGACGACAAAGATAGTACATATTGTTTTTCTACGACATTTCCACTTTTGCATCCAAACTCTAAAGTCGACTAACAAAGTTAGTAGTTTAATATTGGTCGTGTTGTATAATTGGGATAACACTAAAATTTCTCCCTTATCAAATTTTAAATAATGACTATCATGACTATTCGAACTCTCTCAAATGTCGTATGTATCAATTTT
The DNA here is from genome assembly GCA_951213105.1 of Amaurobius ferox. Taxonomy (NCBI): domain Eukaryota; kingdom Metazoa; phylum Arthropoda; class Arachnida; order Araneae; family Amaurobiidae; genus Amaurobius; species Amaurobius ferox. The sequence continues at coordinate 47,243,557 of OX578149.1, forward strand.
TCTCTCAAATAGGGTGAATAAAACAAAATTCTACATAAAATCCATTTAAGATATACAGTTCAAATTCGGTATACTGAGTGTCCTGTAGAAAACTATACAGAAACAAAATTATAAAATTCAAAATTTTCAAATTTTAAAGAACCTTAATGACTATAGGAAAACTCGCATATGTTATATTTAAAATCTACAAAAAAGACTGATTTCCGATAAAAAAAATCTTGAACTTTACAAAGCAGTGCCATCCATAAAAATGATTGAGATGAACTATTTCCAAGTTTATCAAACCAGTTGAGTGAAAAGTATAGAGAGAAAAGTTATTGGATGAATTTCATAATGAACTTGGTAAATTTACATCTTTGATTCAGGGCAGCTTCTTGCTGCAACGAAATTAGATTATTTGAAAGGAGTTAGGGTGATAAAACTTAAACTACGTATATATTTTATCTCTATATATCGTTTATTAAGTATATTTGACAAGTTCATTACGGAATACATCCAATAACTTTTCCTCTCTATATTTTTCATTTATAAAATTTTATAAACATGGCAGTTATTCTTCTCAATCATTTTTATGACTCAAATATGGCAGTTATTCATCTCAATCATTTTTATGACTTAAATATGGCAGTTATTCATTTCAAATTATGGCAGTTATTCATCTCAAAGTATGGCAGTTATTCAGTTATTCATCTCATCGTAGTTAATCATATCAATCATTTTTATGATTGTCACTTTTTGTAAAGCTGACTTTTGTTTTAAATGCTTGATTTTTATCGGATGCATATTGGAACTGCAGATTAGCACTCCTCCCTGGGCAATTGGCAAGTCATTTTTCAAAAATGACTGGTAAGAAAATTCGCAAAACTTAACAAAACTGGCGAGTAAATATGTTTGTACTCTGCAGATTTTGACGCTGGCAAAACCAAACAATTCGCCATCTTTAAGTTGCATAAAAACGAAAATGACTGATTATAAAATGTGGTAAGTTGTAAAACTAACAGGAAATGAACATAGACAAGAAAGTTTAAAATAGAAATCTAAATAACACTTCTAATCTTGAATAATATTTTCAAAGCAAAATTTTAATATGCTTCAACCAAAATTAAACAGTTTTATAAGAAACCCGCAATTGGAAAATATTCCTGAATAAATCTAAGGATGAAAAATTGCAAGAAAATGTTAAATTTTGTTAATAATCACAGATAATTACGTGAAAATAATAGCACATTTTAAATACATACCTGCAGTAAATAACTTTTAATGTTTCAGTAGGTAATATAACATATATGTACACATTATACATCTTAATAAGTAGCAGAAAAGACTAAATTCATGGTAAAGTTTTTGACCAGTGAAAATATTTTCTGGCAGTAACTTTTTGGGACGTACTTCCCACTGGCCATTAACCAAAATTCTTAATCCACAGCTTTAATATAATTTCTAAGAACATTACATGTTTAAGAAAGCACTGACCGGAATTGCTAAGATCGTATTCCATCTTCTGTTTACTTTTCATGAAGTCCAGCGCAAATTTAAAAGCTTCCTCAAATTCTTCATTACAGATTTTCTGATCTGAAATAAGTGTACATGGCCTTGGGGGGAGATCAGAGTCCTTTCCAAGTACCTTCGATTCGTGCACTGTGAAGACTAAAATGAATCTAAAAAACAATTTAATATATTAACTATTAAATAGGATGGTCATATGTATCGATGTATGTACGTATCTATATTCTGGAATCCCTTTAAAAACACTTTTCCTAGGAAGTTTAACTTTTAACTCAAATAACATAATTTAAAAGCTTCCTCAAATTCTTCATTACAGATTTTCTGATCTGAATTAAGTGTACATGGCCTTGGGGGGAGATCAGAGTCCTTTCCAAGTACCTTCGATTCGTGCACTGTGAAGACTAGAATGAATCTAAAAAACAATTTAATATATTAACTATTAAATAGGATGGTCATATGTATCGATGTATGTGCGTATCTATATTCTGGAATCCCTTTAAAACACTTTTCCAAGGAAGTTTAACTTTTAACGCAAATAACATAATTTAAAAGTTTCCTCAAATTCTTCATTACAGATTTTCTGATCTGAAATAAGTGTACATGGCCTTGGGGTGAGATCAGAGCCCTTTCCGAGAACCTTCAATTGGTGCACTCTGAAGACTAAAATGAATCTAAAAACAATTTAATATATTAACTATTAAATGTCGTGGTCATATGTATCGATGTATGTACGTATCTACATCCTGGGATCCCCTTTAAAAACAATTTTCCTGGGAAGTTAAACTTTTAATGCAAATAACATAATTTAAAATCGTCCTTAAATTCTTCGTTTCAGATTTTCTGGTCTGAAATAAGAACAATTAACACAAATCTAAATCTACTCATGAGGATCGTCATAAAATATGTCATTATGGGGTCGTTGCAGCTTAGAATCCTGCACCAGTGCGGCTACTGTAATCGTTGAATCCATATTGTTCTTATTCATAGTGTCATAGTGAATAGACATTTTGTTTAATTTCAGATATTTTACTTATTTTGAAAATTTTTAACTCAAATTTTAAATTCATATTAACTTTTATTTTAAATACAGCTCATGGAAGTAACATGAACAGCAACAAGTTTTTATTCTAAATCACTTTCTCACACTAACTAACATCTCCGACCGTCCAAACAGTTACCTTACACCTTTCTGGTAGGTCGGACGGTCTGGGTTTCAACACTAACTAACATCTGCAGACTAGTTTCTTTTTAGTCACAAGTAACACCTCCCTCCCTTCCCACTAAAAACACGTACAAGGTTTATATATGCTCAACGATCAAAATTCTAATGCAGGCATAAAAATATATATCGGGAGGATATTGCATTAATACTCCTAATACATGAATAAAGGGGGTATATAGACCAAGCAGGACTACCTATTATTAATTAAGATATTCATTACTATTATTCAAGGTCTATTACTCAATAAATAGTACAGTGGCTTGAAATTAATAATTGAGTGACTTACCGTCAAACATTTGTTGTAATAAAAATGATAATATAATTAATTAATTAATTCCCAAGGGCACAAACAATTGAAACGACGGTAGTGGATCGAAATAAACTTTCATTTATATATAATATTTCATAAATTGTATAGTTTTATCACTCAGATCATCTTTGGAGTAAGTATGGTGCAAGTATGGAGTAAGTTTTAAAAGAGCCTGAACGTTATCACGTGATATCTACTTCGATGGCCAGTTGGATGGCCAAAAACGGACTCGAGCTTTAATATCTCCTTAACAGATCTCTGAAAGTCACATAAGAAGGAATGATTTTTAAGAAGGAAAAACACTTCAATAATAAGAAATATAAACTTACCCAATTAAACTTATAAAGTTCATTTTCAATTCTGAAAGTACTTTGATCTGGTAGACATGCATATGATATAAGTTAGAATCCATTACAACATCCTTAGCAGGGATCAATTTTCAAATGCCTGTCATACATTAGGACACAAAAATTAAACACGCACTCAGGTGACATGTCAGCAATATTGCATCAGTTTCGCGGTTTGTATTTTTACGACATTTATTTCGAGGAAGAATCTCAATTGACTGAAATAAAAAACCACATTTAAGCAGGATATTAATTTATATAGATGAAAATTATTCTTACGTTAAACCAGAAATTCTCTTAGCAAACTTTCGTATCGCACAAGCGGGCACTGTTAGCAACATATACATTTTAAGGAGAAGGGGGGGGGGGCGAGGGAGTTAAGAACCTAAAAATTTTAGGAAATTTCAAAGTTTAAAATGTAGCTATTTAAGTAATTTTATAAAATATCTTAAATTTTGTTTCTGGGGTAAGAAAGGGAGATACCGCCTATATTTTTTTGTGACAACTTACCTATGAAATCTAAACTCTAATGCATAATTGTCCAACTTGCGGCCCTAAATTAAAATTAACTTATTTAAAATTAACTAAATTACTAAATTTAAATTAATTTATTTATAATTAACTAAATTATGAAATTTAACTTAATTAATTTAAAATTAACTAAATTACTAAAATTTACTTAAAAAAGGAACAAATATTGATACTTAAAGAAATACATGACTGCAATAAAATGTGACGAATAAATATTACTCGAATAATTTTCAAAAATATTTTGATCTAAAATTTTACTTTGTATTTCGCTGAACAGCGATTTATAAAGTATAAAAAAATGAAACACGATGCTTTGTTTCCCGGTAAGGAGAAGCACTTTTTCAGTCATTCTATCACATGAACCATTGCTACGTATTACGTGAAAGTAGGGTTACCTTAACCTGTCGACATTTTTGTATCGTGGTGCCAGATTTGGTAAAATATCACCAACTTGGCGACTTTTGGCAAGTTTCCGAATTTGCTTGAACTTTTTAGAAATATCTACTAGTTTTGTAGATACTCTTTCTAGAAATTTCTATGTAGAATATATAAGGAAGTCATCGTTCATTTGGATGGAGTGGACACTAAATTAAATTGTGAGATACGTCAGTGTCTTGAGAATAATATCGGTTATTTGTGAATTAGCAAAGCATTTTATTGTTGTTTTATTGTATCTGACAGTTATTTAGTGATCATGTAAGACAGTTATCGAGTTATTCGATGTATATTATTACTGTTTACCGCTTATTGGTGCTTTCAGATAAAAGCTTTAGTTATAAAGAAATGCAGCCTCATTTTTGTATTATGAGAGTACTCCACAATTTGAGAGGATACGTAGTAACAATCTGAGGCAAAATCATCAAAAGAAATTAGACATCATAGATTTGCACTGCATTACTTCGTGCCTAAAGCATATTCTAGGTAGCTGTAATTAGTACAACACTTTTTAAATTTTGTCCACTTCGAATTAGATGACATTTATCATACCTAATTTCATTTGATTACAAATTTGATGTTCAATAACGATAATTGGATTTAAAATGTACTCTCTTTCTCCATGCACGATAACTAATGCAGTTAGGTAACTTACTCACCATTCGAATTCTTAAACCCTGGGGCTTGAGAATGATAGCTATCAATTCTCCTTCGAAACATTTTGTGGTCTTCAGTCATCACGCCAAACCACTTGACTAAAATTCAAATTTTCCATTGCCTTTCTATTTCTCAACTTTTCCTTTACCTTTCTATTTCTCAACTCTTCCTTTGCCTTTCTATTTCTTAACTTTTTCATTGAATTTCTATTTCTCAACTTTCATGTAACAATATTTCATACTACTCCAATAGAGGGAGTCTCATAACTTTATAACGTTTAGAAAGAGGGTGTTTAAAATATTCTCTAAAACGTATTTATTTCAGTTTTTTCTCAGCATTTTAAGCCCGTCCTGCGGTTGTGATTGCAAACAACCCCATCCCTAAATCAATTTTTATAAAATTGTACATGCAACCATTTATTCATAGAACATAGACATTACATGAATATAAAAAAATAAATCAAACTAAATCCTCGATTTAAGAATAGAAATGGGCGTGGCCTAGTCGCGGGGTTGTCCTGACTTTTAATTATCAAATCCCTTATTTTTATATTTACGTTTTTTCCTCTTCGTAAATTAAGCAGTGCAAGAATATAATAAAACGTAATATTAAAGTAAAGCCAGATAATGAACTATTGTTGTACAGTATTATAATAATGTACTTTATTTTTCAAAAGTCTAAAAACCTCAATTCAATATGTAATCGTAAAATAGAAAATAAATCTAAATTCACTTATATTTCAAATACCATTCGAAAATTGGGTACATATTTAAACATTAAATATCCCAACTACTTCATGCTTTCAACTTGCAAAAGATAAGTAGCATGTTAAGTATAACTGAATCACAGTGGAATTGCTCTGACTTCTATGGAAATATCAATTGATATTAGAGTTCTATAAAAAACCGCCTGCTATTGACCTTGAATTCTTTTAACTATTAGTGTCATATGTGTTTCTGAAAATCTTATCTATGTTTCAGAAAAGTTTTTAAAAGCGGTTTAAACATTTAATATCTCAACTAAGAATTAAATTCCTCGTGCGTGTCATTGCAAAGGATTTGAGTAAAATGTATAACTGAATCCCGGTAGAATTTCTCTATCTAAATTGAGGTTATATTAAAAGACGCCACCTGTAGTCCTTAAATTATTTTTCCATGATAAAATTAAAATATTAGTGCCATATAATTTGTTGTGGCAAATGTTGACTTAGTTCGAAAAGTTTTTATCTAAATATAAAAATGTTAAATCATGAACTTACTTAAAGATTTTATTGGTTTGAAGATAAAGGAAAAAAAATATATCGATTCTGACTCAAATTAATTGATATAAAATGACTATTTCATAACTATTAATGGTTGGACGTTAAATTTTATGGTTAACTGTCTTAAAAAATGGCTAGATCTAGCCAGAAATGGCTAAATAGGCAACCCTGGGCGTAGCATTTTCCTCCATGGGCTTCTGAATTATCTAAAAAGGATAGCCTGAAGTTAAGTATTTAACGTTCTCTTAACTTACTTAACTGCTGACTTCTTACGACCAGCTTTCTAGATTTTATTCTCAAACACTTGGAAATTCACAAACTGAGAGAAAGAATTAATTATATAATATATTTTCAAAATATTATTGGTGCCCATGAACAGTATATAAAACTAGACTCATATTTTTTGTAATGTCATATTCTATGGGGCGATTGAATAATGGTATCCGTTTTGGACTTATAATACTGTTCAAATGACAACCGTCGGAAACAATAACTATGACTCCTATGGTCAACAAATAAAAGAAACTAATGTTGGCAGCACATGACTTTCCTTATATATCGCAATGAATTTACTACTTTTTCAGACAAAAATCGCTTATTCTTATAGTAGATACTTATATTCTTTTCAAGATATTGAATTTTCGTCAATTAGTCGTCATTTTCATTGATTTAGCGTCATTTTTAAACATTTGGCGAAATTTTCGTTAATTTTGCAACATTTAAAGAAGTTGCCAAGTTGGCGACATTCCGCCAAATTCGTCGGCAAAATCTCGCCAAGCTTTATGTACGGAGAAATAAGTTTTTATTATAGTAGATAACTGACTATTGGCGTTCAAATACAAATGTATCACTCAAAGTACCCTTTTCTCACGAATGGAACGAGCTAGATCCACGGGAATGATGTCACCCAATTTATCGCATGATATTACATATGAAAAGTGAACATGTTTCTCAACAGTTAATATATATATTTTTAATTTATTGGATTTTTTAATAAATTTATTTGAAAAATGCGCAATATCTCGAGAACGGTTGATGCTAGCGTTCTAAAGTTTATGTCAATCGTTTTCTAAGGAAAAATTACATAAGATATGTCTATTTGCGTAACTATATTAAAGGTTTTGATTTTCTGATGATTTCTTCAAAATTTCACTCAAAAATTTAGGGGGTTCTGAGCATTCGATTGCGTTTAAAAACAATAGGCTTCCAGTATTCACGGATTGTGATTTTTGTACCAAATTTTATTCAAATCGCTCGATTCGTTCGTGAGATATCGTTTCAACAGACTCACTGACACACACACACACACAGACACCTCACATACACATACTTTCACATACACACACATACTTTCACACACACACATACTTTCACACACACACACGCACTTTCACACACACATGCAGAGAGAGAGAGAGAGAGAGATCACCTCAAAAATGTTTGATTCGTGATCAGGGATGCTTGAAACGTGCTCTCCCGTCGAGAACTCGAATTCGAATTTTCGACCCCGTCACAATACTTTCCTTATACATTATGTAAATAAGGAAAGTAATAAAATGAAACTTTGAACACCTTTAATCTCCAGTATCATTCTTTGAAATCATCATGATTTTTTTCATTACTTCAGTGATCACTATTGAGGTTTCTAAAAATTTATTTTACAATCTTATTTAGGATAAAACCTCTGTGGTATTTTGATATACACTAGTTTTTAACAGTTTAGCGAGTTAGCCCAGATCTAAATTAACTTGAGCAAATTTTCCATGTAGGAAAATATAGTTATTCACAGTTCTGAATATATATTAGTTTGAAGATTAAAAGAAATGGTCCTACCGGGGTTGTCAATTATTTCAAATTTTGAACTGTAACGCCTTTGCTTACGAACGGATTTAAAAAATGTCAGAACTGACAAAAAATCAAACACAGAAAAGCGCCTAAAATTAGAGTGGAACCATACAAAGAATACGCATTAAAATTCCGTGAAATTAGGTGCAGCCGTTTTCTCGTGGATGATGAAACAAACAGATGTTGAATTTATATAGATTATATTCACACAATAGATTAGATCTTTATTTATATAGATTATACTCATAGAATACATAGAGTGTGAAATTATGTAATTTTTTAAAAAGGAAAGTTGAATATTTATATTTTAAGGTAATATTATATTTTTCAAAAGTTTGTAAAATAATTATATAATTATAATATATATATATATATATATATATATATATATATATATCAATGAAACTATTATATTATATTATCTTGTTTCATAATATATATTATATTATATTATGAAACAAGATATATATATATATATATATATATATATATATATATATATATATCTTGTTTCATAAAAATATGTGCCCCTGTAAAAGAATTGAGCCCTCGAAGCTCGACATGTATATGTTGTTTAAAGAGTTACGCAAATGATCAATCTGTCAGCGCCAATTATTTTAGAGGGATCATGCAACGCATATGAGGACTACGCATGAAGACGACCGATGTTCTAACTCACTGACAATTGGAACTGGATTTTCTGCTTTGATACTGCAAATTGTGTACAAAAATGCATTTTAGACATACTCCACTGCGATACGAACAATTGTTGAATTTAGAGAGAGATCATTTAGCATCATAGGCATAAGAGAAGCTGGTTGGTTCAACAGACGTATTAGTCACCATCTTGATCGGAGCGATGTGGTAATTGCTCGGAATTAGTAACAGTTGATCAAAGAAGGCACATGTAACGGTCGCAGAGACTCAGGACGTCTCTGACAGACGACTGCTCGAGAGGATCGTGCTGTCAGGAGAGAAGCCATATCGACACCAATGGCCATTCGAAGGCATTTGCCATCCTTCATGCATCCTGTATCGAAAGATACTATTCACAGATGACTGGCAGAATGTGGGATTAGGTGTTGACGGCCATTAAGGCGCCTATCACCCCCCCCCCCCATAAATATAGGCAGAGCCGTCTGCAGAGAGTACAATCTGAAATCACCTAAAATGCTGTAAAACTTAGTAACAACACCAGTCATGGGCGCATGCAGAACTTTTTCCTGGAGGATGCTAAAATCCATTACATTCAAAATGTGGAGATAACTATCAACCTTTCATTTTAAGAATTTCGAAATTAATAGACAGGTATTCTGTTAATAGATACCTGTATTAGTCTGTAATCCCACCTCCCATATTTAAAATCTAACCTGTCCATTTAACAATCTTCAAACGTTGGCATGCAAATGTAGATTTATAGGTCCAATGACAAAAAACTGATAAAAATTCTAAACATTTAAACTTCAAAGGGGGAGGGGGAGGTAAAAATTGGTCAAAAAACAAAGCACATGTAATCAAATGTTATATAATAGGATATTGAAGAAAAGAACATATGAAAACACAGAGAAAAATGCCAATTTTTTCTTTTTTGACTGCACTGAGGGGGGGGGGGGGGCCTGCAAAAATATGCATTTTCTTTTTTTCTTAGGTTTGGAAAAAGTAATGAACGAAAAATTCCGGAACAGCTTTTAGAAATACTAACCTAAATATGAAAAATAGCAGGTATGCTTCAAGTCAATTAAAAAAAGAAATCGATCAAAAAAAAAGAAAGAAAGAAAGAAAGGAGTGAGATAATATGAGGTTTTAAATATAAAAGAAATAATAAAATATATCGAATCGAGTGGAATATTAAATAATCGAACATCGAACAGAAAATAACATTTTTTTCTATTTTCTAAGTCACTGAAGAAATGGGGGGGGGGGGGGGGCGGGGAGATATTCGTTTTTCCTTTATTTTGGAAAATAATGGACGAAAAACATCGAAAAATTTATTTGGAATCAAACACAAATCTTTACCCAAACACAGGAAATATATCACGGACACATCAGCTTAATTACAAAAGGAGTTAGAGAGAGAGTAATAAAATGGGGTGGAGAGAAATAAAAAAATAAAAGTATTAGAGTGGGGTATCAAAAAATCGGACAAATCAAGATTGAGAAAAAATTATCACATTTTAAATCTTTTGAGGAGAAAAAATAAAAGACTAAAGTTTCGTTTTTCTTCTGAGTTGTAAGAAAAGTAATAAACAGACACATCTGAAAAAAATTTAAGGTTAACTAAATCCAAATATACAGGAATAATAATATGAACGTTTATAGTTGATCAGGAAACGAGGGTGAGGTAAAAATGCAAGGGGGATGGGAATAAGAGAATTAAAATATATTTTTCAAAATAGAAATCATTTTAGACAGAGGGAAAAATACGATATTGTTCATTTATTCAATCATTGAAATTTTATTTATTCAATCATTGAAATTTCATTTATTCAATCAGTTATTCAATCATTTTATTGACCATACGCAGCTAAAACAGTATTAAAACTGTTTTTAACCATTGCCGTTTCGACAAATAAAACCTGGTGAAAATAATTCACTTAATCATTCCCTACGTTCTGACATAAATTTTATTAGCTAAACGATTACGAACATGGTGAACGGAACTACAGAATTTTGTTTCAGATATATGCCAGCTGGGTGGATTATAAATTATAGCAAAAAAATTTGGACTACTGAAATAAAACACGAGTTATTATATGTGGAATCTTTATAATTTAGCGGCATAGAACAATGTATTCATTAATACACTTGAAAATGTTGAATCTAACATACAATCTGAACATAAATTGTATTGAAACATGATATTTTTTACTAAAACTTTTCCTACTCGAAACATATGTAAATGATTGATTTGTTGCAAAGAGAAATAGTTCGTAGGATAAGCAATAGATGGCACTGCCTCTATGTAAATTTGTCTATAGACAGCACCATCTATTGCGCTTAGGAGCAAATCAATCATTTATATCTTCAGGTAGGATAAGAGTTTTAGTATTTTATTTGCAGCTCAGGAAATTTATACTTATACAATTTGAGACGTTTAGCTGTACACTGAGCGCTAATTCTATGTCTGGAAATAAGAACGCCATGCGTGGTAAACATGTATGCACGCAGTTATTTAAAGTTTTTTCTTCTCACAGATGGAAAAAATCGGTTTATTAAACTGTTTCTAGTCCTCAAATCATTCTATATCTACTTTACCTATTTCGTATAAACCGTGTATTGTTTTTCTTCGCATCCAAAGTTGTTATATTTTTCGTAAAGCTCAGATTTCAACTTGAGATACCCTAATCATAGATGCTATTTACATCAAAAACATGTTTTTCAAAACTGTTTTTAAACATTGTTGTTTCAACAAATAAAATCTGATGAAAAATAATTCCCAATGGGGGGGGGGGGGCATCCACAATAACTACACCCTCCTCCTCCTACCACCAACCTCTCGCATGGAAATTCAGTGTCACATTTTTAACTTACCCGTACTCCGTGTGAACACGGGGACACTTTGGGCAGAGCAGAGAATCGAACTCGAGTCGTCCAAATGCAATCCTCGTGCTCTATTCACTGGATTGTCCCACTCCATTTCCACACGTTTTGTCCCGCGGAGCCCTGTTTTAGAAATAATTTGACACAGAGCCTCTGTCACTTTTAATATGTGTTCTTTAGGAAGAGCCCATACGTACGTTAGGAATAATGGTCTAATTTTTGTGAAAGTGTCCTTTAGTTTTCTATGCTTCTGCAGAGTCCGTGGGGCTCTACGAAGCACAGATACAGATTTATATTAGCTTTATCTTGGGTATTGTGCATATCTTGGGCATTGTGCAGTGTTTTCTATCACAAAAAAAAAATTACAGTAAATTTCCTAAAATATTTCCTAACTAAAATGCTCTTCTGAAAATTAAGACTTTCTATAAGATATCCGTACGAAAGAAATAAGTAATCTGTTATATAAACTTTTCCCACCTATTTCGTAGAGTACTCATACTTTTAACATAAGATTGTTTTCATTTTAATAGTCAATAAATTAATTGTTATCTGATTGCATAGTTAATTATATAGTTAATCAATTAACTGTATTCAATTAATTGTAACAGTTATTTAAATTTCCATTGGTTTTCTTTTCTATTCCTTTTCAAAAATTCGATTTTATCTCCCTATCTGTATGTTTCTTGATTTTTTCTGTATAAAAGGAGGATGAAGGATCAATAGAAACGATTGAATGCCGTTCTTATCTTTCAAGTACCCAAAGTATTTGAAAATCATTCATAATTGTACTTGCTTCATGTTTTTGTGCACATATAGATACATAACGCCTTTCACAAAAATAACAGTTCTATTAGACGAGGAAAAACAACTATTTCAAAATTTATCCGAAATATTGGTGGTGTTAGAGACATGGGCACATTAAAAATTGCAGGATTCCAGCATTTGCCTAATTTTCTTATGGTAAAAAATTGCCCGGAATTTTCTGACAATGTTTTATAACCAATCACAAATCCCAAGCCATTTATTTTAATTTTTTGCTAAAAGTGCAGTTAAAAATTTACTGTAGATTAATCCTTCATCAGCAAAAATTATCAACCGCAAGGGTATCAACTGATTTATTTCTTTTAATCTTGGAAACAAAACGAACCTTCTACCGGATGAAAAAGACAGACAAGCCTGGCAGCGAAGTGTAAACTGGTGCCCTTCTACAGTATTTTATCTGGAGACTTTGAAATTAATTATGAAAAGGTATTAGTAATTTGATTACTAAATTGATTAAAAATCTGACAGTAAAACAAATGATTAAAAAATAAAAATAAAACAATTGATTAAATTAAAAGGAAAACAAAAGCTAATTATTTTTTAAGACTTTTTAAAGTTACATGATAGCAGGGGCGGCTATTCAGGGCGCCGCGGGGCCGCGCGGACCCCCCTGATCAAGCACTTCAAATTCCTTTAGTTATATAGGTTAATTACAATTTTTAAGGAAATTATCTGAAATTTATTTCAACTAAAAAGTCGAATTATTGGAAATAAGTGATAAAATTGTCACTAGATGGCAGCACTAAAATTTTGACTTTCAAAGAATCTCTTATGCTCTTTTCATACTACATATATTAAATTTATAGAGGAAAATACTGCATTGTAGGGAAAGACGAGAGATTTTAACGAGAGCCGCGCCCAGTTATCGGCCTCTGGCTGATAGAAAGAATGGTATGTTAATACAATGGTAATAGAAATTTCAGTTAAAAAAACAGACATTGCAATATTCCAATCCGATGAGAGCCGCGCCGGTTATCGCGGCTCACATGGAATCGTTCAGCCAAGGAAGCCAAGAATGAAACGAATGCTGTGAACTACTCACTCGAATTGGCTAAGTTTCGCTAATTTGGCCTCGAATTTTTCTTGATAAATGTGTGTTTTCTCTCTCGCTTCTTTTTAAAATAATAAATTTGGATGTTTAAATAAATATTTGAAAATAAATTACTGTATTTATGTAATTCTGATTTATTTTATTGATCCTATTGACCTAGTTTTTTCAGTTTTGGTTCATGAAGAAATAGTTTAGTAGTATTAGATACAGAAAATAAGAATTCAAAATAGTTTCGATATATATTTTGTGCTTTTTACTTAATTAAATAAGTGGGGGTTATTTATGGTATTTTGGGGGTTTCCGTTCTTCGTTTTTGGTAGAAAAATGCATTGTTTGGGGCACTCAGTTTAATTTCGCTGCATAAGCGCCCGGCCGGGGGGTGGGGGGATTTCTGATGTAGGGTGGTTCTGTCCTTCGGAAAGGGGATCATTTCTGATTTAGGGTAGTTCTATGCTTTGTTTGTGATAAATTTCAATGCGTTTGACCTCTTAATTGTTTAAAAGTCACGAGAATTGTATTTGTGGCATGACCGTGAATATTTTTAGTGACACTTTTAGAAATGTGTTGTCTGAGGGGGGTGAGTCTCTTGATTTACTCAGCTGTCTTACTTTTTCAGCTATTTAACATTACAGATTGAAAAAATTATAAATATTTGTTGAAGAATGTTAAAAATCAATTTTCAACCTGATACTTGATTCTTTGATCTGGCGTTGTTTTCCTTAAAATCTCCTCCCCCCCCTTCAGCGGCGACTACTCAATCCCCCTTCTTTTGCTTCTAATTTCATTGAAGACCAATATTGCTCCGATACTCCCTAGGCGTAAATTTTACTTGAGGTAGTCCAAAAATTTTTCATCTCGCTTCCTAATTAAGCGATTTTGAATCTAATGGTGGCTATAGTCTCTGCACAATCTATACGCGTATCGTCTGGACACGCATATTGTTTTATTCAAACTCCCCTGAGCGTAATTTTTAGTTTAACTAGTCCGCACGATTTTACATCTCGGTTCCTAAATTGAGCGATTTTGAATCTTCTAGTAGCTACGGTCTTTGTACCATTTGAATATACATATCTTTCGTATCAATCCCCTGGGCATAACTTTTACTTTAAGTAGTCCTCCTCTAATTTCACATCTCGGCGCTCTTAAAATTGAACCATTTTGATTCCGCTGGTGGCTATAGTCCCGGCACCTTTTGTATATGTGAACTGGATATACATATTTATTGTGTCAGCTCCCTGGGCGTAACTTTCAGTTCGGTTAGCCCCCCTCCCCCCCAAAATTCTTATTTCGCCTTCTAATTGAGCAATTTAGATTTTGCTGGTGGCAATCACTTAGATATACAACCTTATTATATCAACCCTCTGGGCGTAACTTTTACTTTAAGTAGCCTCAATTTCATATTTCGGTTTTACAAAAATGCATCGCCTTGGTTCCTGAAATATCCGTGCACGACATTTCAAGGCCGTACGATGTTTACATTTTCCGCTACAGATCTTACACACACACGTCGACACACAAACATCGTCTGTTATTATGTAATATGAAACAACCGTGGTGGAAGAGGGGAGACCCTCCTCTTTTTCATATTTATATTTTTATCTATCTTAGTGACTCTTGCTCCGATTTTAATGCAATTTTCACACTGCATTTTCTACTCTACAATGGGCCCACTCGATCTGCTCACTCTAAACTTTGATCTACTTTTGTTGCACCCGTGCAACGAGCTAACTACTTATTGCTATAGAAACCGATTGCTATATATAGTGACTGCTAGCAGGCAGAACTCGCTCATATCATTTTAAAGACAAATAGAGATAAGCATAAAGCATAAGAATTTTCTGTAAATTCTAAATTCATTCTTAAACTTGTATTAAAATGGTTTTTCCGTTTCTACATATAAACGGCCGTAGATTTAGTTGGTGTTCGCTCTCTAATTATGTTACTGTTTGGGTTACAAGGACGATCAGCTACTAAACTATTAGCCATAGAGTGTATATGAGAGAAATTGTGTGCATTTTGGGTGTACAAACATTTGCGCTAATCAGAAAATAATACTGCACATGCATATGACAGAGAGTATTTAATTTTTACAAATTTGATACAAATTTATTTAGAAATGTATTCAAATAATTTTACATGGTTACAATAGGCTTTTATTCATTTTAAAGAAACTTGCAAACGTATATCAGCGTAAGTAAAAAAATAATTTGGTATACAGCTGTTTCGAGGTAACGCCAGAATCAATTTATCAGTGCCGGACAAACGACGAACTCGAAGTCTAAAATACGTAGTTGGCATACACTGAGGGATATATATATATATACATAAATACATAGATGAGCGCCTCCCTCTATATCTGGCTCACGAGCCGCCACTGCATGATAGGAAATCTATGAAAACTAGGATGTGCAGTAAACCATACCAATTGCGTTATTGAGTGTACGATCGAGCATTTCTGGGTGATTATATGTATTGTTAAAGTAAATATGAATGGTATGGGCACCACATTTTAAAAATTAGTGCGTATAGCACTTTTAAAATTAGTATGCATCACTTTTTAAAAATTAATGTGCACCACCTTTAACCTCCTCCCTCCTCCTTTGATAACATCCTGCGATCTTGAAGCCAAAACAACCCAAACAACCAAAACTAACAAATTAGGCATTCATTTATATCCCAAATGCTTTAATACTTCTATGTTTTCCAGTTAGGTGAAAACACATAATTATAGCTGAATATTTAGAACATTCCAAAATGGGTACAGATTGGATATAAAGAATTTGGATTTTTCAACTTTTTTTCACAAGCCAATTGTGGCGCCAAATTGCCAAATGTGGCGCGCCTGCTTTGTGCAACATTTTGCTTTTTCTGGAAATTCTGGCAACCCCACCCCTTTTAGCTTTCTGATGCAGTCGGCTGCGGCCATTTTATTTTTGTTTTGTTGTTGGTGTGTGTTGAAGACCCAGACCGTCCGACTCGTCCAGAGGATTAAGAGCAACTATTTGGACGGCCGGGAAGTTGTTGGTGTGTGTGTAAAAACGTGTCTGAGTGTGTTAAAAACGTAAATATCATACAGGAATTAAAGATAGCACATGTTATTAGATGAAATAATGTAGAAGCAGAAAATTTACATAGAAATAATGAGTTTTTTTATGACCGCAATGTGGAAACAATTATTTGTGCAATTTGGATATTTACACGTGTTTTTCTTTGAAAAGTTTTGGATTTCATTAAACCAGGTACTGTGTTTTTATTTTGTTGTCCACGTAAAGTATCGTTTCTTTTAAATTTCTTTAAAGTACAAACTTTTTTCTAAGTATTGTTTTTTCTTAAATTTACTTAAAGTACAAACTTTTTTCTAAGTATCGTTTTTTCTTAAATTTAGTTAAAGTACAAACTTTTTTCTAAGTATTGTTTTTTCTTAAATTTAGTTAAAGTACAAACTTTTTTCTAGGTATCGTTTTTTCTTAAATTTTGTTAAAGTACAAACTTTTTTCTAAGTATTGTTTTTTCTTAAATTTAAATAATAATTAACAAATCTTTTCTTAAAAGTATTGTTAATTATCGGCATTTTTATGCATTTTTTCTAAGTATCGTTTCTCGTAAATTTAGTAATTTCGTATTTTTAATAAGTATTGTTAATTATCGGCATTTTTAATTAGCTATGTTTAGATTTCTTACGCGTAAAGTTCAAGATGGCGTCCGTTAAGAATTTATAAACACCGTACGCGTTGGCGCCAGTCTTGGCGACAAAAAAAAATGACGGATTTAGCCAAATATCCAATCTGTTCCCCAAAATGTTTAATACTTTTTTTTTCTCTCATATTGCATTACATTTATATCAGATTTTTTGTGATAATATTATTTTAACATTGCGAAAATTTATTGATTTTGTCGAAATTGTGTTCAAACCCCGATCTGTTAAACTGTTCTGTAAGGAATGATTTCTAATTAAATTAGAAATTTTCCAAGGGAGTGCTTTGGCACCACCCTGACCCCCCTAAATACGTCTATGCAAGCAGTTTATTAAATATATTTTCGATAATGTTTTCAACTGCTCAAGCTGTTACTTAGTATGAGATTACGAGATTTTACTTCAGATAGCAGACATCAATTTAGGCGATATTGAGAAAAAAACTTTGTGGTGCTGCCATCTGTTAATAACAAATGAAACCACAAAATCATAGACTGTCTTTTCTCAATAAATATTGAACTTTTATGAGAATCAGCCTAAGTAAAACAGTGGTTTAAAAATATAAATTAAAGTATAAAAACTGTATTGCTTTACATTTGTATTACATATATTTTTTATCAGATTTCAACATTTATTATTAGCAGAAGATGTATATTTTTTATCAAATTTCGTTGCAAATATATATTGGTTGATGTTTTTCAGTTAGGTGAAAACACATAATTGTGGTTGAATATTTAGAACATTCCAAAATATTTAGTATTTTTTTTCTCTCATATTGCATTATATTTATATCAGATTTTTTGTGATCATATTATTTTAACATTGCGAAAATTTATTGATTTTGTCGAAATTGCGTTCAAACCCCGATCACTTTTAATGGTGTTAATCTGTTCTGTAAGGAATGATTTCTAATTAAATTAATAATTTTCCAAGGGAGTGTTTGGCACCCCCTTGACCCCCCCCCCCCCCCAAATACGTCTATGTAAGCAGTTTATTAAATACATTTTCGATAATGTTTTCAACTGCTCAAGCTGTTACTTACGAGATTTTACTTTAGATAGCAGACATCAATTTAAGCGATTCTCATATCTGAAATCATGTTGAAAAAAAAACTTTGTGGTGCTGCCATCTGTCAATAACAAATAAAACCACAAAATTATAGCCTGTCGTTTCTCAATAAATATTGAACTTTTATGAGAATCAGCCTAAGTAAAACAGTGGTTTAAAAAGATAAATTAAAGTATAAAAACTGTTTTGCTTTACATTTGTATTACATATATTTTTTTATCAGATGTCAACATTTATTATTAGCAGAAGTTATATATCTTTATCAAATTTCGTTGCAAATATTAACTATTCCATGTTCACGAACACGTAATCTACGCGAAGACGGTCCATGGATGCTGATATCTGCAATGGAAGTGTTTTCCAAAATATTTTAAATTATGTTATAATGCTAACACCGAGGAGGGAAAAGTACAGAAAAAGTTAAAACTAGAAACAGAAGGAGTTAATACTTGGAAATACCTAATGTTAGTAAAACGCCTAAAGTTTTCAAAAAGCTATAATCGTCTGAGACAGTCATACGGATGGCGCTGGATTAGTTCATTGCACGTTATGCATTTCTATAGCAAAAGGCTCGTATTGAATTCCATACTATTTACTTAAACTGTTAATTTTGCAGAAATACATTACAAGTGCGATGTAAATAAATATTAGTGCCTATTCAAATAAAATACGATCTTCCTACTTTTTCGAATTTATTTTACATTTCAGTTCATTTTTGTCTCCCTATATTCTGCATACTGTTTTTTTCCACGACTGGGGAACAAATACTTTATACTTTTACTCACAATTAAGGAATTTTAATTTAAAAATATTCAAAAATAATTTATTCTGAACACTATTCTTTCTTGTTGTGTCATATGAAAACAGATGGGATGTTATAACTTTCTAATACTTCTTTGAAGAAAGCAGGCATAGGTCATTTGGGTGACTACAGTTGTTTAGTCAGGTGACTACAGTTGTTTAGTTAGGTGACTACAGTTGTTTAGTTACGTGACTACAGTTGTTTACTTAGGTGACTACAGTTGTTTAGTTAGGTGACTACAGTTGTTTACTTAGGTGACTACAATTGTTTAGTTAGGTGACTACAGTTGTTTAGTTATATGACTACAGTTGTTTAGTATAGGTCAGTTAGGTGACTACAGTTGTTTAGTATAGGTCAGTTAGATGACTACAGTTATTTAGTATAGGTCAGTTAGGTGACTACAGTTGCCATTTTGAGTCTCCTTTCTCAGATCAGAAAAGCAGTAAACAACTGCTAAGAAAACAACTGCAAAGCAGTTACCAACTGCTAAAAACGATCTGCCTAACTGTTATCCTATGTATGTTATTCTTCCTATATTCTTCGCATGCACTCTTAACAACTGCTAAGAGTTATCATTCAGTTTTTTAAGAGCGCATAATGCGTTTTTGTCGTGATTAAGAGAGATTTAAATACCCTGGAAACTATTACAGAAACCTAATTGAGCTATGTCTGCTTTCTTCAAGGAACAAGTGAGTATTAAAAATTTATATTCTCACAAGCAGCAGTTTTATTCATTGTGATGAAATGTATACTAACACTAACGAAACCTAAATATAATTCTTAGAACATTGTTATATTTTCAGATTTTTCAATCCTTTTAACTCGGCGTTAACTACATAACTGAAACATAGAAGAATGCCACAATAGACATAACTTTTTCAAATTTTTATTTTTTATGTACAATATCAACAATCTCAAAATAAATAGAAGATTATCACAAGCTTTAAAATACAAATACAATATTCATATAGATAATTTAATTACTTATTCCATGTTTAAAATGAAGCATGGAATATCTCGTTTGGCACACATTGAAGGAAGTAATTTGCATAAATATAGTACAAATATTCAAATAATATGCCGAAAAATTTATTATTATTTTTTTTTACTTTTAATATTCTAATTTTCTAGTTAAAAAATTGGACAACTTTTAAAATTCGCAATTCCAAAATATATGAGCATAATGTGTGAGCTAGTTTAAAAATAATGTAATTTTCTTATATGATTGCATATTTGTGCATAGCAAAAGATATAGATAGATGAAAAGGTATATTTATTTTATATTTTATGAAAATAGTTTTAGGAGTAGCATAAATATTTTATTATTTATAACAATTATTTTTTTATGAAATTTTAGTAAATTTGCTCTTTCTTCTCAGCATCAAAATTTAATTGATTGCAACAAAATCTGACATTCCTAACCTCAAATACAAAAAAAAAAATAAATAAATAGCCGTAAATATAAAAAAAAATCACGGAAACTGTGGTCTAAAATATAAATATACTTAATGAGCTATATAAAAGTACCACATTAGTAGAAGCATAGCCAGGTGATTAAAAGTACTAAACGGTTTTAGAGGCAAGAAGCAATTTTTATATTCACCACCATGTACAAGGAGGTGTTTGTCAATAAATAGTTACACCATGTGACCTATGAAAAAAATCATTGCAAAACGAAAATTAGAAAAATAATGAAAAGAAAAATAACCTAGGAAGAAGAAAAATGTACATAGCATATAGAACACTACATTGCATGAATAGAACACTAATTACTTGAATTATATAATTTCATAACATTATTTTCTGCGGAGAAACAATAATAATTCCTGAACAATAGTATCAATAGTGTCTATAAAGGAAAATGATAGTTTAAGCTTTGTTATGGATGAAAATTATATGAAAATGGTATATATTGACAAAAATCAACCAAACGCATTAAATTCATTAGTATGGATAATCTGTTGCCATGTTGAGAAAAACATATCTAAAGTTGGTATTTTTTTTAAATAATATATTTTAAACGAAATCTCACAAAATGGTATAATATTTTTTATCCGGATATTCAGTATGAGCTAAATGGATCTAAAAATTTGGATATGTGAAAGTGTGGTGGTGCCTCAGACTCTAATATTTTTCGTTTAAAGGGCCACTGAAAATAACAAGATCAGACTCGCCTAATTTTAGTAACGTGGTGTATATTATAAAAGTATACCTTCCGACCCAAATTTGGGTCACGACCCATAGAACGAATGATTTAGAACTATAATTTGTAGTTCAAGGGTTTTTATAAATCAATATTCGCTTCCAAATAGAAAAGAAGTGTTTGTTTTGAAGAATATGAAAGCTTTCGGAATAACCCTATACCAAGACCGCATTCAGCTGATCGTACATAATTATCCAAACATTTTCTGTATAAGTAGATTAATAATATAAATGCCTTGATGTATCTGTCTGTTTATCTATTTATCTCTGGGTAACGCTGCTACAAAATGTTGCCAAACGTGTTTCAATCACGGATAAGCATTTAAATTTTGATACTAACCCATACCATCAGCATTTTCATAACCCTCCACGTGAACACTAATTTTTTCCAATCAACCATTCACAATGTATATTGTTATTCTGTTAAACCTTTTCGCATCAAGGTGATCGCATTATCGGAAACAATAAATGTATATATTTTCTCCGTTCAAATTATTTTCAATTTTTCTTCCTTAGTAATCGTAAGTTCACTGTTAATTTTTCTTCAAAAGGCTTAGATAAAACTAAACATATTTCTTTTAAAACGGACGTCAGTGTTATATTCTAAATTTCAATAAAAATATTTAACGGAATAATATATCGCTCTTATATTAACAACAGCTCAATGCACAATAGTTAGCAATGGTTTTAAGGTATACAAACTAGATAGTAAGATACAAAACGATTGGGTACATAATAAAAATGCACTTTTAACCAGTTTCTAAGTATCGAACAGCCAATAAAAGCGAAATATATTGCAATTTTTCGAATTTTTGGCAAAACACATTTCAAAACATTTTGTATACTTTCTATGATTAAAATTATAAAATCTGTTTATTTACTATTTAATTTTTGAGATTTAAAATTATTTTGTTGTTTAATTTTAAATTTTGATGCTTAGTTTTAAAACTTTTTTTATATTTACTTTCAAATGTTAAACCTTTTTGGTCAATTCCAAGAAAATGGCAATATTTTGGAACTTTTCAGAAAGACTTATTTTCTTATAAATTAAACAAAATATTTTCAAAATATAAATCCATATAAGGGAAACAGAAATATCCTAACATTTAAATTTGAAAAGTAAACAAAAATTTTTAAATATTCAAATTGTTGAAAATATTTAAAATAATTAACATAATAAAAATGAAACTAACACAGAGTTTTCCTAAATTTAAATTATCTAAATTAGAAAAAATGGAATTTTTACTTGCTGTAAACCCGACTTGATAAAGATGTATAATAAAACTGTAAACCTTCTCTAATTTAACTAGAGTTTATCTATTTAATGCTATGAATAATTAAAAACTAAAATTTCGATACATATACCGGTAGTTAAAGTTTATATCAAACGATTCCTGTGATTAAAATTCGAAATTATATTCATGTTCTTTCATATTTCAATAATAAAAGTACTCCAAGTGAATATTCAAAATGAATTTTGTTGCTATGGAAACCATTTAATCAATGTACGCATAATGGCACGCATATAAAGACAAAACTGAGTAATTAGCTTGAGTAATTAGCCTGAATAATTAGCCGTTCGCATTAAGTTAGCCATGGTGTAAGTACAGTTACTAAGGGCTGGATGAACTAGAATTTAAAACATTTAGCAGCGATAGCTATATTCACGATCGCTGAAATAAATTTACATTTTAAAACATTATATTTATTTATTATAAATACTTCAAAAATGAGAACTTATTTACTTTTGAATAATATGGTTTCTTTTAAATAAATTTACATTAAAAATATAAATGACATTTAAAATTTTGATTAAATTTAAATACTCATACATTGATAATTAGAAATATTTATATTTACATTTTGGAGAGCCATATTTTGCGCCAAGGATGGCAACCTTTTAGAAATTCACCGCTCTGATTGGCTGTCAAGGATCTATAGATTATGGTTTAAGTTTGAAATCTTGATGTGAGAAATTTTACATCATTTTTTAAATGAAGAAACTTAGCTTGTTCTAACAAAAATTGCACACATAATAAAAAAAAAATTGAGTTTGTTATTTATATGTGAAGCGTTCAACAAATACTTGGAACCACAAATTCAAAAACACAGAACATTACGAGCAAGGTACAACACGTATATTTGAAAAATGATTGAATGTAACAACAATTTTCAAGTGACAGTTTATATTTACTGCAATATATATATCTTGAATTATTAACAGGCAAAAATGAACGGTTATAAACCCTTGTCTGTAAAATGTTATTAGAGATTTATATTATTCCATGTTTATACCTCACTTTTTAATTTAAAGAAGCAAAATTTCAGTATTGCAACGAATTTTTACAATTAGATAAACATACCATAATATCAATGATGATTCTTGGTTACCAGTCGTCTGATTTATTTATTCACCAAAAGATTTTATAATTCTAGTAATTACGGCAATAAGTTTCCTTCTATGTATTTCCTTCTATGTATTTCCTTCTATTTAAAACACGTACATTTCTGAAAAGGTTTGATATTTCGGTACTTTTCCATTTCGCCGGCGCAGGCATTAAAGTCGCCAAAAATAGTACAAAAAATTTTAAACGATATTAAAATGTTTATGCCTCCAAAGTAAGAAATTCTTAGAACTAACATTTATTAACATTTTTTTATGTGTATACTGTGTGTTGTCGCCAATAAAGTCTTCTTGGCGAAATTTGCGCTGGCGAAATGGAAAAGTACCGATATTTCTTATGCATATTATTCCATAGTAATAATATTGGTCCAATGTTAGACAAATATTGTATATATTAGTAAATATTGGCCTCCAATATTTGCTAATATTTTCATTATAATATTTATTTTCATTAAGCCTATATTGTGTCAATTCCATCAAAATGTTCACTTTTTCATATTGGTCCAAGGACCGGTACGGTCTTGAATTTGGCGACTTTTCTGGCGCCCCATGTTGAGACAGTTGCCATAATATCCAACCAACTCGCAAGGTTACCATGATTATGAAGAGTTAAAAAGTTGCCAAGGTCGCAACATAGCACTCCCCTTATCGCCGATTTGGCGCGATAAAGAAAAGCGACCGTACCGGTCTCTAGGATTTAACTTGGTCCAATATTGGGCCAATATTGGATTGCTGCTAGGGTTTGTCTTAAGAACAATATAAAAATAAAATTATAATAATGAAATTTTGATTAATTATTCATTTTATCACCTCTCCAAAAGTGAAGTTTCAGTATGACAAAACACCAAATATAACCCCGAAGACCGAAAAAACTGGTGTATACCAATTTGATTATGCTAAATTTAAATCAGACATCCGTTTTATATAGTAACCTTTGAATCTGGATAAATTGCTTTTCAAAGTTTGGCCTTTTTTTTTGTATTTATAATATCAAGCCTGAGACTTTGCTACCATATAATGCAATTGCTAGTTCATGAGACTTCAATTCCTGAAGAAATAAAATGAAGACAGTGTTCAGTTCATGGAGTTAGAGTTGAAACCGCCTCCAATATTCAGCTGAGTAGGAAAGCTAATATTGAGAGGTCATCCCAATTAAATAATTCAGAATATAAAAATTTAAACCATGGAGTTAAAGAGACTTACTTCTTGCTTTCTCTTCAAATACGTGTTTTAAACAATGCAATTAATGCAAACTTTTTTATAGATCGATTGGTTGGAGCTGAATTGCATGGCCCATAAAGTTGTATGTATAATGTCAAGCCGGAGGCGTTGCCACCATATAATGCAATTGCATGGTATGGTGGGTATGAGATTTCAATTCCTGAAAAAATAAAATGAAGACTGTGTTCAGTTCATGGAGTTAAAGTTGAGACCGCCTCCAATACTCTGCTGAGTAGGAAAGCTAATATTGAGAGGTCATCCCAAACAAAAAATTCAGAACATAAATATATAAACCATGGAGATAAAGAGACTTACTTCTTGCTTTATCTACAAATAGCGTTTTAAACAATGCAATTAATGCAAACTTTTTTATAGTTCGATTGGTTGGAGCTGAATTGCATGGCCCACAAAGTTGTATTTATAATGTCAAGCCAGAGGCGTTGCCACCATATAATTCAATCGCATGGTCATGAGATTTCAAGTCCTGAAGAAATAACAGGAAGACTGTGTTCAGTTTATGGAGCTAGAATTGAGACCGCCTCCAATATTCAGCTGAGTAGGAAAGCTAATATTGAGAGGTCATCCCAACTAAAAATTCAGAATATAAAAATTTAAACCATGGAGCTAAAGAGACTGACTTCTTGCTTTACCTTCAAATTCGCATTTCAAACAATGCAATCAAAGCAAACTCTTTTATAGATCGATTGGTTGGAGCTGAATTCCATGACTCATAAGTTGTATTTATAATGTCAAGCAGAAGGCGTTGCCACCATATAATGCCATTGCAAGGTCATGAGACTTCAATTCCTGAAGAAATAAAATGAAGACTGTGTTCAGTTCATGGAGTTAAGAGTTGAGACCGCCTCCAATATTCTGCTGAGTAGGAAAGCTAATATTGAGAGATCATCCCAAACAAAAAATTCAGAACATAAATATTTAAACCATGGAGTTAAAGAGACTTACTTCTTGCTTTGTATTCAAATACGCGTTTTGAAAATTGCAATTAATGCAAACTTTATTATAGACCGATTGTTTGAAGCTGAATTGCATGGCCAAAAATGTTGTATTTATAATGTCAAGCCGGAGGCGTTGCCACCATATAATGTAATTGCATGGTCAAGAGATTGCAATTCCTGAAGAAATAAAATGAAAACTGTGTTCAGTTCATGGAGATAAAGATGAGACCGACTCCAATATTCAGCTGAGTAGGAATGCTAATAGTGAGAAGTCATCCCAAATAAAAAATTCTGAATATAAATATTTAAACCATGGAGCTAAAGAGACTTACTTCTTGCTTTATCTTCAAATACGCGTTTTAAACAATGCAATTAATGCAAACTTTTTTATAGATCGATTGGTTGGAGCTGAATTGCATGGCCCACAAAGTTGTATTTATAATGTCAAGCCAGAGGCGTTTCCACCATATAATTCAATCTCATGGTCATGAGATTTCAATTCCAGAAGAAGTAACAGGAAGGCTGTCTTCAGTTTATGGAGCTAGAATTGAGACCGCCTCTAATATTCAGCTGAGTAGGAAAGCTAATATTGAGAGGTCATCCCAAATAAAAAATTCAGAATATAAAAATTAAAACCATGGAGCTAAAGAGACTGACTTCTTGCTTTACCTTCAAATTCGCATTTCAAACAATGCAATCAAAGCAAACTCTTTTATAGATCGATTGGTTGGAGCTGAATTGCATGGCTCATAAGTTGTATTTATAATATCAAGCAGAAGGCATTGCCACCATATAATGGCATTGCAAGGTCATGAGACTTCAATTCCTGAAGAAATAAAATGAAGACTGTGTTCAGTTCATGGAGTTAGAGTTGAGACCGCCTCCAATATTCAGCTGAGTAGGAAAGTTAATATTGAGAGGTCATCCGAAATAAAAATTTCTGAATATAAATATTTAAACCATGGAGCTAAGGAGACTCACTTCTTGCTTTCTCTTCAAATACAATGCAATTTATGCAAACTTTTTTATAGATCGATTGGTTTTAGCTAAATTGCATGGCCCATAAAGTTGTATTTATAATGTCAAGCCGGAGGCGTTGCCACCATATAATGCAATTGCATGGTATGGTGGGTATGAGATTTCAATTCCTGAAGAAATAAAATGAAGACTGTGTTCAGATCATGGAGTTAGAGTTGAGACCGCCTCCAATATTCTGCTGAGTAGGAAAGCTAATATTGAGAGGTCACACCAAACAAAAAATTCAGCACATAAATATTTAAATCATGGAGTTAAAGTTACTTACTTCTTGCTTTATCTTCAAATACGCGTTTTAAGCAATGCAATTAATGCAAACTTTATTACAGACCTATTGTTTGAAGCTGAATTGCATGGCCAAAAAGGTTGTATTTATAATGTCAAGTCGGAGGCGTTGCCACCATATAATGCAATTGCCTGGTCATGAGATTTCAATTCTTGAAGAAATAAAATTAAGACTGTGTCAGTTCATGGGGGTAGAGTTGAGACCGCCTCCAATATTCTGCTGAGTAGGAAAGCTAATATTGAGAGGTCATCCCAAACAAAAAATTCAGAACATAAATATTTAAACCATGGAGTTAAAGAGACTTACTTCTTGCTTTCTCTTCAAATACAATGCAATTTATGCAAACTTTTTTATAGATCGATTGGTTGGAGCTGAATTGCATGGCCCACAAAGTTGTATTTATAATGTCAAGCCAGAGGCGTTGCCACCATATAATTCAATCGCATGGTCATGAGATTTCAATTCCTGAAGAAGTAACAGGAAGACTGTGTTCAGTTTATGGAGCTAGAATTGAGACCGCCTCTAATATTCAGCTGAGTAGGAAAGCTAATATTGAGAGGCCATCCCAAATAAAAAATTCAGAATATAAAAATTTAAACCATGGCGCTAAAGAGACTGACTTCTTGCTTTACCTTCAAATTCGCATTTCAAACAATGCAATCAAAGCAAACTCTTTTATAGATCGATTGGTTGGAGCTGAATTGCATGGCTCATAAGTTGTATTTATAATGTCAAGCAGAAGGCGTTGCCACCATATAATGGCATTGCAAGGTCATGAGACTTCAATTCCTGAAGAAATAAAATGAAGACTGTGTTCAGTTCATGGAGTTAGAGTTGAGACCGCCTCCAATATTCAGCTGAGTAGGAAAGTTAATATTGAGAGGTCATCCCAAATAAAAATTTCTGAATATAAATATTTAAACCATGGAGCTAAGGAGACTCACTTCTTGCTTTCTCTTCAAATGCAATGCAATTTATGCAAACTTTTTTATAGATCGATAGGTTTTAGCTAAATTGCATGGCCCATAAAGTTGTATTTATAATGTCAAGCCGGAGGCGTTGCCACCATATAATGCAATTGCATGGTATGGTGGGTATGAGATTTCAATTCCTGAAGAAATAAAATGAAGACTGTGTTCAGATCATGGAGTTAGAGTTGAGACCGTCTCCAATATTCTGCTGAGTAGGAAAGCTAATATTGAGAGGTCACACCAAACAAAAAATTCAGCACATAAATATTTAAACCATGGAGTTAAAGATGCTTACTTCTTGCTTTATCTTCAAATACGCGTTTTAAGCAATGCAATTAATGCAAACTTTATTACAGACCTATTGTTTGAAGCTGAATTGCATGGCCAAAAAGGTTGTATTTATAATGTCAAGTCGGAGGCGTTGCCACCATATAATGCAATTGCCTGGTCATGAGATTTCAATTCTTGAAGAAATAAAATTAAGACTGTGTTCAGTTCATGGGGTTAAAGTTGAGACCGCCTCCAATATTCTGCTGAGTAGGAAAGCTAATATTGAGAGGTCATCCCAAACAAAAAATTCAGAACATAAATATTTAAACCATGGAGTTAAAGAGACTTACTTCTTGCTTTATCTTCAAATACGCTTTTTAAACAATTCAATTAATGCAAACTTTATTACAGACCAATTCTTTGAAAGTGAATTGCATGGCCAAAAATGTTGTACTTATAATGTCAAGCCGGAGGCGTTGCCACCATATAATGCAATTGCCAGGTTATGAGACTTCAATTCCTGAAGAAATAAAAGGAAGACTGTGTTCAGTTCATGGAGTTAGAGATGAGACCACCTCCAATATTTAGCTGAGTAGGAAAGCTAATATTGAGAGGTCATCCCATAAAAAAATTCAGAATATAAATATTTAAACCATGGAGTTAAAGAGATCTACTTCTTTATCTTCGAATTCGTGTTTTGAACATTGTAATTAATGCAAACTTTTTTATAGATCTATTGGTTGGAGCTGAATTGCATGGCCCATATAGTTAGAGAGAATTAGTCCATTTTCTTACATGGTATGACCAGAAATCGAAAATTGGAGATAAAAAGATTGAAGTATTAAACTTGAGATATTGGTCTGTTACAGGGTCTAGAAGAGCGTAAATTAATTGCGTTATGTTAGGGTATGGTATAATATGTGCGTTTTGATAGGGAGTCGTAAATAGCAATTATGCTTTGATAGGGTGTCATAAATAGTAATTGTGTTTTGATAGGGAGTTGTAAATAGTAATTGTGTTTTGATATGGTGTCGTAAATAGTAATTATGTTTTGATAGGGAGCCGTAAATAGTAATTATGTTTTGATGGGGAGTCGTAAATAGTAATTATGTTTTGATAGTGTGTCGTAAATAGTAATTATATTTTGATAAGGAGTCGTAAATAGTAATTATATTTTGATAGGGAATCATAAATAGTAATTATGTTTTGATAGGGATTCGTAAATAGTAATATTGAATGGGAAAAGTGTATGGGTGGCATGTGTCTGTGGATATTGGGAGCGGATGAGACGGCCGGCTGGAGTTGATGTCCGCTAGTTCCCCCATATACATGACAGTGATGTACCTGAAAGGATGTAGCGCACAAAGAACGCTGACATTGCTGGGTTTATATTATTTTTAACACAAATTATATATTAAATATTAAACATTTTCAGAAATGTATTTTTCAAGCCTGTACACTTAACTGTTTGAGGAAGATATAGAAAAAACTTGTAGCTGTAATTACTATAATTACAAAATATTTCAGTAAATATTATTTAATCAGACGTATATCCTCAACTCTGCGTACAAAATTTAGAATGAATCCACGATAATGTGATGGAATTTTTTATCTAATGTTGAAAATTAAATTTTTTGTGGGACATGTTAAAAACTTGTAAAACCTCAAACTTTATCTCTTTAAAAATATTTATAATTCTCTTTAAAAGAACATAAAATGCCAAATAAAACAGCTACAAATATTCTTGTACATGCAACAATGAAACATGTAAATATTCCGATCACAAATCCAAGCATAATTTATTTTTTGCTATTCTTGCAATAAAGAATTAATCTTTCATGGAAATTAACACTCTGACATAAATATTAAAATCTTATTGCAGTACAAAAGTTGTAAAATAATACATTATTTCGAGTAATAACAGAAAATATTGTATCACACTTGCTGATAATAGTGAGGAGTAAACCATGTTGGATAATTAGAATCTGTCTGATTAAATTATTCGCTATATAAAGAATTATTTATTATTTTCGTCATTAATGTCTCTTTTTTTTAAAAAAAAAATACTAATCCCGTTATCAGCATTTAATTTATCACAGTTTGTTCATTGTAGTTTACACTTTTGATTAGAGATGAGCGAATAACACTTTTTTTTTTTTTTCAAATGCGAATTTTAACTAGATTTCGAATATTTAAATACTTCAAATAGTTATTCAAATTGTTAGAAAATGATATTTATATTTATTAGACACTATTTATTAATTATTAGTAAATAAATTAATGTAAAGTAAAAAAAAATAGTTATAATAAAATCGCATTTTTTTAAATGATTTTTTTATTCGTAGCTTTTTACTTTAGCTTACGTACTTTTAACTGTAATAATTGAATAAATGTAAAAGCGTCTCACAAACAGACGCTTTTTATTTAAAACTAGAAAATGTACCCGGCGTTGAAATGAGTTAAAGCAACGATATTATTAGATTCATTAATCTGAAAAAAATAACGAAATAAATTAATTTTATTTATATAAATAACAATGAAAATAGCATACAATTCGTGTGCACCGATGCAACGGGCGTGATACGACCCCCTCCCCCCACATATAAAAAAATATCTCCTTCCCCCTACGAAGATAATTTAAATAGAAACCAAAACCCATTTTGACCTTAGAACCTACTGTTAATCATGACGCGATATTTCAGGCATTTTAATTTCTGCTAGTAACGTTATATTCGAGATCGGAAATCTCGAATACTTTCTAGTATTCTAGTATTCCCGGACAATATTCGCTCATCTCTACTTTTTCTATGGATTTATTTTCTAAATTATCAATTCACGTAATTAAAAGAATCATTGGCACATCTCTTACACTGTAACATCACGAAGATGCAAATTACACCAAGTACGATAATCCATGAAATGTGATTTGAAATTAATGGGATATTGAAATGTTTTTTATCAAATAACATTTTTTTCGGAGAGGTTGCAGCCAGCATACGCTGTTCACAGAAATGCAGCAAGCGAAGGGAATTCGGCAACGTCGAAAGCACAAGACATCATCACGCTCCCGCCAATTCTTAGACAAAAATTAAACAAACTCGTGTTCTTGACTTCGGAAAGTCTGTTTAAATCACAGTTTATAAAATATAAGAGTAGACATAATGTGACCTCCTGATTGACTTTTACGCTGTTTGGAAGCATGAAAAGCATCTTTATGCAAATATACTCTCTAACAGAATTTATAAGCTCCTCTACCAGCAATTCATTATTTTCTACTTTATCATTGTTAAAAACTATTTTGCTCACTTTCTTATGATGGTGACATATTAGACGGCACCAAAACTGTGAATATTAAAGATCGATGTGATTTCATATCGTATTTTGAATTAATGAAGCGGAAGTGAAGTTTTTACTTCATTTCCGCTTGATCTCAGATGAAAGCGTTAAGTTATACCACCAATCGTTCTACTGGATCTCTATGACGGATTTGAGTGGTCTTGTTTGTACCAATAAACATGACTCCTGCCGAGTCCCTATTGAGATCTAAAATTAAGAGCGGATTCCACGTGATATTTCGGGAAAACGAGAAGCGTCACGTTTGTTGGTGAAAACAAGACCACCCAATAAGCCATAGAGATCTTGGTCAAACTTTAGACTTGGTGGAAAAAATTTATCTAGAACAACCGAGATGAAATTGATAGGCAGTCATAGCCGCCACAGTGTATTAAAATTAGCTTCAACTATAGATGATAGACGACAAAATTTCTTGTGTTAGATAATACATTTGCTTCATAGATGGATTTTTAAGTGTCTCATAAACGAAATTTAAAATTCAAGAAGGAGATCACGTGATGCCCGCTCTAATAGGTATATGAACTGCGTGCATGCCCCGAAATATCACGTGACATCCACTCTAATAGTACATAATTGAGATCTCTGTGTTTGGCATTAAAGATGAACTGTTCAGTATCCAGTAAAAATATTTCTTGCCTTGAGATTGGCGAGGCGATGAGGTTTGACAGGACCATTTGACAGGAAAAAGTCCCCACACAGGCGTTACAACAGTAAGCCACCAATTCGATGCGATTTCTCGAAATGGCATGGGGATTTCAACAGCAGGCAATAATGTTAAGGAATAACGTGATCGATGATGTGGTTAGGACATCACTTCACCCACGCTTGCTGCGGCGGAGGAGGTTTCCTGAAGTCTTCTTCTTCTGGAGATTCGTCGTTTGTATAGCTGACGTAGCGAACTGAAGTATCCTTTAATAGAGTCTGAAAGTAAAAACAATACACCAGTTTTAACTCTTACATTTAAATGGATGAACATCCTCCTTAAGTTAATTTTCTTCGACGCTGTTTTACCTTACCATCCGACTATTTTCCAGTCACCAGGTCATTCTCCTGTAACCTGGCTGATAATTTAAATACCACAGACAAATACCATGTTAGTTTTACGAATGGCATTCAATTTTACATGAAAAATTATACGGTGCAAAAAAAGGGAAAATTTTAATTATGCCTCATCTTCTGCACCCGCCCGAATTCCCCCAGGTCAGCCCTCGGCCGTGTCTGACGGGTTTAACCTTTAACACTAACAGCATTTTTTTTCACAGTGAAGAGTGACATAAGATTTACGTCACACTGTGACTTTGGGACGTCACAGGACGCCGCAGTACGTCTCGACAATGTCATATTGAGGTCACAGCGAAGTCATTTTGGTCATTTCCATGGTCGTTTGTGACATCGCATATTAACGTGTTTGTGACGTCACATTGTAATGCCATTGTAGTGTCGTCACATTTTTACGTGTTAATTAAATTGTGGAAACGTTACAGAATATAGTTACAATGAAGTTACAAAGTTACTAATACGTAACGTCACATAGAAGTCACAAATATGATGTTACATTGTGACTCTGGTGCCACGTGACTACAACGTCACTGTCACACATGCGACGATCTTTGCTGTGAGGGAAAGGGAACGTTGAAATGAGAAAAATGGGATATCGAGAGTTGATACTGAAAGCAAGTGCAAGAAGCTTAAAAATAGAAAATTATCAGACGAATATAAATAAAAGTTATTAGACTTTTAGTGGCAACATCCTGGGTTTACCCTCACTGTGATACCATAACGGTTTTAGGATTTGTGGTACATAGCAGATAGACAATGCTACATAGCAGATGCGAAGCCTAATACAATGAAGAAAAATTGCTGCATTTAGCAAAATTTTTTCAGAAATACAACACAAACAATTTTATTGTATAGCGAAAACAAAGCTCTACATTATTTTTAAAAAATTACAAATTTCTTTAAACAACTGTTTATAATACCAGTTAAGCAATAAGATTACGCTTGTCCATACAGCCGACAATATTTTATCCATTTTGCAGCTTTTTTCAAACTTCTTTGGTCGCGGAATTCTTCTGAAAGTCAATTTGATAGTGAAACCCCAAAATGGAACAAAGTCCATTGTGGTTCAAATTATGAATTCTAAACTTTTCTTGTTTTTTTTTATGAAAATGTACTCAAATTATCATATTGCGGAACCCCTGGATTATTAACATTTTACAACATAGTTGAAAGCGTTTATGACTTTGTTCATTCTGTCTGTCTGTCCGTTAGCACGATAATTGCCGTAAAAATGGTTTTATCAAAATGTAATTTTAGTATGTTTTTTCAGACGGTCTATGGGACCTATGGGAATATAAATGAATAATATTACCCAATTAGTTTTTTATTGAACCCGGGTTGAAAAATGAAATACATTGAACCCTATGGGACCTAATGTTTCAAACATTTTTTAAGCAAATTTAAAATTCACAAATTGTTTCGAAAATTTTAGAACATATTCAAATTATCCCATAAAAAATATAAAAAAATTTCAGTAAAATATGTTAGGTAGTTTTTTAAATAAAAATTATTTAATATAGGGAGAAAAACATATTCAATTTAATTCTGACTCTTGTTATATCCTCCAAAAAGAAAAAAGTGATATATTATATAATAAATATTTTTCCAAGAGTTTAATCATTTTATATATAAGAAAGGTTTCACATTTTAAAATAAATATGGTAGATAACAATTTTTCAAATTTTTAAATAAAATTAATTATCATAGTATCGTAATGAATGAAACGATTGGAAAAATGTTTATGAATGAAACGCTGCTTTTATATGGAGGCGATTTAAATTCCGATGACGTCATTTGAATAAAGTTCATTTTCTTCGATGAAGTTTTCAAATATAATAAATTAATGTAGTATTGTGATAATTTAAAAAATATTACCGAGGAATGTATCTCATTTTAGAGATGTTTGTATAAAATTGCATTGGAGTTGAAAAGTGTTTCATAATCAATGCTTTATGTATGATTGATCTTTCTTGTTTTTTATGAAAATGTACTCAAACTATCATATTGTGGAACACTTGGATTAATGTCACGGAACACACTTCGGATCTAGGAAGTTGATTTTGATAATAAAATAGCAAGAAAGACGCGCAGAGTGGCATGGGCTTTTTAAAAATTAATAATTCATAGATGTTTCTATTACGAGCATTTGAAATTGAACATGACTTGGTCAGAAAATATATTTTTATTCTCACTATGACGATGTCAAACTCAGCGAGAGTATATATATAACTGATGATCCATCTGATGATCATAACTGATGATCCATCTTTGGAGAAGGGACGATTTGGATACGATTTTTATTTGTCAATTGTTAGAAAGAAATTACGAAACCCTATTGGGAAAATAAATACGATAGAAATAAAAAATATTCTCCCATTGGTATTTAAAATGTATTTCTCCATTGAGATTTGAAATTTATTTTTTCATAAAGTTTCCTTTTAATTTGTTTTCACCGATAATATATGCAGGTAATCTTTCAGGACTTTTTGGCCGGGGGGGTGGGGGCGAATGAGACTTTAGAAGGGAGAAGTTTTATATTTGTCCTATATAAATATATCTAAATGCTGTCACATAAATAGAAACTAAATATAAAATGTCTCCGGGACTTTGCCCCCCCCCCTCCCTTCAGATGTATGCCTGAAAGAAACACTATGTGAAATTGATTTATTATCGGTTCTTGTTTAGTGATCCCACTCGAATGACCGGTAATTCAGTAAGACACAGTTGGCCAACATCTTTGGCTCACCTTGCATTTAATGGATCATAAAATATTTGTCATTTCCAAGGCTCTATCCTTTTTATTAGGGTTGTATCAAAATTGCATAGTTGTGGGACAAAGCTAGCCTGACTGAATCTCCGATAAAAGCATGGTGAATTCTATCTCAATGATTGGTATTTAATCTCATTGTCGAATTAATATTTATTAGCCACATAAGAAAGTAACTTAAGAACTTACTTGGTCTTCGGTCCTCCCCGGAGGTTTTCTTAAAAGGAACATTAAAGGAGCATAAACAAAGCAGACTACGGCAATGCTGTAGACCAAGCTAAAGAAAATAAAGGAGATAAAATAGGTTAATTTAACTAATATTTTTTCTTCCTAAATATCATCAAGTATTGTCTGTGAAAACCTGATTTGAATATGCAGTTCTGTTCTTCATAATTAGTTCTTCATAATGAGTTCTTCAAAAATAAAGACAATATGATGAAGTAGAGATGCTAAGTAACTAAGTTTACAGTTAATCGACAACTTACAAATATTGACAACCTATAATCGACAACTTATAAATAACTCTCAAATCTGTAATCCTGACAAAAACAACTGCTTATATACGATATCCATAGGTATTGCAGTTAAGGAGGTAAAATTTGCGCCCAATGATATATAAAGTTCCGTCAAAAATATATATAAAGACATAACTTCTACAGCTTATATAGACGAAGTGAAGTTTAGTATGGAAAAGATAGATGCCTAATATCAATATTATGGAGTTCTGCAGTTTAAAACAGTTGTAGGAAGATCAGAACCTTTCACATTCATCAGTGTACATAAATACCCAAATTTCTTAAGAAATTGTTCACTGCAGACAATGAGAAAAGTTGGCACTTCAGAAAATATCCGAGCCTATAAATCCTCTTTTGCATTTACTATGTTTAATGCTCATGTTATAAATTCAGAGAGAAGCGGATCACATTTGTTAAAGATCAATGTCATAGTATTTTAAAATCAGTTTTCGGTATAGCATAAGTTGTAATATTTAATGAGAAATATATTTTTAAAAGTAATTATTCTTATTTTCAACTGTCAGAAGTTTTGACTAGAATCTTTATTCTTACAGGAACAAAAAACATTGATTATTCATAATTGTTAATTCGTTAGATGTCTTAAAAAGAGTGAAGAGCTTTCCGACGTTGTCGGAAGTAGCGAGCAGGGTCGGAACCCTTAATAAAAAAAAACAAAGAAACATAATAGATAACAACAAATCCTCCGAGAAAGTATAAACAACTATCCAAACATGTGGAAAATAGAATATGTAATTTTATTAGATGATGCAAAATCTTTACCTTAAAATCTACAATTTTTAGCATGAAAAAAATGCAGCTTTAGATTTTACATTTAATTTCTGACCTTTATTTTATTACCGAGTCACCTTTAATTTATAACACATGTAAAAATAAATAAATTTTTTCACTCACCCCTTGAAGCCTATAGCCTTCACTATACTGCCACTCAGCATAGGTCCTGAAAACATAAATAAAACTATTAATTAATTTTTTTCTGAAAATTTCAATATTAACTTTTGAAAGAGAGATTTTTAATCCAATCAAAGCCCTGTTTTTTGCTAATTTTATTTCATTATCTTCTTAATTACACATTTTTTACTAATTATTTTCAGCTTTCCTACTAATTATTACCTTACCAATTATTTTCTTACTAAATATTTTCAGCGTTGGAAATAATTGCTTATAAATCATTTACACTAAAATAGCAATTTTAGTATTAAAGATAATTTTTATGAAATAAAATTACAAATAATTAAAAATAATTAACAGTATAATTTCATTCGTTTTGTCACTAGTATCATTTCTAACTCCTACATCCTTGGGAAAATAACACTCATTCACATATTTATTTACCTCATTCACATACTTATTTT
This sequence comes from Amaurobius ferox, assembly GCA_951213105.1. Taxonomy (NCBI): domain Eukaryota; kingdom Metazoa; phylum Arthropoda; class Arachnida; order Araneae; family Amaurobiidae; genus Amaurobius; species Amaurobius ferox. Next base: position 47,281,061 of record OX578149.1, read on the forward strand.
ATCGGAAAATATATGTTTTGGGAGAAGGTAATTCGTTACTTATGTATGTTTCAGTAGAAAGTAATTCGTTACTTATGTATATTTCAGGAGAAAGTAATTCGTTACTTACCAACAGCAAAACCTACACAAAAAGCAACGTCACCGATTGCATATACGCTGCCGTATATTGACGTATGACGTATGTCGACTAGATATCCCAACATGGGCATCATAGATGAGTCGACCATGCCTAAAATGCAACAAAATAAGTTTAAATTAGCACGAATCAAATAATAACACTAAATGCTAATTCCAACATGAACTACACGCTGCACAAATTTATACAGAAAACTATTTTCTATCTGTTTGCCTGCTACACTTGCGATCTTAAAATCCTTTTGAGAAAACGTGAACTGTATACGACCCCTGAATAAACGTACGTCCCACAAACAATGAAATTTGCTATATTTGGTCTAGAATATTGAATAATTTATCCACAAAGCGACAAGAGTTATCAAAAAAGTTAAATTTAATTATCGAAGATATGGAATGGTCGCCAACTCGGCGGCATTTCCCAAATATGTCCTTATCAATGTGATAAGATACCATATATGGCAGAGCCTCTTCGTTAGCTTAACGTACTGAGTGAAAAATTAATGGTCATGCTTTCTTTTACTAATTTCAATTCTATTATGTTCCAGTTTGAAAAAAACGAGTCCTCTCTCAGAATTTCAAACTTCAACCTTACTACCATCAGTGAAAATTTGCAGTTTTAATTTATTTAATAGTTCTAATTTAATGTTTAATAATTAAAATTATTAATCATTTTATTTTCCCTTTAATTGAACCTGCTTTAGTTTTCATACTTAAGCATTTAAGCTTTCAATTACATTAGTTATCTCTATTTCGTCTCTAGATTCCAAATTCCTTAAAAAAATTGTAGTTTCAGCCATCTTCAGTTTTAAAGTAACAGTTTAGTATTTCAACTATGACAAAAATCAAGCGTTAGTGAATCTGATGTCATTCCACTCCTTTGGATCTTCTGCAATCATCCTGTTCAAAAATAGAACAAACAGTCAAATTGACAGTCGAAATTGCTGAATAGTGTTTTGTTTGTAACACTGTTTTACTAAGACAGAAACAATTATTGAAAGGCGGCTGTTTATTTCAAAACGCGTACTTTGTATTACTTCAAAATCAAGATAACAGTTTTTATATTTCTAAATATTAAATATCACAACAATATGTAGATTTATTCTACAGTTATCTCAAATACTTGAACATATTTCTCATTTGACCAATTTTCGTCTGCCACTTCTTTCTATTTGCACGTGTATAAAATTTTAAATTAACTAGAAGGAAATCTGATGTGAAAAGGAAATTCCCATGAACTTTTACTTTCTTTCGGGAAAGGGACCTTATTATATTGATTGAAGTTGAAAATTTAGATTGTATTCAAAAAGTTTTCTGAACTCCGTGTTAACTAATACACAGTGGATTCTGTCTTGCCGTGTCTGCACCCATCCTAGACGAGGATTACGTCTCGGAATACAAAGCTGTCAGTAAATATAAAAATAGAAATTAACTTAAACAGTATTAAACATTTTTGAAATACTATACATGGCAAAGCTACGAATTTAATTAGTTCTAATTCAGATTATCATAATACTTTAGCTACATAATTGACATTTTTCCTGGTCATATCGTTCAGATAGCAGTAATTAATTTATAAGCAAAATTCAAGTAGTAAATTCATTGGTAAGTTTAGCAATTAATTTAGAAATTATTTAGTTTAAAGTACTTTTATACTTAACGCAGTGGTACGTATTCTTTTTAGTTCAGGATTCAAAATCTCTGATCGAATTTGTCTGACAACTCAACGCAGTTACATTTAATATTAAGGAGTTTCATTTAATGAGTCACAATATAATCCTTCTCGATCCACACTTGAGTCGAGACCCAAAGGGGGGGGGGTACTTTAAACGCTAATTACTTCAAACGTTAATTACTTCATTATTGTACTGCAAACGTCATCCTACTTAACAATTTTGGGCATTTAAATTGGTTTTTACAATAATAGAAAAGTTGGATAGCCGGATAAGTTATAGTAAAATTACTGATTTAAAATTCGTCAAACTATACAAAATGATAATGAAAAATAAACTAATCATCATTTTTGGTTGATATGTGTTTTATCCAGTTTTTCCTCAAAATTAAACAGGACCTGCGGGTATGCAGCTTGAAAATTAATTTGATATGAAAGGGTTAATATTATGTATATATACATGCTTTTAAATGTTTAAAAGTTTTACAAAAAAAAATCAAAATTATGTGATCTTAGTATTTTTCGCTCAGAAGATATAAGCGTCGGTGCCCTTACCTATAGCAAAACCTATTCCAGCATTTGGCACAATAAGATGAGTGATATTTGTTGCCATTGGAATCTGAAAAAGAAAAGTATTAGAAACAAGCAAAAGAAAAAGAAACGAATAAAAAAGGCCTCTTCTAATTTACATGTAACTTAAATGTGTGAAATATATATTTATTACAACGTATGTAACTTCAATGTATGATTGACAATGACATACCAAACTTGGACTTTCTAGTTGCGCCCGTTATCGAATTATTCTAAAGAAACTAAGTATATTCCTGTGGCAGGACAGAAACGGGCTAGCCCGATAAGATTCAAAATCCAAAAAATAACAGATACTACGAAAGACAGATCATTATGCTAAATATGAGCTTTTTACCTACTCAGGATCCCGAGTTATAACCCAAAAAAGAATATATTCCTATGGCGGGCCCAGGACGGGCTGGCCCAATAAGATTTAAAATAAAAGAAATTAATTTATACCATAAGAAACAAAGACTTACCAAATTTAAACTTTCTAATTTCTCTAGTGCTCAAAAAACGAATGCATTCCTATGGTGAGCCTATAACGGGCTAACCCGTTAAGGTTCAAAATCCAAAGATTTATAAAATGTACCACAAAATATAACGATGTACCTAATTTCATGTTAATTATGAATATTGAAATCTGATTAGTCAGGGCCTTAAAGATTCGAATCACCCGGACAAACAAACATCAGATCAAATTAAACAAGAAAGATCCATCATGCATAAAGCATTGATTATGAAACACTTTCTAACTGAAATGCAATTTTATTTAAACATCTCTAAAATACGATGCATTCAGCGATGATATATTTTAAATTATCACAGTATAGCAGTAATTTATTATATTTGAAAACTTATAACTTCATGGAAATAAATGAACTTTATTCAAATAAAATCATTGAAATATAAATCGTCTGACTCTCTATGTAAAAGCAATGAATATTTCATTTTTATCGCTTATATTCCAGACTACACAACTAAATAATTTTAAGTGAAAAAATCCACCAATTCTTATAGAACCCATCTTACAATCACTTGTTTACATTATGCAGCCATTAAAATTAGGTTTCGTTGTAGAAATAATCAAAGTTTGATGATCATTTAAACTAAAAAATATTGTAATTGCGTTGGCGCAGAATATAGATGCCCAGAAAATACGCAAAAATAGAGCGGTTTTAGGACTGATGCAAAACTAAGTATAAATTTAAAAGAACTTTAAAAATCACTATTTTTACACTGTGAAAAAAAGATGGATGCCATATTTTATTTTGAAGTGGAATACGTGATCTCCTCATATAATATGGGTTGAAACCCAGACCGTCCGACCTACCAGAAAGGTGTAAGGTAACTGTTTGGACGGTCGGGAAGTGCCACCTAATTTAGACCGGAACCCAGTGGGGGAGGCATCCACAGGGACCGTACCCTCCTTCCCCTACCACCAACCTCTCGGAAGGACTTTCGGACCCACATGTTTAACGTGATCGTACTCCGCGTGAACACGGCGGCAGTTTTGGCAGTGGCTGGAATCGAACCCGGGCCTACCGAGTGCAACTCCAGTGCGCTAACCAATGGGCTACCGCGCCCCATATAATATGGGTGTAATTATTTTGATTATCGGCCCCAGGACGGGCTATATATATATATATATATATATATATATATATATATATATATATATATATATATATATATATATATATATATATATGTATATATATATATATGTATATATATATATATATATATGTATATATATATATATATGTATATATATATATATATATATATATATATATATATATATATATGTATATATATATATATATATATATATATGTATATATATATATATATATATATATGTATATATATATATATGTATATATATATATGTATATATATATATATATATATACATATAAAAATAAGTATATCACGAACGGAACTCCTATTTAAGTAAAGGAGAAAACAGAAACCTTACAAAGGATGTGGCGCATAGCAGCTCTGCATCCAGAGTGGAATACAAGGATATAAACAAGAAGAAAACATAAGCGAGAACAGGAGTGACCATATGATTTGCATAGAATGGCTGGGGTGGATTGCGACACCCCTTTCCCGCTTAAAGCAGCTTTTACGACCCGGGCAACGCTCACGGCACCAATGTAACTCAATGGTCAATCTCCCACATGTGCAAAGACAGAAGCACCCGAACGGACAAAAGAGCAAAGATGGAACCAAGCATGGAAGAGATACACCTTACTATCCAGCATGAAAACACAACATTTTATAAGGGAAAGTCGCACATGCGCGAAAAGACTTCAAGATGATAGGATCGCAGATATGAAAATATATATGATTAAGAATTCTCATTTAGAATCAAACAATGTACAATTTCTTTCTTTGAAAAAGGAATAGTAATAATGTTGTAAAAAATATCTAGGGTAATTTCTTTTTAATGCATCATTTATTATTTTATTACATTCATGAATGCAGTCTTTTTTAAAAGTACTGTAGTTTCTGTTTCTTCTGAAGTACCCGATAATAATATTTCTGAATATATTTTTAGTGAGGTTTGAATTCCAATCAATAATATTATTAATTTTGATATTGTATGAATTTCTCTTGTCGTGTATGGTTGTATAAATTCCATACTGTTGGTGCTTTCTTATTGACAAATCCAGGAAGTCTGTCGATCCATCCTCATTGATCGGGTTTTCAATTAAGTCCAATTCCCTTGGGTAGAATGCAAAATCTATGTCAGGGGTGTTTGCATAACCCCCTAATATCACATCGTCAACATAACGGAAATAAGGTATTTCCGATAATAGATGGGTTCCTCTTTCATATTTGGATAGATAAATATCCGCCAATATTGATGAGCATGCACCACCCATGGGTATGCCTTTGACCTGTTTGTAGAAATGCATACCGTCATATAGTATGTTTTCATTTAAAACCAACTCAATCAAATCCAAATATCTTCTGAGAGTTATATATGGTTTTAAATTATACTCTTCATGTAATTCTTTCAAGATCATTTGTAGGTTTGTTAAATCGATGTTATTAAACAGATCCCTGAAATCGTAGCTTCTGAAGTTTAAATCTTTATGGCAAAATTTCAGTCGGTCTATCAATTCTTGTCCGTTTTTTAACATTATGGAGTTTTGCTTCTTAATATCAGTCATAACATATTGGAGTAATTTCAGAAGTTTTTTATTTGCATGTTCTAGGTATGATCCGCATCCCACTGTTACAGTACGGAACTTGACTGGCTGTTTGTGTAACTTGGGAATGAGGATCAAGTATGGAAATTTTACTGATTTAATATCCATACCAATTCTTTTATACAGTGCTTTTATTCTATTAGTGATGATTGATTCGTTACTAGGAATTAATGTATACATGGCACAATCCTTATAGCATTGTGTTAAAGTATCGACATAGAATTTTTTACACGTGAATGCAAAATTCGATACGATTTTGTCGGTGTATGTCAATACGAATTCTTCATTAAAATGTTTGATTGAAAACGGAAATTGAGAACTCCCAGAATCCTTGTTTCTTCTCGGGTAGAATTGGCAAAAAGCACTGTAAAAGGCATATTTCCATGCGTTAAAAGTTTGTACAGGTATACTGTGTTTGACAGCCATTTTGTATATGAAAGTTTCCAGATCGTAATTAAATTCATTATAAATATCATTATATTCTTGTATTCGGTACTTAGTACCAAGTTGTAATAAGTTTTTGAGTTTATTATCTTTTATAAAATCTAAGTTTCCAGTAATTATATGCTTGTGGTAGGGATCACAATGTATATTTTTATGACATTGACAGGATTCAATATTAAATGAAGACACGGTTTTACATAATTTATTGTAGTTGAATAATCTTCTACCGTTGGTTCTTACAAAGCGATAGGATATCTTAATATTTAGATTAGGCAAAGGAAGACGTTCTTCTATATTATGTAATATTTGGTTGAATGGAATATTTTCGAACATTTTATTCTTAAATGTTGTGATAAAAAATTCTTTTGATTTGTTTATTTGATATTTTGGTTCAAGTGCTACATTATATTTTGCGGCTCTGAGTTTAATTAAATCCAGAATGATGTCTATATTAGTGTTTGTATCTTCTGTATTGTAGTTATTTTCACTTAAATTGAAATTTATAATAAAATTCCATATACGTTGTAAGTATTTGATTTTGATACTGTTGGCTATATTATTGATCCATCCGAATTTCACTGTTATTTCTGTCTTTATGAAGGCTGAGATTTTTTCTTCTGTTTTGATATAATTAAATTGTTGCTTTTTATTTCCTCTTTGGTGTCTATAAGTTTTCTTAGGTATTGAATTGTCTAAGAGAGGGTATGCTTTACTATTCCTGCATCTTTCTTTATTGCAATTTTCCTTGAATAATAAAGTATTCAGACCATATGGATATGCAGAATTATATTGCTTTATATGGGTGTTTTCCCACCACAAGCGTTCAGAAAGGTTTGGTACTATATCAATAATAGTTACCATAATATTGCTGAAGGGGTGTACTTGAAAATGTCGTACTTCTAAGTTATTATTGGTGGATAGCTGTTGGATTTTGCCCACTTGACTTCGGTGCAGATTTATACGGATATTCAGGGAATTCTGCGTCTGTCCTATATATTTTGCCTGACAGGCAAGGCATGATATGCAATATACCACATTAAAAGTTTTGCAAAAGATTTTTATATTGTCCTTTTTTGTAGAAATTTGGTGTGGATTGGCTACGGGACAAAGCTTACATCGCTTAGAATTGCATTTCTTGAACTTGAAGTTCTTCATATGGTGGTAGTGTTGATAAAAGTCGTTAAAAAAGATGATCTATTATAGATCGTGTCATTTATTACAAAAGAATTTACATTTTTTATGTTTGTCACAGCTTTATCATGGACAATTGTACAAGGCCTATAAACACTGCTCATCACTTGCTTCAATATAAAGATTAGGGTAACTGTATTTCGATAACACATATACCCTGATAATGTGTCACCGGGCATATATTCAGCATGGAATAAATTTGCCAGTCGCTAAATTTATATAAAGCCTTCATACATATTATATATCAACAGTTTTTTAACTCATGTTGAGGAGTAAGAACTTTATAGTAAAAATAAACGAAAAGTTTTTTCATATGCACATTCAAATACAGTAAAAGCATCATAGAACGTTCAAGTATACTACCTTCACACTTGCCCATTTTATGCTGTATGACAAATTTAAGCACTATTTTATACTTTTTTTTTCTAGTTATTTTGATTCATTCATAGAATTCGTTCTAAAATAGGTATTGGAAAATACCAGATTCAATAAAAGCGATAAAAATACTTAAAAACCACATAATTAAAAAATTAAAAGACTAAAGTACAGAGATTACACAAATGCATACCACACTAAAATATACCACCATACATTGTCTCTCAAGGTACAAAACTAATATCAAAACATTTGCAAAATGACTCTTACCGTCCTGATTACACCGCTCCAATATCCACCGGATGACTCCCATCCCACGACACACGGAAGACCTACACTTCGCCAGTGTGGTACGAGAAGTGGCCTTTACGTAGAAAGCTGAATTGGATGTGGTAAAATATGCACTATGTCCGCGCAATGCAGCTGGATGTAGACATATTGATAAATACATATAAAAATAAGTATATCACGAACGGAACTCCTATTTAAGTAAAGGAGAAAACAGAAACCTTACAAAGAATGTGGCGCATAGCAGCTCTGCATCCAGAGTAGAATACAAGGATATAAACAAGAAGAAAAAATAAGCGAGAACAGGAGTGACCATATGATTTGCATAGAATGGCTGGGGTGGATTGCGACACCCCTTTCCCGCTTAAAGCAGCTTTTACGACCCGGGCAACGCTCACGGCACCAATGTAACTCAATGGTCAATCTCCCACATGTGCAAAGACAGAAGCACCCGAACGGACAAAAGAGCAAAGATGGAACCAAGCATGGAAGAGATACACCTTACTATCCAGCATGAAAACACAACATTTTATAAGGGAAAGTCGCACATGCGCGAAAAGACTTCAAGATGATAGGATCGCAGATATGAAAATATATATGATTAAGAATTCTCATTTAGAATCAAACAATGTACAATTTCTTTCTTTGAAAAAGGAATAGTAATAATGTTGTAAAAAATATCTAGGGTAATTTCTTTTTAATGCATCATTTATTATTTTATTACATTCATGAATGCAGTCTTTTTTAAAAGTACTGTAGTTTCTGTTTCTTCTGAAGTACCCGATAATAATATTTCTGAATATATTTTTAGTGAGGTTTGAATTCCAATCAATAATATTATTAATTTTGATATTGTATGAATTTCTCTTGTCGTGTATGGTTGTATATATATATATATATATATGTATATATATATATATATATGTATATATATATATATATATATATATGTATATATATATATATATATATATATATATATATATATATATATATATATATATATATATATATATATGTATATATATATATATATATGTATATATATATGTATATATATATATATATATATATATGTATATATATATGTATATATATATATATATATATATATATATATGTATATATATATGTATATATATATATATATATATATATATGTATATATATATATATATATATATATATATATATATATATATATGTATATATATATATATATATATATATATATATATATATATGTATATATATATATATATATATATATATATATATATATATATATATATATATATATATATATATATATGCATATATATATATATGCATATATATATATATATATATATATATATATGCATATATATATATATGCATATATATATATATATGCATATATATATATATATGCATATATATATATATATATGCATATATATATATATATATATATATGCATATATATATATATATATATATGCATATATATATATATATATATATATATATATATATGCATATATATATATATATATATGCATATATATAAATAAAAATTAAAGGATTTTAATCGAAAATAATGCATAAACTACTGTATGTACAAAAAAACCCATCTCTAGCATATCTGTTACAAATGAGTAACTATAGGCCAAGACTAAGGATAAAGAGAGAAGGTAACATATCACTACAATGGAAAGGGGGATGAGAAGAATATTAGGATTCAAAAATCACAATTAAAAGAATATAAAAATAAATAAAAATAAAACTCGGCAAAAATGAGAATAGGCAATAACAATCAGCTTAAGATAAGAGATTAAGAATAGATAACAATCAATTGAAACCCCACAAAAAATGGCGGTTAGTTCGAAATTGCATTCTCATCAGGACAGCCATACAATTCGAATTAAAACCGATAGAATAGCCAGTTTCTGACAATGGCGATAGTATTTAACTATAGACACCATTGGAACTGTCTACTGGCTAGTGGAAGGAGAAAAATAAATCAAATGAATTATACAAATCTGAAAAACAATAACTCCTCGAACTGAAACACGAAATCAAAAGCATAGCACCACGTGTAAGATAAACTAGTGACTGAGCATTTCACCTCACTTCGTCAATGCGAGGTGGCACCGGAATGAATACACTTGAACGACACATAATATGCATGGAGACGCTCAAAAATAGCAATCAGTATAGGACTCAGGACAAGTGGAAAATAGTCATTCGAAAATAGCAAACAGTATCAGACTCAGGCCAAGTGGAAAGTGAGGTGATAAGAATGGGTGAATTTTCAAAAATGAGTAAACCAGTCAAAGACAAATAATGCATGTGTAAAACCATTACGTGGTATATTTGAAATTATTAATAATATTATTTACAAATACTTCCGGGTATTGGTAATTTTGACAAATGCGTTTAAGTTTATTGATGTGGAGAAAGTGAAACTGAGGATCAGAAAGTCGATGTATTCGAAATAGCTGGTTTAAAATGATGTTTCTAAACAATTGAATAGAATTACAAGAATGATATGATAGCAGCTTTATGATAGTGAAGTTGTAAGAATCTGTTTTATCATATAGATTGGTGATTACATGATTATTGAGGGTATCTAAATTTAGGTCTAAAAAATAAACAGTTTGACTAACGCAAGGCTCATTAGGAATAAATTCAAGGTTAGACGGGTAAAAATCAATATTAATGGGATAGGAATCATCAATGATAATACAAATTAAGTCGTCAACATATCTATATATAATATATGAATTAGAGTTAAAATGACATTCATAATAATAAAGATATAAGTTAGCTAGTATACTACTACTACAGCCACCTTGTGGTACACCAGATGTTTGTAAATAAATGTTATCACCTTGGATAATATAATTGTTGTATAACACAAAGTGCAAGAGCATAGGAAAATTTTTGACATTAAAAGCAACATGATTGGAAGATATATAGTCATGATAAAGAGAGATAATAACTTTATGTAAATCTTTAATGACAATATTATTAAATAGGTCTTTAAAATCAAAGGTTTGGAAACCAAGAATTTGTGGAAACTTGCTAAGATGATTAACTAAATCAAAACTATTGTTCAAAATGAAATATCCTGAATTCCTGAATTTAAGAGATTCATTAATTCGATTTAAACAGTTAAGCAAGTACTTACTAGCTGTAGTGGTAAAGGTATTATGTCCACAAGTGACTGTTCTAAAACTGAGAGGAGATTTGTGGAATTTAGGAACCAAAGTAACATAAGGAAATTTAAAAAACTTACAATTAATATTTAATTGTGTATATAATTTTAGAATTTTAGTTTTGATTTTGATAGACTGATTATTAATGGGTTTAAAAATTTGATTATTTTTTAAGTAATTCTGTAACAGAGAAACATAATATTTTTTACAAATGATGGCATAATTATTAGAAGCTTTATCTACATAAGTTATGACAAAATGTTGTTGAAGTTCTTTGATAGCAGATAGGAGTTGTTTATAAGGATACCTAGGCTTCGTTAATTTAATGTTTATAATAACATTTTTAAGTAGATGTAAGGTAGTATACTTCCATAGATTGAATGCTTCAATAGGAATAGAATGTGAACAAGCAAGTTGATATATGAATTTATCAAAATCAAATGATAGAGACTGAAGAAGTTGTTTAGGGTGATGGCAGAATGGAATGCGAAATTTAGACCCTTTATTCATAATATCCCTAAGAATATCATCCTGAACTATACTGAGATCCCCTGTAATAATGTGACCATGAGTGGAGTTGACAAAAGGGGTAAGATTTTGATTGCTGCATACACATGATGTAAGATCATCGGAGTTTAATGTCCTGGAAACTTCATTGTAATTGTAAATAGTTCTACCAATTGGTAAATTATATTTGAATGATTTTTGTATTTTGATAACTTTTACTGGTAACAAGTGCTGATGTTTTGCAAATAAATTATTGAAGTTAAGAGAATTAAGAATAGGGTGTTTAAAAGAAATTACACAGTAAGCTATTTTAGTATGTGGATTTGGTGAATGGAGTAGGTGGTAATTTAAGAAATTTGTACGTGAAAGAAGCAAATCAAAAAATAAATGTTTAAAATGTTCATGAGTTAATTTTAATTTTAAAAAATTAGTATATACAATACTTAATTTGCTTTTTCTGACTTTATATAACCATGTTCTAACAGGTAGAAAATTGAAAGTTATATATATATATATACGCATATATATATATATGCATATATATATATACGCATATATATATATATGCATATATATATATATATGCAGATATATGCATATATATATATATATATATATATGCATATATATATATATATACATATATATATATATGCAGATATATGCATATATATATATATATATATATATATATATATATATATATATGCATATATATATATACATATACATATATATACACATATATATATTATATATATATATATGCATATATATATATATATACATATACATATACATATATATACACATATATATATATTATATATATATATATATATATATATATATATATGTATATATACACACATATATATATATTATATATATATATATAGCTATGCTATATAGCTTAATTATAATTAGATATGTTGAAAGTATTTCACAAAATAGCAATGCAATGAAAGAGATGAAAACTTACCAAAATAAGGCAAATTCCTATTACGACTAATCCTACCATCGTAGATAACCATCTGTAAAACAAAAGTCGGTTTTATAAACCTGAAAAACTTTACCGCTTAACAATCGATCCTACAAATGCTTACCTTCCCATTCTGTGCCCTAAAGGTCCGAAAAGATTGGTACCTATGAGGTATGATATGCTGGCGGGCAAGAAAGCTGCTCCTTGTTGCCACTTGGGGGCGTTCATGGTGTCCATCATCCACAAAGGAAGAGAAGGCTCCAAGGTGGCTATGCCCATATTGGCAAATGTTATGGCACCTATACAGTAAATCCGTCAGTTTCGAAGATTTTTCATACATGGTACAGATATTTTAACCTCGCCTATCAAAATAACCCTACTTACATCATTGTAACTACTTTCCCCGTACCACGCGTTCTTTATAAACTGATTGTGGTTAGTTCCAACTTATCACAACCTCAACCCATTTACTTATTATATAATAATAACACTTTCCTGATTTTCCTCGGCATGTGCATTAAGATAAATCAGTCGGAATTCGATTTCGATAACTCGTAAACTCTAGTTTCGATTTTCGACTCCAATACATTCCTTGTACTTTACTATGCTTTATAGGGAACTTGAATATCTGATGAGGGCAGCACATGACTTTTTCTACAAACTCAAACTTATTTCCTCTCTACTTATTTCATAATGCATTAAATGCAGTTCAGGTGGATAAAATAATGCAGACACTTGTTTAAAATGACGCCAAATTTGCAGTTAATACAATTTTAGATTTTCCTTGACGACAATGTATTTTCGAATAAAACTGAAGTACCTCCAGAACGGTTCATGCTAGAGCAATAGGATTAGTCTTATTCTTTTTGCCGTCAAAAATTACGCATAAAATAAGCATCTAATTAATAAATTTAAAAATATTTAGATTTCTATTTTAGATTTTAATGATTTTGGCTAGCCATTTCACAAAAAAAAAAAAAAAAAAGCTGGGTGCAATTTTTAGAATTTTATCGCAATGTAATCAACAGCAAGGTAACCCACAAGTGACTTACCTACCACATTTTTTGAAATTTTGTAAATTCAGCGAAAATGAATACGTGCATTGCACACACACACACACACACAAAGACGTCATGCTAAAAAACCCTTTTACCTTTTAGAGACTGTCGAAAAGTGTGCCCTAACAGCATAGATATCAGTATATACAGGGTACATATAAACTGTTCTGACAAATAATAGGGGTGATAGTACCCATCAAGACGAACAATATTTACAATAGAACCTAGGGTCGCATTCCATTCTAAGTGTCAGAAAAGCTTAAAGTTAAAGTTGAACTTTCAACAGTAAAAATAAGGAGAATTAACGTAATCATAAGTTGCGCAATCCCGTTTATTTACACCAGAGAAAGTCGCAAAGTAGATGCTCAAAATGACGGCCAAGGGTGCCGTTGCACAATTCACAATGGCGATTGAACCACTGGCGCACCCTTTCGAAAACACCTGGTGTCGTGTTTATTCTGTCCGCTACAACAACAATTCTCGCGACGAAATTTTCTACGGAGTCCACAGGCGTCACGTACACCAATGAATTTATGTGTCCCCAGAAGAAGTCCAGTGGGTTGAGGTCCGGTGAGCGTGGAGGCCAAGCCACAGGTCCACAACGTCCCATCCACCGTCCAGGATATGTGGCATTCAAGAAGTGTCGGATGACTAGAAGTGACGGTGATGTTCTGGAGATGTGATACTTCTCCGGCAGGACAGCTTTGTCGTCCGAAGTGGAGACTTATGCTTGTTGGACGTGCTTCGAAGTTACTCTTTTCTGACACTCAGAGTGGAATGCGACCCTAGGTTCCATAATAAATATTGTTCGTCTTGATAGGTACTATCACCCCTCTTATTTTGTCAAAACAGTTTATATGCACCCTGTAGATCGTCGAAAACTCGAATTCCGATATTCGATACGATTTCAGTACTTATCCTATGCATTGCCATATATTGTGGGGAAAGTAAAAAGCTGTGTTCGGTTGAAAAGCCTATTTCAAATTTTCTCACAATCTAACCAGAGTAACTCACTAACTGATTTACAAACCAAACTTTGTGAAATTTCGTTAAAGAACACAAAGTCGTTAAAACTAGAGTGATTACATGTATTGCATACACACAGCACACACAAATGCCATGCTAAAGATGATTTTTCTGCGTTCTAGATTGCCTGACTGATAGATCCTGCTGGTAAAAACTGATTTGGACGAAAGAGGCCTGCTTTAAGTTGTAGTGCCCAAAAAGAAGAAGAGTACCCGATGCATGTAGACAGTCGAAAATTCGAATATCGATTTTTGATTCGATTTCAGCGCTTTTTCTATACATTACCATGTATTGTAGGATTTTTAACCGAATGCAGTAAAAACTGTATTCGTTAAAAATCTTATTAATATATACAGGGTGATTCAAAAGTTCGGAGCAAAAGTAAAACGCTATAAAAATATCTATGGGTCGAAGAGACATGCGGTTTTGCAGATTAAGATTCACCGTGGTGGGGGATTTTGTGTGGCATGAAAAAAAAATTAGTTCAAACTCTCGACACTCGGGGGGCTGCGGCAGATAAAGCCATGGATGTGACTTATGCATGGAGATCATTGCACACATGACTGGCCTGCGAGATCCCCAGATCTCACACCCTGTGATTTCTAGTTGTGGGGATACCCAAAATCACGGGTCTATAGAGGAAAACCCCAGTCCTTACCAGCACTGAAAGGCGTCTTACGGCAGGAGGTAGCAGCCATTCCCGTTAATACATTGTTTCCTGCTGTATCAGCCGTAAACCGCGACTGCACTCAGTACCGGAATGTGGTGGTGGACACATTGAGCACTTGCAGCTGTAAATCATGCTGAAATAAAATATCTCATTTCACAATTATTACCTCGCATTGTTTTCTTCGCATCAGCGCTCCCCTAGTGTCGAGATTTTGAACTATTTTTCTTTCATGCCATACAAAATCCTCCACCACAGTGAATATTAATCTGCAAACCGCATGTCTCTCCGACCCATAGATATTTTTATAGCGTTTTACTTTTGCTCCGAACTTTTGAATCATCCGGTACATATATAATATCTGAAATTTTCTCGCGTACCTCCATAATCATTTCGAGCGTACTCCAGATCCAAAAAATTCTTTTATAATGAGAGGTTTTTATACATGATAATGTAATGTAAATATACCTAAATAATTCTTGTTTACATTACTCGCAAAACAAAGCCACAAAAATAAAACTTGTAAGATATTTTTGTCATTTTCATTTTTCTTATAAACGCTTTCAACTTTTAATATATTATCGATCCTTGGTATTTTGTTAAATCGAAATTTTTTTTCAAATATTTTAAATGACAAATTCGTACAAACCATGTATCTTTTCTTTTATGATGATTTTTTTGATTTTTTTTTTTACTCAGCTAGCTCTACATAAATTGATCTAAACAAATATCTCAAGAAAAATTTACGTTTATCATATTTTTCAGCCAAAGAACAAAAGAACTCTTTAACGCATCAGCGACCCATGAAATTGGCGCCATAATCTTTATTAAAATATCTTAATGGGATTTCCGACTGTTTTTTGCATAAAACTCAAAGTATTTTTCAGAGTATGCGTACTCCAGGTTGAGAAATACTATTATAATGATATGATTTTATGCATGGTGATAGAGTGTAAATATAATTCAAATAATTCTTGTTTACATTTATCGAAAAATAAAGCCACAAAAATCAAACCTGTAAGATAAGTTTCATTTTTGTTAAAAATAAAACTTATCTCACATGCATTTAAATATTTTAAGTTCAATAAAATAATGTTACGAGCAAAAATTGTTTGATTTTTGAATAAAAATGGTTTGGATTTTTCTTTCGATGTTTGAAGAAAAAGAAATACAATCAACATTTTTGTTTACTATGCCAAGTTTCAATTTTGTGTTCGTGTTAGTCTCCATATGTCATACAAACAAGATAATGTTTACATTGAAAAATTAACATTGAATAATATTAGCACACAGAAATTTCATCTTATGAAATTTCAAATGTGTCGTAAAAAAGAAGTGAGATGTTAAAGCATTTGATACTTCAAACGTCGCTTCATTTTGCGCAGCGGAAAACGACGCAAGCGTACATAATTTGGTAAATGCCACAATTGTTTTGCCAATTTCATCGGGAACAGGAAATTAACGCTTTATAATTAAGTCGACTTCTTAATTATTATTAGAGATTCTTATTTGAGCCGAAAGGGTCTTCCCCAGCAATAAAGACATAAGGTTAAGGCTGTGATGTATTCGGGTCGGCATGCATTGGTATTTTTTTTTTTTTGTTGTTGTTGAAACGAAGGGCGTTCTGGAACTTTTTCGAAATGTCATAATGTAATCAAGAAATTTATACATCTCATATTAGGAAACAATGAAGGGAGAGTACAATGAACTAAAAGTACAATGAAAGAAGAGTGCAATGAACGGAAAGTACAATGAAAGAAGAGTACAATGAACGGAAAGTACAATGAAAGGAGAGTACAATGAACGGAAAGTACAATGAAAGAATAGTACAATGAACGGAAAGTAGAATGAAAGAAGAGTACAATGAACGGAAAGTACAATGAAAGGAGAGTACAATGAACGGAAAGTACAATGAAAGGAGAGTACAATGAACGGAAATTACACTGAAATGCGAAGCATAAATAAAATATATTGTTACAACGTATCCTCTGGAATCATGGGTGTACTCTTAGGATATAAGAATGAGTTCAAATTTCTAGATAGTCAACACTTTTAAAGCGTACTAATAAGCGCAAAAGGCTTAAAAGCAATAAAAAGCACTATACAGCGAATAGCTCGATCATTGCCTTACAATATCACTAAACAACTGTCAGATACAATAAAACAGCCGTTCAATGCTCAGCTAATTCACAGAAATAGCGGGTATTATAATCAATACACTGACGTATCTCACATTTCAATTTAGATAGTATCACGTCAACTGCTCTCCCACTGAGCGATGCTTCCTTTTATATATTCTCCGTAGAAACTTCCAGAAGAGGCTCATATCGCCCATAATATTCATTATTTCGAGAAAGTTCTAGTACATTCGAGAAGTAACAAAAAATCGTCAAGTTGGCGATAAATTGCCAAAATCTGGAAAACCCCACCCAACATTCCAAATGTGGCAACCCTACATTCACGTAATAGACGTGACTGCCTGTGGAGTTATTTTCTCCATGAAAGAGCAAGGACTTTGAATATAAGCAAAGTTCCGCTATGTGTTGAATAGAGGCAAAGCACAGTGAAACTTTTACATATTCGTGAAAATATTTTATCCATTGTGAATGAAAATATACATTAATAGTAATCTTGAAAATTAAAGGTCTTCTTTAAACATTTATCTAAGAACAAAACCTTAAATTTAGTAATTTTATTAAATTTTGTAATTTTAGTAGCATTTCCAGAGATTTGGAACATTTCAAAATTACAGCTTGCAAGTTCTTCTGAATGTAATATTAACTGAGAAAAGATCCCGTATTCTTCTCGAATACGTGGCAAGTTTGTTGTTTATTAAACGACAGTGTCCACCATTAGAATTTTGGCATACAAATGTTTATGTCCAAACTTGGTTACGGTCTCATTGTTTTGTTGTTGACTAACAAAAAAGCAGTCACTCGAGAATAAGTAAATCGATCCTTTATGGGAATTTCTATGATTCTTTTGAATGGTATATTTAATAATTTCGCTCTTTTGAATGGTACTTTTGCTTATTTTGTTTTTGTTTTATACTTTTTGAATTTTTAGTTTTTTTGAAATTTTTATAAAATTTTGCTTATGAAGTTTTCATGTTTTTTGAAATTTTTATTTAATCTGTAAATAAATACTGAACAAATATTCAAAGTTTAACTTATTTATTTTTGCATATAAAAAAAAATATGATGTGGGCAACCTATATAATGCAATGAATTTACTTTTTTCATAGTGAAAAAAAAATTGTATAAGATCTCCGGCAACTTTTTCGGATGACAACAATTTCGAACTACCCAATTAACTTATATTTCATCTCTAAAAAAACAATTATCAATATTGATAACATCCGCAATAAGTAATATTGTCTATTAAAATATGTAGTTTAATCATTAATTCATTAAATTGGTGCTATTTTCATTAACTTAGCGTCCGTTGCTTTTGCAATTTTAACAATATTTTTGTTAATCTGCGACAAAATATCGCCAAGTTGGCGATATTTTGTCGCAGAAAATTACAGAACGACTTATTTAGAGAAATATCGCCAAGTTGGCGATATTTCTCTAAATAAGTCGTTCACTAAATAAGTTCGCCAAATTTATTGCCAAACGGTACAAACGAACGAAGAAAAGAGCATTTCTTATATATGAATGACTGTTGGTGAATTTTCAGGCGTCAAAATACAAAACTATTACCCAAAGTGTCTTCTCTCGTGAATGGCACAAACTAAATCCACGAGAATGATGTTAACACATTTATCGCATAATATTACATATGAAAAGTTAACATATTTTACTATAGTTAATACATTTTTTCTAATTTTATGTAATTTTTTTTATAAATTTATATTAAAAAACACAATATTTCGAAAACCGTTTTTCAAAATTTTATTCGAAAACTTGAGGGTGTTCCGAACATTCGATTGCGCTTAAAATCGATAGGTTTCCAGTATTCCCTAATTGTAATTTCTGTACGCTCCATTCGTTCGTGAAATATCGTCTCCGCAGTCTCATGGACACACCCACCCTAATACATTTTTAAACGTAAACACACATACACGCATGTATCACCTCACAAACGATCGATTCGAGTTCAGAGATGATTGGAAAGTGTTCTTCAGTCGAAAACTCGAATTCGAATTTTCGACCCCATTACAATTATGAAATATTACAAAATATTTTCCTTATACTGCCTTATATGTATAGGGAAATTAAAAAGAGTAAGTAAATGTTTGTAGCTAATCGACGACATTTCCCATACTATTTTTAGCAGCACAACACTGGGTAAAGGTAAAGTGAAAAGTTACTAATTTCTAACGCATTAGTAGCTAATATAATGATGCGTAGATAGATAGCTGTAGCTAATATAGCATAAACGCATGCTGGTACACTATTGCTTGTGCGTATAGTATTGCATGTGCTATATAGTTGCAGTCTTTATATTGAAACAATTTAATAATACCTAAAGAATACTGACTTTTAAACACTGTAAATGTATCTGTTTAACAGACAACTAAACGTAGCACATAACATTTATTTAAAACATAGTAAAACCGGCAACTAAACATAGAACATAAGAACATATATTTAAAGCATAATAAAACAGGCAACTAAACATAGAACATAAGAACGTTTATTTAAATCATAGTAAAGCAGGCAACTAAACATAAAACATAAGAACATATATTTAAAGCATAGTAAAACAGGCAACTAAACCTAGAACAGAAGAACATTTATTTAAAGTTTAGCAAAACAGGCAACTAAACATAGAACATAAGAACATATATTTTTAGCATAGGTAAAAGGGCAATTAAACATAGAACATAAGAACATATATTTAAAGCATAGTAAAACAGGCAACTAAGCATAGAACATAAGACCATATATTTTTAGCATAGTAAAACAGACAACTATTATTTAACACTGAAAGTTGAGCGTTAAAATACCACTTCTCGTTTATTATGCGGTTGTTCTTATAACGCCGCTGATTTGACGTCGCCGAAAACCTGTCTTATAACAGGAATTTACTTTATATTATACTTCAATTAAATAAATTAAGGTGTCTTACCTGCGGCAATCAGGATGTAAGGATCTTGAATAAGTGTTAGTAAGGAAGCCCCCTCTTGCTCTTCTTTAGTTACCTTTGGCTGAAGGACTAGCAACTGCAACACTGCATAATAAATACATCAATTTTATAACTGTCGGTCGTATAACACATTTTAATGATATTCCAAATCATTTAAAGATAAAGCTGAGATTTCATATTACAGAGTATACTGAGTTCTATGGAACGTTCTTATGCACTAAAATAACTTCATTGGAAAAGGCCTCTTTAGAACTATTAGTGCACACTTTAGAACTATCTATAGTGAAGAGACTATACCCTATCAAAAATTATTATTTAAAGCATGTTAGAATAACAAACTCGGAATCAAAGTAAGATATAAGTAAAGAGCTAATTACAGAGCTGTAGAACATCGTATAATGAGTAGGAATAGAGAATTAAACTGTTGTAGAAAACATTCATTTGACACAATATGGTTTTAGCGAATTTCTGTCATATTCGGGAATGATAAAATAAAAAATGCTTAAATGATCAGGAATCAAGTGTGAGATCTCACACTTGATTGTTACAATTTTATACTTTAATTTTTTACTGATTAGAAAGTCATGGTGCTTTCTGTCCAGGTTTTTCTTTTCTGTTGTAATTGCTTAGCATATCAATTTAATATCGTTTGCTAATTTCTTATAATATCGTTTGCTACTTTTTGATCTTCTCTAGATGTTGCAATATATCTCTATTGCTTCTTTGGATTATTATAAACTACTTTTATTATATATATATATATATATATATATATATATATATATATATATATATAGGTAGATAGATTAGAAAAATATAATAATAATAAGCAATTCCAAGTAATCATGAAATATTAAAATCACCAAGACAGTCAAACCAAGTCCACTATGCCGATAAAAGAAATGAACAGTACCGACCCAAAATCGGAGATCAACGAGAATTAAATTCATCTTCAGGTCTGTGCATCTAATTCTAATTAACCCAAACAAGTGCCTGTTTCAGATTTGGCAATAGTAATTTACTATAAATGCCAAAACTTAGACTACAGACACCAAAAACGGAAGAATTGAAGAAAAGAAAAATTGGAAATCAAGCATTACCAGGTTCCATGCGGCATGAACTTTCGTACACGTGTTAGTGCGAGATGAAAAAAGTCGAGGAGCATCGAGAGGAAGTATGACGAAATATATCATGGGAAGTAGAAGAACAGACGGTTACAGTGATCTTCCCTAGAACCCATCCAGTGAGTTAAGAGTACGAGACAGGACAATTACCCATAAGGAGAGCAGAATATGAACCTGAAGCATAGATGAAAAATCTTACTATACAAGTGATTCATAGATGAAATGATTAAACGAGAATACCATTATCACCATTATAAGGGGGCTCAAATATATATATATATATGTATATATATATATATATATAAACTCCTAGAAGGACAAGTATCTATATACCCACAAATATGTTTAAAGAGTAATCATAAAGTGACGGCAGGAGGGAGTAGCGACCCCCAACTCTCCGGTACAAACTTTTACTGCAATGTCGAAACGCTCCCGGTAGCCGAAATCTTTTAAACCTTGAAGGTTTCGGCTACCGAGAGCGTTTCGCAATGGCAGTAAAATCTTTAACCGGAGAGTTGGGGATTGCTACTCCTCCCGGCCGT
Organism: Amaurobius ferox; assembly: GCA_951213105.1. Taxonomy (NCBI): domain Eukaryota; kingdom Metazoa; phylum Arthropoda; class Arachnida; order Araneae; family Amaurobiidae; genus Amaurobius; species Amaurobius ferox. Next base: position 47,303,163 of record OX578149.1, read on the forward strand.
CACTTTATTATTATTCTTTAAACATTTTTATGGGTATATCGATAAGTATCTATCTATATAATGAAAATATAGATAAGTGTCTATAGATAAGTGTCCTTTTTAGGAGTTTATTTAGTTATACACAAGTATATAGCAGCATTGGAGCTTTACCAGTTGTATATATTATGATCTTTTAATATTTTGTTTTAAAGGGAATTTGGCTTTTTTAAGTTATTTTATGTATTATATATTATATATATATATATATATATATATATATATAGCATAGTAAACATATTAAAGTTATTTCACAGTTATCCAATTTTTCTCCAGAAGTTGGCGCAATGCAGCACATTCTCCTAAAGTAACATACAAGATTCATATGAAAAAGAGGGGAAATGACCAAATGCAAGGCATAAAATGGTAGAGGGGGATGGCGACCCCTCTTTCCCGTTTAAAAGACTGCTTTTATGCCCGGGCAACACTCACGTTACCAATGCCATGCAGAAGCCATACTTCCGTAAATGTGTCAAATCAAAAACACTCGAAAAAGTGCAAAGAAAACAAATAGGAATCGACCAGGATCGCAAGGGAAAGAATGGAAATGCAGCAAATGCCCCTGTCGGTTAAGATGGAGTGCATCATATATAACAGAAGTCCACGCATGCGCTATTCGTTATTTTCACTTTCATCGTTCTATACCTCTGCCATATCCTTAAGTAAGCATTTTCTCCCTTTTTTGTATTAAATAGGGAATTATAATAACATTTCAGGAAGCCAATTGGATAATTCCGTTTTATTGCCTCCTTCATAATATTCCTATTATGCATGATGCAATCAGACTTGAAAGTATTAATGCGTTGATTTCTTTTGAGGTGACCAATGACGACATTTCTGAAAATGTTTTTGGTCAAATTGGACCTCCAATCTATAATGCGGTTGATTTTTATATTGAAATTGTTTCTCTTGTCATATAAGACGGTATAAGTACCGTATCTACTGTCATGTTTTAGTGTGATATCTAGAAAATCAACACTATCTTCCTCCTTACTTATATTCTCAATCAATTCCAGTTCTTTTGGATAAAATGTAAAATCAAATTGGGGTGTATTCTTATATTGCCCAATAAGGACATCGTCAACGAAACGAAAATATGGCATTTCATGTAATATATGAGTGCCATTTTCAAATTTACACAAGTATAGATCGGCGAGTAAGGATGAACATCCCCCTCCCATCGGAATACCCTTAACCTGTTTAAAATAGTTGGTGCCATCAAATAAGATGTTTTCAAACAACACAATGCGAATCAAGTCCTCGTATTTTCTGAATGTAATATGCTCTTTTAAGTCATATATTTCATGTAGTTCCTTCAAAATTTCATATAGATTTTCCAGATTGATGTTGTTGAATAAATCACGGAAGTCGTAACTTTTGAAACGTATATCCCTGCTATAAAATGGAAGTCGGTTGATGACATCGTAACTATTATTTATCATTACTGTTCCTTGTTTCTTGAGTATAATCATAACATTTTTAAGTATAGTTAAAAGTTTTTCATTTGCAATTGTTAAATAGGATCCACATCCCACTGTCACCGGCCGGAACTTGACTGGATTTTTATGAAGTTTTGGTATGAGTACCAAATATGGAAAGTTAACTGCTTTAAGTTCGATACCAATGTTTTGAAACAGAGTTTTAATTTTATTTGCCAGACATGTTCCATTTTGTTGTAAAGGGGAGTACATTTGTTTATCAAGATAACTATTTTTTAAAGTATCAACGTAGTATTTTCTGCATGTGAAAGCGTAATTTGATACAACTTTATCCGTATAAGTAATAACATATTTATCTTCATATTTATTGACTGCATTTTGAAGAGAAGGATAATACGTTATTTTACACAATGTTTTGTAGTGGAGATTGAACATTTTGATAAGGTTGTATTGCCATTCTTTGAAGGCATGTATTGGCATGCTGTATTTTACGGCGAGTTTATATGTAAATTTCTTCAAATCTTGTTCAAAGTCATTTTTAATATTTGTGAAATCTTGTATACGAAATTTCGTACCAAGTTGAAGCATAGATTTTAACTTGTGATTATCCAATAGATCCAGGTTTCCAGTGATAATGTGCGCATGATGGGTATCTATATAAGGGCTGTTTTTACAATTACACTCTTCACTTTTATATACATTGATATTTCTACTTATGCGGTTATAATTAAATATTTTTCTACCATTGGTTTGCACAAATTTATAAATCAGTTTTACTTCTATGTTAGGTATTGGTAAGAGATGTGCCAAGTTTTTTATATATGTCTTGATTGGTAAACCATCATAATTTTTATTTTTGTAGGTTGTAACAAAAGGCTCTGTTGTAGTAGTTTTCTTCTGTGGAGAGGATTTCAATACTATGTTTAATGTACTGGCTTTTAGCTTAAGTAAATCCATCATTATAGCGTAGTTTGTACATGCATTTTCATTATTATTAACAGTTAGTTGTTTTTCGAGTTGATACACTTTCAAATAACACCAGATGCGTTGAATATAACGTTTTCTTATACTAAATATAAGATTTTTGATCCAGCCGGGTTTTATTATTATTCCTGCACACACTGTTTTCATGAACGTTTCGATCTTTTCAAGAGTTTCTTTATAACTGAAATATTTCCTTTTTCTTGTTCCCCTTTGCCATCTCTTTTTTATAGCAGGATGGATATCTTGCAATACAGGGTTACGTTTTTCATTTTTACAAGATTCCAAATTATAATTGTCACTAAATATGATCGTATTGAGTCCATACGGAAAAGCTGTTCCATATTGTTGGATGTGTGTATTTTCCCACCAAAGTCTTTCTGACAGTTTGGGTACAACATCGATGATTGTAATAATTATTTGTAAAAAATCATGGTTTCTATAATGACGGAGTTCCAAATTGGTGATAGTTGCATCAGTGAGAAGAGATTTGCCGATTTGACTTCGATGTAAGTTGATTCGCAAATGCAAACGATTTTTGGTTTGGCCGATATATTTGGCTTGGCATGTTTGGCAAGTAATACAGTAGATGACATTATAGGTTTTGCAGAATGTACCGTAACTGGGATCTTGAGTAGATATTTGGAGAGGGTCTGCCACTGGGCAAAGTTCCTATTTGTTTTCTTTGCACTTTTTCGAGTGTTTTTGATTTGACACATTTACGGAAGTATGGCTTCTGCATGGCATTGGTACCGTGAGTGTTGCCCGGGCATAAAAGCAGTCTTTTAAACGGAAAAGAGGGGTCGCCATCCCCCTCTACCATTTTATGCCTTGCATTTGGTCATTTCCCCTCTTTTTCATATGAATCTTGTATATATATATATATATATATATATATATATATTCCGCATGAAGAACGTATGGTTGCATAGATCAATAGATCATATAAAGGGCATAACATATAATTATCGGCTAGTTGGCTAGTTATATCTTCGCTTGACTATAAGTATTTGGAAGTCGGCATACTGCACAAGTACCAAAATATTTTCTTCGTCCAGTAATAAACTCCCTACATTTAGAGTTATTGAAATATAAAAATTTCCTTTTCTAGTTTCAAGATTAACAACCCAACAATTGACTTCAACGGAAAGTTCATGTTTTAAGTCCTTAAGAATATTATTTATTATCGAAACTATTTTCACCACCTAAACTTAAAAGAACTCCTTATATGAAATGGACAGGATTCCAGAAATACCTCTTCGAGTCAAGCTCCATAAAGAAACTAGGTTAAACCGCGTTTCATCAATATAATTGTGGAGGCGAGAGTATTTCAGTCATTAAGACGTTCGATGAAAATTCAATAATAATATCGATATACCCTGCTCAAATCTTTAGGAATTTATTTTATCTGTTTATTATGATGGCGCCTTGCATTTCACTGCTTAATTATAAAATAGTTATACAACTTTGGTATTTAGTTTTTTTTATTATACCACTCCCAAATACTTGTTTTCTCTTTTGTTTTACTAATTAATAAGCACCACCAGAACATATTAACCTGTAAGCTTTACAGGTATCGAAACAAAAAGTTCTCTTTATTGGTGACAAAATTTTTTAAACATCATTGTTTTAGTTATCTTGCACTGACGAAGAGGATTCAGCATATCCTCGGAACAGCTGTATGTTGCATTATTTTGTGTTATTTGCGCTATTATATTGTGTGTTACTTACATTATTTTGTGTTATTTGTGCTATATATTCGTTGCTCAAGATTTAATTACCATTGTTTTTACCAAACATTTTTCGATGCACCTATTTCACAAGATCTGCAAAATATAGATATGGATTCAGCATCGAATTCCGGAAGAGGCAGGAAGGTTCACTAAGAATTTCCACTTTCGAGTTTTCTCCGTTTCCGATTCAAAAATTTTAATTTTCATTGAAACATCTATTTTTCAAAATTAGCTGTAAAATTAGCTTACACGATGACGCATATGTATTCAATAGAAAATTTTGGACTAAACATTTTCACCTCCGGTTTCTTTTCCACTTTTGGTTCAAACATTTACAACAAAATATCTATTTCTCAGGATGAGTTATAGAGTTTAAATGATAATTGATCAATTCAGCAGCGAATTTTGGAGATAATGTGTGTGTAGAGGGGGGGGGGGGGGATCACTAGGGATTTCTACTTTCACTTCTGATATGTTATATCCAGTTTTCCCGAAAAGTCGTATAACTGCACGAAATGAGTGCACAAAAAAGTATAAAATTGATTCATCGAAAAAGAAGTGTACGTACATGTTGATGCGAAGCATAACTCCTTTCATATATTTCGAATGGGAAGAAACGAACGGCGAAGTTATCGACAATGAAACGTTTAGATGTAATGTTTAGATGTAACGTCTGCTGTAACTGCACCAGAGCGGTCGGTGCAAACGATAAGCGCATACTGGCGTAAAGAGTAAAAAGTAATACACAGCTGTCGCAGATCTGAAATTTAAATATTTTACAGATTTCTGCAAAAAATTTCATAATACAGTTTAACCGGAATATATAATCAGAAGAAAAATTATGTATTATGTTCTGTATTGATTTCGGTAGATATATTTACTCACCATAAACTTCAACAACCCAACTGTATTATACACTCAACGAGATTATATACTCTTTGTAGAATGTTCTTGAAAAACCACGTAACTCATGAAGTTCTTAACTAATATACAAAATTAGAGGAGTTTCTAGAACTCTCCAAAAGTTTCCAATTCGGCGATATGCTACCAAATCCGTCACCAATGTCATCGAATGTGTTGTCAAAGACCCAGACCTTCAAATTGTAACAACAGTTATCTGTTTCGTATTCGTAACAATATGATGTCACTTCCGTTACATACTTCCGTTTCATCCTCCTCTCATTTGCTTCATGATTTACCTCACGCCTAAGGCGTTTCACATTAATAATATCCAGTATATAAAGATTTTTTATAGCGATTATACGTTATTTTTATGATCTTAAATTTAAGAACTCGGTTAGAAGTGAGGAGAATTCCTGACATTCCTCAACGGAATTTATCATAAAACTGGATTTTACTGCGCTTCTTCAATATAATGTGGGACCAAAAGTATATTAGTCATTTTGACGTTCAATGAAAATTCAATAATGTTCAGAATTTTAGGAATGTATTTAATCACCAGAAAATTTAATTAATTGGATCAAAATCTTGATGATGTCGAAACAATAGCAAATCGATATAACGAGGAGCGATATTGATGCCGTAACGATATATCATTAAAATCGATACATAGCATGTAAAATAAAAATGGTCAATATGTAACGTTAACTTAATAAACTTTCAATTATAACAATATTTCTCAATTTGAGTATTAATAACTAGAAGGTATGTATGTCCTTCATACGACGGAATTCAAAATTTGCAAATCGTTACCTCCCATTTGGCGTCACTTTTATCAATTTGGCGATGGATTTGAGGTTGCTGTAGAGTTTCCTACTCAATTGCAGCCTATACGCTTCGGCCTTTTTTTTTTTCGAATGTTTTCCAAAGATTCTTGACTTTAACTTGCTTGCCATCTTATCATGCTTTCACTGTTTAACCGATACTTCATTTCTTTTCTATCCTCTTCATTTTCCATTGACCAACAAGTTTGTGAAATAAAATTTGTTTTAAATGTTAAAAACTGTTTTTTTCAATCTTATTAAATATAAATTTAAATCTATTGATACACCACTCAAAGGAAAAAATAAGAAGAAAAGAAAAGAAAACTAACCACGGTCAAGCAAAAATTTAATTAGCTAAGAAGAACGCTCCGGTTTTTAATATGAACACTGAATTCAAGCTGCAGTTAACGTGGAAAGTCAGTGGGTGATCGGGAGAATTTAATGTTCACGTGAAGGGTTAGGAAAATTCTGATGGTCTGGGCTAGTATCTAATTTGAAATATTTATCCGTGATTGAAACACGTTCGGCAACATTTTGTAGCAGCGTTACCCAGAGATAGATAGATAATCAGACAGATAAATCAAGGTATCTCTATTTTCAATAGGAAGAAAATGTATTACTACGAATAAATACTTACATCCGTCAAACAATGATACAAATGCAAGAATTAAGAATGGAGCTGCACGGCCTACAAATTCATACATTACGCCTCCGAATGGAGGTCCTATCATAACACCCAAGGCCAGACCTCCGAGAGCGAGAGCCATGGCATTACCACGCTCACGGTCATCAGGGTAAAAGGCAGCCAGCATTCCCATTCCTGCAAAAAAATATAGGAAGAGTAAAAAATTGCATTAATTATCAATGATTGTTTCAACATTTATGCTGCTATTTTGATTTGTGTGTTTATAATCAACTAACAAAATCTGCTTTTCAGAAAATATTTCTGTGTGAGTTGTTTATCAGTTGTTTATATCTTTTGTTCACTTATTTATCTGTCAATAGTCTCGTTAATTCTTTGTCCGTTAGTTGTTCATTTCTTTTGTTTAGTCGTTTATCTGTTAATTGCCTGCTTAGTTCTTTATCTGTAAGTTGTTGTTGATAGCTGTTGTCTGTTAGTCGTTTATCACCTATTTTTGCTGGTTGGTTAACAACGAACAAAACTACTTTTCAGTTTTTTTCTGTGCAGATTAATATCAGACTAAACGGAATGTATGAATTGATTTATAGTAGAATCTTAACTCCTTCTTATTCAAAACCACATAGATTCACATCTACACAGTGATTAAATCAAGAGGTATGTGTCATTTTTAATTAGTCTTTTCCAAAATAGTTTTTTAATTTAAATCAATAAACTTAATATTTATACAGAACTGCTAAATATAAAATGATGTATCATAGTGGATATGTAATAGTCATGATGATGTATAATGGAGTAAACGAATTGACAATGATAGTTCAAATAATTTTTCTATATTTTTTAATATATTTAACGGTTTATCACAGTTTGATGGTGCAAATCCATTGCTAATTATAGTTCATACCTTCCTATTTTTACTTATAAAATATGTGATAACGTATCATAGTTTAATGGGGAAAACATTATTTATTATTTAACAAATGCAAAGCCATTGACCATTAGGTCATTAGGCCACGAGCTCTCCAATACATCTCAACAATACAGTCCAAATTATTTAGTGCAGAACACTCGTCCAGATAAGCAGCAGTCATCGGTTGTCCAGAGGTACACAAAACGCAGTCAGGCAAAGTAATTAAATTAAAACGATACAAATAGGCACCAAGACAGTCATGTCCGGCCAAAAGTCTTTGAACTTTTTTTTCTTTTTATCTGTATGCTGGATCATTTACAATCCACTTCGATGGAGAACTCGAGGCTATCCATATAGCTCTCCAATAACTTGCTTTCTGTCATATTCCATTTGAAAAGATAGTGATATTTTCATATTCTACTTCTGCTCTGCAAGCTTTGACGGGCATCCAGGAAAATACGAGCTCCTGTGTGCAGAACTGTAGAAAACTTTTTTTTTTCGGGGGGGGGGGATGAGAGAAGATATACTTTTCAATGGGTACCATCTCATTGTGGCCTTCAAGGAAATGAGAAGGCGTATTTTCTAGCAAAAAAGGCAACTGGTATTCTTCAAAGGACTTGCAGAGACTTGCCACTTCATTCTGATAAATTAGAGATTGAAAGAATATTCAAACAATCGTTTCGTAGTGTGGTTTCTCACTCTTTTTAAGACAAACATTGGAGTGTGCTTTGCGGATCTTATTGTGTTCCCGATTCACCTCGTGCTGCAGCAGTAGCACTGTTTAGACTTTTGACCGGGCATGATGGGGAAAACATGTTACCAGTGATAGTTCATAACATATTCCAATCTTTACTTTTGATATATTTTACAATGTATCACAGTTTGATAGTGCAAACTAATAGCTAATAGTTCATACCATCTTCCTATCATTATTTATGTTATACATAATAACGTATATTTTGATGGCGTAAATTCATTACCAACTATAGTTTGTACCATCCTTTTAGCCTTACTTGTAAAGTAATCTATAACGTATTACAGTGAACTAACTCATTGCGAATAATAGTTTATACCATATCTATTCTTACAAAATGTTAACAACGTATCCTAATTTGACGGTGTAAAATCATGGCAATGATAGTTTACACCATCTCTATTATACGTAGTACCTACGTAGTATATTATTTGTATGTATAATTCATACATATATAGCAATGAAATTATAAAATTAAGAAGTTGCTTACCAGCTACACTCGTGCAAGCAGAACCTACTCCTTGAAGAGATCTGGCAATAAACAAAATGGTATAATTTGTCCCCATTGCAAAAACTGAAAGGCAAATTCAAATGTAATACTAAAATATGTCGATATTAGCATGAAATTGAAGCAAGTTGAACCAACAAGATTACATAATTTTCATATTTATTTTTCTCTCATAATGCTCTTAAATTGGATTTTTAAAAGTAAGAAATATGTGTTTCTCAGCTTACTTTATTAATTACTAGAAGGATAAGTCCGTCATAAGACGGGATAAAGTTGCAAAAGATTATTTTCGATGATTCGCTTATTCATAAAGTTGCAAAAGATTTCCTCCCATCTACTCTGCGCTGAAGCATGCTAGCCATACACCTCTCCCATTCAATATTATTATTTATTATAGGACTCCCTAACAAAACGCACATACTACACCATCCATAACGGAATTATTCTAGACCCTCTAACAACGAATTTATCAAGTTTAATGCCTCAAATTGTTTACTTCGTTTTCAATTACTGGCCATACGTACCATGGAGGTAAAAGGGACTAGCTTTCTCTAACTATAGCCACCTTTATCTAAAATGCCTGTTTCTCCGCGAAAATAGGCAACTATTCCAGTTCAAAAATGACCACTAGGTGGTGCTAGTTATCATCTAAAACAACGATGTTGTTTTTCCATTTGAGTACGTGTTTTACCTCGGAGGATTCGTTATATTTATTTAATTTTGATCGGGATACATATAATTGTTGTGATATAACTGCTCAATGGCCTAATTAATGATAACGAGATCAATTAAGCAATCATACCACTACATTCTGATTAGGGTCGGTCGCTCACATACAATTAAAAAAGGGGAATTTAATTAATTAATAGTTAATTACTTTATTGTAATGGGACCGTATAGTGGGAATGCAATTTAGAATAGTTTCTAAGCGTTGTGTATAAAATTTAAAATTAATACTTGCATGTGAGCGCCTAAAATATATATATATATATATATATACATCAGATTTAATACATATAATCATAATATTTCTAAAATTCCTTACCTGAAATCTGTACCTGTATTTAAGTAAAAAGAAAATAATTATAATTTTTAATTATGTAGAATATCCACTTTTTTTTATGAATAGTTCTTGAACCCTAAATACAATTCATTGTTCCGAGATAACAAAATAAGGTTTGTTTTTAGAGGAAAATCATAATCAAAAGAAAATGTCAAGATCATCATAATTTTAAAATATTCTTTATTAAAATATATATATATAGCAGAACCAAGTATGGTGAATTCATCTCATTTTATAGCAGAATATCTGAATTCCCTTTAGTGGAACAATTCTTATCAGATCACCAACAACCAATTTGCACAATTCATGTAATTTTCTCCAATCATATTAAATTGCAAAAACAGAAGCTTCTTACATGTAAAAATCACAATGGATTAAAATTCATTTGTTAATCCAACACAGTAAAAATATGAAGATTTCATTGTTTGATATGAAGCTTGCTCAAAATGTGTTTTCAATAATTTTATAATGTTAAAATTCAATTAAATAAACTACATATTACAATGTTCACTCTTCTTACCATAGATAATGAAAATCACTAATTGCAGATCATTATACATATAAACAAAATGTGGTGTTGTCTTTCTCCAATTAATGCACATCAACTATTTTTGTTACACATTCCTTTTGTGTAAAATGCACCTATATTAACTCTCATAACTATTAATACATATACTTCATGCCTCTTTGTAACTACTAATTGAGCCTAAGAACAAAGAAAAATGGCTTGGACAAAGGGACTCAGGGCACCCCCTGTCCGGAAATACAACCTATTGCTGCCGCAAAATTCAGGAGAAGAGCATGTTTCACACAAGGGAAATTCTCCCGCTTAACATGGCAAGCTGCGGTTGGCTGAAGGCCTCACACTCAGTTGCCATGCCATAAAAACAAACTCTCGTTCAACCAGGGATGTTAAATAGTGAGTGCCAGATGACTCAAATTTCCATATCTCACCTGAACCTAGATATTGCCCAAATGTGGAAAAGGGATGCTGGTATCCAGCCATAGTTAAAGAAGGCGTTCACCGTACAAATGAAAAATATGTATGAATAGCAGCGTTTATAATTTAATTTTAAAAAATGAGACAACTGGCCTATTAATGAATATAAAAAAAGTTTAGTGTCCCCAGGCATTAAAATCTCATGACCATATAACTCCTTAGTGCTAAGATATAAACCCCTTATCTCGCATCTATGGGCTAGCTACACATACATGGATAGAGTGTTTTCTTTTATTTTATTACATGCTTAATGAGCATTGGTGCCTAAAAAAGAGAACATTCTACCAGGCATGATCATTATTATCTTTTCACAATAAATGATGAAATATCACTTACTCAAGGTTGAAACAAACATGATTACAAATCCAGTAAACATGGGAATGCTGTATCCAATCCTGAAAGAGATTATAAAATGGATAAGTATTGCGATGGGTAAAAAAAAATGCATTGAGAAACTCTGTTACTCGTTATAGATTGATGTAAAACATCATTCACTTTGCATATTTCGAATGAGAAAAGTGTGATGAGTGTTGTTTACGACGTTGTACAAAAATGCAGCTTATTTCGTCCGAATCGAACTACAAACGAAGTTATCGACGATAAAACGTTTGCGGTTACTCCAACGGGCGCAAGTGCGGTTGGCGCAAGCGATAAACAATCACTGGCGTATAGTTCAGATATCGTATTATACAGCAAACGGCAATTTATTTCTTTTAACCGCATCTTTGCGATAGAAATTATTTGCCTGATGATATGCCAGAAGTCTGTCAAAGACAGGAAAAAAGAAGACCAATGGCATTATTTTATGAATTTTACACGAAATTACTAAACTGTTGTAAAAAGGAAATCATCACACTAGCATGTCATGTGTTGCTATTATCATATATTTTTGTCAAGAGACTAAACATTTCAACTATTTGGAATAAAATGCTGATTTTAAATATAGTGTGTCACCACATTCCGTAAAAATATTAAATGATACTTACTTGTTAGTCAAAGGTCCAATAAATGGATTCGTGATTGCTTGTACAATCGGTTTCGAAGCAAACATTATTCCAACTTCGACATTTTCATTGACCAACTCATGGTGTCTGAGTTCTTTCATTTCTGGAGACAATGTCGTTGTCATCTCTTCCGTTGTGGCCTGTTCTGCGGTATTTGAAGATGCTGAACCTTTTCTGTTCTTGCCCTTTTGTTTCTTTTTCTTCGAAGAGTTAGACTCCAAGTCTGGATTATTTTCTTTCTCTCTTATTTTATTGCACAGTTCACACACGTCGGGAGTCGTCGACACTTGGTCTTCATCTGAATATTCTTCAACAGCGGTCTCGCTGGTTGAAAATAAAGGCTTGTCTGTAGTGAGGGCAATTTTGGAAGCTTCGGAGGTATTCATCATCTTAAGGTCTTGCGCATGGTGAAGCTCATAGAGATATGCAGGGATGATGGGAACTGCAATAAAATAGGGGAAAATATATGTCATATGTCTGGTGATTTAAAGACAATGAGTTATATATATATAAAGTATATAGTATTCCCGAATTCCTAACATTACGCTTTGTGGTTCAAGCAGAACGATACAGAGCAGGAGTAATTTAAGATCGAGTATGTAAAGTGGCCATAGTCAATTGATATTGTAAAGTTTTCGAGTTTAGTCAGGTTTTTTGGTCTTGTTCGGGATATAGCTGCACTAATCGTTGGAATAAAGAGAAACATTTTAATGCGATAGATAGTCGTAATAGGTATATTTAGAAATTTAAACTTTTTAGCCTGACCATGGACATTATTTAGAAAAGGAAGGGATGTGGTCGTCCGTAACGAATTCTTCGATCAACATTCGATACAACGCAAAATGTATCTAATTGACGTTTCCCTGGGATCTTGCTCCTATTACAGGTAATACAGTCTATGGACTGGTTTCCCGCTTTTATGCTCTCACCAGCATAGAATTAATGCAATTCTTACCAGCATAATGCTCTCATCAGCAAATAGCAAGTTTTCTTGCTATTTGCCATAATTTTGCAACCGGCAAACTTTGTCCTATCACACAACTGGCATCAAATTTCTTAAAGTTTGAACCCAGACTGTATGAGTCTGCAGAGTGCAAAATTATACTCACAGCATCCGCATGTAGGGGCGTTTCAGCCTCTTTACTATTGCAGCCGCATGCAGCATAATCTTTAAGAAATTTGATGCTGGTGACGTTGAAGGATCAAATTTGCAGGTCACCCCAGAGATCCAGAAAACTGTGGTAAATTACAAGTTTTCTGATTGCCATAGGAAATACCTGTAATTCCATGAAAACAAGCACAAGAAAAACACAAAAACAGTTCTTAGATGATGGTATCTGCAATGGAAGCTAAATTCTAACTTTGAGAACGCTCCTGTATGCGAATTCTGAGAGTATAACGTATGTATTGCAGCACGTAGCAGAGAGAACCAGTGGACAAAAATGGCCTTGGGTGGTTACACTAATCCCAGCATTTGGACGAGATTTCGACACTAAACTAAAGGATCGGAGCAATACTGAATCTTTCCCCGCAAAACACATATGCATTCGACCTCTGAACTAAACTATATGATTTTCAAAACTTTTTCTCTGCATTCAGATCTGACAATATGCACAATATACCATACGCAATGTACCAGTCGATGAAGCGTCTTCGGCTGCTGTCTGGTGGACTCGGGTTCGAATCCCGAGTAAGGCATGGATGTTTATCGAGGATAAAGTCAGTCTTCCGCCTTCTGGGTCCTCGTCTAAATGAGAAGCTGCATCCCCTCCGACCTTCGTCAGTGATGCTTGGTTGTAATAAACTTTGTTCTCTTGTCTTGTGTCTTTCTTCGTTCTTCCTGCGTCACTGGTCTTGTACCGACTCCGTCGAAAACAGGAGGTCATAAAAAACAACAACATACTATACCACCCAAATTATGTCCAAATAGCTTCAACGCTTTTTGAGATTACGAGGGGCAACTGATATTTTTTTAAATCCCGTTTTATAACTAAATCGTATATATTTTTCAGAATTTGTTTCTGCGTCCACAACTACATGATATATCAAACTTGTAACCCAAATTATGTGGAAATCACTTAAGTGGTTTTTGAGATTATAAAAAGCCAACGATTTGACACTCACACACACGCACGCCAACAGCCAGGAGAAATCTATATATGGTATCTACTGGCCCCACCGACGTATTTACGACTTAAATCAAAGTTGCGATTAAATCACGAGCATCATACATTTCTTAGGCTGCATCAGTTAAAGTAAAAATATTTCTTAATCTGCTGCTAAAGGCGTATCTATCAAGAGAAGTGGTACAAGTCACAATCACTATCACTATTTCACTAGCTCAGCGCGAGGAAATTAAAAATAGTTTGTAAATACCGATTTATAGAATATGACTCTATGAACGGGTGAGATCTACATTCATGGGAATGGGATGAAACGTCATTGTACAGTAAAAAATCAATTGAAGTCATTCGATATTCAACATTATTTTATGAAATTGTATTATGATAAAACATAATCGAATAATTATTTTGCTATTGGCTGAATTCGTTTTTATCATACACACATACACAGTCATTTTACAATACTCCAATTTCTCCCGTTCACAGTACCAAATTCCCTTGTTGTTATATTTACCACAAAATTTTCTTTAAATATCAAAATCTATTCTGTTTGATCTGGTTACTGTAACCATCAGATTTGAGGAGATTAAATTTGTATTAAAATACATTTTAGCAATATGTTAGTGGAAGGAATGGGCAAAAAAAAAAATACATTTTGGGGTTTGCATATTTTTAACATTATATCATAAAATAAAATTATAAATGTAAGTAAAATTTGATTCCTCTTGGGTATTTTGATAATTACGCTCTTTATATTTTAGTCTGAACTTTATATTCTTCCATTTAAAATCCTTTGCGTAGCTTTCATAACTTCGTTGGCCAATACAAAGTTTTTTTTTTTTAATTTGTAGCCCATAGAAGGTTTTCTTGCTGCCAATGCAATTACTGGCTTATTGCTACTGACTGAATAGAATCATTCACTGAAAACAGTTCAGTTAAAATCGCAGAATCAGTCCATGGGTTAGACAGAACCAGGGGGGGTGCTAGGGGTGCTTCAGCACTCCCATTACAAATTGCGCAAACACCCCTTTCATTTAACAACTGTCCCTTATTCCAACAATTTTCAGTTTCTCTTTCTCTCTCTTTTTAATACTTTACAACATAGTTGAAAAGTGTTTATGATTTTGTTCATTCATTCATTCTGTCTGTCTGTCTGTCTGTCCGTTAGCACGATAACTGCCGTAAAAATGACTTAATCAAAATGAAATTTTAGTATGTTGTTCAGACGGTCTGTGGGACCTATGGGAATATAAATAAATAATAACACCCAATTAGTTTTTTATTGAACCCGGATTGACAAAATGAAATACATTGAACCCTATGGGACCTAATTTTTCAAACATTTTTTAAGCAAATTTAAAATTCACAAATTGCTTCGAAATTTTTAGAAAATATTCACATTATCCCATAAAATATATAAAAAAAATTTCAGTAAAATATATTAAGTAGTTATTTAATTAAAAATTATTTAATATAGGGAAAAAAACAAATTCAATTAAATTCTGACTTTTGGGATATCCTCCAGAAAAAAAAGGAGATATATTATATAATAAATATCTTTCCAAGAGTTTAACTATTTTGTATATAAGAGAGGTTTCACATTTCACATTTTAAAATAAATTTGGTAGATAACTTTTCAATTTTTTTTTAAATTTTATATAACTCTTCATGATATACTTATTTGATGGCATTTTTAATGCACTTTCCTACTTCCTAGAGAGTTAAAATTTGGTACACAGCTTAAATTTGTTGAACATTTTATTCTACAAAAATTTGGTGGATCTTTAAATATAGATCGTACATTTTTTTCGAAATGGCCTGCAAATAATCCCCGTTCACTTCTATAAATCATTATTGAAATATCGTTAAAAATTCTGATGTGGGCAGCACATGTCTTTCCCTGCAGACTAATATTCACGTTCTCTTATTTCTTCAATAATAATTTGAGTTTATCTGCACAAAATAACAGCCATAAGTATTTTAAATGACATTGAATTTGCACGTTAAACTTAAATTTGGTTCTCATTTAATAGCTGGACTTATTGTCAAAGGTGGCGTAGCGAAAACGCGAAAAAACTAGAATATCTCAAGAACGGCTAGTCCTAGAGTAATGGGGTTAGTCTTATTCTTTTTGATGTCAAAAATCACGTATAAAATATGAATTTAATTGATATAATTGAGCACACGTAGTCTTATTTTTATATTTAACGAATTTTGCGGGCCATTTCGCAAAAGTAACCCGTTCCTTTTTCCCCGAATCGTACTAGAATAACCTACAAATGATTTATATACCAAATTTTGTTAAATTTGGTATATAAATCACTTGTAGGTTATTGAAATATTATACACCAAATTTTGTTAAATTTGTTCCATTAGTTTTTAGCTAGAGTGGATAAAGGCAATTTCTGCCGGCCATTTCTCAAAGAAGGCAGATTCTTTTATTACAAATAGTACTATAATCTAATGAACATCAGGGTTTTCCCAGAAAAAACATACCTACCAAATTTTATGAAATTAGGTCTGTAAGTTTTTCAGTTAGAGTGGATGTAATATCATCACAGACACACAGAAATATACACAGATACACCCTTACACACACAGACGTCTTCCTAAAAATAGTTTTTTCGTGTTCTAGAAGTGCCAAAACGTGTAGATCTTTCGAAAATTCGAGTTTCCAATACTTTGAATACGTACACACACACACATATATTATCTGTGTATCTAAATTCCGTGTCCATGCAATTACAATAGTTGTGATTTTAAATGATCCCTAAACTTTTATTATTTCTTCAACGAAGCCTAATTTTAACTTATGCAGAATGCAAATATCTCAAGCGATTGTAGGGTGAGTTACATAAGAATTGCTGAATTTTTTTTCACACAAAATTATTTAGCTCTGGAGTCTGGAATGCAAGTTATATGAATGAAATATTCCTTGATTTTGCATAGAAAATCAGATGATTTATATTTCGATACAGTTTTAAATATTTAAGTATGATAAATTACTGTAGTACTGTGATAATGTAAAAGATACACCACTGAATGTATCACATTTTAGAAATTTTTAAATGAACTTGCATTTCAGTTGGAAAGTGTTTCATAATCAATGCTTATGCATGATTGATCTTTCTTGTTTACATTTTTGAATCTGAGATTAGATATTTTTAAAGTTTCTGTCTAGATCCAGTTCCATATGACTGCACATACGCAAGGCTTTAATAAAGAAATCTGTCGTGAACTTTCGCCTATCGCGGTAGAATACATAGATGTTAGTACAGTGCCTAGAAATTCTGTAACGATAGCTTCGTACTGAGTTTGGAACAACACTGTCAGTATTCCATTGGCGTCTGTGATAGCATGTTCATAGTTTTCAAATTTAGTTTTAGTATTTTTTATGAATTAAGACCATGGCTATATCATGCAGAAATCGATGGACAAAATATAATGAATTAAAATTCCACAAGTATTTGTTATTTTAAAACTATACACGCTCTGCATGAGCACCCCCCAATTGTGAGCCCCAATGCATAGCACCCCCAATACATAGCACCCCCAATTGTGAAAGCCGGACGTTGCGTATGGTGTTGTTAGTAGCAGCACTGGGCGCACGATTCCTAGTTTGAGAATTGTTTCCTCGGGTAGAACTTCTTCCATAAGCAATAAACTGAAGCCTCTTTTATAATTTTTCTTTTTTCCCAATCTTTTATGCGCATTTTGTGTTCCAGCATACTCTTCTTTAAACCATATCAGAGTTCAATATTTACACAATCCTATCTTACGCAATATCCATTCCTGTTTTACGACCCTCTTCTCTTTCTGTTATTAATTTTCACTCCCTTCCAGAAAACGACTTTACGAACGACGGAATGAACTCAACAAAAACATGGAACGTAGATCATATTTAAAAATTCCAACCCTGTCACGTGATGCCCATTGACCAGGCATGCTCTTTATTAATACGCGTTCCATACCTCCGCTCCACACCCCCACTCTATCGTCTGAAGAACGTTCTAGCGCCGGAGACTGCACGATTCAAATGCTAATGAGATAGACCCTTTTCGTGGAGATCTAAAGAGGGGTGTTCAAACGTTGAGACCATTCCATTTGTAGGTCGCATGCGAAGGTCAGTTTAATATTAATGGTCTTTTAATTAGCAGCCATATTAAGATCGACGTTCTATGTTTGGAATCAAATTTCCAAACGCGTTTTAGACTTGGCATAAGGAGTACTTTGAAATAATATACTTTGTAAATTTTATAGTGCAAAGGAAATTAAAATACGTATATGGAATATATGAGTAAATTCTGCCAAAGGTGAGAAATTGGTAAGCAAGAACTGGATATTGTAATTCTTCCTGGTTAAAATGTTCAGTACGC
Organism: Amaurobius ferox; assembly: GCA_951213105.1. NCBI lineage: Eukaryota > Metazoa > Arthropoda > Arachnida > Araneae > Amaurobiidae > Amaurobius > Amaurobius ferox. The sequence goes on from OX578149.1 coordinate 47,321,454, forward strand.
TGTTAAGGGGACCGTACATCGTTAAAAAAAATTTTTATTTTGGAATTTTCTAATTTTGATATTATTTTGAATCTGTATAAATTAAAATAGATTTATGCATGATTGATCTTTCCTGTTATTGTATTGCTTTATTTCTCTTTTTTTATTGTATTGACATTTACTGTCGTGATAAACCGCAAATTTACCTACACTACCTCTCGAAATGCTACTCATATAACAAAAAAATGCCTATGCAACTCTTTAATTTTTCATAATGTGCAACGGTATGACGCGAAATACATATCTGCTGATGGAATGCATTTTCTATTTTACTGTTGAGTTAGTTGACAATTTATAGATTTCTTTGAAGTTAAGAAAGGTTCTCGCACCTCCACTACCTAATTATGTAACGACTAACGTTCGTAAATTTGGTTCAGCTTATTTTTTAATAAGAAAGATATATGATAAAATTTTTGGTGAATATCACTTTATTTATCAATCTTCATTAGCAATGTGAATCGTGTAAAAAAGTTCAGTAGGTTTAATAATATCAAGTAGAAATAAAGGCAAAACTGAAATGAGCATGTGCTGTGTTTGTTAAATGGTATTTAAAATTCATATATTCGTGATGAAATAGTGAAACTACATTTTTAAGCAAGCGATCGCTATTTCTTTTTCTTAGGGAGTATACGAATAATATACAAATGAGGTGTCACTTATTTCCAAAAAAATATAGGACAATTGATTTCTTTACGTATGAAAAAGGAGAGCAAATGAAATTATTTTGTTCATCTGGGAAGTTGTCCTGCAAAAGATGCTTGTTTATAAGGAAAGTATTATCAGGAGCATCAAAGAAACGGGTGACTTTCAATGAAACATTTATAATTTTAACCTTCCGTACATGATAATACGTTTTATCACATTAGATCACCACTTTCCTGGTAGCCGCTGCAAAGGAACACCTGCATATAATATAGGGAACAGGTGTGATATTCAATCCAGCATAACCCAATATTTTATCTTGAATAAGCCAATGTAGTTTAATCTATTTCACATGAAGTATGATTTACATTGGTATTATCTGCCATCAGTACCATTTTACTGCTTCATACCTCATTTCAAATTCAATTGGTATCAAAAGAAAGTTGTCAATATTTTGTCCGCCTCGAGGGAAGACAGCTCACTTTAGAATATTGTGAGGGAGATATAAAAAATTTTGGGGCTAACCAGTTTGTAGTTGTTCACTGGATTCTATCAGAAGATGTGCAACACAGGTGCCTGCCGTACCTGTTTGCCGTTAAGTGTGCGTTTGTAATATTATTCGACACAATCATTGCTATAGTTCTTCTCCGTTCTTACTAGAAAAAGCGCACTGGCCAAAAATTCCAGCAAGGAATAGTGGCGGAAAAAATAATTAGCGGCTCTATTTTTTGGGCGGAGATATCACAATCCAGTCCCTGGCCCACATTTGTTCAGATGGTTTACACATCATTACATGGTCCGATTTATAATGCTTTATAATTCTTTGCTTTGCCGTTGGGCCGGGTGGTGTGCCGAGTGGTCCAGGATTGCTGGCGCGTCTCCCATATACCATCGGGTGGGGAGGGTTTCTCGTTTTCGATTATGATCCTTATAAGCCCGTGTAAGGCCCATCTCTATTTCCTAGGGCACAGTCAGGGCGGGTTTTCTTGGCCTCACAGGCCACGAAGATATAAACTCTTGACATAAAATTTTCCAGTTTTGAAGCTCCAATATTGTCTTTTAGCAGATTAGCTGGTGCCATTATTTTATTGTACTGTCAAGCCCTAGAAATTTCTCTATTTTATTTGCCTTCTTTGAAAAGTATTTGCTTTCATGTAAAATATGTGTAGAAAGTATGTTATTACACGGTCAAAAGTTATAATTTAAATTTTTTACAATAAAACATGCTTTGGGCATGCCTGAATGCAAATCGAAAGTTTTGAGGCGATATATCTTTCTGGGTGAGTATATGAACAGCACTATCTCTGCAACGAACTAATCCATTTTAATCTTTGTTTTTGATTGTTAGTGTAAATGTAATTAATATTTAAAAAAGCACCACTGCTTTTTAAGTAATGTATCAAACTACTGATGATCAATCGCACTCAATAAGCAATCATTTTATGCATTTAATCTCATTTTGGAAAAAAGAATTAAAACTTTTGGAAACGAGGATTTATATTTAACCTATTTATTGAATAATTTTTTAAAAATAATTTATACGATAAATTGGTTAAATATAAATCATAATTGAATTTGCTTTAATCATAATTGGAATGCTTTATTTAAAAGTGTGTCACAACAGTATTTCACAGTGCAGATGTCGCCCCCAGGTCGAGGCGCAATAATGCAGCTCTTCAGAATTATATACAGATAAAATATGCGGTATGAACTCTAATACTCGTATTTAAACGTCTTTCCAACATACCGAATACGCACACAATTGCTTTAAATTATAATTAGCGGAATTTTGAGCAACCTTACCCGGTGAATTTCCATGCCGCGCAATGCGCGTCCTTACAGACAGGCAATATTACTTATGTGTGTGTGAGAGAGGAGGGGGGGGGGGGGTCGATTAATCTTATTACCCATTTCGATACACTGCATCCGTGTTTAGTGCAGGTTTCTCGATATGAAAAAGCAGAGATCAACAATAGTAGTGGTTGAGCGAAATCATAGCTTATGAAACATATTTTTTTTTAAATTATTAGCGATGCATATAGCTACACAAATATTTTCACTTTTAATTTTTTACAATCTTATACCCTGTGGGGAGATAGCATAATGTTATCTGGTATGCGCTTAAGTAAAGATTGTACAAATGGCTGATGTTGAAAAAACTTACCTGCAACCTTCCGAGTTATAAAATAAATTGAAATTTAAATATAAAAAGACAAATCCAAGGGGTGGGACAGACCAGTGGTTAGCGCTCGGGGATTGCACTCCTACAACCCGAGTTCGATTCCCGGCTCTGCCCAAACTGTCCCCGTGTTTACGAGGAGTACGGGCACCTGAGAGGTTAGTGGAAAGGGAAGGAGGACACGGTCCCTGTGTAGGCAAATCCACTGGCCCCAGTGTAAATAGGATGATATTTCCCGGCCGTCCAAACCTTACACCTTCTAGTGGATTGGACGACCTGAGTCGAAGAAGAAGTATATGAAATTCAGATCGAAAATTTATTTAAATTTTCGTATTTTTCCTTTATCAGTTAAGCATATTTATATTGGTTTGAATAGAAACCATCTACGTAAAATATTACCCCCTTTCTTTTATATCTATCGCAAATAAACACTATTTTAATGCTCTAAGAAAACTCCGGAAGCTGAAAATGGGAGTAAACAAATGTGGACGTGACTATAAACACAATTAATACGCCCTATAGATATTTTCTAAATAACGCTTATTTCGTATATATGAACTTAATTGTCAGGATTTACAATTTGTTTCATTTCTTATAGGAGGTAGGGCTGCCATAACCGTTCCATAAAAGTACAAGGCCCATTTACAATTTTTAGAGGAGATATATACAGGATGAGTCAGAACTCTTGGGCCAAACTGTAAGGGGTGATAAATCACATCTAAACAAGCAATTTTTGTCATACAAAGCAGGGCCGTAACGCAAGAGGTGAACCGCTAGGTGGTAGCTCATGAAATGAGGAAATGGTGACTCTCTTGTAAAAAGAGGAAACACAAAAATGACAGAGTGGGCACGAAATACGTTTTACTGACAGAAATTGCAAAATGCATGGACAAAGTTACAGAAACTGCTCAAAAGTGCCACCACCAGCAGTAATTCAGGCTTCACACCTGCGACGTAGCGAGCGGCGCACGTTAGAAAAACACCCGACATATCTTGGACAACGCCGGCAGCAACAACAATCCTAGCAAAAAGGTCCTCGTCGGAGTCGATGGGGCTATCGTAGATGAGACTTTTCATATGGCCCCATAAGAAAAACTAAAGATAGGAGAGATCAGGCGATCGTGCCGACCAAGCTATGGGAATGCCTCGACCAACCCATTGCCCAGGGAATGTAGCATCTAAGGTGTGCCGCACATCCACGCTGAAATGAGGTGGTGCTCCGTCGTGTTGAAACCACATACATGCTTAATATTGACAGGGACATTTTGCAGTAACTGTGGCAATACCTCTTGTAAAAAGAAGAGGTATGTTCTGCCGTCCAGTCCGCATGGTAGAAGATATGGGCCAATCAAATGATCTCTAAAGAAATTTTAAACTCAGCTTAAACCCTGGCTAGATCTGACGCAGTCGTCAATGCGTTCAATGTCAGCGACGTATAGCGGTTCACCTCTTGTGTTACGATCCTGCTTTGTATGACAAAAATTGCTTGTTTAGATGTGATTTATCACCCCTTAAAGTTTGGCCCAAGAGTTCTGACTCATCCTGTATATACTGTTCTTCAAATATAAATCTCGATGTAGCCCTTCGAGTATGTTGGACTTTTGGGTCAAAAGAAAAAAAAGGCCGGAACATTAAACAGTGTATAGTAATATGAAGTTATATTGCCCTGTTGAAAGCAAATCTCGAGTTGTCTATGAAGAGAACAAGCAGTTCGCCCATTGTATTTGGGTTCAAATTAAATAACTTTTGATGGCTGTATATAAGTTGTTTATAGATTTACAATTTAATATTAGTACAGAAAGTGATAAGAAATTCAAAAAAATTCTTTACTTTTCGATTTTTTTTAACTACGCACAGGAGATAATATAGAAAATCAGTTTTTTTCTTTTAGTATAACAATATTATGCACATGACAGACAAAATTAAATATTTTCCTTCTTTTTGTTACGATAAACTATGCTATTAAAATATCTGTTTATACTAATTTCCAAGTGCCCGTCTATCACGCTTTTTTAGCCGCTTCCCGAATAGACAGAGACTTGCAATCTGGTACTCGGATCGATCGTTCGACAAAACTCCTGGGAAAATCGGATATTTCGAAAATGTTCTGTAGAGGGGTGTGCTCCATGCCAAAACGTTCGGAAAGCGAAATGATAGAAACGCATACTTTGCGAAGAAGTAGAGACTTCAAATTTTGTGTATGGGTAAATAGTTCGAAAGGAAGAAAGTGTGTAATTTCAGATTTCCCATGTTTGCTACGTTAGGGAGGTGAAAACAAACCAAAATGCTTGATTTCCCGTATAAATGATAATCACCTCCTTTAAAATTTGATGGAGGCTTGAAATCTGGTATATGGACTAATCATTTGATAAAAAAAACCCAAAAAAGAATAGAATTTTCTAAAAATGTTCATTTAAGGAGGTGCTCCACATAAAAACGTTCAATGTATACCCCGAAGTATGCATCAGAGGAAGATAGATACTTCAAATTTGGTGTAAGGGTAGATAGTTCGATAGGAAGAAAGTGTGCATTTTCAGTTTTCCAATATATTCGAATTTAGAGGGTGCCACACGCGAAAATGTTCGATTTTTTGAATAAAGCAGAAACAGCTTTTTACTTTCCTTATATACAACAATGTATGAGGAAAATATTGTGACGGGGTCGAAATTCGAGTTTTTGACGCGAAAGCACGTTTCAAGCATCCCTGATCACAAATCGAACATATTTTAGATGATGTCTGTGTGTGTATGTGCGTGTGTGTGTGTCAGTGAGTCTGTGGAGACGATAACTGAAGAATGAATGGACCGATTTGACCGAAATTTTGTACAGAAATCACAATCCGTGAATGCTGGAAGCCTATTGTTTTATACGCAATCGAATGTTCAGAACCCCAAAAATTTTGCAGTGAAATTTTGAAAAAATCATTAAAAAATCAAAACCTTTAATAAAATTACGCAAATAGATATTTCTTGTGTAATTTTTCATTAGAAAACGATTGAACGCTAGCATGAACCGTTCTGGAGATATTGCACATTTTTCAAAAAAATTATCAAAAAATCATGTAAAATAAAAAAAAAAACTATTACCTTATGAGAAACATGTTCACTTTCCATATGTAACATCATGCGATAAATTTAGTGACATCATTTTCGTGGATCTAGCTCGTTCCACTCATGAAAAAAGATACTTTGAGTAATACTTTTGTATTTGAACGCCAATAGTTATTTATCTGCTGCAAGAATAACTTATTTCTCCATTCATAACGCTTGGCGAGATTTTGGCGACGAATTTCGTGGAATGTTGCCAACTTGGCGACTTGTTTAAATGTTTCTAAATTAACAAAAAAACTCGCCAAATCGGTAAAATTGAGGCTAAATCAATGAAAATGACGACTAATTGACGTAAATTCAATATCTTGGAAAGAATATATCTACTATAAGAATAACCTATTGTTTTTACTGTTAAAGTAGTAAATTCATTGCATTACATAAGGAAAGTCATGTGTTGTCCACATCAGATTTTTTAAAATGTGAAAGAGGCTTGATATTTGGTACATAGGAAAATATTCTGATAAGAAAACAAAAAGAATAGAGATCAAAAATATTTACTTAGGGGGGGGGGGGGGGGAGAGGGGAGTACTTAACACATAAACGCTCGATACGTGAAATGACAGAAAATACTTACTTCGCAATGGGATAGAGCCTTCACATCTGGTCTATAGGTAGATAGTTCGAAAGAAAGAAAGTTTGCGATTGGAATTTTCCAATATTTGCAACTTTAGGGGGTGTTCGATTGTTCAACCAAAAGGTTCGATTTGCCAAAAAAATGAGAAAAACCTCCTTTAAAATGTGATAGAGGCTTGAAATTTGGCACATGGGCTAATCAGTTGATAAAAGATCTAAAACAAAATATACTTTTTTCAAAAATGTTATTTAAGGGGGTTGGTGCACCACACAAAAATGTTCGAAAGGTGAAATAGTAGAAAAACATATTACTCGATGAGATAAAGACTTCACATTTGATGTATGGGTAGATAGTTCGAAAAGACGAATATGCACAATTTTAGTTTTTCAATATTTGTGTCTTTCGAACAAAACTTTCGTAACGATGAGCTGTTCTATTTTCGAGGTACTGTAAGTGTTTTGAAATACTTTATCTAATGAATAGGTGAAATATAAATCATAATAATTGCATTTGTTGAAAATGCTTTATTAACACTTTACAACACAGTTGAAAAGTGTTTATGACTTTTGTTCATTCTGTCTGTCTGTCTGTCTGTTTGTCAGTCTGTTTGTCCGTTAGCACGATAACTGCTGTAAAAATGACTTTATCAAAATGAAATTTTAGTATGTTATTCAGACGGTCTGTGGGACCTATGGGAATATAATATCACCCAATAATAATATATAACCCAATAATATCACCCAATAATATAATATCACCCAATTAGCTTTGGATTGAACCCGGGTTGAAAAGATGAAATACATTAAATCCTATGGGACCTCATTTTTTAAGCGAATTTAAAATTCACAAATTGCTTCGAAAGTTTTTGGAAATATTCAAATTATCCCACAAAATATATTAAAAAAATGTTAGCAAAATATATTCAGTAGCTTTTTAAATAAAAATTAAAATAATAATTACACTCTTTATATGAAGAGATCACGTGACCATTATATGAAGAAATCACGTGACCCACTTCAAAATAAAATATGGCATCCATCTTGTGTCAAAATCGTGATTAATTCATATTTAGTGTTGTATCCGTCCTAAAACCGCTTTATTTTTGCTTAAATTCTGTACACCTACATACTGAAACAGGGCAGTTACAATATATTTGAGTTTAAATGATCATTAAACTTTAATTATTCCTACAACGAAGCCTAATTTTCAATTATGGAGAATGTAAACACCAAAATATGTAGAATAAGTTGTATAAGAATTGCTGCATTTCTTTCAGTCAAAATTATTTAACACATGAAGTCTGAAATATAGCTGATATGAATGAAACATTCATTGATTTTACATAGAGAACCAGACGATTTTTTCGATTAAATGTTAAGCATAGAATTAAGTTACTTGTGCCTCCATGGTTTTAAGTTTTTAAATAAAATAAATTATTATAGTATTGTGATGAATGAAAGGAATGGAAAAAGGTTTATGAATGAAATGGTGCTTTTATATAAAGAGCCAGGCAATTTATATTTCGATGACGTCATTTGAATAAAGTTCATTTGTTTTCGATGAAGTTTTCAAATATAAAATATTATTGCAGTATTATGATAATTTTAATATTACCGTGGAATGTATCGCATTTTAGAGATGTTTAAATAAAATTGCATTGAAGTTGGAAAGTGTTTCATAATCAATGCTTTATGCATGATTGATCTTTCTTGTTAATTATTGTGTTATAAAATTATTTCACTGTCAAGATGTGGTACCCGGATCGTGGCGCAGCAATGCAGCTCTTCATAGGTATAGACAGATAACACATGCGATACATACTATAAGATTTATAAGTATTTACAACATAGCAAAGATGAAACAAAACTTAAAAAACTTTCTTTAAATTAACATTGGCGGAATTTTAAGCAACCTTACCCAGTGAATTTCCGTGCGTCGAAATCCGATCTTCATAGGTTCACTGCGACCTTATTTGGTGCAGGTTTCTGGACGTAAAATTAATTATCTCATGCAGCAATGATTTACCGAAATCTTACTTTATGTAAAATATTATTTCTAACTATTAGCGGTACATAGAGATAAGCAAATATTTTTGACTTTTAAGTTTTTGCAATCTGGCACTCCTTAGTAAACCAGAATAATGCTATCCGTTTTGGGTTTAAATAAGAGTTGTACAGATGACTGCCGTTGAAAAAATTTACCTGCGACCATTCGAGTTATAAATAAAATAAAGTGAAATGTGTTGCAAAAAAGCAAAATTAGCGTCAATACGAATTCCAGAGTGTGGGACAGCAAAGTGGTTAACGCCTGAGGTTTTCACACGGACTATCTGACTTCGTTTCTTAGATCTGCTCAAACTCCCACCGATTTCATGCGGAGGACGGGTTCGTTAAATATGTGGGTCCGTAAGAGTCCTTTCAAGAAGTTGGTGGTAGACGAAGGAGGGTACGGTCCCTGTGGATGCCTCCCCAAGGAGATTCCTGTCAAAATTGGGTGGCACTTCTCGACCATCCAAACAAATACCGTACAGCTTCGGGTAGGTCAGACAGTCAGGGTCGATGAAGAAGAAGAATATGAAATTCAAACCAAAAAGTTATTTAAATTTTCGCATTTTTCCCTTGATCATTTTAACATGTTCGGAAATATTGATTTGAAATGAAACCATCTACGTAAAATATTACCCCTCTCTTATATACAGGGTGTCCCAAAACATTGACTTCGGCTTTTATTCCTTAAATGTTGATCTTAGACTATAATAAATTACAAAGCTCCGTAAAATAAGGTACAGAATTTTATAAAAACGATAAAAATTCTCAGGGGATTAAATTTGAAGAAATACAAAATTAAAATTTTCATACGACCTCCGTACGTAAACATTTCCCAATGAGTAAAATGTGCTCCATACACTCATAAAGTGATGTACAAAATTTTAGCATTTTATCATAAAAAGTCCTAGAGATATGTTTAAACAAAGCTGGTGAGGGATTAATCGCACAAATTAAAATGTAAATGTTTACAGCAAAGTGCAAATAACGCAACGCAGAAATGCATCATAGGCAAATATATCTGCCTCTTATCTTTGATAGATCTTTGGCATGAATGGAAAACATTTTGAACAAGCTTTGAAATCTTTGTGTAAAGTTATTATTTCTACATAGTATAGATACTTTTGTACCAATAAAAAGAAAAATTATTATTTATTTATGTAATCATTGTTTTCTATCGTAATTTGTGTATGACCCCTGAAACGCGATCTGCCGACATGATTTTTCCCTTCTGAGAACCCATGTCGATGCATCGAAAAGTGGTTGAAGTCAGCATTCTTTTTATATCTCTGGGACTTTTTATGATAAAATGCTGAAATTTTGTACATCACCTTATTAGTGTATGGGGCACATTTTACTCATTGGAAATGTTTTCGTACGGCGGCCGTATAAAAATTTAAATTTTGCATTTCTTAAAATTTAATTTTCTTGAAAATTTTACTCGATTTCATAAAATTCTGTACCTTTTTTTACGCAACTTTGTAATTTATTATATATATCTAAGATCAATATTTAAGGAATATAAGCCGAGGTCAATGCTTTTGGGATCTGTATATATGCAAACAAACAATATAAACAAAGTATATATTGCAAATAAATAATAAAGAAAACTTCGATAGCTGAAAATGGGAGTGAACAAATGTGGGCGTGGCCATATACACAACAAATACTTCTGGTATATAATTTGTAAATAATGCTTATTTCGGATAAATGAACTTAATTGTCAGATTTTACAATTTCTTTAATTTTATATAAGAGGTAGGGCTATCATAACCCTTGCTTGAGCTGAAGAAAAGTACAAGGACATTTGCAATTATTAAAGCAGATGTATACTGCTCTCCAAATGCTAAACTCGGAACAGCCTTTCAGGTACGTCTGGCGGTTTTCTTCAACAGAATGAAATCTCGAAACAACAAACTGTAATATAAAGTGATATTTTTCTATTGAAAGGAAAACATTCGCCCATTGTATTTGGGTTTAAATAACATAACTTTTGGAAGACAGTGTATTATGCAAATTATTTAGAATTTTATATGATATAGTATTATGGAAAGTGATAAAAAATTCAAAAATCTTTATTCTCCAATTTTTTTAACTACTCACATAAGACTACTTTATAGCAAATTATTTCTCATTTCTTTAAGTGTAAAAATTTTATGCACACAACAAACATTAAAATATTATGCTTCTTTTTGTTAAGCTATATAACTTGTAATGAATTGAACTATGATGTTTAAATATCTAAGACTCTAAAACCAATTGCACAATTTAAGTTATATAAATTGCATTAAAATTAAAAAAAAAAATTACATAAATAAGGGAATAAAGAAAATTTTTATTTCTAAATAAAAATATATATGAATATAAGATTTAATCAGAGCAGTTTTAAGTTGTAGTCCGAAAATTTTTCTGGAACACACGTTCGAAGGATTGCAATTCACTGATTCGGCAGAAACGATATCTTGACGCCTTATTTTATCAGAGCTCCTCACCATTGACAGCACTGGGAGAATTTGCTAGGCAACAGTATCTGTGTTAACTACACAAATCATACAAAGTAGTGTAATAATGATAATTTGTGGATATTTTCATATTACCATATTTAACGACAATTCGTATTTGATGAACTTTAATGATAGCAGGCCCGTTCCAGTGGTGCTGTTTGCTATGAACAGGTTTATAAAATTCAATTTCGGTTAGTTACATCTACATTTTGTATTTAATCTAATGTTAGTTAGTAACACATATTATTTTTTGGTTTACTTTCGTTTATTGCTGTATATTTTTATTGCTTATATCCTCATTGTAATACCCTCTATTTCCTTAATTAATTTGAAGTGTCCGTATGTCTTTGTTTTGGTCGGGGGTGTCAAATGGTGTATCACTAAGTAATTTTCCGATTTCTTTAGTCCATACTAAAACTAAAAATTACGAATTTTTTTTTCTCTTTCTGTCCTCTCTCTAATAAAAAAATGTTTTATTTTTCTTTTTTCTTAGAATCGATGTTCGATTATTTTGATACACCACTAAATCAATATTTTTATAGTTTCTTTAATTTTTACGCCCCATCATATTTTCTTTCACATTTCATTTTCTCATCAACAGTTAGTGTATCAATAAGTAAAACACACTTTATGCAAAAGATGAGGAACTTGAGCAACGTATATAAGCAAAAATAACACAATAATGCAGCATGCACCTGTTTCAAGGATACGATGGATCTCCTTCATCACTGCAAGAGAACCGACAGACCTGAAGTCCAAAAGAGGAATAACTCATCCATGTTTTGGACTTCGGGTTTGTGATTAAATGGTTGGATCATGACAACAAAACATACACCAATAAATAAGAAAATAAAAAGAATTAAATAATAAAAACAACCAGTATTGGAATGTTACTTTAACCACAATATTCAAATAGCATGAGAACAAACTAAAAGCACCTAATACTGGAACATAGACGAATATGAACAAAAAAAATCTCATGTGGGCAGCACATGACTTTCCTTATATAATGCAATGTATTTACTACTTTTACAGTAAAAACAAAATAGGTTATTCTTATAGTAGATACTTATATTTTTTTTTTCAAGATATTGAATTTTCGTCAAGTAGTCGTTATGTTCATTGATTTAGCGTCATTTTTACCCATTTGGCGAGATTTTCTTTCATTTGGTAACATTTAAAAAAAGACGCCAAGTTGGCAACATTCCGCCAAATTCATCGCCAAAATCTCGCCAAGCGTTATGGACGGAGAAATAATTTATTCTTATAGCAGATAATGACTATTGGCGTTCAAATACAAAAGTATTACTCGAAGTATCTTTTGTCATGAATGGAACGAGCTAGGAGCCACGAGAATGATGTCACCAAATTTATCGCATGAAATTACATATGAAAAGCGAACATGTTTCTCAACAGTTAATATTTTTTTAAGTTATGGGATTTTTTGATAAATTTATTGGAAAAATGTGCAATATCTCAAGAACGGTTCATGCTAGCATTCTAAAGTTTATGTCAATCGTTTTCTAAGGAAAAATTACTTAAGAAATGTCTATTTGCGTAACTTTATTAAAGGTTTTGATATTTTGATGATTTTTTCAAAATTTCACTCGAAAATTTAGGGGGGGGTTCTGAACATTCAATTGCGTTTAAAAACAATAGGCTTCCAGGATTCACGGATTGTGATTTTTGTACGAAATTTCATTGGAATCACTCCATTCGTTCGTGAGATATTGTCTCCAGACACACACACACACATACAGACATCACCTCAAAAATGTTTGATTCGTGATCAGAGATGCTTGAAACGTGCTTTCCCTTCGGAGACTCGAATTCGAATTTTCGACCCCGTCACAATACTTTCCTTATACTTTATATATATAAGGAAAGTAATAAGGAAGATTTTGAAGCTATATCAGTTAACGTTATCAGCTGTATTCCAATAACAATTGATCGAACTTCTTTAAAAATACTAGTGAATGAGACTGGAATTAAGAAGGAAATGACGACATCGAAGAAAAAACAAATGGTCCTGGAAGCTGTATGACCTAACATTTAAAGTCAAGGATATTTATTTAGTATACGGAAATGTAAGGAACTGAAGATTTATTATTTACATGATACTCAGAGTTCAAATAAATAAATGATCATTCATCTGGTTTATTTAAGGAAATTTTTGAAAAATTATGTACATAAAATTGTATTTATTGTAAGTCGCATATAGAAGAAGATCACCAGATTTAGTGGGACAAAAAATGGGACCACCAATAAGTTTGTCTCATTATAAAACCTTAAAATAAAAACTAGGTGTTTTTATGTCAGAAACATATTAACAATTAAATAACGTTAATTTATCCTTTGTAATATTCAATGATGTCTCAGAGAAATTACCTATCGGTTAGCGATTGAAATTTTTTTCGTCCAAAAATGCTGCAAATATATACATATATATATATATATATTTACTTTGCCTACATCCTGATTTACCTTCTATAATTATTTTAATATCAATGCTGGATAATAATAAAATTTATATATTATAGTTTTGAATGGAATTTACCTGCACTACCAATTTCGTTCAAATTCGTACGTAATTAAATTTTATATTCTATTTTTCCGTGCGTCACTATTGTGTAAGGGGAAACAAAAAAACCTTATTTTTCTCATAATTTATTGTAATTAAGTAAATGATGTCAAATTATTAAGGTTTTGGCGTGATCTATTAATGAAACAATGAAGTAGTGAAAGTTTAGCTTGGCTATTCGAGTGATAGTTAAAATTAAGTAGCAAGTCTTTAATTGGGAAGATAAATTTCGTTGTTACTTTTTTGAATCATTCTATTTGTAGGTCAAATGTGTTGTTGTTGTTGTTGAGACCCAGGCCGTCCGACCTACCAGAAAGGTGTAAGGTAACTGTTTGGACGGCCGGGAAGTGCCACCCAATTTGGACCGGAACCCAGTGGGGGAGGCATCCACAGGGACCGTACTCTCCTTCCTCTACCACCAACCTCTCGGAAGGACTTACGGACCCACATGTTTAACGTGATCGTACTCCGGATGAACACGGCGGCAGTTGTGGCAGCGTGCAAATCCAGCGCGCAAACCACCGGGCAACCGCACCCGAAATGTACCAACAGCACGTGGTGTTCTCAGGTCACCCAAGTACCCAAGTTCATACTCACCCAAGTACAAACCTCGCCCGATGCTGCTTCACTTCGGTGATCTAACGAGAACCGGTGTTTTCAGCATGGTACGGCCGCTGGCATGTAGGTCACATATGTAGAGTAGTTTAACATTAATTATTTTAACTGTTAATAGTATAGTTAGTCATGTTAAAGCCAAGAGTTATGTTTTAAATTGAAGCCTCAAAGTTTTAAATCATATAAATATTTTCTAGAGGTCCAGAGAAGGTTTTTTGAGAAAAATTCAAAATTCTAAAATATCAAGAATGACTCATGATAATACTAAACAATGGTGTTAATTTATTTCTGACAAAAAATATTTACAAAGCATGTTCTCATCTGATTTTAATTGAACTTATTTAAAACTTTTATGATTTTTATAATTTTAGATTGACATTATTCAATATCTTGAGTACGGCAATAGTTTTCGTTCTTTAAAAATCATGGTCTATAAATGATGTCAGTGGTATGTCATTTGCTTCAAAATAAAATCAAATGCATATAAAATCCCATTTCTTCAATAAGTTTTAACAGACATTTCTTTATAATGCTTTTAGAATTTATTATTGTTTATATGGATATTTCAATTTATTTAAAAACATTGACCTTTAAAATTATTTTAGAGAATGAATTTTAACTACAATGTTTGTGTTTACGTTTAACGTATTAAAAACATGCAATTAAAATAACTAAAATATTCTATACATAAGAAAAAACAATGCCAATATCAAATATTTAAATATTTCTATTTATAAAAACATTTATATAATAAGGTAAAATCATCTTTATATAAACCATTCATTTCAAGATAAATAAAATATTTAACAAATAACAAAATAATAAAAATTTTATCTTAGAATTTTTATCTTAAATATGTTAGATTATTGAAAATAATCAAACATTCCAAATGTTATGAAATTCTTGCATGGAAAATTCTTTAAAATTATAATACTTCTTGTATATTAAAGCAAATCTATAATAATAAAGGAAGATGTATGTCTGCTTGTTTGTTTATTCTTTTGTTTGTTTGTTTGTTCTTTCGGCTGTGTCGTCTGTAGCGGAAAATCTAAGCGAAGTACGGCCTAGAAATTTGGTACAAAGATACGTCAGGACGCGGGAATAGGCTGTACCTCGGCGATATCATTTTTTTTTCAATTTGAATTGTTTTTTGAGTTATTTTTTTGCACAATTTAGTCATTTTCGCACAAATCAGTTCCTTAGCAACCGAAAATATCACCCCAGGGTTTCCTTCTAGTCACCATCGGAAAAGATCGAAAAAATTTCTTTCAAACAAACTTTGAACGAAATCCGTACTATTAATAGACGAATTTTCGTGAAATTTTTAAAAATATTTTTTTCCCGTAACTGAACATGTATTTGTACAGTTCTGGGGGTATTAAAAGTGTCTTAGAGAATTAGTTGTTTTTTAGAGTAAAATCATGAAATGTGCATCAGAAATTTGTAAATAAAATAAAATACAATATATTTAAAAGTTCTCGAAAAGGTATATATACAAGATTCTAATTTAAAAAATCTTGTAAAATTTTTATAAAAACATCTAACTTTTGAGAAGAATGTACTTAAAAAAGCCTATTTATTTATCATAGGGTCCAATGGATAGTACCGGTCCTTTGAGGGGGAGGGATAAAATTAAAGATTTCTTTCGATTCCCTTAAAAAATTCAACACAATTTCTGTATCAATCTATTAAAATGGGCATACCGCATTATAAAAATCGTTTAATTCTTGATGTCCTTAATGTAGGGAATTTTAAATTTCAAATATCTAAAGAATGGCTTCAATAATTTTTAAGTTACGGCGTTAATTCCTTTCAAGTAAAAATTACTTACCACCCATTCATTTGCTAAGTATTTCCATGTATTTTTTATAAAATCACTACTTTATAACAAATGTTGGGGAATTTTTTAAACGCGTGTAAATTCTGTAGAATGTGTAATTATTAATTTGCAACATTTCATTCCGTTTTGAATGATAACAACGTGCTAAATATCTCCTTTTAACTAAAAATTTAAAGTAAATATCTAGAAATCGTGTTTATTTTTGACTTGCGCAAATTGTTTTACGCTCATTTAAATCATTCAATCAACGCATTTTAAGAATTTTGTATTATTTATCGACCATATTTCACAATGCGATATTCAGTATTCAATAATCGGCAATAAAAGGAATTATATTGACTTATTCGACTAATACTAAATTTTTATATGACCCCCTAGGTGATGCTTGTCTTCTGAAGCGGGGGAGAATGTCAGGATCAGTCATCACCTCATTCCTCCCTCTTAATAGGCGTTTTCAACAGACTGCGTAGAGAAGAAAACGATTATATTGATGACCAAGATAGCGTTATGAAGTCTAGATTATGTACTAAATCACACACGTGGGGATCTTTACATCCACCTTATTTACTAAAGAGCAATACTGGGTACGTCTGAAACCAGCCAGAAGGGGAAAAAAACTAAGGGGAAAATTTGGCAACGAATTTGGCGGGAAATCGTCAAATTGGCAACTTTTTAAAATGTTGCGAAATTGACGAAAATATTGTCAAATCGATAAAAATGCCGCCAAATCAATGAAATTAATTGTGTTGTAGTATGGATGGATAGTAATGTGATGATGTTTCGTTAGATTTTATTTGTCAATCCAACCGTGTCACTTAGCGGCTTTTTTTTTAAATCTCGTCAAATTGATCAAAATATTTAAATTATCGAAAATATCGCTAAATCGATGAAAATGTCGCAAAATTAATAAAAAATGTCTCCAAATTGATCAAAATGACGCCAAATCAGTGGGATATAGTAGATATTTCATGAATTAACCGATTTTCTAAATTATTTTCGGATTGATTGGAAGTAGAGTTTCTATCTCTCCTGAAAATCGATCCTGTAGTCAATACTTGGATGTTTGAATGTTTTTGATGGAATATATTTAAAGATTAAATTATAAAATTTGTGAATATGCAGGGTAGGTTTGCATACAATTTTCAAAACATAACATGGATTTAAAAATGAGCTATAAAGATGCAAATTAGAAAACGGCTGCTTTAATCGCTTATCAGTTACGTCCATTAAATTTGAACTGTAAACAAAATGGGTGAGATAATATATTGTTTTGACTTATCCTCTGGAATCGTGGGTGTACGCTCAGGATACAAAAATGAGTACATATTTCTGGATTTATTTTAAAGCACTAATAAGCGTAATCAAGATCAATATACAACGCAAAGCACGAAACTGTCTTACAAGATCGCTAAATAACTATGAGATACAATAAAACAAGCAATTAAATACTCAGATAATTCACAGAAATGGCGGATACTAGTCTCAAAACACTGACGTATCTCACGATTCAATCTAGCTCGTATCACGTCAACAACTAGTCTCCAAATGAGCTGTGACTTCCTTATTATACTCTCGAAAGAGATTTCTAGAAAGTACTCGTATCTCATAAAATATTTGACATTTCGAGAGTTGTAGTATATTCGAAAACTCGCCAAAAGACGCCAAGTTTGCAATAAATTTGTCAAATATGGCAACCCCTGTCGGGAAGTGTCAGAATATAACCCTATTTTCACGTAATAGGAATGGCTGTAAAAGTGTTAATATATGTTCGGTAGTGTTTTAAATAAAAATTAAAATAATAATTACACCCATATAATACGAAGAGATCACGTGACCCACTTCAAAAAATATGGCATCCACCTTCTTTTCCTAGTGTAAAAATCGTGATTTTTAAAGTCCTTTTAAATTTATATTTAGTGTTGCATCCGTCCAAAAACCGATATATTTTTGCGTATTTTCTGTGCATCTGTATTCTGCGCCAACGCAATTACAATATTTTTAAGTTTAAATGATCATCAAACTTTGATTGTTTCTACAACGTAGTCTAATTTCAGTGGATGCAGAATGTAAACAAGTGAGTGTAAGATGAGTTGTATAAGAGTTGCTGAATTTTTTTCACGCAAAAGTATTTGACTCTGGAGTCTGGAATAAAAATGTATGAATGAAACATTCACTGCTTTTACATAGAGAGCCATACGATTTATATTTCGATGACGTCATTTAAATAAAATTCATTTTTATCTGTAAAGTTTTAAGTTTTTAAATATAATAAATTACTGTCGTACTGTGATAACATAATAAGTTATTGTAGTACTCTGGAGTCAAGAATATAAGTGATATGAATGAAATATTCACTGATTTTACATAGAGAAGCAGACGATTTTATAGAATTGCCCTTTTTGATGAAGTTTTAAGTTTCCAAGTAAGATAAATTATTGTAGGACTGTGATAATTTTAAAAATATCACCGCTGAATGTATCGCATTTTAGAGATGTTTAAATAAAATTGCATTTTAGTTGGAAAGCGTTTTATGCTTGATTGACCTTTCTTGTTTTAAATATTGGATTCATAAATTTGTTAGATTTTACGTCAATGTTATTATTAAGAATTATTAAGAATTTGATTAATTCAAATATAAATATACAATAAAAAAATCTGATGTAGGCAGCTCATGACTTTCCCTGAAGACTTATATCCACATGCCCTTTATTTTTATTAAATTTAATGCACTTTTAATTCAATCGTCGTTCTCATTTGGTAACTGGACTTATTTTTAAAAGTGGCGTAGACAAAATACGAAAACACTAAAATATCTAGAGAACGCCTAGTCTTAGTGTAATGAGGTTGGTCTTACTCTTTCCTTCGTTAAAAATTACGTATAAAATAAGCCTTTAATGGATATATTTCAGCATACACAGTTTTTATTCTAGATTTTGACGATTCTTGCCGGCTATTTTGCAAAATAAGGCAGGTTATTTTTTTCCGAAGCGTACCAAAATTTAATCAGCACCAGAACATCCTACAAGAAACTTATCTATCAAATTTTGTGAAATTTGGTCAATTAGTATTTTAGCTGGAGTGGATACATGCAATTTTTAAGGGCCATTTCTCCAAATAAAGCGGGTTCTGTTTTATGAATCCTACCAAAAACTAATCATCACCAGGGTCTCACCCAAGTGAGTTATATACCAAATTTTATGAAATTCGGTCCATTAGTTTTTTAGTTAGACTGGATACATGCATTGCACAGACAGACAGACAGACACACAGACAGACATACACAGACACACACACAGACGTCACGCTAAAAATTATTTTTTCGTATTTTAGAGGTCTCGAAACTTGTAGATCCGTCGAAAACTCGAGAAGTGATTTTCGGTATGATTCCAATACTTTCCCTATACATTACCATGTATTGCAGGGAAAGTTAAAATTAAACTACAAAGGCTCAAAATACTGTCCCAGTGTCTCAAAAATTCTTAATCTTGCTCTGACTACATGTACTGCAAATAAATTGCAGTGGGGAAAAAATTAACCAATCCTTCTTTTAGTAGTACTAGGGTCACCCATAAGTAACTTCTCAACCAAATTTTGTGAAATTTGGCTGATAAGTTTTACAGCTGGAGTGAATACATACATTACACAGATAGACACACAGAGGTCACTCTAAAAATAGCTTTTTTGGAGATCTGGAGTGCTCGAAGTGGGTAAATCCGTCGAAAACTCGAGTTACGATTTTCGACACGATTCCAATACTTTCCTATACATTACCATATAGTGTAGGGAAGGTAAAAGACCTGGTTTTACAGAACATGCATTGTTTTGACCTCATATGGGTCGCTCTATAAGTTAATCGATTTAATATCAATACCCAAAGGAGGGAGGGATAGAAAGTAGAAATGAATGATGAGGTCATCTTCTAATGGGGAGGGGAGAACACAAAGGATGAAGGGTAAGGAAGTATGCAATAAAGCATTCCATTTAATGGCTGTAAAGGCGGGAAAATACCTGATGGAATATAAAAACTTCTTCAAATGATGCAATTTAGTACAGATTTGCTATGAAACTTTAATCTCCTTTAATTATAACTCACAATTGTAACTCGCCTGCTATGAAACTTTAATCTCCTTTAATTATAATTCACAATTGTAACTCACATACTATGAAACTCATATTATAACTTTAATTATAACTCACAATTGTAATTCACATACTCTAAAACTCACATTATAACTTTAATTATAACTCAGAATTTTAACTCACATACTATGAAACTCACATTATAACTTTAATTATAACTCAGAATTTTAACTCACATACTATGAAACTCACACTATAACTTTAATTATAACTCACAATTGCAACTCATATACTTTGAAACTCACATTATAACATTAATTATAACTCACATACTATGAAACTCACATTATAACTTTAATTATAACTCACATACTATGAAACTCACATTATAACTTTAATTATAACTCACATACTATGAAACTCACATTATAACTTTAATTATAACTCACAATTGTAACTCACATACTATGAAACTCACATAATAACTTTAATTATAACTCAGAATTGTAACTGGCATACTATGAAACTCGCATTATAAATTTAATTATAACTCACAATTGTATCTAATTTAAGTTTTAAATCTCTGGATTGTGAGTTTTCCTTCTTGTATCACAATCATTTTCGGAATGGAAGCAATCTGGTGCGGGGCATCACATGAATTTTCCTACAAACTCAAATTCGTTTTCTTTTCATTTCTTTAATAATTCATTAAATTGAGTTTAATTGCACAAAATAATATGAATAATTATTTGAAATTAATCTGAATTCGCACTTTTAATTCAATTTTAGTTTTCATTTGGTAATTGGACGTATATTCAAAGTAAGTTCGTAGCAGAAATGAGAAACAACTAAAGTATCTCGAAAAAAGCTAATCCTAGAGTAATTTGGGTCTTATTCATTTTATCTTTAAAAATTAAGTATAAAATAAGAATTTAATCAATACATTCGAACATACGTAGTCTTTTATTTTTGTTTGACGAATTTTGTAAGTCATTTCGCAAAGCAAGGCAAGTTTTTTTTTCCCAAATCGTGCCAAAATCTTATCAGCACCAAAATAACTCATAAGTGACTTATTTACCAAATTTAGGGAAATTTGATAAATTTGTTTTATAGCTATAGTTATAGGGAATCCATAACATTTTTGCATTTTTTAGGGCCATTTCGTAACAAAAGGTAGGTTTTTTTTTTTATCCCGAATCGTACCAAAATCTAATCAGCACAAGAGTAACCCACGAGTGACTTACCTATTATATTTTATGAAATTTGGTCAGTTAGTTGAGTTAGAGTGGGTGTATACAGTGTACAGACAACCATACACATGCACACACACTCAAACGGACGTTAAGCTAAAAATAGTTTTTTCGTGTTCTAGAGGTCCCAAAACATCTAAATCGTCCCAAAACGTAGATATTAATTTTTTTTTATTAATTATTCATTTTTATAAATTAAATTGAGCTTCAACACACAAAAAATATGCTTACTCAACACTTACAAAACTAATACTTACTAAATTAATACTTACTTTAAATGACATTGAATGTGCAGTTTAAATTGATTTACTCTCTAATTTACCAAAATAAGTATAATCTTTAAAAGTATACCAAATAATGTCATATATACCAAATAGTACCCAGTATAGATGTACCAATGTAAATATATCCGTTTTCTGTACGAAATTGAAATGATTGATTTTGTATTAATATTTCAAAATTCCACAACTAGTATCAAAAACTAAATATTTTATGTCCCCTGCGAAAGAATTTTAAGGTTCGAGTTGCTTGATCTCCGTGACAAAT
The DNA here is from genome assembly GCA_951213105.1 of Amaurobius ferox. Lineage (NCBI taxonomy): Eukaryota > Metazoa > Arthropoda > Arachnida > Araneae > Amaurobiidae > Amaurobius > Amaurobius ferox. The sequence goes on from OX578149.1 coordinate 47,343,459, forward strand.
TTATTACTTTGGCGAAAATTTTGCAAAATATCGCTAACTTGGCGAGTTTTGTCGAATTTTGGAAACTACTTCAATTTTGTAGATTGGTTAGGAATTTCGCAAGTTACGTCGATTTTTCCTGAAATTTTTGCAAATGTAATTTCTGTAGAAGCTAGTCATCTATCGTGTATAATTAGGGACGCGCACTTGTGTGGAACGGACTGTTTTAAGTTTCTGCCAAACTTCTACACACACTATCTTAACTATTAATCCTAACTGTTAACAATTTAAAGTTCCTGATCAAAGTGATTATTATTAAATTGTATTAAAACGATTTTTAATTTTTCACACTATAGCATGGGGAATGTATTGTTTACCCGAAAATTTTCGAATTCGATATTTTGATGCCAATATATCTTTTAAAGCCCCTGAACACGTTTTGACTATATTTGGAGTGATGTCCATCTGGCTTTCTCTATGGTCGATTTCCTGTGTACGCAATAGCGCCTACAAATATTATTGGATTTTCACGAAACTTTATTATCCATCTTTATTATCAAAAACTCTAGAAATAGATAGCATTAACTTTAATTCGAGCAAAAACTTCGAAATTTATTCGAAATTTTATATTTTCATGACATGGCAATATAGGGCAAAATTTGATATAATTGCGCATTACTTTTAAATACCCAATATTATTTTTAAGACATATTCATCTTATTGCTATATTAAGACATATTTATCCTACTATTATATTAAGACATATTTATTATATTTTTAGACAAATTTATTATGGTCAATTTTACTTTTAAACCTCTTATTCTGCACCTCTCCGACGTTTAAAGCAACGTTATCTCTGATCTCATCGCATCAATGAAAATGCAATTCTCAATCAAAAGCAATTTTTAATCAATAATTTTTAATCCCAATAAATACAAAAGTCGTTGCATTGAAAGCGCGCAAATACTGTTGATTTAATGGAAATTTTTATCATCCGATTAAAAGCACGAAAGTTCTGCTACGAAATCTTGCTCTAAGATTAGGAGCGCGGCCCAAATGGAAAAGAAATGTCAATTCGTTGGTACGCGGGAATAAATTGAATGCGACAAATAGACGCATTCGATTAATGATGTAGTAACAGGACATAAGTGCCGCCGGGTTATAATTGAATTTTCACGTCGGTTTCCATAAATGACCAATAAATGAGGTTCTGAGAAGAAACACAAATAAAGATTTACAGAACACGGGTGTTAGTTTTTAGATTAGTTTGCTCATATGAATAGCCGCTTTTTCATCGCCATAGAAAATCATACATGATCCTACATTTCCCACAATGCATAATATATGTAAAGGGAAAATATCGTAATGGGGGGGGGTCAATGTTAAGGCTCGGATTTTTATGAAATTGCACGTTTTGAGCATCTCTGTATACACTGGTTTTAGTTTTCAGATTTTAGGAACACGGGTTTTAGATTTTAGATTAGTTTGCTCATATGAATAGCCGCTTTATCATTGCCATAATAATCATTGCCATAAAATCATACATGATCCTACATTTCCTAAAATGCATAATATATGTAAAGGAAATATATGATGATGGAGGTCAATGTCGAGACTCGGATTTTTATGGAATTGCGCGTTTTGAGCATCACTGTATACGACTCAACCGTTTTTTCATCATATCTGTATGTCTGAGTTTGATATGCAGAATTCCTTTCAACGGTAAGAGCTTGCAATTTCGTCTCAGTAGCTCATTGGTAGACCGTCAGCTGGCCAGTATTTATGGTGTGAGTACTGGCAGCAAAGTCCTTTACAGATATATTTCCAATAAATTAAATTTGGTATGATTATTTTAATTTTTTCGTTCTGACTGCTGAGAGAAAGATTGTGAAAAATAAACACTCCATAGACAACAGCGTATAATAAGATACTTACTGGTTACGAAAGCAAAAAAATTAATGGGGGCAGCACATGACTTTCACTACAGACTCAAATCCATTTTCTCTTTTTTTTTTTTCATAATTCATTCCATTGAATTTAATTTCGCAAAATAACAAGCATACTTATATAAAACAACACTAAATTTCCAGTTTCAATTCCAATTTTTATTCTAATTTGGCATATAGACGTATTTTTAAAGCCGAAGTGGCAAAAATGCGAAAATACTAAAATATCTCGAGAACGTTCATTCCTAGAGGTACGGGATTCATCTTCAATTGTAAATATGGTACATGTCTTATAAAACAAGTATTTAGTCAGTACATTTGAGTATACGTAGTCTTTTATTTTAGATTTAGACGATTTTTGCGGACCATTTCACAAAATAAGACAGATTATTTTCTTCCGAATCGTACCAAAATCTAAACATTACGACAGTTACCCAATAGTGACATTAACCAAATTTTGTGAAATTTTTATATTAGTTTTCCAGCTAAAATAGATACATATAATTTTTGGGGCCCATTTTGCAAAAAGAGGCAGGCTCTCTCCTTTTATCGATTTTTACCAAAATCTAATCAGCACCATTGTTCCCCATAAGTGACTTATCTACCAAATTTTATGAAATTTGGTCAATTAGTTTTCAGCTAAAGTGGATGCATGCATTGCACAGACAGACGCGCAGACAGAGAACTACACATACACAGATTTTATGCCAAAAATAGCATTTTTGGGTTCTAAAGGTCTCGAAATGTGAAAATCCGTCGAAAACTAGGTTTTCGATTTTCTACAAAATTCCAATACTTTCCCTATGCATTAACATGTATTGTAGGGAAAGTAAAAAGATACCCTCGTCTGTATTAGTGCTCTGTCTGGTTTAGTATTAAAAAAAAAAGCTCCATTATGCCTTTAAAACCACTTAATACATTTTTACACTTTTACATGCACTTTTCTAACGAAGTATGCGTTTTTAACACTTTCCAACATAGTTGAAAAGTGTGTCTGACTGTCTGTCCGTTCGAACGATAACTGCCGTAAAAATGACTTTATCAAAATGAAATTTGAATATGTTGTCTATGACGGTCTGTGGGACATGAGGAATATAAAAGAATAATATCATCCAATTAGTTTCGGATTTAACCCAGGTTGAAATAATAAAATACATTGAATCCTATGAGACCTAATTTTTCAAATGTTTTTTAAGTGGAATTAAAATTAGCAAATTGCTTTAAAAATTTTAATAAATATTCAAATTATCCCATAGAATATAAAAAAAATTCAGCAAAATATGTTCGGTAGTTTTTAAAATAAAAATTAAAATAATAATTACACCCATGTTATATAAAGAGATCACGTGACCCACTTCAAATTAAAATACGGCACCCATCTTTTTTTCCCAGTGTACAAATCGTGATTTATTATTATTACTATTATTATTATTATTTTTATTATTATTATTACCCAGGCCGTCCAGCTCACCCAAAGGGTATGGAGCAGTTACGCAGGGGAAGGTCAAAATTGTGATTCTTAAAGTTTCTTTAAATTTATATTTAGTGTTGCATCCGTTCTAAAACCACTTTATTTTTGCGTACTTTCTGTACATCTATATTCTGTGCCAACGCAATTACCATATTATTGAGTTTAAATAATCATCAAAATTTGATTATTTGTACAACGAAATCTAATTTGAGTGGATGCAGAATGTAAACAAGTGATCGTAAGATGAGTTGTATAAGAATTACTGATTTTTTTTCACGCAAAATTATTTAGCTCTAGAGTCTGGAATGATAGTGATATGAATAAAAAATATTCATTGCTTTTACATAGAGAGCCATACGATTTATATTTCGATGACTTCATTTGACTAAAGTTCATTTTTTTTTCGATAAAGTTTTAAGTTTTCAAGTAAAATAAATTATTGTAGGATTAAAAAAACATCATAGTATCACATTTTAGAGATGTTTAAATAAAATTGCATTTCAGTTGGAAAGTGTTTCATAATCAATGCTTTCTGCATTACTGATCTTTCTTGTTAACGATTATTAAAGTGGATGAACGTTAAATATTTTCTGGTTTTTGGGATGGACATAACAAAAAAAGACGCTCAATTTTTCAAATTGGGAAATACCTTATAAAAACGTAATTATGTTTAAACTGCTACAAAAGTTGTTTAAGATTTTCTATTTGAAAGTGAATATCCTCATGTATAAGCTCAAGTTACATTTCGAATCTAAAATGTAAAATAAATTATACATTATGTGCTCATTATTATCAAATCTGTGCACTCTTTGTCTATGTTTGTAAGTATTGGATTACATATGTTCTCAGAAAAAAAATTATATGTGTTCTCGAAATATTGAAACGTTTTTTATTCCACGAGGAGCGTTATATGTCAGGAGCAATGTGAGCAAATCTATAATATTTTTTATGATTCTGACAATCTCTATCTCAGAGGTCTATTTTTTTTTCGATATGCTCGGTCTAGGGTAAAATCTTTTCCCTTCAAATATCCTTTCGAAAATAAAAAAAAAAAAGTTATAAAAATGATTATGTTAAAATTTGTTACAAAAACTATCATGTTATAATTTTTTTTTATTTAAATTCAAATGGTATATTATTTACAGAATAATAACATGCACCATATTATAGTTACTGCACACATCTGATATATAATCGAAAAAAAAAATTATGAAATATTTAAATATGTTGATTGTCATTAAATGAATATTTTGCATTACTTTTAATTAGACATAAATTAATATTATTGTTTAATTACCACGGACTTTGCAGAGTCCATTTCGAACGATAACAGCTTGCAATTTTGTCCCAGTAACTCAATGGTAGAGTGTCGGTTGACCAGTTCGTAGATCTAGGGTTCGATTCCCGGTTGGACAACAAGGAACTTTACAATGGCGCCCAAATAAATCAACCCTGTAGGTTAGTGCAAAGATATCGGAAGTCTGAAAATGACTCTAGTACGGATTCAGTGGACTCTGAAAGATTGAGCGCTGATTTGAAATTGAGAGGATAACGAGCATGCAGGATAAAAACTTTGGTAAAAATAGTAGTAGCAGGAGGCTAACCTGAGGTAAAAATAACAGGAGGCTAACCTGAGATAAAAATAGCAGTAGGCTAATCTGAGGTAAAAATAGCAGGAGGCTAACCTGAGGTAAAAATAGCAGTAGGCTAACCTGAGATAAAAATAGCAGTAGGCTAACCTGAGGTAAAAATAGCAGGAGGCTAACCTGAGGTAAAAATAGCAGGAGGCTAACCTGATGTAAAAATAGCAGGAGGCTAACCTGAGGTAAAAATAGCAGTAGGATAACCTGAGGTAAAAATAGCAGGAGGCTAACCTGAGGTAAAAATAGCAGGAGGCTAACCTCAGGTAAAAATAGCAGGGGATGGTCAGTCAGATTGTCAGTTGACTGCCAATCTGACATTAAGTGGTGGAGAATCCAGAGTCCACTTTGACGATAAGAGTTTGCAATTTCGTCCCAGTAGCTCAACGGTAGATCGTCGGAAATCCAGGGTTCGATTCCCGGTTGGGACAGCAAAGTTTTTTACACCGTTCTCGAAATATTACAAATTTTACTTGTTAAAAGGGAATGTGATATTACACGAAATCATCACTGCGAGGCTTGGCCAGAATAAAAAAATTCTTCCAAACAGTTAGAATTGGAGCAGAACTTCTCCCTTTTTATTTCTATTTATTTATTTATTTATTTATTTATTTTATTTATTTTTTTATTTTTATTTATTTATTTTATTTATTTATTTATTTGTTGACGCTTTAAAGGGCTTGTCCACACAATCGTTCCGTTTCAACTTCGGTCTTCCTCTAGTTTATTTCCTGATCGATGGGGCCATATTTTTTTTTCTTTGTGATTCTATTGTTATTCACTCATAGCAAATACCCTCCCCATTTTCTTCTGTTAATTTTAAAGTATTTGATTCTATCAGGATCTTTATATAATCTGTACAGCTAGAGATTGTATTTCTCCTGAATACCTTCAAAAATAATATGCAAAAATATTCTCTCAAAGTTTCAAAGGGCATTTTCATTATCTCTTGTAAGAGTTTGGGTTTCTGAAACAAAAATTAAGTTAGGTCTTATAAGTACTTCATAGTTGTAGTTTTGTTCTCCCAATCAGGTGTGATCTAAAAAATGCTTTACACGTGGAAATGCTTTACACGTGGAAACGGCCCGGCCACACAGAAAGCTACCATTAGCCTATGGGTTGGTCGTGTGGTCTGGGTTTTCTACACGTGGAAACGGCGATTTTCAGCTATAGTTCATTTATGGATTTTTAAACTAAGATTATTTTTACAGTTCATTTGAGAAACCAGGTAGTTAAAACACTCGACAGATTTAACATTATAAAAATCAGCCTCGAATACAATAGGGGTGCTGGGAGGAGCAACATTTTTGATAAAAGTCATGTATACTTACTTTTGTCTTGGTCAATTTCCAGGTACATTTTTTCCGGCAGCACTTTCCAAGGCATGGAAGGCCTCCTTTAGATGGTTCTGGCTATAATATCCATGTCATCATGAACAGATAAGTCGTAGATGTCTCCTTCAGTGTTGATATTAGAATCTCTGATTACTTTGTTCAGTAGATTTGGCACATAAGTCGTCTCAGGGTGAAAAATTTTAAACTTTTAGTTTGGTGAGATTTAAAAGAAAAAAAAATCGGCGGTTGTTCCAATTCAATGGAAGAGTCGAGATGGTTTTACGTGAATAACATGAAATAAAATTGAACTCCAGTAAAGTCCAGTAAGTTTATTCGTTCTTCACAGCCTCATTTGTTTCGTTTATAACAAATCATAGTGGCCTATAGCAACTAAAATAAGTTTCATGATTGAAGCAACTTAATCTTACTATGTTATGAGCTAATATCACATCCATACCGGTTTGTCCACATGTAATAGATTTTACAGCATCTGATGCAGCTTTATGTTGCACATTTTTGCATAAAGTCTAATAATTGTACATTTTCTGGATTCATGATGTCTGTGTTCATATTTCTAAGCTTTAGGATGGGCCATATTCGAATCACTGAAATTCTTCTTTATTATAACCACTATATTTCAAAAACTGAGAATTCGGTCTGAAATCCAATTATATGCCTTTGTAGGGTTTTTAAAGGCTACAAGTTACTTGCTTATTATATAAAGCAGCAGTTAGCACTTTTAATTTTAAAAATACAATCATTGAAAACTTTAAAATCGCGCAATTTTCAATTTTCTTAAACTTTACAGTTGATCAAAAATTGTAAGAATTTTGTAAAAGCAAATTATTGATCAAGAAACTGAATTTTCTACTGAACATTTTTGTTGTTTAGTATATTTCTATCATATACAGTTTAAAAGATATTTAGAGTGAAAGGAAGCAAATTGTATCAAAAACTCGCTACGATAAATATTTTAATTTTTTTTTCGAAAAAAAAAACCCCATTCAAAATATTCAAATTCAAAATGTTTTTTCAAGGTGATTGATTTAGGTGAACGTAGGTGATAGATAAAGTTCTGGTACTTGAAATTTTCTGCTTGTTAATTGTCAAAATCACCTACTTTTATGCTGAGTCTTATTTATAACTAACCCCTTGATTTTCCCCAACACGCACCATTCTTACTTTATATAACTTCAACACACGATTATCGCAGTATTTATATATGATCAATACATTTTCACAAAGTAACATACACAAATAAAAAAAAATATTGCGAAGTTCCACCCTGAAATGGTCTATTTTCTTGTTTAACACTATCGTTTCTGACCTGGACGTAGTCATAAGATGGGTTTCGAGATCATAAACATATTTTGATCAGCAGGAATCCAAATATACGTTAGCAGAACTGCGGATATTTTGCATTAAAAGTATACACAATGTCATCAACTAAATGGAAATGCGTGTCGTCTCATTTAGTGCCTGAAAGTTTTCTGATGGAAGTTGGGTCTGAGGTTAAGGGTGCAGATCAAATGGAACATAAACGTCTCTCGCAATAATGTTTGTATATGAAAAAGTTTTGTGATGAAAACTGGGTGTGAGGTTAAGGGTGCAGATCAAATGGAATATAAACGATTCTTGAAATAATGTTTGTGTAAGGAATAAAATGACTGTGACACGTGATTATTCGAATAAAATTGTTTCAGAGAGAATTCTGCTGTTGAATATACATTATATACAGTTTTATAATAAGGTTTCAGGAAAGGGATGTTTAAGTTTTATTTTGCTACTAACAGTATATCCGTTCTTCGCACGGAATATATAATGCAAATATACTTAATAGGTCTATTTTCTTGTTTAATACTGTCGTTTCTGATCCTGACACAGCATTAAGATGCGTTTCGAGATCATAAACAGTTTTTGATCAGCAAGAATCCGAATATACTTTAAAAGAACTGAAAAAATTTTGCATTAAAAGTGTCCAATGTCACCAATTCAATGGAAATGTATGTCGTCTCATTTAGTGCCTCAAAGTTTTGTGATGGAAACTGGATCTGAGGTTAAGGGTGCAGATCAAATGGAACATAAACGTCTCTTGGAATAATGTTTGTATACGGAATAAAATGACTGTGATACGTGGTTATTTGATTAAAATTGTTCTAACAAAGAGAATTATGTTGTTGAATATATATTATATACAGTTTTATAATTAAAATAAGAGTTGAGTTTTATTTTGCTACTAACAGTATACCAGTTCTTCGTATGAAATATTTAACGAAAATATACTTAATTGGTCGATTTTTTTTTGTTTAACACTGTCGTTTCTGATCCTGACACAGCATTAAGATGCGTTTCGAGATCATAAACTGTTTTTGATCAGCAAGAATCCGAATACACATTAAAAGAACTGCAGAGATTTTGCATTACGGGTACACAATGTCATCAACTAAATGGAAATATGTGCCGCCTCATTTAGTGCCTGAAAGTTTTGTGGTGAAAGCTGGGTCTGAGGTTAAGGGTGCAGATCAAATGGAACATAAACCTCTCTTGGAATAATGTTTGTATACGGAATAAAATGACTGTGACGCGTGAATATTCGATTAAGATTGTTCTAACAGAAAGAATTCTGTGGTTGAATACATATTATTTACAGTTGTTTTATAATTGAAATGAGGTTTGGGGAAAGAAATGATTGAGTTTAATTTGCAACTAGTAGTATATTGGTTCTTCGTGCATAAAGCATAAAACAAAGAAACTTAAAATTTATAATTTGCAGAGAATTTCTTATATTTGGAGTCAAGGGAGTCTAATATTTGAAGTTCTAATATTTCGAGTTCTAATATTTGGAGTTCTAATATTTGGCTCATTTTCGATGGAAGATTATGTTTAAATCAATTCTGAACTCGAGTTGAGCGTTTTTGAAGGGATGGCTTGTGTGTATGTGTATGAGCGTGTGTGTAAATCGTTTCGAACGAAATTTAATATAATTATTACACTTAATGAATACTAGAACCCCTTTGTTTTTAAACGGAATCGAATGTTCGGAACACCTCCAAAATTCCAAAGGGAATTTTGATAATCCGTAATTAATATTAATAATTTGGATGATTAAAAAAGAACAATCTTCAATAATGTTACGAAAGTAATTATATCTTATGTAATTTTTCTATTAGTAAACGAAGGACACAAACTTTAGAACGCTGGCATGAACCGTTCTTGAGATATTGTGCATTTATCAAATAAATTTATCAAATAATCACATAAAATTAAAAAATCTGATATGAGCAGCACATAACTTTCCCTGCAGGATCAAATTCATTTTCTCTTTATTCCTTTATTAATTTATTAAATTGAGTTTAATTGCACAAAATAACACTAAATTAGCACTTTTAATTCAATTTCAGTTTTCATTTGGAAATTGGACATTTTTCCAAAGAAGGCGTCACAAAAATGCCAAAAAACTCAAAAGATCTCGAGAACGCTTAGTCCTAGAGTAATAGAACTGATCTTATTCTTTTCCTTGCCAAACATTAAGTGTAAAGCAAGTATTTAATTGATACATTTGGGCATACGTAGTCTTTTATTTTAGATTTTGGCGATTTTTGCGGACAATTTCGTAAAAAAGGCAGGTTGCTTTTTTCTGAAGCGTATCAAAATCTAATCAGCACCAGAGTATCCCGCAAGTGACTTATCTACCAAATTTTGCAAAATTTGATCAATTAGTTTTTCAGCTAAAATGGATACAGGCAATTTTTGCGGGCCATTTCGCAAAAAAAGCGGGTGGTTTTATCCTGAATAATACCAAAAACGAATCGGCACCAGGGTCACACATAAGTGACTTACCTACCAAATTCTGTGAAATGCGGACTATGAGGATTTGAGTTAGAGTGGATACATACATTGCACAGACAGACAAACAGACAGATACACAGACGTCACGCAAAAAATAGTGTTTTCGTATTCTAGAGTCCCCAAAACGTGAAGATCTGTCGAGAACTCCAGTTTCGATTTTCGACATAATTCCAATACTTTCCCAATACATTACCATGTATGCAGGGAAAGTAAAACTTATTAACTATTACGAAATTATTTACTTTTCATATGTAATTTTGTTCGATAAATTTGTTAGCATTATTCTTGTGGATCTAGTTCATTTCATTTGAGAGAGAAGGTATTGACGCCAAATTAGTATTTTGACGCCGAACAATTCGCCAATTGTCATTTATATATAAGAAAAGCTCTTCTCTCCGTTTATCTGTAACGCTTGGATATATATTTGATGATTTTTCTTTTCGAAAAATATTTTCTAATTAGAGAATTTTTTCTGATTTAGAGAAATATCGCCAACTTGGCGATAAGTCTCGCAAAAATGACGCTAAGTTAACGAAAACGACGTCAAATTAATGAATTCATTGTCAAATTAATGTATGTACTATATTGAGTATTGCGGATGCTATCAATATTGATGATGGTCAGTTTAGAATTGCTCTACATATAAGTTAATTGGGATAAGCTAATAATTTTACCTGTTATTATCCAAAAAATACCAAATGTACACATCACCATTAATAACATTGTGCTTTAGAGCTTATACATCATTTTTTCACTGTGAAAGGCGTAAATGCATTGCATTATATAGATAGGTTTACCGTAAGTTCCGTTTTTACCGGGATTGTCCAACAATAGTTTTCAGTCAAGTATTCGTAACAAGGTAATGTCATTTCCGTTACGTACTTCCGTTTCATTTAAGTTGCATTTCTCTTAAGATGTACTCCACCGCGCGAACTAAGATACCTCACATCAAAAGCAACATGATTTGAAAACCACTTTCGTCTTCAGGTAGAAGAAGAGAAACTCAATAACCCCCACACCATTCAATATTTCGTCTGAGCACCGTAGAATTACGTTTCTGATTATCGGAAATTCCTTCCTTTCTGCCCCTTAATGAAGCGATAGTGCTCCTTAATATGGGTGTCAAGCACACCCTATCCGTCACTAACACTCGAGTGATTCTGTCGTAAAGCGATTTAATCAAACCTTGGTACGATATTTTGCAAAAGTTGGGAGCATAACTGCATATAGGTGTACGCAATCGGAAGTTCGTGTCAGACGAATTAATTTCAAATAATTCGACTTTGCTCCAAACGGATGACATAGTTTTAAATATAAATATAGGTTACATTATTGTATATTTATTTATTTAGAACTAGAAAATATGCCACAGGCATTCCCGGTATTTAAAGCAGGGATTAATTTAATTCATTTAACTTTGCAAAAAGACGCTATCGCGCTCCTCCCCCATTTTAGCAATCACTTTTCTAAGCAAAAACAAAGGAATACGCGTAAGCCTTAAATAAGGCATTTTATAAAGAAAATCTAGCATATGCATTGAAAAAAAGGCTTAAAAACATTCTAAAACTGAAATTTAAAAAAAAGCGGCATCAAGTACGTTATTATCTGATCACAATTGTCTGATAAAAACTTCTTACAAAAAATATTCCCTTACCTATAGAAGTAAAAATAAAAATGTACATCCAATTTTCAAAAGTTTACGTCCGAGTAAAATCAAATTTTCAGAATACGTTAATAATATAGAAATAATTCTACATTTCAAAAATTGAAAATGTATCTTTAAAATCCACGAATCCCCGAAATAAGAAAACTGTAAATTCTATAGCACGCAAGTGTCTAGAGACTGGACCAAAAGTCTGAAGCATCGCTCGCAAAACACCTGATAAAGAAAGTACTCGCATTCCAGCAAAAATATCTACTAGAAAAATTAGATCGGAAAATGATAAATATTCGTTCGAACATCAACTTTTAAGTTCATAACTTTCAAAATAATTCGAATTTAAAAAGAAACTCAACGAGGTTTGTTGTTCTGGGAGTTTATTTACCCATATATCGAATTTTGAGGCTGTTCAATGCCTCAATTTTACAGACGACGTAGACACACAGATATATATATATATTTTAATGTATTAAGGGTGTTTGTTAACGTAAAATATGTTTGTAGGTCAGCGAAATAAACTATTGCACACAAACTACTTTTTAAAGTTTCCCTACACTATTATAGGGCTATCTGCAATGCGAACGTGATACTAACTTTGAGAATTTCACTTTAGTCGGGTTCTATAAATTTGGTCATTGCAATCTCATTAAGCCTGAACTCAATCGTTATAAAATTTATCTATGCCGGTTGACCTTGCTTATTAATCGAATGCTCGAATATCGCTTTTTTTCCCAAAGTTGGAAAACTGCCGTTATTATACCCTTGGCCAAAAATAATCTAAATTTAACCCTAGCAAAAAGCTACAGACCTATAAGCTTGTTATCAAGCTTATACAAAATTTATGAATTGGTGTTGTTAAGGCGTTTGGATAGTTTCTGCAGACTGAATAATGCTTTAATTCCTGATCAGCACGGTTTTCGGTCTGCTCATTCCACGCAATCCCAACTTTTGCGTGTAGACTATCCACAACAACTCTTCCAACAGGCTGTACATCAGCATAGTATTTTTTGACATAAGTAAAGCGCTTGATAAAACGTATTTTCCTGGTCTTATTTCCAAGTTGGTGCGGCTTGGCATTTCGGCTCAACTTCTGGGGATCATCAACTCGTATCTCACTAATCGTTCCTTCCGCGTACGGGTTGATCAAACTCTCTCTTCTTTTTGACCAATCAGGGCCTGTGTTCCGCAAGGGGGAAACCTCAGCCCCTTGTTATTCAACATCTGCATCAACGACTTACCGAAGATACCCCAAGTTATGCTGGCCGTCTTTGCGGACGACGCAGCACTGATTGCAAGCAGCTGCTCACCACACAACGCTATCAACGCACTCCAAAGTTACATCAAACATAGCATTAAGCATTGGCTCGTGACCTGGAGAATCAAAATTAATGCTTCCAAGAGTGCAGTGTGTATCTTCAAACCCCACTACTGAGAAGTTAATCATAATTTCACGTTCAAAATTTTCAACGAGACCATCCCTTTTTGCAGCTCTGTTAAATACTTGGGAGTCACCCTTGACTCCCATATGACATTTAAAGAGCACATCACTGAAAAGTTGAAAGCTGTAAATAAAACCTACACCTCCCTCATCCCACTTCTCTGTAGAAAGTGCCACCTTTCCACCCATAATAAGCTTATTGTCTAGAACCAAATCATTGCACCGGCGTTTCTGTATGCTTGCCCTGCCTGGGGGTTGGCTGTACAAACGCACATTGAGAGATTGCAAGTATTCCAAAACAAAGCATTGCGATGCATTGTGAATGCTCCTCGATTTGTACAAAACGAAGTCATTCACCATGACCTCAAAGTCTCTAAAGTTGTAGAGCAAATTAGGCGATTCACTCGAAATTTTTACAAGAAGAATTCAAGCAGACCATGTTTGAAAGATGCAGATCAAAGCTAGGACAACACTTCTCTTAGTTATCTAAGGAAGCGGCGTCCGAGAAATCTTCTGGCCGAATAGTTAAAAATCCCCTGGAAGAAGCCGAGATTTGCGTCTCCCCAATCTGGTGTCACCTAGGCTGAATTCGATCTGAATGACGGCGATAGATGGCGCCACTTCTGCGCCTGCTCGTCATTAGATCAAAACCCACTGACATGGCACGATTGCTTATTAGCTAGCTTCTCCTGACGCCAGCCCGCTTGCAATCCACTCGCGATATTTCTTAATAATATTTTTTTCGTGAAATTAATATACTTATACTCTCTCATCGACTACTCTTATTGTATTAAAATATAACTTAATTTCCTGGACTGGTATATTTTACCAGGTCTGAGCTTTCCCTTCGCCCCACTTCCTTTTTACCTCTCCTAGGCAATTAGCATATACCTGGACAGCGTCACCAAGCAACAACATCTGAAACATCCATCATCTACGTCCTGTTATAGGAATGAAGTAACATCTGCATAACGTTGAAGTGTACTAAAATCTGGCATTCTTCAAACATACGATGTGGGGATAAGTGCCCTGGCACAGGCGCTCCGAAAGGTTTCGTCTTGGGTTGGCTCGTTATAAAATTTAATACCGATTGCATGCCCGGATTTGCCCCTTTCCTTTAGGCTTGTTCTGTAAGTATTGGGTACATAAGAATCTGTAAAAGATTTCTTCCCATCAGACGACCTGCGTCCCTTCCGCTCCTAAAATTCTCAGACGCACCCCTAACAGCATTTTTTTTTCACAGTGACGTAAGATTTACGTCACACTGTGACTTTGGGACGTCGCAGTACGTCTCGGCAATGTCATATTGAGGTCACAGCAAAGTCATTTTGGTCATTTTCATAGTCGTTTGTGACGTCGCATATTAACTTGTTTGTGACGTCACATTGTAATTGCCATTATAATGTCGTCACATTGTTACGTGTTAATTGAATTGTGGAAACGTCACAGAATATAGTCACAATGAAGTTACTAATACGTAACGTCGCATAGAAGTCACAAATATGATGTCGTTTCTGACGTCGCATATTAACTTGTTTGTGACGTCACATTGTTCCGTGTTAATTGAATTGTGGAAACGTCACAGAATATAGTCACAATGAAGTTACAAAGTTACTAATACGTAACGTCGCATAGAAGTCACAAATATGATGTCACATTGTGACCCAGGTGCCACGTGACTACAACGTCACTGTCACACATGTGACGATCTTTGCTGTGAGGGACACAGCTGTTCGATCAATATTATTAATTAATATATGCCACCCCCCCCCCCCCGCGATAAACGAAACATAATTTCTGATATAAATATAAACTCACATAATTTCTAATATAACTTCTAACACCTTCATAATATCTGGTTAGACTTCATTAATTGTGGTATGTATGATTAGCCGTGACCTACCCACGAAGCGGACTTGCATGTGCTGGGGAGTAGTAAATAATTAAAGGTATCTCTAAACTACATTATAAGCTCAGGGGTTTTTTAAAAAGTGATTGGACTGACTGCTCCTTGGATTTTTATTAATTACTGACTGTGAAATATGCCACCCGGCTTAATACATTTTGGCCTTTTCAGCCATTACGAATTTCTTGAGCTCCCGTAAAATCAATAAGAGAGTTCTGATTGAACGATGAACCGTACATGACAGGTATTGAAAGATGAGATTACCGGAATGGGTGATATTGGAAGTAAACCGAAATGAATAAAAAGAATTTCAAAAGCTGTAAAACAAATTGGATTCATGACTATGTAGAAGTGCTTTATTTTGTAAACATTTCAAGCATTCAAATGTCCATTTTATATTTCCTATGTACTGTCAACTGAAAAAAAAGACATTTTAATTATATAAGATAAATGTCAAATTAAATGTATTTTTTTAGTAAAGGTTTATTTGGTTTAGCTGCATTACCATTTTACAACTCAGTTATTGCTGCTATTAGTGTACAGATAAATTGGACAAGTAACAGCTAAAGACGAACTGGTAACATCAAATCGAGCCAGTCATAACCTGCACTTTCTCTTATGCAGTGGCTTCTTATACTTAAAAGTAAAATCAGTAAGGCTTAGGTATGTTTTTTTTTCAAATTGTGGTTCGCGTACCCTTGGTAATACGCGCATGAGAGTAGAAGAAGAAGCGGGAACAAATTTGTAGCAACCGTACTTTTTATCAGTAAAATAATTTTTGTAAATAATAAAAATCTGCATTCAACCGAAACAACTGATTTGAAGGGACTAAGCATGGATTTAAAAACACCTATTACTTTGTAGTACACAATGTGTAAAGAAATCATGTCTCAACGAGAATTCGTACCACCCATCTCCGCTTGGTTAGCTGACTCATTGTCAATTTAACTATACGAACAGTACTCATCGCACATATATACGAGTAGGTTGATAATTATCTGTGTTACGGAGACCAACCAGAACATCTAATTGTAAGGTGGCGCAGGTGACCATCCTGCCGTTATTTTGGAATACCCTTTCTTAAAGATATTGTTCATAGTGGACTCTAATTTTTCTATTTTGGGTTTTTTTAACTAATCTTTTTGAAAATTTTATACACTACTTATTATTACTAAAAACACTCTAAATTTGACTTGATTATGTGCAATATATTTAGAATTAATTGTTGTCTTTATAATTAATTTGACTATTTTTTTTCTGCCAGGGATAAAACAAGGTGGGAAGAAATCTTCCTTCTCCACAAGCGATAAAGCAGATAAAGAAGATAATTATCTACGCATATTTAGTTTGGATAAAGTACTCAGCTTGCGGGTTACATAAAATATGTTGAATGAGGAAAGGGGGCTCAGCGAAATGCTAACGGGCTAAATACTTCCCTGCTACCTTGTTTGTACAAGGAATTAGAGTCCTGATCGAAGCAGAGAACCCTAGTAGACAGAACAGGATCAAGAGTTTCATTCTTGTTGAATCATCACCATGTTTTGTTGATAGGTTGAAGTTTCATTCCAAATCCAAATATAAATTCATTCTGACAACAGTTAAAGAATTTTCTTTTCATATTAGACGTTCGCTTGGTTCAGCATGGATGTATTTAAGTCTTTATAACCAAAATACACTAAACACATATCGACGAACAACTACATTTCAACAGAGCTCAGGGGCATGTTTTCCATAAGCATGACTATGGCGACAATGCAAAGCACAAGTTCACGATGCAGTTGCCGGAAGTTATGTTTAGTCCTTTTCTTTTGAGCTATGATTAATTATTCCCCATAGAAACATTACTTTCGTCTACAAACTGTGTATTCCCTATTCCTTAGTTAGATATTGAGTTTTCATGTTTGACGTGGAAGAAAGCAAGGATATTGTACATTTTTTACAGTAGTGTATCCAAATGTATAGTTTAGGTAATATGAACTAGAGATCTACATACCGACGGAACTCAAGAGCATATTATCCAAAAGTAGAGCAATGGCGACAATAAGAAGCACAAGTTTCCTGGATCCTCGAAATCGATGCATAAAGTCCAGGATGCAGTTGCTGGAGGTCATGTCTTGAGTCATTTCTGTTCGAGTTGTGATGAGTTACTGGAAATTTTCTGTAAAAAAAAGAAATATCATTTAGAGCTAAAACCGAAGCATAAAGCAGCGAAAATAAAATTCCATATTGAAAGTTCAGACAATATGGAAAAATCCCGTAAATATGAAGAATAAATATATATTTTTTTACTTGCAGTGTAATCCAAAGCAGAAGCAGTCAAAATACTTCTACATATTTTTATTGTGTTGTGATAAGTGTCTTGTTTGCATCGATATACGCATTACAGGCTTGGTAATCTTACTAATCTTGCTGACCAAACGGTATGCTTTGCAGCAAATGTTGTCTTGCGATGACGTTGCCTTTCATTGTCCAGGGACAATTTCAATGTTGACAACAGATACTAATTTATAAAATAACGTAATTAACGCTAAAATGTGAATTTCGACGTCCTCGTCAGATGAAGCTCATCCTGAGCTCCATCAAGCCCAATTAAACATATTCTCAGGTAAATAATTCACGCGACTTTCCTCGAATAGAATCCCGATCGAACCATGGAAACAGAATCGCCAGAGCAGAATAAGGATTTCCATCCTTGTTGAGGCATCACCATGTTTTGTTGAGAGGTTGATGTTTTATCCCAGAGTCAAATACAGATTCATACTGACAAAAGTTAGAGCATTTTCTTTTCATGTAAAACTCTCGCTTGGTTTAGCATACTAACGTTTCTCTAAATCCGAAAAATATCAAAAATTTATCAACTGAACCATCACAATTTCATTAAAAGCTACGTGACACAAAATTTTTTTATTTGCAAATTTATCGTATTAATTTAACTTAATATTATACAAAATCTGTTTCAAATTGGAAAATAATTGAATATTTTCAAAATGCGCATGTGCAATTATTCAAGCATGCCCCAGACGCTTTACACGAAATATAACTTCGTCTTTGAACTGCTCATATGAATTTACTTTAATATAGTACTTAATTTGACATTTTAATCAGATAAATATTAGAATGCAAGAGAATACGCATGAACATACTGTTCCTGAAAAAGACCAGTTTTAAGGGTATAGTACGTTGTTTTCATTATGCTTATAATGTTTTACTTTTATTCCTCATTTTTGTGCCCAATTTCGGACTAGTAGTTTCGTAGCCATTTCAAAATATAACAAAATGTAAATACTCATACGGTGAAAGATAACTGCAAGTTTAAAGCACATTTACATTTTATCTCTCATATTCATATAGTATTTTAAATTGGCAGAAAATTTGGTTCCAATCGAGTAAATAGTTGTCAAGTGAGTATATCAATTTGAAGTAAATGGCTGACCAGTCACTAGATGAAAGGTTATGACCAGTCATTAGATGATAGGTTACGGCCAGTCACTAGATGAAAAGTTATGACCAGTTACTAGATGAAAGGTGCTGCGCTATATCCCAGCGATTTGTACTATTTTTGGACAGTATAATCACTGTACAGATGGTGTAGAAGGACTTCATCTAGAGACCGGACATTACTGTCTATCCAGTCAATCGCATCGAATCAGCGTATACTTTCCATACGCTATAGTATATTCCATGTTTGATTATTCTATATTTGATTTTATATAATTATTTATACGAATACGTTGTTTATTATGCACACATATATTAAGAAAATATATTTTCAAATATCCCAGTAATCAGCATTTATATGCTATTTATATTTTTGATTAATTTATTCACTTTAATGTTTTACATTTCTTTATTATAAAAACTGAAATCAGTTATGTAATATAGAATATTCTGAACATGAGGAAATGCTTTTGTTGCTCCTTACTCCTAAAAAAGTAAGTAAAATATTGATATATTTATATTAATATACTATTAATATACTCCATGGCACAATTTCAGAAATTGTTCAGAAACCGCACACTTCGAAGAATTTCAGAACGTTACTAGAATGTTACTCTTCTCTACTACATTCTTTTATGATCTATGGTAACGACAGGGAATCAATCCTATTGCAGTTACAAATTATTTTGCAGTTACCAACCTTACGACATGTTCTCAATATTTACTACTCCGATACTCTTCATTCTTGGATTCAGTTGTTGCTATGGCGTTTCACGCAATTCTCATTAAAACATTTCTTCATATAACGAAATAATATCATTCCAAACACGTTGCAGAAGTACATTACCAGAAGGGTGGACATATATCAGTTGCAGCTGTACCAAAAGTTTCAGTACGATATCAAATGGAAGCATAGGTAATGCATTACGTTCTCACATTATTGTATAGCATGTTATTTTCATTATATATTTTTTGAATTCAAAATTCGAATTCGAAGAACATGTTTTAAGAATGTTGAATCTTTGCAAACTTTTTGCATCGATTACCAGACAGAACCTAACGTAGCCGAATTTTCTATACCCTTCCCCGGAGAGGAGATTATGAATTGTTTTAGGAAGCCTTTCCCGGTCTTCAAGCATCCCCCAAGTGGCTTAGAAGGCTGAATCTTTGCACACGTATAGTATCGACAACTAGACGGAACCTAACGGATTAGGTTTTTCGATTTTTCTCCCACAGTGGACAAAAAGAAGAGGTAGGGGTATAGTATCTCCCCCCCCCCCTCTCCGAAGCTGTACATAAAATGCTTAACCGGACCACGAAGCAAAACCTAACCTCGCCAAATTTTAATTGAGACAACTATTTTCAAAGCTAAGAACTATACATTGTTAAACAAAATAAAACTTATTAAAAAATTGCAGCTTATTTTTTTAAGAAGACTTGTTTCCTTGTCTTTGACAGGTTTAGATACCAGTATTAAAATTATGATGTTCGCAGCACATGACTTCCATACAGACTCAAATTGATTTTCTCTTTCCCTCTTTCATAATTCGTGAAATTGAGTTTAATTGCACAAAATGACACGGATAATTATTTAAAATTGCTCCGAATTTGCAGTTTTAACTTAATTATTTTCATTTTCATCTGGTGACTCGGCGTATTTTCAAAGGCGACATTGCTAAAAATACGAAAAAATGGAAATGTCTCCGGGACGGTGAGTGCTAGAATAATAGGGATGATGTTATACTTTCCGTCATCAAAAATTACGTATAAAAGAAGTATTTAAAGGATACATTTGAGAATATGTAGTCTTTTATTTTTTTTTTTTACGATTTTTGCGGGCTATTTTGCAAGAAAAAACTATATGACGGAATTTAATATTTAATATGCTCTGACTTTCAAATTGGATGCAAGTATCTAAATATAACTGCCGAAGCGGAAAGTGAGAAAACTCCATAGTACAGATTTTAGAGATAATGTACGTAAACTACGCTGAAACATCCTATATCTTTGATTCTTCCGCATTTAATCATAAAGTGTCTGCAGTAAAGCAAATTTAATTTGTCTAGAATTCTCTTTCCCTGATTTTTATAAAGAGTTTTAAAAACTTCCCTGTCCCCAGAATCCTTCAAACGTCTAAATTGCTCATTGGAGACCAATATAAATGCTCCTAAAATTATTCTTAGAATAACTATTGCTTATCTTGCTTATCTAGAAATATTAGAAACCTTCAAATGGTGTAGAATCACTTGAAACATTTCAAATCTTTGGTACCGATATTAGAAAAAACTCTTGTTTTAACTATTCACAATATTGATATTACTTTCCTTATATACATAATGTATAAGGAAAGTATTGTGACGGGGTCGAGAATTCGAATTCGAGTTTTCGAAGGGAGAGCTCGTTTCAAGCATCCCTGATCACGAATCAAACATTTTTGTAGTGATGTCTCTGTGTGTGTGTGTGTGTGTGTGTGTGTGTGTGTGTGTGTGTGTGTGTCAGTGAGTCTTTGGTGACGATAACTGACGAACGAATGGACCGATTCGAACGAAATTTGGTACAAAAATCCCAATCCGTAAACACTAGAGGCCTATTGTTTTTATACCCAATCGAATGTTCAGAATCCCCCTAAATTTTCGAGTGAAATTTTGAAAAAATCGTCAAAAAATCAAAACCGTCAAGTTACGCAAATAGACATTTCTTATGTAATTTTTAATTAGAAAACGATTGACATAAATTTTAGAACGCTAACATGAACCGTTCTCGAGATATTGTACATTTTTCAAAAAAATTATCAAAAAGTCATATAAAATAAAAATAAAAATTATTCCTATGGAGAAACATGCTCACTTTTCATATGTAATACCATGCGATAAATTGGGTGACATCATTCTCGTGGATCTAGCTCGTTCCATTCATGCAAAAAGATACTTTAAGTAATACTTTTGTATTTGAACTCCAATAGTCATTTAACTGCTGTAAGAATAACTTATTTCTTTGTCCATAACGCTTAGCGAGATTTTGGCGATGAATTTGGTGGAATATCGCCAACCCTCAATCTCCTCAACAGGCTGTCCTCTGTTTGGGGTGGGGATAGGTTCAGTCAAACGACGGCCAATCACGTCCCATTCATGCTCGATGGGTGAGAGATCTGGAGACAGCGGAGGCCAAGGAAGAAGTTGGATACATTGCAAGGCTTGTCTGATGATAGTTGCTGTGTGCGGTCGCTCGTTATCTTGCTGGAAAACAACATTTTGCAACCAATGTAAGGGCAGTTCTGACGCTTGCTGACTTACATCAGGATAGACCTGTACCATTGAGACGATTCACATGCCCTTCTCTAATCCTTCTTCTCAATCCTTTGCACAGTGGACGCATCTAAGCGTATTTCAGCAGCGATGCCGATACGACCACCCAGCCGTACGTAGGCCTAAAATGAATCCCCTCGCATGATCGTTCAAATGCTGAAACGGACTTCGTCGTTGTCGGCCAGGCATCTCTTCACCAACAAGTGTCTTCTGAAACGAAAAGCAGCTCGGAAAACGGGTTTCCTTAGGCGGCAGACAGTAACAACTACTGGCTCATCTGCCGTTTCCATCCCTTTTATCCCGTTCTCTAATCACGTGACCTGCTTATATTTTAGATCATTTGCATACATCGGCCGACTGCGTCTGCCTCGCAATTTGCATAATTATACGGCCAAAACTTCATGTTGCATTTTCTATATCGGGCGGTGTATCACTATATTATACTATTCTTATTTTTAAAGAGTATAGGCATAACTCGAATTCAAGATCCACTTCAGCTATTGAAGTAAACACAATCTAGTAGTTCTATAGATAAAAAATTGACTGGCTATGAAGATAGCAGATACCCGAAAAGCCAACTGTTTCTAAATGTGTTTAAAATTCCTCTACTTTTTCATTGCTTCGTAACTTCAAAAGTAAGTTAGTTTCATGGGAATGTCTTATGTTTTGATAACATTTTTATTTTTTTCCATTCTTATCTCTTACTTTAACATAAAATCCTATCTGCTTCTGAATTAAAAGAAAATAACATCATTGCATATTTATCTAAATGTTTTAAATTCTTTTCCTTGTAGCTGAAAGGAAACGTGAAAATCCGGAATTATTTTTTCCATTCTGGGATGTTCGGGTTAATTATCAATGTAAACATTTCATTATCGCAATTACAGTTCACGAATAGTTTTAATGACGATGGATAAATATATCTTATTGTTTTCCTGCAATTTGAATAAATAAATAAAACTAGACAGTATTGCTATCGCAATATACTCTTTGTTTGTATTTTGTGTTAGTCTGATAATTACCGACAAGAGATGAACTGTGGATCGCACTTTTCCATATTGAGAAAATAAATAGCATTTTAGTCACCTGCTAATTAGTTTTTACATGTGATCGCAGCTGAAGTGAATCCCTTGTCTACTTTGATTTGAAAAAAGTTCGTAAGTAAATTTTAATAATTTCAGCCATGGACAGAGTAATGCTGTAGATATGATAATCTATATCTTCCTGCATATAAAAGCACTACAATATCCTAAATATATATATAACAAAAGCCGAAGTCAATGTTTTTGAGACACCCTGTAATATATATATATATAATAAACAAAATCAAAAAATCGGAAAATAAGATGCATTTCAGCTCTCCAGAGCGTGGGAAAGTATGTTAGAACTTCCATCAAAGAAGTTGAAACAGACAGACAAATGACAATCAAGACAAATTCAATAAAAGATTTAATAAAAAGTAGAAAAAACATAGCTACTCTTACTTATAAGTTAATTTATATTTATTATATTACAATGCAAGGAATGCACTTCCAAAACACCTGAACAAACCCTTTTTACGACGCTGTATATATATTCGGGTATTTTTGGTAAAACATTTGTAGAATGGTCGTGAAAAATTGCTGTATTCACGCTAGGGAAAATTTTAAATTCTATAAAATTTTAAATAAGAGCACATTATGCTTGTAATTTTGTTCGTTTAAATGATATCTATTTACAAGTCATTTCCATCCACGCTTTGCGATGTGGAAATGACTAGTAGTCGTTAAATGTGACACCTGTATGCTTAATAAATGTTATCGATAACTTTTTACAATATCAAAAATTCAGATTTGCGAATAAGAAGGACCGCAATTTATAATTCTGTTGACGTATAAAATGGAAAAATCGTAGAGGTGAAAGTATTCATATTAAGGTAATATAAGTACATATTAAGGAAAATATATTAAGGAAACTATAAATGATATTAAGGAAAAATATCATTGAATATCATACTAAAAAAACTATTAAATACTTCATATTAAATTTATAAGTAACTTCATGTTAAAGAAACGTCATTATCGTTTGGGTAGCGCTGGGATAAGATATGTAGCCCTGCATCGTATGCTTTTCTATGGCGAAAGGCCTAAAATATTTATTTAAGCTGTCAATTTTGTAAAGATAAATTATTAGCGCAATGAGAAGTAAAAATGAAACAATGAGGAATATTCCTACGTATTCAAAGTTATTTTACCTTTCAATTTATTTTTATCTTCATATATTCTGTATTCTATCCTACAAATATGAAAAAATACTGGTTAATTATACTCATAATAAGGGAACCTTTAAAAATAATCAAAAATACATATACTAAATACATAATAATGCCAACTCACAATAACAGCTACTTTACTAACACTAGCGACACCTAAATATAATTCTCAAAGCATAAACGCATTTTTAAACGTTTTATCCTTAGGAGTTTTATGTCCTTCTTTCTAACTCCATGGGGAAAATATATTGAATCTTTCTATTTTCGCGCATGAGAAAATTATTATATAGTTTAATTTTTCCAATTGGCAGCATTAGAGTATAAAATTGTATTATTATCATTTCTGGCTTATAAATATCGTGAATATCATTTCCACGTGATAAAACTATATAATTATTGTGAAATAATTTTGAACTATTAGAAAAATTATATAGCGATATATTTATAATGTTATTTCTTTTACCCAGTTTTAGTTATCGGCAGTAAAAGTAAATCAAATTGTATCTTTTTATTACCCATGCGAGGCAAAATTGTATAAGTTTTTAAAAAATCCCTTTACATCGTCACTCCTAATACAAATTTTCGAAATTTCCGATTTGGAAGCTAAGACAAATTGAATGAGTCCAAAATCGAAATTCTATCTAGTTGAAACCCAGACCGTCCGACCTACCAGAAAGGTGTAAGGTAACTGTTTGGACGGTCGGGAAGTGCCATCCAATTTAGACCGGAACCCAGCGGGGAAGGCATCCACAGGGACCGTACCCTCCTTCCCCTACCACCAACCTCTCGGAAGGACTTTCGGACCCACATGTTTAACGTGATCGTACTCCACATGAACACGGCGGCAGTATTGGCAGTGGCTGGAATCGAACCCGGGCCTACCGAGTGCAACTCCAGCGCGATAACCAATGGGCTACCGCGCCCGAAATTCTATCTAGTGTAAAAGTACTAAATAATTTCGATATTATTTTAAATACCCCATCTCATTGTCCTCCCTAATTCAGATTTCCAAAATATTAAATTTTTCCATTGATCTAAAAGTTTTGACAGATCGAATGAGATCAAAACCAAGATTCTACCATGAGTGGTCAGGGTAATGTGGTTGTGAAATTTCTATTATCCCTCTCCATCTTCACTCCTAATTTGAATTTTGAAAATATTAGACCTTTCCGTTAATCTAGAAGCTGAGTGAGACGAATCAAGTGAGCTCAAAACCGAGGATCTGGGTCGAATGGAAATGGAACATTATGCAGATGGAACATTATACAGAACATTATAGGAGTGGGAACATTATACAGATAACTGTTAAATATTTTAATCACTTAAGAGAATTTGTGTTATTTCGTAGAGAAAGTCACGTATTAGTTACATCCGACATTTCCATATTCTGTAAAAATTCTACCCGTTTCAGTGAGACTGCAAAATATTCTTGGACCTCGTCCAGTAATTCTTTATTTCATAATCATTATTTTATTTTATTAGCTTTCTGTTTATTCACTCTATTAGGGTTTTTTTGTTCATTTATTCAATAAAATTTTCAGGAAATTTTTATTTGTTTCCGGTCACTTGGAAAAGGGTGGAAGTAGTTTTGGAATAGTTTGAGTAAACACATTCCTGAGACGAGTTTTCGTTTATTAGTGCTGGGTATGAATAAATTGATTTTTCCGAATGAATCTCTCAGACGTTTGCTAAAAAAAATATATCCAAAGCAAAACAACAAATGATTGAATCATGCATATTTATTAGGTGCTGCTTACTTTTAAGAAATAACTGAAGTATGTCCCAATTCGAATTGCTCATACCAAAATTCAGTTTTAAGTAATTTGAGGGTTTTTTTTTTTTTTTTTTCCCAGATTTTTTTTAAAAATCTGTAACATTTTGTGTTCCAATGATCACAATTATAGCACGTTACACTTCATTTTAGAGGGCTTGAAAAACATTTCGACTGATAACAAATTTGATAATGTACCAACTCGGGGAGGGGGAGGGCGTAACCCTACCCAAGGAGCTAATGACGTCACGAACACAAAATTTGTCATCAAAGCTATTATTTTCACTACAATAATTGAAACTGTCAAGTTTCGTAATCATTAAGCCATAAATAACCCCATTTATCCATGATTATATGTCAAATTTGGTCCTATGCTGCCATGCTAAGAAAATATAAAATTTCGAATAAATTTCTGCGTTTTCGCTCGAATTTAAATAAAATTCTATCTTATTCTAGATGTTTTGATAACAAAGCCGGATATAAAGTTTTTGTGAAAATCTATTAATATTTATTGCATCTATAGTGTACACACAAGAAATCGACCACTGATAGACGACAGGCAGACAGACGGATATTACTCTAAAAGTAGACAAAACGTGTTCCGGAGGTCCTAAAACCTATACAGACATAAAATTCTCAAAATTAAAAATTTTCATGAAAACAATACTCTACACTATATTCAATAGTATAAGAAAGTAAAAGTTATATCTGCATAATACATATCGGCGGTTAATTTTAATTTAGAACAATTTTAATACGTTTATTTCTTGCTCAATGAGAGAGAAGAAACTCTTTTAATATTTCAAAATAGGTTTATGGTAAGAAACACTTAGATAATGATATGTAATGATATCTGGTTAAAAAGTACTTTAAAACAAACATTAATTTGTTAATAATAAGACTAATTAATGCTTTGATTTTCAAAATTTCAAATAAAAACTTGCAATATTACTAAAATGGTGCATGTTAACATCCAAAACATAATGTTATTCGTTTTCACATTAAAACATACATCTACGTTTTACCACCACAACGAATTACCCACCGTTTCCTTGGTCCTAAATAAGCGCCCACTACTTAAATAATACATTTACAGAATCGCCTCTTCAAACGGTCTGAATTTCCAAATCATTTCCTCTGTCCATTTCAAACCAAATCTCGTCGCATGCGCACCTCCTTTTTACTTTCCTTATATACATAATGTATAAGGAAAGTATTGTGACGGGGTCGAAAATTCGAATTCGAGTTTTCGACGGGAGAGCACGTTTCAAGCATCACGAATCACACATTTTTGAAGTGATGTCTGTGTGTGTGTATGTGTGTGTGTGTGTGTGTGTGTGTGAAAGTATGTGTGTGTGTCAGTGGGTCTGTGGAGACGATAACTGACGAACGAATGGACCGATTCGAACCAAATTTGGTACAAAAATCACAATCTGTAAACACTGGAAGCCTATTGTTTTTATACGCAATCGAATGTTCAGAACCCCCTAAATTTTCGAATGAAATTTTGAAAAAATCGTCAAAAAATCAAAACCAATATTAAAGTTACGCAAATAGACATTTCTTATGTAATTTTTCATTAGAAAACCATTGACATAAAATTTAGAACGCTAACACGAACCGTTCTCGAGATATTGCACATTTTTCAAAAAATTATCAAAAAGTCATATAAAATAGAAAAAAAAATTTCCTATTGAGAAACATGTTCACTTTTCATATATAATATCATGCGATAAATTGGGTGACATCATTCTCGTGGATCTAGCTCGTTCCATTCATGAAAAAAGATACTTTGAGTAATACTTTTGCATTTGAACACCAATTTATCTGCTGTAAGAACAACTTATTTCTTCGTCCATAACGCTTGGCGAGATTTTGGCGACGAAATTGACGGAATGTCGCCAACTTGGCGACTTTTTGAAATGTTGCCAAATTAACGAAAATCTCGCCAAATAGATAAAAATGACGCTAAATCAATGAAAATGACGACTAATTGTCGAAAATATCAATATCTTGGAAAGGATATTAGTATCTACTAGAAGAAAAACCTATTTATTTTACTGTAAAAGTAGTAAATTCATTTCATTATATAAGGAAAGTCATGTGTTGCCCACATCAGATTTTTTATTTATGTAATTGTTTTCTTTCGTAATTTGTGTATGCCCCTGAAATGCGATCTGCCGACATGATTTTTTCCCTCTGAGAACCCATGTCGACGCCACGAAAAGTGGTTTAAGTCAGCATTTTTGTCTTTTCATATCTCTGGGACGTTTTATGACAAAATGCTTAAATTTTGAACATCATCTCATTAGTGTATGGGGTGCATTTTACTCATTAGAAATGTTTTTGTATGAGGGCCCTGTAAAAAATTAAATTTTATATTTCCCAAAATTTAATTTTCTTGAAAATTTTAATCGATTTCATAAAATTCTGTACCCTTTTTTGCGCAACTTTGTAATTTATTATATATGTCTAAGATCAATATTTAAGGAATAAAAACCGAGGTCAATGTTTTTGGGACACCCTGTATACATATGCACAGGGTGGCCGTAATTAAAGTAAAGGTGTTTAGAGCCCGATAGTGAGAAAACTATTCGGCCAAACTCAACCAAATTTGCAGTAAATACTATTTACACCATTGGGTTTTGATTTTTAAAAGAAAATAAATAGTTCGGATTTTTGCCACAGAGGGCCAAAGGAACGCTCATTTTTGGAGCAAAATAGGCATAGGAAGTGCAGATAGTTAACATATTACATGCATTTTGAAAAGGACGTCACATTTACATTTTATACGTATTCAGAACATTTTATATTTACATTTGCATCTTACATTTACATAAGTATGACATTAATTTTAATATTGGCATCATTTACATTTGCGATTCAATATGTTTTCCTCGCATTTGTTCCAAAAAGTGCATTCCCCTAACAGCATTCTTTACTGCAGACTGCAGAAGATCTCCATTGATTTACTTGACTTGCAATGTTATTCGGTCCTTCAAAGTGGCTAAATTATCCATATTCCCTTGGTATACCAAGCGCTTTACATGACCCCACAACCAAAAGTCACAAGGGGTCAGATCAGGCTAACCGGCTATCCACATCATAGGAAACGCTCGACTAATTATTCGGTTGTTGGTAAAATGCTGTCGTAGGACTTCCTGTAAGCGCAGTCTAATATGCAGGGTTGCTCCATCCTGCATAAATATCGTAGATTCAAGACATTCACGCTGTTAAAGTTGCGGAATAACAAAGTTCGGCAGCATTGTTCGATACCTCTAAGCATTGACGGAACTTTCTGTACTTCCTATGTCTATTTTACGTCAAAAATGGACCTAACAGCGCCATTTTGGCCCGCGGTGGTAAAAATCCGAACTACTTATTTTTCTTTCTAAAATCAAAACCCCATGACCTGAATAGTATTGTTATGTGGAAACCATCACACGTCCAGTAAGGACGCTAAGTAGGCCGTTTTCGTAAAGGGAAGTAAATTAAAATACATTTTAATAGAAATGAAAATGATATTTTTTTTTCAAAAATGGCTGAAATTATTCTGATAAAACTTTATCTGCATTACTGAAATCAAAGTAATAATTTCAAGTATTCTATTAAATTCGTTTAAAAAATAAAATCATTCATTTAAAAAATAAAAAATAAAATAAAAATTTGTCCAATATGCAACATTTTTTTCCAAATAAAGAAACGATAGTGAAAGAACCAAGAGATGCAAAAATTTCCTGCTGTATATTCGTCTTCCTCTGAATCCCGGAAAGACATACGAGGTGTTATCTTTAAATAATAAAAGGCAATGTCTGTCTGTGTTGTTGTTGTTGTTGTTGAGACCCAGACCGTCCGACCTACCAGAAAGGTGTAAGGTAACTGTATGGACGGCCGGGAAGTGCCACCCAATTTAGACCGGAACCCAGTGGGGGAGGCATCCACAGGGACCGTACCCTCCTTCCCCTACCACCAACCTCTCGGAAGGACTTACGGACCCACATGTTTAACGTGATCGTACTCCGCATGAACACGGCGGCATTTGTGGTAGCGTGCAAATCTAGCGCGCAAACCACGGGGATACCGCACCCGAGATGGCCAACAGCACGCGGTGTTCCGAGGTGGTCACCCACCAAGTACTAACCGCGCCCGATGCTGCTTGACTTCGGTGATCTAACGAGAACCGGTGTTTTCAGCACGGTACGGCCGTTGGCCTAATGTCTGTCTGTGTGTCTGTCTGTCTTATACACTATACGTTCAGCGATCGCGCGTCGGGGAGCTACGGAATTTGGCAATCGGTAACCCGGGGGGGGGGGGGGGGGTTGGAAGAGGACACGTGAAAACCGATTTTTAAAATTTGAATTAATTTTTTAGTTATTTAATGTTTTATGCGATTTCGACCGTTTTCTGCCATTTTTGCCCTTTTTTCTCCACTATCCAGACGTCATAGAAAAAACAAATCACATCACCAGAAAGAGCGGACAATTGCGAGTAAAAATATATCAATCTCAAATCTCAATTACGGTTATTATCAATTACGGTTATTATATTTATATTTTAAGTGACGGAACGATGTGGATTTTTTAAATGGATATTTTAATTTATGGATATTTTAAATGGATATTTTAATTTGTGGATATTTTAAATGGATATTTTAATTTATGGATATTTAAATGGATATTTTAAATGGATATTTTAATTTATGGATATTTAAATGGATATTTTAATTTTATGGATATTTTAAATGATGGAGTGATGGAACGAGGATAATAGAATTAAGAGCTAAGCATATGGTCATTATAAAATTTAAATTAGTGCGCGGGAAGTTAGTCCACGGGAATTGCACTCGGTAGGCCCGGGTTCGATTCCCGGCACTGACGCGGGATACGATCACATAAGTCATAACATATAAGTCCGTAAGTCCTTCCGAGAGGCTGGTGGTAGGGGAAGGACGGTACGGTTCCTGTGGATGCCTCCCCCACTGGGTTCCGGTCTAAATTGAGTGAATAAAAAGAAAGTCATGGAGATTGTCGCGAAGGGCGCGGTAGCCCAGTGGTTAGCGCACGGGAATTGCACTCGGTAGGCCCGGGTTCGATTCCGTCAGTGCCAAAACTGCTGCCGTGATCACGCGGAGTACGATCACGTTAAACATGTGGATCCGTAAGTCCTTTCGAGAGGTTGGTGGTAGGGGAAGGAGGGTACGGTCCCTTTGTATGCCTCTCCCACTGGGTTCCGGTCTAAATTGGGTGAATAAAAAGAAAGAAAGTTATAGAGTTTGTCGCGGAGGGCTCGGTAGTCCAGTGGTTAGCGCGCGGGAATTGCACTCGGTAGGCCCGGGTTCGATTCCCGCAACTGCCAAAACTGCTGCAGTGTTCACGCGGAGTACGATCACGTTAAACATGTGGGACCTTAAGTCCTTCCGAGAGGTTGGTGGTAGGCGAAGGAGGGTACGGTCCCTGTGGATGCCTCCCCCACTGGGTCCCGGTCTAAATTGAGTGGCGCTTCCTGGCCGTCCAAACAGTTATCTTACACCTTTCTGGTCAGTTGCGCCAGCGAGTTTGCCACGGTCAGAATTTTAAAGGGTAGCGAACAGGCTGGTCGTCAAAGGCGGTTAGTTATATAATAAATCAGGGTTTGTGTGTTAATGTTATTAGGGGCCGATATCATGATGAACCGTTTAAACGAAATTCCGCATCAAATAATAAGACAACAATAGGATAAAAAATTCTGTGAATTTAAAAATGTAAAGGTATGTTGATTAAATAACATCTAACAATGAAATCTATTTGCAATATCATTTGAATATTATGCAACAATAGGCAATAAACATTATCTTAGCAATAAGCTAATCTAAAATAATTATCATCTTCGAACAGACATACTTTATTATTGTTTATAAAATACAATTTATTTAATAGCATGAAATATATCTTTTTGTAAAATAACTTTAAAGAAATGGAAGCCCTCGAAAAATTTGCACATCTGTACGACATACTAAGTGGTTTATTACAATTGCATGATATGCAAGAGGAACAATATGCATTTAGAGAAATGACCAATTATTTCAAGAATATGTTCCATGGAAAATCTCATCTAGTGGAAACTATTGTCGAATTGGAAGATAAGATAAGACAACTTGAGGCAAAAAACGATACATTAACTTGCAACATGACTACAGTTACTAAAATATTGGAGGAACTTGAAAGTTCCCATCAAAATAAGCCCTCGAAAAATTTGCACATCTGCACGACATACTAAGTGGTTTATTACAATTGCATGATATGCAAGAGGAACAATATGCATTTAGAGAAATGACCAATTATTTCAAGAATATGTTCCATGGAAAATCTCATCTAGTGGAAACTATTGTCGAATTGGAAGATAAGATAAGACAACTTGAGGCAAAAAACGATACATTAACTTGCAACATGACTACAGTTACTAAAATATTGGAGGAACTTGAAAATTCCCATCAAAATATGATTCTGCAATCAGCAAAGTAATTTCTATTTTTAAAATTCAAATGCAGGGTCAACGTAATTGCATTTCATTTATTCTCCGGCAGTCAGTAGCATAAATGATGGATCAAAGAGTACTTAAACCTGGCACATAGGCATTTTAGATAACGGGGGAAAGAAAATCCACAAAAATTTTACCACCAGCGATGTTTTATGCTATAGATTTTGGGTCCGAATTAAAATATATTTTCACAGTATTTGTTCCACATGTTGTTTAAAGTTATCTACAACATGATAATGAAGATTAAAATGTACGAAATGTGAGAAAAAAAGCATTTAACTACTCGGATATTATATTTTGGTGCTTGGTGTCCTTGAAATCTCCCAAAGTGTTGTTGTTGAGACCCAGACCATCCGACCTACCTGAAAGGTGTAAGGTAACTGTTTGGACGGCCGGGAAGTGCCACCCAATTTAGACCGGAACCCAGTGGGGGAGGCATCCACAGGGACCGTATCCTCCTTCCCCTACCACCAACCTCTCGGAAGGACTTATGGACCCACATGTTTAACGTGATCGTACTCCTGGAATCTTTATATGGACGAACATATAGATGAAATTACAAAATTGACTCTAAATTAACGGTCTAAATTAATAATTGTCAGTAGTTAATTGGATACTTTGAAATAGTTTTACATGTTGCCATTCTGAAAAGCGCCGACTGTACAATTCAACGTTAAAAACTGTATGTAAACTTGGATATTATACATCATTTGTTCAATGTAAAAGGAGCAAAATTAATTGCATTATTTAGGGAAAAGGACCGCCCATATCAGATATTTTTTTTGCTAATTTAAATGTAAAAACATATTTGGAGTTCTCTTTGTGGGAGTTTCATTATTGAAAATAAATTTGCAATCATCTGACAAAGTGAATAACAGATCTTTTTATTTGATTTGATTAGAAATCTATGATACTTTTTTAAAGATATTTAGGATTCTTTAGGTATTATATGTAGGTATCATGTATTTATAAGCAAAACAATTGACAACAAAATGCCTTTTTGACTGAGAATTATAAAGGAAAATGAAAATTTACGTTTATTTATACTGTGGATACTTTAATCATAAAAACTTTTGTGATAGTAACTTTAATTTTAGATATTTTTCCAATAAACATTATTCAAAATTTGCTCCGTTGGTGGGTGGAATTTATATATATACACATTATTTATTTTATTTTTCATAAATTATTTATTGATAAATGATTTCTATGTAATTATTTTTTTAACTTTTTCTATGTGATTAAATTTTTAACAAATACGAGTATAAAGTAAGACTTGGTGAGGGGTCTATTTATTTTCTCACACGTTTTCCTTTATTTTTTTTTATTCTGTTTAAAATGCAGTTTCCAGTATATTGTGTTAACATAACATTTATGTAACATTAATATAACATTTTTCTAATAATTTCTACAGTGAAACACAAAACTGGGGTTCCTATGTAATAAAATTACAAAATTTGATTAATTTATCTACATTGTCATTTATTTATTACAGTAAACTTACCTGACGAACAATGGTTTATCTGGGATCCAATGTTTTGAAACGTTCATAGTCCGATATTCTTCGCAAACAGAATTAGGGTCCAGAGCCATCGACAGATAGGGGCAAAAGGATGTTTTGCATAGGGTCTACGAGGATTGGACACACGTATCGCATAAACAGTTTAAGAAAAAATGTCAATAATTTGTAAATAATGGGTGTGAAACGCGAATTTGTTGCATAAAAGCCCTCAAATTCTGTCTGCGGAACTTTTGTACTAAACTAAATGATTTTATATGCAGATTTATGTTCATTGAAGTTTGGGTTAATATTACTTTCCTTATATACATAATGTATAAGGAAAGTATTGTGGCCGGGTCGAAAATTCGAATTCGAGTTTTCGACGGGAGAGCATGTTTCAAGCATGCCTGATCACGAATCAAATATTTTTGAAGTGATGTCTGTGTGTGTGTGTGTGTGTGTGTGTGTCAGTGAGACTGTGGAGACGATAACTGACGAACGAATGGACCGATTCGAACGAAATTTGGTACAAAAATCACAATTAGTAAACACTGGAAGTCTATTGTTTTTATACGCAATCGAATGTTCAGAACCCCCCTGAATTTTCGAGAGAAATTTTGAAAAAATCATCAAAAAATCAAAATCACTAATAAAGTTACGTAAATAGACATTTCTTATGTAATTTTTCATTAGAAAACGATTGGCATAAATTTTAGAACGCTAATAGGAACCTTTCTCGAGATATTGCACGTTTTTCAAAGAAATTATCAAAAAGTCATATAAAATAAAAAAAATATTTCCTATTAAGAAACCTACATGTGTCCCTTTCATATGTAATACCATGCGATAAATTGGATGACATCATTTTCGTGGATCTAGCTCGTTCCATGTATGAAAAAAGAGACATTGAGTAATACTTTTGTATTTGAGCGCCAATAGTCATTTATCTGCTATAAGAATAACTTATCTCTTCGTCCATAACGCTTGGCGAGTTTTTGGCGACGAATTTGGTGGAATGTCGACAACTTGGCGACTTTTTTAAATGTTGCTAAATTAGCGAAAAACTCGCCAAATGGATAAAAATGACGCTAAATCAATGGCGACTCATTGATGATGACGACATGGAAAATGACAACTCATTGACGAAAATTCAATATCTTGGAAATAATATAAATAACTACTATAAAAATAATCTTTTTTTAATGTAAATGTAGTAAATTCATTGCATTATATAGGGAAAGTCAAGTGCTGCCCACATCAGAATTCTTTAAAATTAATTTGAACGTCTTTTCTCAAGTACTGTTCAGTGTTGTGCAGTCTGCGTAACTCTCTGAGCATAAAATATCACGTTTATTGAACATTATTTTGCTTAAAATTTATTTTTCTCAATTAAATCTGACATCCAATAATTTGGTAATCCGAGTAATCCCGGACATTTGGTAATCCGGTACCGCTGCAGTTTTATTTCATCTGTAAGTTAGCTAAAATATATAGAATGAGATATTATTTGCTAATTTTCGTCTCTAGTTTTCTACCTCCTCCAATTATTTCATTACCTTTCACCACTGATCTTGCCTTACATTGTGTCATGGATGCATTAATAAGAATCCACGGCTTGATATGGCATTTTCACGTTGTCAGGAGGCCCATTAATTCGATTATCAAAAGGACCACAACACGAATTTCGTTTTGTGGTCTTTTTAAATATGTCAAAACGCATTGTAAAACTTTTTGAAAATGCCACGACACGAAGTTTGCGTTGTGCGGGATCTGAGACGCCGAAACGCTTTGTGGTCGATTTATTTCGCGGAAAAAAAAATTTTTGTCCTTGAACCTGACATATGTTTTATTTTGTTTCATGAAATTTCATTTAATTTCAATTATGTTTAAACATTTAAGGTTTCTGGAAAAATTAAAGGATGTCAAAAGGGTATCATTATGCCCCCAAAAATGCCTCTATATGGATTTAAAGAAAGAAGACGGATATAGCTACCATGAGGTAAATAATTATCCTAACTATTATTGGGTTTTCTTTCGATATTTTAATAATTTGACTTGTTAAAGTTTTCCATTGGGAGGGAAGACTAATTTAAAATATCATGAGTGTTGCAGTTGAATATGTCTACTCCTTGGTAAAATATTAGTGCACAAGCACGAGATATTTTTACTTTCCTTATATATATAATGTATAAGGAAAGTATTCGGACGGGGTCGAAAATTCGAATTAGAGTTATCGACTGGTGAGCACGTTTCAAGCATCCCTGACCACGAGTCAGACGTTTTTGAGATGATGTCTCTCTCTCTATTTGTGTGTGTGAAGGTATTGTGTGTGTGTGTGTGAAAGTATGTGTGAGGATACGATAACTGGCGAACGAATGGACAGATTCGAGCGAAATTTAGTATAAAAATCACAATCCATGAATACTGTGGTGATGTGTTTTTGTGTGTGTGTGTGTGTGTGTGAACCCCTTACAGACGATATCTCACGAACGAATGGAGCGATTTGAATGAACTTTGGTACAAAAATTATAATCTATAAATACTGGAAGCCTATTGTTTTTATACGCAATCGAATGTTCAGAACATTCCTAAATTTTTGAGTGAAATTTTGAAAAAAATATCAAAAAATTTAAAGCTTTAATAAAGTTACGTAAATAGTCATTTCTTATGTCATTTCTCATTAGAAAACGATTAAAATAAATTTTAGAATGCTAGGATGAACCGTTCTCGAGATATTGTACATTTTTTAAATAATTATCAAAAAGTCATATAAAATTAAAAAAAAGTATTAACTATAGTGAAATATGTTCACTTTTAATAAGTAATATCATGCGATAAATTGGGTGACATAATTATCGTGGATCTAGCTAGTTCTATTCACGAGAAAAGGTACTTAAGGTAATATTTTTGTATTTGGAGGCCAATAGCCAGCTATCTGCTACAAGAATAACTTATTTCTCCATCCATAACGCTTGGTGAGATTTTGACGGAATATAGCCAACTTGGCGACTTCAAATGCTGTCAAATTAACGAATAGGTCGCTAAATTGA
Organism: Amaurobius ferox; assembly: GCA_951213105.1. Classification (NCBI taxonomy): domain Eukaryota; kingdom Metazoa; phylum Arthropoda; class Arachnida; order Araneae; family Amaurobiidae; genus Amaurobius; species Amaurobius ferox. The sequence continues at coordinate 47,380,514 of OX578149.1, forward strand.
TTAAAATGACGGTAAATCAATGAAAATGAAAACTAGATGATAAAATAATTATTAAAGTATTTTAATATATGGCTTATATTGCTTATTGAGGATGCTATCAATATTGCTGATTGTTTAGAGAAGTGTAAGTTAGTCGAATATTTTGAATTAGTTTTACAAGGTGTCATCCTGAAAATCGCTCAATGTACAATTCGCAATGTACAAACGCTGCGCCGTGGATGTTATACGTTATTTTTTATTGTAAAACTAGTAAATCCATTGCATTGTATATAGGAAAGTCATGTGCTGCCCACATCAGATTTTTTTAAACGTGAAGGCGTGGCTTAAACCTCTCCCTGAGTTCCAATGCAAGCTTGTGCAGAAAAGTCCACCGGGTTTCATTTACGGTGTGCACAAAAAATAGTTATAATGCGAAGATATAGTTGTAACATTTTGCCAAACTATAAATGCAAATAAGTTTCAGATTACCTAAAAAATGAAAATTTCGATGTATTTAGAAATCAATAATTATAATCTGAAGTAATTATTATACGGATTCGGTTCAAATATAGTTGTATAGAACGTTCTTTAATCTTTTCAATGGTGTCAAGATGAAAACTCTGCGATAATATTTTCTGTGGCTAAAGAACGTATATGTATGAAAATCACTCAACATCTTGCTAAAACATAAAATCACTAAAAAAATTCATTTAAATTTTAAAAACTACTCGCCGAGGTGTATTTTTCGGGTCCTGGAGTACCTGCGTACCGAATGTCGTTTCTGTCTGACACATAGATTTCCCGCTACAGATAACATACATACATAAACATCTTATTTCATTAAGTTACATTATTTGTCGTAATTACTTTAATGATTTTTTATTTTCAATTTTCGAAAAATTTTCAAGAAATTTTTAAGCTTGGTCTTTATCAGTCTCATTGAAAATCAAATGACTTTTTGTTTTCGTCATATAAAATAATCTTTAAAAATTTCATTTGAATCTCTTAATTTGTGAGATGCCGTTCCTGGTCTTACAGACAGATTCATACATATTGTTTAAAAAATGATTGATTTGTATTTAGTGACCAAAACGTGACTCAAGACCCAAAATCGTTCAAATCTATCACAATCTAAAAGTCACATTTTTATCCTAGTACAGAACTTTTGCACCCTTAACACGGATTGAGAGATCGTTGGAGAAAGTCATTCAATCTTTCCAATGGTGTCAAGATGAAAACTCTATCATAGCAACAATTTTTGTCGCTAAGGGACTGATTTGTATGAAAATCACTCAAAATCTTGCTAAAACATAAAGTAACTAAAAAATTAATTTGAATTTTAAAAACTAGTCGTTGTGGCGTATTTTTTTTTGGGGGGGGGGGGCTGTTTCCTAAAGAGTTGTGTTGTGTACCAAATTTCGTCGGCGTCTAACGCTTAAATATCCCAGTACAGACAACAAGCACGCATAAACATGTTTATTTTGTTATCTTTGATTATTTGTATTAATTATCTTGATGATTTTTTTCGATTTTCGAAAAATATTCAAGAAGTTGTTAAACTTGGTCTGGACCAAACTCACTGAAAATCAAATGACTTCTTGAGTTCATCGAATTAAATAATCTTTAAAAAGTTCATTTGAATCCCTTAATTTGTAAGATATCGTTCCTAGTTTTAAAGGCAGATGCATACACATTGCTTTAAAAAATGTTTGATTTGTATTTAGTGACCAAAACGTGACCCAAAGCCCGAAAACGTGCAAATCTATCACAATCTAAAAATCACATTTTTATTCCATTGCCGTACATTTACACCTTTAACACAAGACACATCATTTGAGACCAAACAAGCATTGAGAGACTAATTTATTATGACTATATGGATAGTATTTTTGTTTCTGTATACCATACGGTGTAATGGGCAGCAAAATAGACGTTGGGAAACCATTTGGTACAGTCCCCCATTCAAATTATCTTTAATCTGACAAACTTTATCTGCAAGACTCAACAAATTTGCCAATTCTCCGTATAGATCCAATATCTGGTAACCGTTGACAATCACACACCTTACGTTCAGACCAGACTTGTTTTGCTGGTGGTCCATTCTCTGTAATCTCTAAATTAGATCTGAACCTTTCACAAGTACAGTTGTTTTTCTGATGCTCGTACTACTGCTTTCAGCGTTTGCTATCAATGTACGATCGAAGTCTGTCAGAACGCGTATTTGAAGCAGGTGGCAAAAATTTTATCATTATATTGTTTTGACTAGAAAGTTTTCCTTAAACCATGTGTGCCTCAGGATCCACTATATCGATTCAAATTAGATAATAATTGATATAAATTCAATATCAAATTCCGGACGGGTTAAGAGATTTCGCTAAGAATCTTCACTTCCGGTTTTTTTTTTCCATTTCTGATTAAAAAAAATTTCATTTTACTTGAAACATTTATTTGTCAAGAATAGTTATAGATAGAGCATATATGATAACTGATATGAACTTAACCTCAAATTATGGAGGAGATAAGGGGGTTAACTAAAGATTTATATTTCCGATTCTTTTTTAACTTCCGGTTCAAAATTCTTGAAACATCTATTTCATAGAATTGGTGAGATAGCTTATATGATGATTGTTGACTGATGTAAATTCTGCATAGAAAATCAGAAGGGGTTGGGAAATTCATTAAGGATTTCCACTTATGGAGATGCCACTGCTGGTTTTCCGAAAATTTGTGTAACTCTAAACGAAATGAATATACGAAATGAATATGTAAAATGAAATAAAAATGTTTTATATTTCCGCCAAAATTTAAGTGTACACACCATTTGCCATAGTTCCCGGCCACACACTTAGCTACAGTAAACCTTCGGGTCTGTCGTGTGGTCTGGGTTTTCAACACTTCAACACCATTTGCCATCATGTGAAATCTCCTTCATAAATGTTACTTCCTGGAATTTGCACTTCACTAGTCTTTGCATGTCTTTAGCCTTCTCTTATACTTTTCAGCTATTTAACGTTATCAATATCTGCAAGATGATAACATTGCTCAGAATCACCTGAAAGCCACCATAATTTTGTCACTCACTGTGTACTATTATTAAGTTGTATACTATTATTAAGCAAAAGGCATAGTCAAGCTCCGCACGCTTTTTAGCAATCACTTTTCTAAGCAAATAAACAAGGAAATGCGTGTAAGCCTTAAATAAGAGATTCTATAAGGAAAAAAGGAAAAGCTAGCATATGCATTGAAAAAAAAGGTTTAAAAAACATTTTAGAACTGAAATGTCAAAAAAGAAACGACATCAAGTACCTCATTATCCGATCACAGTTCTCTAATACAAACTTCTTCCAAAAAAATATTCCCTTACCCATAGAAGTAAAAATGAAATTCTGTATGCAATTCTTAAAAGTTTACCCCCTAGTTATGTCAAATTTTCAGAGCACACAAATAATATTGAAATAATTCTATATCTCAAAAATTGAAAATTTATCTTCAAAATACAAGAAATAAGAAAATTGTAAATTTTATAGCACTTAAGTGTCTGGAGACTGGACCAATAGTCTGAAGCATCGTTCGCGAAACGCCTGATGAAGAAAGTGCTCGCATTCCAGCAGAAGCATCTACTCCAACCATTAAATTTGAAAATGGGGAAAATGCGTTCCAATGCCAATTTTTAAGTTCACAACTTTTAAACTAATTCGAATTTAAAATGAAACTCGACGAGGTCTGTCGTCTCGAGAGTCTATTTACACCTGTATCGAATTTTAAGGTTGTTCAATGCCTCGATTTTACAGAAGACACAGACATACAGATGGAAAATAAGTTTGTTTGAGAACGGAATATACAGTTGCCCACAAAGCTGCAGAATGGAGTTTCCCTATACTATTAGAGCTATCTACAATGGGAACGTGATACTAACTGCGAGAACACCACCTTAGTCGGATTCTGCGAGAATATATTTGGCCAGTGTAATTAATCTCTTAATCGTTAAAAATTGTAATACCGATTGCATGCCTAGATTCTATATCTGCAAGATAACAACATTGCTCAGAATCACCTGAAGGCCACCATAATTTGGTCACTCACTGTGTACTATTACAAAGAAAGCAAAATCATCAAATGCTTTAGAGGTCAATGTACAACTTAAAATATATTTACTTCGAACCATTTGAAACTTTCATGTGATTTTTTTTTCTTTTTTTTTAACTATTTCTTGTGTTTTCAGATAGTTATGTGAAGAACCACATCAGTTAAGCATGATTCCGCGCTCATTTATATTGGTCTCCAAAGAACAATTTAAAAGTTAAAATGGTTTTAGAGACAGAAAAGTTTTAAAACTCTGCTTGTAAAAATCGACGAAAATGATCATTAGACAGATTAAATTTGTTTCTAATGACGAAACTTCTTGAACAAATTCTGAAGAATCAAACGCTGATATCAACATACAAAAATCAAAAAGTTAATAAATTTGTAAAGCAAAAAATATTGTTAATTGTATTGCTAACAACACATTACAGTTAAAAAGGCTAGAATTATTACAAGTCTCTCATAATACTGCATAGAGTGAATTGGTTTCATAGAGGTTGGCATGAATAGTATTGGTTACTACATAGAGGGTATTGGCGATATTTCTCTAAATGAGTCGCTAAGTTCCCCAAATTTATGGCCAAGCATTAGGGACAAATAGGGAGAAGATGATTTATGATATACAAATGACTATTAGCTAATTGTTAGACGTCACAATGAAAAACTTTCACACAAAGTACCTTCTCTCATGAATGGAATGTACTAGATCTAGGAGAAAGATGTTATCAAATTTATCTCATAATATGACATATTAAAAGTGAATATATTTCACAATACATAGTTATTACTTTTTTTATTTTATGCGATTTTTTTATATATTTATTTTTAAAAAGTGTAATCAACATCTCTAGCTGACGTTCATCACGCTGACGTTCTAAAATTTACATCAGTCGTTTTCTAATAAAACATTACATAATAAACTATTATTTACGTAACATGATTGAAAGTTATGAATTTTTCAAAATTTTATTTGAAAATTTAATGGCTTTCCAGACATTGGATTGTGTTTAAAAGCAATAGATTTCCAGTATTCACCGACTGTAATTCTTATACGAAATTCTATTCGAAACCCTTCATTCCTTCCTGAGATATCGTTTCTGCAGACTTTCGGACCCACACGCACAAGCGCACGCACAGAGACATCACCCCCAAAACGATCGATTCGAGTACAGACAAGCTTGAAACATACTCTTCCGTACTCTATATAGAAATAACTACTTCGACACTCGATATCGAAATTTTCGAACCCGTCACAAAACTTTCTCTATACATTATACTATGTAATTTGGGAAAGTAATAATATATGAATTGAAAAATCCTTTTGCCAAAATACAAATATTTAAAAAGTAAACAATTGCTTATATTCCATACTCTTATATTCCATGAACGCTAATGATATAACACAATCAAAAAAATAATGCCATTCATTTATAAAATTTACCAACCATTACAAAAACCATTGGAAAGAAAGTTAGAAACATCTTGAACCATAATGCCCCATTCTTAAACTTAAGAATACCGATAAAATTTACTTATATATATATATATATATATATATATATATATATCCAAATGAGAAACATTTATAAATTCCTTAAAGAAAACAAAAAAAGAAAAGTATCAATAAATGGCCGGGGAGAGATGTGACCCCCAGTCTCCGGTTTAACATGCTTCACGCCATGGCAACACTCCCGAAAGCCGATACTTATCAATGGATGGCCCTAATGCCAACAACATATAACCTATTAAAACATGAACATACAAAAACCATTGAAAAGAAAATTGGAAACATCTTTCACCATAATGACCCATTCTTAAACTTAAGAATACCGAAAAAGGCCAACAGAAACAAGTCACATGCACAATCACCTAATTCTCACCAATACGTCATATATATATATATATATATATATATATATATATATACAGAGAGAGATCAAATATGTTTATTATAAATATTTTGAATTAAACCAGATAATTTATTCAGGAATGAGAGATTCAAATTCTAATCCCAGAAGTTTTAATATCTGCAATAACTTTTGATTAGTTTAATTTGTATTTGATTTATTGATTAGTTTTGATTTGTAGTCCTATTCTGTTTTAAACTTGTGTCATTTCATACAATAACGAGCAAAGAGAAAGCACTATTTTTCTATCGTTGTACAAAGGCAAACAGAACCTCAATTTAAAGTTTATTTTGGATGCATGACAATAAACTGTACTGATCATATTTGAAATTCGGAGGGATTAACTTTTGAGCAATAGATATAAGAATTCGCATTTTAGATTTAGTTATTTTAAAGTTATTTGGTGATTAAAAAGTGTTACTGGTCAATAAAATGCCTGGGATATGAATTTCAAGACTAAAATAGAATTATCTACAGTTCACAAAACCCTATTTTGAAAAACACAGAGAAGTTTCAGGAAACGGCACAGTGTCCGACTATCTATATCATATCGCTAAGGGAAACTGGCTAATTAAGGAATGAATAATGCAAACTGCTAAACGTAGAAACTTGAAAATTTGCTTACACGAGAAACTTGACCTAAATATGAGAAAAATCTAAACTCTTGGAATTTTGTTCAAAAAATTTATAAATCACAGAAGATTTTTTTTCAACTATTTTTTCAGTTACTAGGAGGCTCTGCTCCCTGCTCGCTCCGCTCGTGAAACCCCCTTCGGGAGGCTTGGCTTTGCCTGCTACTCGCTGCACTCGCAGAGCTCGCTTCATATCTATATTTCCTAAAAATTCTACTTTCAAAAATCTCTTTTCTATTCTTGCCTATTTTCCGCATGAGGAAAAAGCAGAGATTTTTCTTAACCCAGCCAGGGAATCCAAAAACTAAAATTGTTTGATCCTGAGCTCGCTGCAAGAGCTATTTCATGCCAAACTGAAGTTTAAACCGATAAACGGTTTATTTCATTGTGTTATCCTATTATTTCTCTATAAATATACCAAATTTCACATTTTTGTATGTTATAGTATGTAAAGCGTAAACATTTTTCAACTATGTTATAAAGTTTACAACATAGTTGAAAAGTCTTTATGACTTTGTTCATTCTGTCTGTCTGTCCGTTATCGCGATAAATGCCGTAAAAATTACTTTATCAAAATGAAATTTTAGTATGTTATTCAGACGATCTGTGAGACCTATGGGAATATAAAGGAATAATATCACCCAATTAGTTTTGGAGTAAACCCGGGTTGAAAAAATGAAATACATTGAACCCAGTGGGGCCTAATTTTTCAAACATTTTTTAAACAAATTTAAAATTCACAAATTGCTTTGAAAGTTTTAGGAAATATTCAAATTATTCCATAAAATATATAAAAAAATGTTCAGCAAAATATATTCAGTAGTGTTTTAAATTAAAATTAAAATAATAATTACACCTTTTATATGAAGAGATCACGTGACGATTATATTAAGAGATCACGTAACCGACTTCAAAATAAAATATGGCATCGATCTTGTGTCAAAATCGTGAATTTTAAAGTTCTTTTTAATTCATATTGAGTGTTGTATCCGTCCCTTAAACAGCTTTAACTTTGCCTAAATTCTGTGTATCTACATACTGAAACAACTCAATTACAATATATTTGAGTTTAAATAATCATCAAACTTTGATTATTTCTACAGCGAAGTCTACTTTTCACTTATGGATAATGTAAACACCAAAAGATGTAGAATGAGTTGTATATGAATTGCTGTATTTTTTTAACACAAAATTATTTAGCTCATGGAGTCTGCAATATACTTGATATGAATGAAACATTCATTGATTTCACACAGAGAACCAGACGATTTTTTCGATGAAGTTTTAAGCATAGAGTTAAATTACTTGTACCTCCATACTTTTAAGATTTTAAATAAAATAAATTGTTATAGTATTATGATGAATGAAAAAATTTTATGAATGAAATACTGCATTTACAGAGAAAACCAGGCAATTTATATCGATGACGTCATTTGAATAAAGTTCATTTGTTTTCGATGAAGTTTTCAAATATAATAAATTATTGTAGTATTATGATAATTTTTAAAACATTACCGAGGAATGTACAGCATTTTAGAAATGTTTAAATCAGGCAATTTATATTTCAATGTCGTCAATTCACTGAATCTCATTTTTTTCGATGAAGTTTTGAGTTTTCAAATATAATAAATTAATGTAGCATTGTGATAATTTTAAAAATATTACCGATGAATGTATCGCAATTTAGAGATATTTATATAAAATTGCATTGAAGTTGGAATGTGTTTTATAATCAATGCTTTATACATGATTGATCTTTCTTGTTTTTAATTGACTTTATTGGTACACAATCAATCGTTATTGAGATATTTTTATTTATAGTTACAGTAGATTATTTTATTACACTTTATCAATGAATTTATTTATAAATAGCAGCATACCCGTTCTTCGTGCGGGGTATATAATATAAAGAATCTTAAAATTCACAATCATGTGCAAATTTCTACAGTATGCTAAATGACATTTTTATGCTCAAAAAGAAGTTTAAGAATCTCTGTTCTCGCTATACAAAATTATCTTCACGGGTAGATTGCACTCGGTAGGCCCGGGTTCGATTCCAGCCACTGCCAAAACTGCCGCCGTGTTCATGCGGAGTACGATCACGTTAAACATGTGGGTCCGAAAGTCCTTCCGAGAGGTTGGTGGTAGGGGAAGGAGGGTACGGTCCCTGTGGATGCCTCCCCCACTGGGTTCCGGTCTAAATTGAGTGGCACATCCCGACCGTCCAAACAGTTACCTTACACCTTTCTGGTAGGTCGGACGGTCTGGGTCTCAACAACAACAACGGGTAGATTTGAAGAATAAAACATCCTGGCCACTTTTATAAGCAAATTTACAAAAAAAAAGGAATTGAATCAATATATGCAAAATGAAAGCATTAAAATTATATGGGACTCGTACTACTTATATACGCGAATATTAGAAGATATAACCTGTATTAGTACATTACATGTATAAATTGAAAATATCAATAAACCCGTAATTGACTCCAATATATGCAGAATGAAAGCACTAAAATTATATGGAAATGTATATATATATATATATATATATATATATCCCCGAACTACATATATTATCGCAGATTACAAAATATACCAATGTGTTAGTAGAAGATTACCCATATTACAATATGAGTCTCAAAAATCTTTGCCAAAATGAAATAGATGACGTTATAAATTGAAAATATCAATAATCCCCGTAATCTTTATACCAGAAGGTCGTAAATGATTCCAATATATGCCAATATATATCAAAATATATGCCAATATACTTGTACTACTTATATTATCGTAGATTAAAAGATATATCCATGCATTTGTAGAAGATTACTCGTACAACGTACAATATATGAGTTTAAACAATTGTTGTCATAATAAAACAATGGTATAATAACTTGAAAATATCAATAGTTCCTGAATCAATAATACACGAAAATATCAATAATAATAATGTTTAAACCTGAAGACCGTAATTGATATTATCCAGTCAAAAATGCAATGCCAATGAAATTTATTTTATATACATATCTTTATTATTCAAATCGGAAAAGATTTAATAAAAATCGTATGCCGCATAAAACATTGGATTTACATCCGTTGCTAAACGACATGATATCATTTGCTTCAAATAAATTGATGGAAATCATATCGTCTGAATAATGCGATCTCCATGGAAGGTTTGGCGACATGTTCTCCAATTTAGCGATAATTTCAAAAATCGCCAAATTTATCGCCAAGTGGTACTGTAGAACTAACAGTCCCACTTGGCGACGAATTGATGAAGCATGATCACAATACTATCCTTTAACAAACACAATTAATTTCATTTATGAAGCTCAATTTTATCACTTTCATGATATTTTTATGGATTTGCAAACATTTTCATCAATTTGGTGAAATTTTAAAAATTCGCTAAATGTGTTACTAAATAGGATATGGATGGACTGACCGACAAATGCTACTGAAATATCATTTCAGTACTCTGTTCTAAAAAAAAATGTAATTTCATTGATTTGCGTCGTTTTTATCAGTTTGGCGACATTTCCGTCAATTTGGCAAAGTTTAAAAAAAGTTATCAAGTTAGAGATATTACGTCAAATGTTTAGCTCTGAATTTGCAGATCTGAAGAATAAAACATCCTGATCCCATTTATATATACCAAATGAAAACACTAAAATTGTATTAGAAGATATACCCCTTCTACTCTTTTTCTGCTTCAACAATCGGTTAAATGCATTTATTGGGTAAACACAATATATGAGTTTATTAGCTAAACACAATATATAAGCTTAAAAACTCTTTACTGAAATAAATGAAAGTGATGTAAGCAGTCCGCAATTAATATAATTAAAAGAAAAATCAAACCGTTCTTTTTTAAAATATATTTTATATCCATTTATTTATTATTTATATCAAAAAATAATAATTTAAATTAACAGACAGATTTAATTTAATTGCGTTTCTGAGCAACATGATATAAGATAGAATCTTCCTCATAAACTGCGAAATTAAATAACCATTTTGATATCTTTAATACTTTTCATTGTTGAGAAAATCTTGTGAAAAATAAACCATGGAGATAAGTTTTAGCATTTAAATTCATGTTTCAACAATTCATATTTTCAAAAAGTGACTAATTAGTGCAAAAAATCTCCCACCAAACTCAGATAAAGTTTTAATTCACTTTCAAACGATTTTCAACCTTTTCGTTTGGATAAATCAAGGAGTTAGAGAGTAGAACTCCTAGGAAAAAGTTCGTTTTTCAATAATATCTGGACAACCCCCTGGTCTTAGAAACTCAAAACTTAATTTATGGGGGCTATTTTCAGGCTACCCACAAAATTTCATCAAATTCTGTTCAGCCGTTCTCCCGTGATGACGGGACAAACAGACAGACAGACAGATTTTCAATTTTATTTATATAGATTTTCGTTTAACTATTGAATCCAGTTGAATTTTACATACTAAAATTGTTTATTTGTTACTTTTCAAGCCAACTTATTCAAAATTAATAAAGAATACTTTTTCATTAAATTTATTGGTATTCAATCCACCGTTCTTGAGATTTTTATATTTATAATTACAGCAGACGATTTCATATTATATTTTTATCAATGTAAAACGTGAAAATAAGGTAACACGCAGTAATTAAAATATTGTTTTACATTTTGTAACAGCTTCCGATGCAATTTCGCTTGCATCAAAATCTCACCCAAATATACATTTCATTGCTTGTTTCATTATTGATATTAATAGACTTTCATTAGAATCCTTAATTGAAAATACTCGGTAATTTCACGCTTACTTCGAAATTCTTTCGAAGCATGAAAATACGCCATTTTATTTTAATGTGTCATCTTGGCTACAAATCTGTGTGCAAGAGGTTAAAACAATTATTATGCGACAGAAACAATTTAGGGAATTTTTTTTTCAGGCCTTTCTCAGTATTATTCCATTTCCTTCCATTCTGTAGCAGCAAAAAATTATTCTCTTTTTGTTTTGCAGAAGCGATAAAAATATGCAATAGCGGCATTCTTTGGAATGAAAGTCAGTTTAAATGAGAATTTTAATGAAATTTGGATATGGCAGCGTGGCAACGGCAAGAAATTCGGAATGTTTCTCTAAGCGTGAAGAATTTATTTGATGATGATACTTAGAAATTGACAGTTAAATTTGATTTTTTTTTGTTAGAGAGAATTTAACGCTTCCTATAGATTGAGCATGTTAAATTATTCTTTCGATAAAGTCTTGAGAAGACTCCAGTTTTCTCTTATATCTTAGTAGGACGAACCTGAAATCATTTTAGCTTGAATAAAGTCCATGGTCAGGATGGTACTCGGCTGAAATCGGAGCGTTACGAAAAATGGAAGTACTTTGGATGCTTTTAATTCCGAACCTAAACTATATTGGGTGAGGCAGCCCAGTTGTTATTGCACAAGGATTGCACTCCGACAACCCAGGTTTCATTCCTGGCTCTATTCCTTCAAACCTACCCAGTATTCACGCGGAGTACGATCACGTTAAACGTGTGGATCCGTAAGTCCTTCCGGAAGGTTGGTGGTTGGTGGAGGGTACTGTGGATGTCTCCCCCACTGTGTTTTGGTATAAATTGGGTATCACTTTCCGGCCGTCCAAGCCGATACCTTACACCGATACCTTATTTTTAAAAACAAAAAAGAAAAAGTTTTTGTTCGGACGAGTTTTCGCTTCACTTTGCTTACTCCCACTCGAAATATCTTCTAAATTATAGAAAAGTAGATATAAATAGTAAGCTTAAAAATGTTTAGTAAGAAATCTGGTTTCTAGATAAAAAAAAATCGTTTAAAAGTAATTAAAAAACCAGGATCTTCATTCTTAAATAAATAATGATTTAATACATAAATTTTCATTAGTAAACAAATAACATAAACTTTAGAACGCTAGCATGAACTGTTCTCCAAATATTGCACGTTTTTCAAATTAATTTTTCAAAAACATTCTATAATATTAAAAAAGTAGTAAGTATCATTAAATATGTTCATATTTCATATAATCCTTTCTGGTAGGTCGGACGGTCTGGGTCTCAACAGCAACAACATTTTATATGCAATATTATGCAACAAATTTATTAACATGATTCTCGTGGATCTGGTTCATTCCATTCTCCAGAGAAGTTATTTTCTACAATATTTTTGTTTCTATAATAATTTGAGGCTAAAGAATTCGTCAGTAGTCATTTATTTAACGGAATATTAATTAAATATCAAATTTCTTTTGATGAAAATTTTGTATTTTAATGCCAAAAAATTCGTCAACAGTTATTTTTTAACCGGGTATTAATCAAATCGCAATTGCCTTTCGATGCAGATTTTGCATGTGAAAATTTTGCTTATGAACATGTGAGTACGCTGGTGAGTAGGTGCATGTGAGTATTTTGCATGTGAGCGTGTGAGTACGCAGGTGAGTATTTTGCATCTGAGTATTGAGTACGCAGGTGAGTAATTGCATGTGAGTAATATCCTTTTGTTTGGACTCCATAAGTTACCAAAAGCGCACACTTTAATTTACGTGATATTAATTCAATGCCAAAATCACTAGCCTGTAGTTCTTATACACCGTCATTTTGTTTTGAAAGAAATAAAGTCATTGCTTTGTTTAAGGAACGTCATGTGCTGTCCACATTAAATTTTTATTCTCTGAAATGGACTTGAAATCCAAATAACGTAATATAAATACAAATTAACCATTTGCATTCCGAAGCACAAAACATCGCTTTAAAAGCGCGTTTTTAATGAAGCCCGCGTGTAACTTATTTTCTTGGCAACAAGAAGAGGAGGAGTATGCAGCGATAATGTGATGAAAGGATGCACCGCAAAAATCGATTCACGACCAGTCGGTTGTCATGGAACGTCAGAGAATGTGATAAAAGAACGTTTAGAGAATTGTTGGAGTTTCTTATGGTGACCCCGACCCTTCACACATATACTGAAAGGTATAAAACTAGAGTAGAATTTATGTTAAAAGATATACAATCCACTAATTTATGTACTTACTACTTCGAATATATAATGTAAAGAAACTTAATTCAAAATTTGTGGTGAATATTTGTAATCTTTTTTTTTCAATTTTGAAATAATTCTCACAAAATCTAAAGATGTGAGAAGCCCGGTTCAGTTTGTTTCCGTTCCGTGATTACTGCTATACAAAGAATGGCTTGAAAGATTAGAAAGCATGCGCCATCTGAAACTCTTTTAAATTCCTGTTTTAAATACTACATGTTGTATTCTCCTATCGATAATGGTTCTTTCTTAAAATTATTCCAGACATGACTCACGCCATCTTAATTCAGCCTGTATAAGGAAGAATTATAAGCATAATGCATTCAACTAGATCCACTTAACAACTGCCATTAATGAAATGAAAAATGATGTGAAACACAACTCAAACGTGTTGATCCAATTTCGACTTTTTTGACTAGTAATAATTTAATCATGATTAAAGTTTCTCTATTGCTTTATGCTTGTCTTCTCCATAATGGGATACAAAACTAATCCCATGAATGCTAACCAAATTAAAAGAATCTTGAACAAATTTCAAACTATTGTTAGCATCTAGTGAAATATGAAGTACGCAAAAAAGTTCTCATGAATCTTGAATAGGTATTTTAGACTTCTGATTAAATCAAGACGTCACATAAGTATATTTTGCGCTTTAATATACATATTAAACAAAAATTATTCTTTCCAAACTAATGTTTAAACGCTATTAGGCAACTACGAATGTTAAAATTCAACTTGTTGTTCGATGTATTTCACATAATTAGTTTATCCTTCGTAGTTACTTAAACCTGGTTTAAATTGTTGACATCGATTATCACTCCAGTTACTATCTCGTACTTCTGGTTTTCCTGTTCATAAAAGACTAGAATGAAAACCTGTTTTCAGACGTTGATAAAAAAAAATTAGGCCTATTTATAAACATAAACCAGTTACTATCTCGTATTTCTGGTATTAATATTCATAAAAGAGTAGAATAAAAACCTATTTTCAGACATTGATTAAAAACTTAAGCCTATAAATAGAACATAAATTAAAAATCACAGAAAAGTTCTATAATATTTGAATTTTATATCACCACTCTATGTACATGATAATTGTCTGACGTGATTGTGTCTTTCCAGGACGCCCAGAAGTCCTCGAGCGACCTAAAAAAATTATCTTTGCCTACTTGCTGTATCTGCCACGGGAAAGAACTTAACAGAGTCGGATATTCAATTTTCTCTCCGGTGGAACAATTAATGGGGAGGTTTCTTTCCAGACACTCCAGAAGCCCTGCCGGTGACTTAGAAGGCTCATTTAGTGCACACTTAGAAGATCGACACGAAGCAGAACCTAACGGAGCCAAAATTTTTAAAACTCGAATTGGAGCTAACGGTGCAAAGGTGCAATCAAAAAATTCAAAACCACTTTACTTATCAAGCACTGCCACTCTACCAAGAATAATAGTTTGGGCCTCATTCGCTTCGTGTCAACTCCCAGTCGCACAAAAAAATCTGATATTTCTAAAATTCGAATTTAGGATGCCGATGCAAAGGAATAGTTAAAACATTCAAAACCACTTTTCAGAATGATTGAGTAATACTACTCGAATCATAAGCTCCGTTTTGATCTCCTTCGATCCGCCTCAGCTTCCAGATCAAAGAAAAAAATCGAAAATTCCGAAAATTCGAATTATGGGTGACGATACAGAGATATTTTAAAGAAACTTGCATCACTTTGTATCTTAAAAATGTGCGCCATTTCCTTTCTATGCTCAAGTTTAAAACGGTTTTTGATATTCAGAACTTTTATTAAGTGTGTAGGTGTCACATTTAATAACAACTAGTCATTGAGAAGACGCAAAGCGCGGTTGATATATCTAACAATCAACCGCTGAAGAACATTAAACTTCAATTAATTTAAGAATCACAATCGAGTGTGTCAGAAATCAAGCCCGGTATCTTCTGATTAGCATTCATGTATGTTACCTCCTACACCATTCCAAATTTAACAGGTAACATACCTTGCATTGCGAAAGGTACTGTGATTGTATAATATCCTGTGAAGAGTAGTAAAATAATTTGGATGAAAATAAAACCTAGCACCAATATTAGTAACTGAAAACTATCACACTTGCAATCCAAACCGCTGTCAAAGTAATAAAACTATAATTAATTCCTTAGAAACAGCATACAATACAATATTAAAAGTGTCCACAGGTTTCGAAAGCAAGAAACAGCCCTCTTCGTCAGCACACACAAGAAGAGCAAACTTCACTCGTGAGAGCTAGATCCAGGGGGGCGGGGATATGCCGAGCATTACTAACTTAATTGGTTTTTGCATGGATCTGCGCATGTGATGTCATGTGAATAGCAAACGCGCACATTTTGTTCTCTGGCGAGATCAAAATCTGAAGAGATCAAAAATCTCTGAAGAGATCAAAGAATCTCTGAAGAAAGAAAAGAGAAGAAATCTCTGAAGAGATCAAAAATCTGTTAGAAAGTCACTGAGGAAAGTGTGCACAGCGCAATTAAAAATTTGCGTCTGGACATTGCCACATCAAATTTATCAAACAACTTTTAATTATAATAATGGAAAAACTTGCTGCGTTTTGGCAAAAACCTCCCTGATCCGTGGCGTCACGAATGACGAAATGCTAAATTCAGAGACGGCAGGCTGACAAGCTTTTAATTGGTTGCTGGGCTGATAGCCTAACTTTATATTAAAGTACCTTGACCGAATTAGATCAGTAACTGAGTGAGGGTCCAAACAGCAAACGTGATTGAGTCAGAGAAAGAGAGTTGCCAACTGCGAAAGAAGAAACAAAGAGGTAAAATACCAATGAGAAAGGAACACGAGGTGGACACAATGAATGAATGATAAAATACCAAAGTAGACGTCCCAAAACTGAATAAATGCTTTAAATCCTTCACTTTCCTCTTTAATGCACATATTTTGCCTTAATTAGCGGAAATGGGCATATTGTCTCATTTATCAAGGAGCTACTTTTCACATGTTAAGTTAGCCCCTGTATCTCTGCGCCTATTTTCAATGTCGACTTCTAGAAAGAAAATTAACTGAAATAACAGCCTAAAACACGAAACAGCTATTCTTATGGATTTCCCTGAAAACTAAAGGCAGAAAAGGCCATATGAGAAGAAAAAAAAGGAGTAAAAGAACTGAAGAGGAATGTAGGAAAATATTGTTAATACTAAATTCAAGAATGCACCGAAGTAAAAAAGGAAGAAATATTGACAAAATGCTAATCATAAAGAAGATGATGATGCCTGATCTATGTCTGGTCTACTACTTGGTGTGTGTAGAAACGTATTCCAGTATCGTTAAAAAAAGTATGAATCGCATGACAAGAGTGTAATGATTGGACCCAGGAAGATTGTACACTGCGTATAAACCAGCTCTATGTATCAGAAGTGTGACAGTGATAATGCAATTGCTGACTGATTACTATAACCATAGTAGCTGGGTGGAACCTTGAAGACACTAATTAAATTACTCTTTTCCGTTCCTAAAATGTGATTTTTATTTTCATGTCATACACAGAATTTTTTTTTCCTCTTTA
The DNA here is from genome assembly GCA_951213105.1 of Amaurobius ferox. Classification (NCBI taxonomy): domain Eukaryota; kingdom Metazoa; phylum Arthropoda; class Arachnida; order Araneae; family Amaurobiidae; genus Amaurobius; species Amaurobius ferox. The sequence continues at coordinate 47,397,713 of OX578149.1, forward strand.
TTAGTATTTTTACTTTCGCAAACATAGTATTATGAGAAGGTATTGTTTTCACGAAAATTTTCAATATCGAGACTTTGATGCCAATATATGTCTTTCAAGACCTCCTGTGTTTTGACTATTTTGAAGCGATGTCTACCTGTCGTCTGTCTGTCTGTCTGTCTGATGTCTGTGGTCGATTTGCGTACGCGATAGCAACCATAACTATTAATGTAATTTCGCTTAACTTTATATTCGGCTTTGTTATCAAAACATCTAGAACTAGAAAAAAAAATTTTTTGAATTCGATCGAAAACTTCGAACTTTAATCGAAATTTTATATTTTTGAAACATAACATCACAGAACAAAATTAGACATAATCCATAAAAGGGCTTATTTATAGCTCAATAATCACGAAACTTAATAGCTTCAATCATTGCTGTGACAAATACCTGCGATACAATTTTTGTGTTCTTTATGTCATTAGCTCCCTCTAGGAAGTAGCACGTTACACCCACAGGGGTACATTGTCAAGCATTGTATCAAACGAAAGATTTTTTCAAGCCCTTTAAAGTGAAGGGTAACACGCTATAATTGTAATAATTTGGACCCACATTACTTCTTTTTCAAATTTTTCATGTAAAATTTGGCAAAAATAAATTCTGTTGTGAGAAAGTTGAGTTAAGCCACACATAAGTTAATTTTTACTTAAGAATTACTTACAATGGAATAAATCCAGTTTCAATGCATTCTACAACAAGTTTCAAAATTTATACACGAAGCAAATAAGATTAAGAAAAGAAATAATATCATGAAAAACGCTGTAGGACATACACGATACAACGAAATCAACTGTGTGAGACAAATAACACGCAGCTGGGACTGATTATCAGAAATTTTTGCTGTATTTAAAATTAATTGTTTACCACACATATACAAATTCCGTATTTTTTCTGTAATTATCCGAAATAATGAACGTTGCGAATGGTGAAGAAAAAGTTTAATTTCCGTTTATATGAAAAAAATTGAAAAATGGAAATGTAAAAACTGGGATAATTAACCTCCCTCTACTCTATACTATATCTATTCAGACATGATGATTTTGCAGCTTTCTCGGAAAATTTTGAAATACTTTACAGACGAATTTTCATCTTTACCGTTTCATTATTAAAATAACGGAAATATTTGGTCCCAGAAATGGCATTCTGTTAAAACAAATAATGTATCATACTATGTCAATCAATGTATTTTACATTCCGTATAGTGTCTAGCTTATTTTTTCTCACATGACTGTATTACATGTTTATTAAGTTGCCACTTGCTGCAAAAGAAAGGATGGATAAAATGGACCACGACCCGATACAATAAACTTATGTATATATCTATAAATTATATTTTACCCCCAGCCAGTCTATAGAAATCAATTTAACGATTTGACTTCCTTTAAAATATATTCCACTTATATCAACCTTTTCAAACTCCCCCACATTTCTTTTACTTAGAACCCGTCAAAATCCCCCCATTAACACCTATCTATACATTTTTTTTTCTTTTAGGTGACTACATCCACCCTCCCACGTAGAATAATGATCGATGACGTCATACTCTCTCGGAAGTCGGTGATCCGGAAACGGTGCACTCTTCCTGATTGAAAGGGTCCGCGGCCATCTTGAAACGGAAGTTGGCTATTCCAGGAGTTTTTTTTCTTCCCAATTGTTACGGGAATGATGGGTAAAGATGAAGGGGGTAGATAGTTTTCCCACCCTCTTTACAAAGATTTGACTGTTATTAGTGTATGCACTACATCTTATTTGCAAAGAACGATAGTTTCAAGGAACAGAAGCCTGTATCTAAATGAGACATTGGCCATAAGCGGAGCAAGGATTTTGAATTTGAAGTTTCTGAAGTTCCTTTGGGGATGCTAAAATCTCTTTAGTCCTTTACATTTCAAAAACTACTGAGGATTCTATAAAAAGGTTTGAGGGTGCTTAACACCCGTAATCTCCCTACTAGCCCCCTTTTTGAATCAATGGGCCAAATTATGTGATTTTAACTTATGCCGGGCTATATTTGATTTTTATGTATAATAATTAAAATGTATTTCTGCTTTAACCTTTATTTACAAAACTCCCATTTATAAAACCCTTTGTATTCTACCAAAAGTACATAGTAATGTAATGGGAAAATGTGCGATGCGGTCAAAAACTCCTCTCTAGGATTTTGATGAATTTACACGGTTTGAGCTTCCCTAAATCAGAAGCAACCACTTTCTAATTATGTCTGTCAGTCCGTCTGTATGTCGTCGATGCGCACGATATGTCTCGAACAACCTGATGAATTTGGTACGATTATTTCATTCCATGAACATTCATGAATTTTCGAGATGAACGAACTCAAAACTATAAATTGTCAATTTTTTTCATAGTAGATATGCCTATCATATTCTAAGTATGATATTTGTAATTTAGTTGATTACTAATTTATCAAAAAATATACTAGAAATAGTGCATTAACTAAAATAAGAAATGTTGTCAAATTTTCGAGGATTATTACGGCTAACTTTAAAAAGTCTGTTATTCCTTAAATTGCCAATTGTGGTAGATTTTATGCTTTGCCTAAAGTTTTTAAAATTGACGTTCCTTTTATTATTTCAAATATTAACACTGCTTCCTATCCATTAGCTAAATTTACTTTTTCTCATTTTTCTCCCTTACTTTATAGAATTTATACGACTAAAAACTCATTTTGAGTTTGTCAGCAAATTTTGCAATTGCAAACCAGATAATTTTATCACGCTTCGTTTCACATTAAATAACTTTTCACTAATGCTCCTGATGAAGGTCCTTTGTCATATCTCATGAAAAGTTTATGGGAATTTAATTTTTTCAATTGAGTTTGAAGATCCTTGAGTTTGAGTATGACCTTATCTATTTGGAATATACTTCTTTGTCTCAATACACCTTTGTCGTTTGAGGTGATTACTTCAAAATATGTGATGGCTTGGCCATGGGTAACCTCTGTGTTTACTTTATTGTGACATTTACATTCACCATGTCTCAGTTTTATTATGCAATAATTATTACTTTCCTTTTCATGTTCGTTACTTTGTTACTTAGATAATTATTCTGCTCTCCTGGACCAGTTTAATGCTGACTGAGAAAGTATTCTTTAAATTGAGAGTTACGATGATTCTTATATTGGTATATCTTGTATCCATTGATTCTCCTGTGAGTTAAAATATAATACATCTCATTATTTCCTGACTCTATGGGTCATATGCAGGTAAAATTCATATGAAATCACCGTTTACCGTAAGCCTTTTGCAGTTATCTCACATTCTCCCAAATCAGGCGCTTGAGACATATTTAATAATTATGCCTACCGTGATGTTAAATTATGTTCTTTTCCTGACTTATCAAACGCTGCTCGGGATTTTTAGAAAGCTATTACTTTAGATTGCAAATTATTAGCTAAAATTGGTGACTGTGCTGTTTTTTTAAATTTTCTAAGTCACCATAAAGCAAGGAATACCCAGAACATTTATAGCGATATTGTTTAGATCAATTCTTCCAAAAGTATTTTTAATCACACGCATTTAAGTAATAACTTAGGTAACATACAAGTAGTAGTATCTATGTATAATTGAAGTATGTTTAATCATAAAAATGCTAAAATTTTCAATATAGGCTTAACTTCAAAATTATATGTTGTCCTACCAATAAAATAACATTTTTCTACCCTTAAGAATCACATTTTCCATAATTGAGGCAATTTTCAAATTCCTTGTCAATGCGGACAATCGCATATATAGATCGAATTAAACGCGCCTGAAGTACTGCTTGAAATAATATCAAAATAGTTTCAAATATCAAGGAAATTCGCCTATTAATCCTGAAATATCTGTGTACAAAATTTCATTGCCGTAGATTTCTCGCCCCAGACTCCACATGCATCTTCCTTTATTACGAAAAACGACTAGAACTTCCCATGGATAGCTGTAAAATATACTGCTGAAATTGAATGAAAATCCCTATGCTCTTTTCCCCACAGATGGTTGTGTTAGGGGAGTACTGTAATTCCAACTTTCCTTCATGAGGATTTTTTTTCTATTTGAGAAGCAGAACGGAAAAAGTTTCTTCTGCTGAAGAGATTTGAAAGATTTAATGACTTATACTCTTCTGCTAAAGAGAGTCGATTTGTGTTAAGGAAAGAGGAGGAGTTCAGCTGTTTAATTGTGCCTAAGGGAAATCCTTATCATTGTATTGTTAAGGAAATGGATAGAACTGTGAATCAATTAAAGTAAGGTACTTTGTGGATGAAAGTAGTGTATATTTTAACTTTGGGGATAATATAATGAATGAAATACAGGGCGATTGAAAAGTCGCGGACAGAAAACTTTAAAAGCATATAATGTACCGAGGAATTGAAATAGTAGAATTTTCTATCAATTAGATAGCACGATATATCCTCAAAAATATATCAGAAATATCGTCTGCTGTTTTCATACGTCAGACGACCATTACAAACCTCTTATTTACTTTCTACAGTACATGGTAATGTATAGGGAAAGTATTGGAATCGTGTCGAAAATTGTAACTCAAGTTTTCGACGGATCGGATCTACACGTTTCGAGCACTCTGTAACGCGTAAAAACTATATTTAGCGTGACGTCTGTATGTGTGGCTGCCTCGCTTTCTGTCTGTCTGTCTGTCTCTCTCTCTCTCTCTCTCTGTCTGTCTGTCTGTGTATGTGTGTATCTGTCTCTGTCTCTCTCTTTCTCAGTGTCTGTATGTGTGTGTCTGTCGCTTTGTCTGTGCCTGTGTCTCTGTCTCCCGCTTTCTCTGTGTCTGTATATGAGTATGTGTTTGTCTTTCTCTCTATGTATGTGTGTTTGTCTGTCTGTGCAATGCATGTATCCATTCTAGCTGTAGAACTAATTGAAGAAATTGCACAAATTTGATCGATAACTCTCTTAAGAGTTACCCTAATGCCGATTAGATTTAGATACGATTAGGAAAAAAAAAAGAACTTGCCTAGTTTTTGCAAAATGGACAGCAAGAATCGTATACATCGACTCTAGCTGGAAAACTAATTGACCAAACTTCACAACATTTGGTGGATAAGTCACTTGCGGGTTATATCTCGGTGTTGATTAGGATTTGGTACATTCCGGGAAAAAAGAACCAGCCGTTTTTACGAAATAGCCGACAAAAATCTTCAAAATCTAAAATAAAAGACTACGTATGTTCAACTGTTATCAAATAAATGCTTGTTTTATACTTAACTTCTGGCGGCGAAAAGAATGAGACCAGCCCTATAACTCTACAACTAATCGTTCGCGGGACATTCTAGTTTTTTGGCATTATTTCCATGTTGTCTTTGAAAATACACTCAGTTACCAAATAAAAACAAATATTGAATTAAGAGTGTGAATTCAGTGTCATTTTAAATAATTATCCATGCTATTTCGTGCACTTAAACTCGATTTAATGAATTGTGAACGAAAGAAAGAGAAAATGAATTTGTGGCTGTAGCGATAGACAATTGCTGACCACATCATATTTTTCTCGATTGAAGAACATGGCGTTCTCCAAGAGTGAAATTTTTTTTTTATTTTCGAACACTATTTCTTTAGCCATTTTTATGAAAGTGTAGATGAAGTGTCTAGGAAGTAATATACAAACTCTAAAACTCCTAACAGTTCATAAATTATGAGGTGAGTACAGCATTATCGAGAAATTGTATTTATTGCAGACGAGTGGAGAACAGGCAGGCCTCCCATTTTAACTCAGGATGAACTGCAATTGTGGAATTGTTAGAGGTTTTAGAGCTTATGAATTTCTTCTGAATCTCTCAAAGACACTATCATTAGTCTGTTGGTGAGTGTGTAGATATCTATCTCGCTCTCTGTTTGGCTGTGTACGTGAATGTCTGTCTCTCTGTCCATCTGTGTATGTGAGTGTCTGTCTCTCTATCTGTCTCTCTCTCTCTCTCTCTCTCTCTGTGTATGTGTTGTGCGTGTGTGTGTGTGTCGTGTGTGTGCGCGTGTTTGTCTGTTTTGTGTGCATGTGAATGTATTTCTCTCTGTCTTGTACAATGTACGTATCTACTCTAAGCAGACACACAGTGCTAGGGAAATATTGCTCAAAAATAAAAATTATTTCACGCTGTGGAAACCCCACGATTGATAAAAAGGGTGTCTGTAATGATCGTCTGACGCATTAAAAACAGCAAATGGCATTTTTTATATATTTTTGAGGGTATATTAGTGCGACATAACTTGAAAAAATTCCACTATTTCATTTTCTCCGTACCTTGCATGATTCTGAATTTTGATGTCAGCGAATTTTCAATCCCCCTATAGATGTAAAAATATAAAGTTTTTTACTGCATTATTGACATTTAGATTCATGTTTAGGAATGCGTAAACCGTGCTCTTGCATCGAGATCTTGTATTCGAATTTTCAACCCCGCCACAATACTTTCTCTTTACACTGCACTATGCATGTACGGAAAATAACTAACGAGAACTTCCATTTGTTTGATTTTGTTCCACTCTCCACTAGTTTTTTATATAATGTATCTAAATATGACATTTCATTTAAATGCATTCTTTATAGCATTTATTACGTACTTATTTTCCTATAGTATACCATCCTTCTATAGACAAGCGTTTCCCTTTGCCCATTAGTGGAAATGAGAGAAATGTCTTTCTCCTTGTTATGGCGACTCTTCACGCCTGACACGGGAGAATCCTTTTCTATTTGATTTTGTTCTTTATTCCAGATACGAATCATTTAAAGATAAAGGTTTTTAGAAAGACCTCTAGAAGATATTTTCCGAAGTCAAGATGCATAACCAGCAATGCTGCCTACGCGGAGTGCGCAACAGCAGATCACTAATTGCTTTTTATATACGTTTATCCTGTGGAATGGATCAGAACTAGCAATTTATTTGGAGTTAAAATACGAAATTATTTAAAAAGTTGACTTCTCTCATAAATGGAACGGAGTACAACCACGAGAATGATGACAATACTTATTCTTAGCTTTACGGAATTTTTAATTTTTTTTGTATCTTTATTTGAAAACGTGAAATATTTTGATAACGGTTCATGCTAGAGTTACTGGTTTTCTAATGACAAATTACGTATGAAATGATTGGTTGTTAATATTATTGATTGCCTGGGATTTTGTATGATTTTAGCAAAAATTTATTTGAAAATATGTGTGTTCAATATTGTTTAAAAACAATAGAGTTCGAATAATCATTAATTGTAATAATCTAATAATCACATATATATATATATATATATATATATATATATATATATATATATATATATATATTATAGCAGTATGTTAGCTAATTTATATCTTTATCATTTTGAACACTCTTTTACATCAATAGATTATACATTATACAGATATGTTGATGATCTGATTTGCTTAGTATATACTGAAAATTGTGTCTTTCATATAGATTTTTATCTTAATAATTTGGAATTAATTCCTAATGAAGCTACTATTAGTAAAAATATTATTTTTTTGGATTTAAATCTTTTTATTGGACCTTCTAATAGAATTGTTACTAATTTATATGATAAAAAAGACTATTTTAATTTTAACAATAATAAAATCTTACCATTTAATTCCTGCAACTCGTTTCTATTGTTTAGAAATATCTTAATCAGCTTATTCTTAATCAGCTTTTTAGAATATATAGATTATCTGATAAAAAATGTCAGGCTTTGCATATTAATAATCTAAAAATTACCAGCAATTTATATAAATATCCCTCTTATTTTGTAAATGGTATAGTTAAAAAATTTAGATTAGCTGGATTTTCATGAATTCTTTTTATGGTGTTTTATATATTAGCCTGACATCTCCCTTATCTTGTTTTAATTATACTTTGTTTTTACATCCACTTACACGTTAGCCTTTCTATTATTGCCCCTCTTGATTGTATATTATCTCTTGTACTTGTCTTTTCGCATTACTGGTATGTATTTCTTACGAATGGCAACAGTAGATCATATCTTATTCCTTTGTGAATAGCAACACTGGTCACTTATTCTTGTTTCCCGTGCTTGATAGGTTCGTGTATTTTTTCAGTTAGATTCCAGGTATCCTTTTTTCCTTTTATTTTTTCTTCTTTATGTATGTAGTCCAAGTAGAAATACTTTATAGATATAATCTATCTATTTTTTTCAGAAACATACATTTTTGTGTTTGCTTCTACAAGACACTTGGACTTGAAAACGAGTTTTGAAGAAGTGAACAAATCCTTATTTAGGTCTAGAGCCTTGTCCACGTGTATAGCGTTTGTGCTTGGATTTGGTCTGTTTTTCTTTTATCGATTCCATGCCTTTGTTTTTTGATATTTTCTTAGACTTGATGATTTGAAATTTGTATTTTTTTCCATTTGCTTGAAGATTTGCTGATTTATACTTTTATTTTGCAGGCCTGTTAGTAAGTTAGGTTTTTCGAGTTACAGCTTCTCACGTTTCTTTCATTGGACCTTCAAACCTTTTTATTATATATGTATATATATATATATTCTCTATTCCTGTGGTTGTAACTGGGGGGGGGGGAGAATAAAGAACCGAAGAATAATGCTCTTTTTAGGTGTGACTACTTAGCAAGCACTTTTTAGCAGCCAAGGCTACTGATAGCTAGCGTATGTATGCATACGCTTACTGCGCGGCTACAAGAAATCCTCGAACGATCAATGCAGAACTAATTCACAAAAAGGAAAATCGTATTCTTAATAAGAGCGTGTTTTATGATATCCAAATAAGGCTAATGCTGGAAGCCTACAATGTTAAAGAAACCTACACTCAGAAAAAAAATTTAGTAAAATTAACTGTAAAATACTGGCAGTAGGGGTGCCAGTAATTTAATGTCAAATTAACAGAATTAGACAGTATTTCTAACAGTTTTTTTACAAAATAAATCTGTAAAATTAACAGAATTAAACTGTAGTTTTAACGGTAAAATACTGTTTCATTACTGAATAAATCTGTCAGATTAACAGTTATAAAGTATAGGATCAATAGTAAAAAAATATCATGAGCAATCTTTTTAAGTTATACTGTTTTAGTAAAACGGACTAAAAAGTGAAAAATAATGTTTAGCTATCACAACATTCTAGGTCACATGGGACGGAAAATAAAGCTGTGGGGTACCTATAAAATAATTGTATTTAGACATTAACAGAATTTTAAGGAGTAAGAGAGATTAGAACAAGAGAAATGACATATATAAGAAGGATTACATTCTATTCATAATTTTTCTTTGGCAGTTTTGATTTAACAATCCGTCATCCTAATACATGTCATTTCTGTTGTTATCACTTCTGTTGTTCCTTAAAATTATGTTAATGTCCAAATACAATTCTTTTATGGGCCTCCATCGTTTTATTTTTAGTGACATATAACTCAAAATATTGTCAGCTAAAATATATTTTTTTATTACGTTTTAATGCATTTTACACATATAAGCATAGTAACTAAACTAACATAGTAACTATTTTATATATATAAACATAGTAACTAAAAAAAAATTATAATACTTTATTTTATACTTTCTAGTTCTTGCGATTTTGTAATCAATTTTTCATCAGATATCCAATCAGAATCCCTAAACAGAGTAACTTAAAAAAAAAATTATAATATTTTATTTTATACTTTCTACTTTTTGCGATTTTGTAATCCATTTTTCATCAGATATCCAATTAAACCTTTTTAAAATATTTTATTGCCTATATATCCCTAACCACATTTTTGTGATTTTGAAAAATAGCGTTTATCCTTTCTTAATACCACATTTAGACCTGAAAACTTAGCTATGCAGCCTTGGGTAATTTATTTCATAATATTTAAAGCATTTTTGCATTGCCTACAATACATAATATTCGATGTGTAGGAAAAGTATTGCAATACAGTCGAGTATTCAAAATTGATGATCCGTTAGATTTGCACATTTTGTGGATGCTAGAACGCGATTTAAGTATTTTAGCGGTGACGCTGTTTTTTCATATGTCCGATGTGCCTAATCGGGCAAATGAAATATTATGTAGTCGCTCCCCTCAAAAAAAGAAAAAAAATCTGATGTGGGCAACACATGACTTTCCTTATATAATGTATAAATTTACTACTTTTACAGTTAAAAAAATAGGTTTTTCTTATAGTAGACACTAATATTCTTTCCAAGATATTGAATTTTCGACAATTAGTCGTCATTTTTATCCATTTGGCGAGATTTTCGTTAATTTGGCAACAATTCAAAAAGTCGCCAAGTTTGCGACATTCCGCCAAAATCTCGCCAAGCGTTATGCACTAAGAAATAAGTTATTCTTACAGCAGATAAATGACTATTGGCGTTCAAATACAAAAGTATTACTCAAAGTATCTTTTTTCATGAATGGAACGAGCTAGATCCACGAGAATGATGTCACCCAATTTATTGCATGGTATATGAAAAGTGAACATGTTTCTCAATAGGAAATATAATACAATATATGAAAAGTGAACATGTTTCTCAATAGGAAATATAATTTTTTTTTATTTTATATGACTTTTTGATAATTTTTTTAAAAATGTACAATATCTCAAGAACGGTTCATGTTAGCGTTCTAAAATTTATGTCAATTGTTTTCTAATGAAAAATTACATAAGAAATGTCTATTTGCGTAACTTTCTTAGTGGTTTTGATTTTTTGATGATTTTTTCAAAATTTCATTCGAAAATTTAGGGGGTTCTGAACATTCTATTGCGTATAAAAACAATAGGCTTCCAGTGCTTACGAATTGTGATTTTTGTACCGAATTTGGTTCGAATCGGTCCATTCATTCGTCAGTTATCGTCTCCACAGTCTCACTGACACACACACACACACACATACTTTCACACACACACGCACACACACACACACAGACATCACTTCAAAAATGTTCGATTCATGATCAGGGATGGTTGAAACGTGCTCTCCTGTCGAAAACTCTAATTCGAATTTTCGACCCCGTCACAATACTTTCCTTAAACATTATGTATATAAGGAAAGTAAAAATCCGATCGCTGCTCAAATTTTTTCATTCAAAATTTGCAAAAAAAAAAAGAAAACAAAAATTACAAGCTAGTTAAAAATGGATTCTAGTGTCAGAAACTCGAGTTAAATCACACTGCAGTTAATTTTCTATAGTGAAGAGCAAAAATTTTAAAATAGTTTTAAAGAGTTCAGAATTTTGTATAAAAATATTGTTTCGAAAGTTCATACAGGTAATTTTACGACTTATCAAAAAAGTAAGTTTTGATACAATAAAAGATAAAATTTCTGAATTTTCCTTTAAATCTTGTTTTGAGTGCTCTTGAACGTAATTTTTACTGTCCTCCCCATTTTCCTGTTATCTGATTTTCGCCTCACGAGTGCCGGTGCTAGCCAGAAACAGGTTGCGAACCTCCGGACCAATGCCACAAGTAATGCAAAACGTATATTTTAAGAAGTTCTTAAAAAAATGGCGCCACCTGGATGATTAGTTAAAAAACAGTGCTTCCGGACCAAAACGGAAGGAAGACTTATATCAAACTAGATTTTGCGATGTAGTTCTGATTATTTATTTTTACTCAAATGTGTCAAATGAAAACAAAAACAAAAGATGCTCGGAAATTAATTTCGAGTAGAATAAATATCCAGTGCATAAGAACCGAGACGAATTTTGAGACACTTGAGTCCAAACGAAATTTAGATGGGTAAAATTAAATCCAGGTTGTTAATTAGAATAAATCAATTGAATAAAATTAAATATTGACAAGCCGAAATACCGAAGAACGGAATACAGTAGAAATAAAACTGGAAACAAATGCAAAAAGCATTCTGTAGAATTGTAGTAAAGTAAAAAGAGTTCCGTGGAATTGTAATTAGATAAAAAATATTCCATGAGCAAAAAGTTTGGGAACCGCTGCTGAAGAGTAGTATGATAAAGGATAAAAAGTAGAAAGCTTTTGAAAGCAAATGCAGAAAGTGTCTGTTTTGTGGAATTTTATTAAATTAAAAAATATTCCCAGAAAATTCTAGTTAGATAAAAATTGTTCCGCACACAAAAGTTTGGGAACCGCTGTTGAAAAATAAAAGTATGAGGAAGAACAAAACGCAAAGAACTATGGGGAGCAGATTTAAAAAGTAAGTGTCCGTAGTTAGATAAAAAGTGTTCCAAAAGCAAAAAATTTAGGAACTGCTGTTGAACAATAGTATGAGAACAAAACGCAAAGAACTTTTGAAAGCAAATGCAAAACTTAAGTGCTCTCTGGGATTTTAGTAAGGTAAAATGTATTCCGTAAACAAAAGTTTGGGAACCGCTATTGAATAATAATAGTATGAGAAAGAACACAAAGCAAAAAAATTTGACATCAAATTGAAAAAATAAGTGTCCATGGAATTGTAGTTAGATAAAAAGTGTTGTTCAGTGAACAAAAAGTTTCTGAACCACTGTTGAACAGTAGTAGTATGCGAAAGAACAAAAAGTTATGAAATTATTCTTTAACTCCATTATATCCACTGTACTTCAATGGAATTTTTCACATCACCACTGTTCTTTTGTAGCTAAACGTGTCCTACTGCCCATTAGTGCAAATAGGGAGAAACGTTTTCCACCTTGTTATGAAGAGACCTCACGTCTGACATGGAAGATTGAGTTTTTATTCCTTTATTTCATTTTATTCTACTACTCTTCGATACGATTCATTTAAAGTCACAGTTCACTCGACTATGCATAATTTTGAACAGTTTCGATACACTGAGGAATAATATACTAAAATTGCTTAAGGCGTGTTGACAAAAATCGCATTAATATGTAATATTATTTATTGATCAATATTATAATAAACGTGCTTTTAAGTAAATTAAATTCTGCTGTGCAATATAATAACAGCATAATTATGCTGATAAAATAGCGAAACTTAATAAAAAAAACATTTTTTTACACATTTAAAGGAAAATGGTGAATATCTCCCTTAAGTTATTCCAATGCATTTTATCTTTCCCTGCAGCACATCGTATATGAAAAGAGAAAATGTTGTGATGGCGTCAAAAATAAAACTCTTGAATTTTGGTGGATTCACACGTTTTGAGTATTCCCGAATACAAATCATTGCAATGATACTTTTATACCTGTCTATTGTCCCAGGCCCGCAATTGGTTCGGGAATTACATGTCTTTCTATATAAATAATTCTGTTAACATTTTAAAGTTTGAATAATTCGAGTTCTAATGGGGTGAAATAATTGTTACAATATATAACAACTGTGAAAGCTTTTGCATTTTGCGGTAATAGGCGGCGCTAAGTGTCATGCAGCTTCGAACACAGAACTAATGCGTACGTAAATATGTTACAACTGTTTGCAATACCACAACTCTAGGATATCCCAGACACCTCTTTTCCAGCAAGATGGTGCTCCTCCACGTTCATCTTTAGATCTTTGCGGTTGTTTAGACAAAAAATTCCCAAGGCGTTGAATTGGAAGTCCGATAGAATGGTCATATTGTCGTCCTGGTGTATTTTTTTTTTGCATTTTTAACGATATGTTCGTCAAATATAGCCAGGTTGGCGATATTTCGCAAAATGAGTCACCATGTTCACCAAATTTATCGCCAAGCGTTACGGACAAATAGAGGAAGAGCATTTCTTATATCGAAATGACTGTTGGCGAATTGTTAGGCACCAAAATACAAAACCATTATATAAAGTATCTTCTCTTGTAAATGGAACAAACTAGATCTACGAGAATAACGTTAATAAATTTATCGAATAATATTACATATGAAACTAGATAACATTTCATAATAGTTAATGCTTTTTTAATTTTATGTGATTTTTTTATAAATTTATTTGAAAAAAAGTGTAATATTTCGAAAACGGTTCATGTTGGTTTTCTATAATTTATGTCCATCGTTTTCTTATGAAAAATTAACATAATGATTATTACATTAGAAATGAAAAATTAACGTTGATTTTTCAATTCTTATGTAATAATCATTATGTTAATATCATTTATGTAATAATCATTATGTTAATATCATTTATGTAATAATAATTATGTAATAATCATTTTGAATTGATGTTGTAATGATTATGTAATAACCATTTTGAATGAAAGTTAAATTTCTAATGAAAAATTAACTTTAATGATCATTACATAAGAAATAATCATTAAAGTAACATTATTGAAAATTTTGATTTTTTAATTATTTGTTCAAAATTTCATTCGAATATATGGGTATCTTCCGAGTATTCGATTGCATTTAAAATCAACACGCTTCCAGTATTCACAGATTGTAATTTTTGTACAAAATTTCGTTCGAAACACTTCATTTGTTCGTGAGATATCAGACTGATGGACACTAACACACACATATTTACACACACATATACTTACACATACACACACACACATACACACACTAATCACCTCTAGAACGTTCGATTCGAGAGCAGGAATGGTTAAAACGTGCTCTTCCATCGAAAACCCGAATTCAAATTTTCGATCCCGCCACAATACTTTCCCGATACATTATACTATGTATATAGGGAAAGTAAAAAGATTAAAATAATTGTTAAAAAACTTTCCATTAATTATCATTCATTTCCTACTTAATGTGTACTTACTTTTAGTTTGAGCAGGATTGGAAATATTTCAAACACATACATACATAGAATCAAATACAGACGGGATGCTAAAAATATTTCTTCTAGGATAACTGAATAAAAATAGTCTATCGAGAACTCTAATTTGAATATATTCGCAACCCCTTTACAATTATATGCAGATAGTGAAAGTAAAAAATCTTATGTGAACAACATAGAACGTTTCTTCAAATTAAAACTCATTTTCTCTTTGTTTAATTAAATTGAATTCAATTAAATTTAATTGCATAAATTTAATTGCACAAATTTAATTGCACAACACAAACTGAATTACATAAAATTGAATTTAATTGCATAAATTAACGCGTGAAACTTATATTAAATTATATCAAATTTGCAGTTTTATTTAAATTTACGTTTAAATTTGCTGACTTGGGACATTTTAAAATGGCAACGTGGAAAAATTTTCAAAAACCTTAAAAAATTCTAAATATCACGAGAACACTTTATTCAAGAATAATAGAGTTTTTCGTTTGTTTGTTTTCATCAAAAATTCCGTATAAACCAAGCATTTAACCGATATATTAAAACATATTTAGTTTTTTATATTTTATATTTTAATGATTTTTATGGGGCACTTTAAGGCTAGTTCTGTTTTCCAAATCATACCAAAAATCCAATCAACAACAAAATGACACATATAAATGACTAAAATACCAAATTTAATGAAATTTGATGAGATAGATTTTAAGCTAGAGTGCATATATACATTTCATAGAAATACACACAAGCAAACACACACATACATAGACTGTACGCTAAAATAGTGTATTCAAGTTCCATAGGGCCCAAAACGTGTATATCTGTCGAAAACATGAGTTCCAATATTCGACCCCAGTCGAAAGCTTCCCCTATACATTGCCATGTAGTGGAACCTGCTTTTTAGGTTCAATTCTTTACATCCAATTTTTTTTTTTTTTACATTCCCGAAATTTAACATATTTTTCAACCAAATATATGTATAATGTGTATATTTCAGTTGAAGTGCAATTCCCTCTTAGAAAAATTCCTTTGTATTCTTCTCCCTCCCAGCAAGAAATAAAATAACACGAAATTTATGAAAAAGCCTTCATATGGTGACAAATAGTGTGTGCATATTTTTGACAGAGCAACTAAACATTTTGATTCTGTTTTGCGTACAAATTTCGTACAGTCATAAGAACTTTCAAGAAAAAAGGAAATTGACATTTCCAAAACTAGAAATAGTAAACCTCTACACACATGGCCTCTACGCCTTTGTAAACCTTTACACCCATCCCACTTAGAATTCAATGCTGAATCCATATCAGTCATCATCTAAGGTATATCTACAGCCAATCCTGAGAAACAGATATTTCATGAAATTTTTTTTGAAACAGGAATGAAAAGTAAAACAGGTGTAATTTTTTTTAGTGAATCCACTACATCCTCCAGAATTTAATGCTGAATTCATATCAGTCACCATCTACGCTATATATGGCCAATCTTGAGAAATAAATGTTTCAAGAAGAATTTGTCAACCGAAAATGGAAATTCTTAGTGAATCCCCTCCCCTTCCAGAATTTCATGCTAAGTCCATATCAATCATCATCTAAGTCAAAGTAAGCCCCATATCTATAGTAGATTCCGCGAAATAGATATTTCAAGTGAAATACAAGCTTTTAATTGAAAGTGACGTCTCGAGAACCAGAAGTTGAAATCCATAGTGAGTAACTTCACCCCCTTCAAAATTTAATGCTAAACCCATATCAGTCATTATCTAATCTATCTTGATAGCCAATCCTGAGAAATGGAAGTTTTAGATAAAAAAAATTTTAAACGATGTGAAAAAGAAATCGGAAGTGAAAATTCTTAAAGATTCATCCTAACTCCTCTAAAATTTGATGTTAAATCCATATCAATTAGCATCTAAGCTCTATCTACAGCCAATTTTGAGATATAGGTGTTCCAAAATTTTTGCCACCAATAATGTCAGTATATATTCAGAATAAAATTGCATCAACCTATACGACTTTAATATGAAATTTTAAATTTTATATTTAAATAAATTGACTTAATAATTAAAGATCTATTTATAAAAGAATGTAAAATTTAAAAGCATACAATCCATTTTTCTGAAACTCTCTTGGTTAGAATTACTATTGGCATTTAATTTTCCAAAACGCTTGTGATATATATCACTTTGGGGATATTTGTGGCAGCCTACGCCATACATAAATAACTTTATCACTTCTGAGGTTTCTGTAAAGGTTAGAGGAGAAAGAATGAATGATGATGATAATGATGCCATTTTGGCGGGAATGCCACAGGATGTCATCATTCTTTCTTGCGGAAGAACTGCTTATCTCCAGACATGGGCCTTCACTTCGTAAGTAAGAATATATCCTATCTCTTTATTATTCACTGAAAATGCGTGTAAGAAGCATCGAACTTCGCAATTCTTACAATTATTCAGTATTCACAAGTTATAACAACTCGACCGATAGATAGCTCTAAACGAATTAGGGTTGCTTGAAAATTGCTTTTGCCATTGAAGAAGATATTGGTGTTTAATATTAGTTCAACTGTCCAAAGCATTAACTTCAGGGTGATCCATTTATGAAATAAAGTACAGACAAGTTCTGTGATTTGCCGACAGATGGCGCTAAATGCATTAAGTTTGCTTGAAGATTGTCATTGAAGAAAATATTCCTGTAATAGTAGTTCAACTGTCCAAAGCATTAACTTCAAGGTGAACTATTCATAAAATAAAGTACTGACAAGTTCTGTGATTTGCGGTCAGATGGCGCTAAATGCATTAAGTTTGCTTGAAGACTGTTAGTGTCATTGAAGAAAATATTGGTTTAATAGTTATTCAACTGTCCAAAGCATTAACTTCAAAGTTAACCATTTATGACATAAAATACTGACAAGTTCTGTGATTTGCCTATAGATGGCACTAAATGTATTAAGGATTGCTCTAAGAATATTGGTGTCATTGCAGAAAATTTTGAACTTATATAGTCGTTCAAAATTTGTTTAAAGCTCTTACTTCATAGAATGACGAGCAAGATACAGTACAGGAAAGTGTATGTAAATTTTCTACAGTTTTGTCAAAGATACAATCTTCTTAGGATGTACCACTCGTCAGGCAGAGCTTCCACACATATACCTATAAACCCACCGGCCTAACCACAAATGGACATGGGGAATTGAATAAGGCGAATCTACATATATGAACGTGCTACCTAAATGAAGTTGTTATACCCTAGGCAGCATTGTAAAAAAATGTTTGTGTTCTGTGTTTATGTTATATTTATCTGTCTACTGTTGTTCTTGTCAGCATTGTCTTGTTTGTTGCATTCCGTCGAAAACTTAAATTCGAATTTTCGATCTCGTCGAACTACTTACTTTATACATTATCCGGGGCTGTCGGTCTCAAAGGCCAAACAGCCCAAGCGACCACTAAGGGCCTTATGTTTGCAGACGGTCCCAAATTTTGCACATTTTTTTATCAGGCCTTTCTTGAATATCATTTTTTACACATTCCAACATAGTGTTTATGACTTTGTTCATTCTGTCTGACTGTCTGTCTGTCCGTTCGCACGATAACTGCCGTGAAAATAACTTTATCAAAATGAAATTTTAGTATGTTGTTGAGACGGTCTGTGAAACATATGGAAATGTAAAAAAAATAATATCACCCAATTAGTTTTGGATTTAACCCGGGCTGAAAAAATGAAATACATTGAACCCTATAGGACCTAATTTTTCAAACATTTTTTAAGCAGATTTAAAATTCACAACTTGCTTTGAAAAATTTTAGAAAATATTCAAATTATCACGTAAAATGCGTAAAAAAAAATTCATGAAAATATGTTAAGTAGTTTTTTAAACAAAAATTGAAATAATAATACACTCATATTATATGAAGAGATCGCGTGACTCATTGAAAAATAAAATATGGCATCCATTTTTTTTTTCGCTTTGTGAAAATCGCGATTTTTAAGTAGCGCTTATATTTTCATTTAATGTTGCATACGTCCGTCCAACAACCGCTTTATTTTTTCTTAATATCTGTGTATCTAAATTCTGTGCCTACGAAATTACAATATTTTTTTATTTTAAATGCTCAGTAAATTTTGATTATTTCTACAACGAAGCCTAATTTTAACGTATGCAGAATGTAAATAAAACAACGGATTGTAAGATGAGTTACATAAGAATTGCCGATTTTTACCGATCAAAATTATTTAGCTCTTGAGTCTAGAATATAAGTGATATGAATGAAATATTCATTGATTTTACGTAGAGAAGTAGACGATTTTATAGAATTACCTTTTTTGAAGTTTTAAGTTTCCAAGTAAAAGAAATTATTGTATTACTGTGATAATTTAAAAAATATCATTGCTGAATGTATCGCATTTCAGCGATGTTTAAATAAAATTGCATTTCAGTAGGAAAATATTTCATAATCAATGCTTTATGCATGATTAATCTTTCTTATTCTTATTTTGTTCATTGCTATGCAACGTGTTTACATAAATAAATCATTTGGAGAATCTATCTTTCAGGTTACCAATTTTTGGATTAGGGACGTTTTGCTGCATTTGTAGTTCGGTTGGGACTTTTAATAAAGCTCGCTTTGGGCTTCGGAAAATCTCGATATTCTAAGGCATTATACTACATATGCAGGGAAAGTAAAAATGCATTTCAACATGCCATTAGGGCTATAGTGCCGCATAATACGGCCCTAGGCGAGTTTTAATTCATGAAAATTAGTCATGAAACAAAAGTTTGTGATTAATTTAATGAACTTTTACTTCATGATTTATTCAGCTTCCTCCCTTCATGTTGCACAATACTTCAAGCACATGGGCCTAAACATATATTTATCTCATAAGTCCTAACAAGTAATAAGACACACTACAGAATGTCCCCATCCAATTTATCCACTATATTATATTACCATTTCATGAAAATTAATCATGAAGGAAAAGTTTGTGATTAATTTTCATGAACTCTTACTTCATGATTAATTCAGCTCCCTCCCGTCATGTTGCATAATACTTCAAGCACATGTGCCCAAACATATATTTATCTCATTAGTCATAACAAGTAATAAGACACACTACAGAATGTCCCCATCCAATTTATCCACTATATTATATTACCACTTCATGGAAATTAATCATGAAGTAAAAGTTTGGGATTAATTTTCATGAACTCTTACTTCATGATTAATTCAGCTCCCTCCCTTCATGTTGCATAATACTTCACGCACATGCACCTAAACATATATTTACCTCATAAGTCATAACAAGTAATAAGATACACTACAGAATGTCCCCATCCAATTTATCCACTATATTATATTACCATTTTATGAAAATTAATCATGAAGTAAAAGTTTGTGATTAATTTTCATGAACTCTTACTTCATGATTAATTCAGCTCCCTCCCTTCATGTTGCATAATACTTCAAGCACATGTGCCTAAACATATATTTATCTCATAAGTCATAACAAGTAATAAGACACACTACAAAATGTTCCCATCCAATTTATCCACTATATTATATTACCATTTCATGAAAATTAATCATGAAGTAAAAGTTTGTGATTAATTTTCATGAACTCTTACTTCATGATTAATTCAGCTCCCTCCCGTCATGTTGCATAATACTTCAAGCACATGTGTCCAAACATATATTTATCTCATAAGTCATAACAAGTAATAAGACACACTACAGAATGTTCCCATCCAATTTATCCACTATATTATATTACCATTTCATGAAAATTAATCATGAAGTAAAAGTTTGTGATTAATTTTCATGAACTCTTACTTCATGATTAATTCAGCTCCCTCCCTTCATGTTGCATAATACTTCAAGCACATGTGCCCAAACATATATTTATCTCATAAGTCATAACTAATAGTAAGACACACTACAGAATGTTCCCATCCAATTTATCCAATACATTATATTACCACTTCATAAAAACTAATCATGAAGTAAAATTTTCTGATTAATTTTCATGAACTCTTACTTCATGATCAATTCAGCTCCCTCTTTATGTTGCATAATACTTCAAGCACCTGTGCCCAAACATATATTTATCTTATAAGTTATAACAGGTAATAAGACACACTACAGAATGTTCCCATCCAATTTATCCAATATATTATATTACCACTTCATGAAAATTAATCATGAAATAAAAGTTATGTGATTACTTTTCATGAACTTTTACTTCATGATTAATTCAGCTCACTCCCTTCATGTTGCATAATACTTCAAGCATATGTACCCAAACATATATTTATCTCATAAGTCACAACAAGTAATAAGACACACTACAGAATGTTCTCATCCAATTTAATTTTTTAACAGATGTTACACAAGAATGCCTCCTTAAAAGCATGTTAGAATTCTAACTTGCAGACGTCAAATGTCAGGTAACAGCTGATACCCTACCCGACAAGACTAAGAACGGCTTCTGACATTTTTAGCCCTAAAGAATTGTTTCCCACATGAGCAAAAAATAAACTTAATATATATTTGATAAAGAAATATTTATATACAGTTTTTTATCATTATCTCAAACTGAAATAGCTTGCAAGCAATTTTTGTCTCTTAAAAAGAAAGAGTCACTGGTTTTAAGTACTATGAAAAATATCGCTTAATCAAAAGTCTGTTCTCCTGCCTGTTTTGTAGTGAAAAATCAAAGCAACCCACATATAAGAAATCCGGTATATAGATGGTTCAGACTGGTTTCAAGACACCTCGGAACGATTTTTTTCATTTGAAAGAGCTTTTTAATTATTTTAAAGCGCAATTTTCAGCGATTTTTATACAAATTAGTTCATTAATTTGAAAATGTTATCACAGAGATTTTATCTTCACACTATCGGAAAAATCAAAGCACGTTCTTTCTATCGAGTCTTGAACCGAATTCAGAAGTAACTATTTTCATATTTAAAAAATATGAAAATATATTCGAAATATGGCTGCCTCTCTGTCACGCCGGCCTGAGGATCAAAAGATTGGGAGGTGAAGATCAAAAGACCTTTTCCTGGGCTTATTGTCTTAGTGTTTTACAAATTATGTATCAAGATACTTTGGTGAGTCGCTAATCTTAATCGGATGCGTTACTAAGTATATTTATAAATCAAAATAGTTCAAACGTATTTTGCTACTTAAAATGAAAACAGTAGTTGTGAATGAACATAGTATTTGCTGACTTCAAGTCATTTTATGTAAATCGCCAAAAAGTCGCCAAGTTGGCGATCAAGCGAGCCAGATCTTCAAATTATAACAATGGTTTTCTATTACATGTTCGTAGCAATATGTTCCGAACATCGTGAATTGAACTAAAGGGCATTTCAAGATATATATTAATTCAATAATTAATAATATGCCTCCCAAGCATGGACTTAATACATTACTGTATAGACCATACTATTATCTGGGAATTTTCATTGTTCTCCACAGGAAAGAATGTTATGAAAGTTCTTAATGTTAAATAATCCGAATTCTGATCATGTGAATTATGAAAATGCTAACCTAGACTACATGTAACGACAAGCAACATTTCTTAGCGAGATAAATTGTTCTCGAATTATCATATCCACACCTCACACACACACAAATTTAGAGAAATAAACGTCTTTCCGAGTTCGAAATGTGTTGAGGAAATCTTAAACTGTTCTTTTATATCAGTGTCTCGAATTTTAAATTTTACAAAACAATAATATTGTTTATTTATTGCTTAACAGTATTGCTTACTTATTGCTCAACTATATTGCTTACTTATTGCTTAGCAATATTGCTTAACAATATTGTTGACTTATTGCTTAACAATATTGCTAACTTATTGTTTAACAATATTGCTAACTTATTGCCTAACAATATTGCACTACAATCCTTTCTATATGAAATAGCATGAAAAAGTAAAAATAAACAATTTAGGGCCTTGTCAGCTCGTAAATTTAAAATATTATTTAAAACTAGTATTGTAAATCCAAAAATTTTTAACACAAATATTCAAATTGTGATTTCAGATTTTAAAATGTTTTACAAATATGGAAATAGTTACAATAAAGCGTGCAGTGTGTACAAATGTGCATTGTCAGTGAACAACGATTATGTCTGAAAATACAAGGAACTAGACATACTAGCGCCATTGGGGACAGTAAATTGTTTTCTACATAACAGATCTTGACAAAATTCTAAAATTCCAGACGCACATCTTTTCCTATCCAACCAGGTCAATAAGAAGTAGAACTCTTGACTCCGTGCGCCCCAACGCTTTGTCCAACCAGATATGGGAGACATGTGCATGTTTGGCTTCAAGGGAGACGAGTAGCCATATCTATCATTTAAGGGGACGGTGTACGTTGAATGATCAAAAATCGACTAAAAAAGTTTTAATATATAACATTATTTTACACATTTAACATTTGCTTACGGGTGGGACAGCGTCCATCCCAAATGAAGAACCTCCCAAAAAGACAGGTATTTGAGATACCCTATCCCAAATAGTTCGAACCCCCCTTTGCAGACATTGGTGTCCATGGAAATCGCTGGCAGACATTGCACCTGCTGCAGCAGCTGCAATGCTTCCGCCGGCGATTTCCATGGACGCCAATGTCTGCAAAGTGTGTGTGTGTGGTGGTGGGGGGGGGGGATCGAACTGTTCGGGATAGGGTATGTCAAATACCTGTCTTTTTGGGAGGTTCTTCGTTTGGGATGGACGCTGTCTCACCCGTAAGCAAAACGCTGATGCATTTTTTTCGAAATGGAATTTTCAAAGGTTTTACATTTTTAAAATGCTGCATGCGTCTTAATTTTTGTCCGAGATACATGAAATGTGGCAAGAACACCTCTTATACTTTTTAATGAAACTGGGTATGCTTTTTATAATTGGACTTTATTAAGAAAATTAAAAGGGAATAAGAACCTAATTAAATGATGAAAATTAAGTTTTAATTCAGAAAAATATTTTTAAAAAATTAACTTTCTAAGGGATTTAAAAATGAATACACAAATTTGCTCATAATGTGTTTTTGAATAATCATAATGTAAAATTAATCAAAAATGTGAACAAATGGCACGCAAGGAGCATTTTCCAATTTTCGTTAAAAAAATTAAATTAAAAAAAAAATACAAAATTATAACAAAATTGGAAAAAAATTTAATGGTATTGTATATAGTAATGTTAAAAGGAATATTTATACAAATTTTCACGTTTCTAAGTCAATAAATAGATTTTTAAAAAATTGAACGTCGACCGTCCCCTTAAACCTGTTGAAAAGGATGTTCCTGCTGCCTACGAAACCAATTGATGCCATTACTAATGTATCATATGCTGTACTTCTAATGAGGATTTTATTTTACAGTCATACCGCAATGTTATAAATGAATTAACATCACTTGATTGACATTTTTGGCAGCCTTTTTGGTCGCTGAAATAATCTCTCTACTACACTAACATACAGAATCTACATCACAGTATCCTTAACATGCAGTAAATATCATGTGAAATGTGTCCTATTTGCTTAGGTCAAAATACAGTGCAATTACCAGAACGTGTATTTTATCACAAATGAAATTCTATCTCCTCGAGAATGATTAATAGATATATTTATCGTATAGTATTTCATGTGAGACAGTAGTCGCTTAATAGAACTGCACCCGGCGTTGCAGAAATCAAATTGTTGTAAAAAATCTGATGTGGGCAACACATGACTTTCCTTATATAATGTAATGAATTTACTACTTTTACAGTAAAAAAATAGGTTTTTCTTATAGTAGATACTAATATTCTTTCCAAGATATTGAATTTTCGACAAATAGTCGTCATTTTCATTGATTTAGCGTCATTTCTATCCATTTGGCGAGATTTTCGTTAATTTAGCAACATTTCAAAAAGTCGCCAAGTTGGCGACATTCCGCCAAATTTGTCGCCAAAATTTCGCCAAGCGTTATGGAAGAAGAAATAAATTGTTCTTACAACAGAAAAATGACTATTGGCGTTCAAATACAAAAGTATTACTCAAAGTATCTTTTTTCATGAATGGAACGAGCTAGATCTACAAGAATAATGTCACCCAATTTATCGCATGGTATTACATATGAAAAGTGAACAGGTTTCTCAATAGGAAATATTTTTTTTCATTTTATATGACTTTTTAATAATTTTTTTTGAAAAATGTGCAATATCTCGAGAACGGTTCATGTTAGCGTTCTAAAATTTATGTCAATCGTTTTCTAATGAAAAATTACATAAGAAATGTCTATTTGCGTAACTTTACTAGTGGTTTTGATTTTTTGACGATTTTTTCAAAATTTTATTCGAAAATTTAGGGGGGTTCTGAACATTCGATTGCATTTAAAAACAATAGGCTTCCAGTGTTTACGGATTGTGATTTTTGTACCAAATTTGGTTCGAATCGGTCCATTCGTTCGTCAGTTATCGTCTCCACAGGCTCACTAACACACACACACACATACTTTCACACACACACACAGACATCACTTCAAAAATGTTTGATTCGGGATCAGGGATGCTTGAAACGTGCTCTCCCGTCGAAAACTCGATTTCGAATTTTCGACCCCGTCACAATACTTTCCTTATACATTATGTATATAAGGAAAGTAAAAAGATAAATAATTTATAAACGCGTTGGTTTTTTTGTTCAAATATACACAAAATGAAATGCAAATTATGAATTTTTTATTAAAATCAACGTCGAATTCTATAAATAGCAGCAATCGTTGTGAGACATATTTCCTTTGCGATTGTCAGGATATCTTCCATGGGTTTCAATCAAAATTTAAAGCATCAAAGTAAAATTTAAAGCTTAGGATTGTACAGGGTGAGTCGGAATTGTTTTTACAAAAGCAGAGGGGTGATAGTACCCCATCAGACGAGCAATAATTACCATGGAACATAGGGTCACATTGCACTCAGTGAGGCAGAAAAGAGTAAAATTAGAATACAAACCTACACGTACACCAGTGTTGGGAAAGCGAATGAACGATACCAAACGTTGCACAAACAGATTTATTGTGCCGCGACAAACTCACAGCAAGTGCTTAAAGTGGCGACCACGCGTGTCGCTGCACCGTTCACACCGGCGAAGGAATGACTGACGCACCCTCTCGAAGATTCCGGGTGTTGTGTTAATGTGGTCTGTGACAACAACGATGCGCGCAACAAGATCTTCCGCCGAATCCACAGGCGTCTCGTAGAGTAAAGATTTCATGTGGCCCCAAAAGAAAAAGTCCAGTGGGTTGAGGTCTGGTGAGCGAGGAGGCCACGCCACGTCCGATCCAGCGTGCGGGATATGTGGCATTCAAGAAGTTCCGGACCGTGATGGAAAAGTGTGCGGGGACTCCATCGTGCATTAACCACATGTCGCTCTGGATGTGGAGCAGAACGGCCTGCAATAAACAGGGCAGCACGTGTTCCAAAAAGATACGGTATGTTGCGCCGGACAAACGGTCTGGCAGGATGTACGGGCCGACCAGGTAATCACCAAGGATACCTGTCCAGTTGTTCACGGTAAATCGGTGCTGGTGTTTACGATGGGTTGTGCAGTGGGGATTACAGGCAGACCACACGTATTGATTGTACATGTTGAAAATGCCTTCTCTGCTGAACGTTGCCTCATCGCTAAATAAAACTAATGCAGGCAATGGTGGATCGGTATTCCTCATCCCGAGCATCCACTGCACAAAGGCTGCCCGGCGGGGATAATCATCTGTGTGCAAAGATTGCACCTGTTACACTTGGTACGGCGGCATGAGTTCTTAGTGTAAAATACGCCACACCACTTTCTGAGAAATACCCATTTCGACTGCCATCGCTCGCGTACTGGTGGACGGAGCTGCTGCAAATCTCGTCAGGACTCGCTCTTCCAGTTCAGGCGTTCGTGCAATTCGTGAACGTCCTGCATTGCTGTTAGCGATGGCGAATGACCCGGTTTCTCGCAGTCGTCGATTGCACTGGCAAAGGTAGGATGACTGGGAATACGAAGCGTTGAAAACCGCTGCTCTTACAGTCTTCGTGCTGAGAATCCATTTCCTTTGGCTTCACCGTATGTGAGGTGCATGTCGGCCAATTCCTCGTAGGTGTACTCCGCCATAGCATTCACGCAACGTGTCGGACGATGTTATCACGGGAATAACTTGCAGCGTTGAAATTGTACCGGTTTTTAAAGGGCAACGTGTGCTCAGATTGGCTATCGCCGGAATTCACTAGGAGCCAGTTATGCTGATTCTGCTCCCTGGACATTTGCATACGGTAAGTGCGTTCGTGTCTGGCGTAGGAGATACTACGTAGGCAGGTACACAACTCAAGGAACTCAAGGACGGGGTTAGCGAAGTACCCAGGAGAGGCAGTTGCCCCCCTTTAAACTTCGGGCGAAAAGGAAACAGTTCAGAAAAAATGAAGAAGCATAGAATTTAAAACTAAAAGGTGCTCGGGGGGGGGGGGGGTGACCGAAGTCATGCCTCCTTACCTCCCAAGTCTTCAGAGGTGAAAGAGCAGGGCCCCAGCGGGCTACCTGCAGCGTAGATAAAGAGGGGGAGATAGAGTTGCGCCCCGAGGGGTGCAGGGCCTTGAGCCTGAGTCAGAGTTTCACTAAAATTACAATACAAGTTGAAAGTGCTGGTCAACTACGCGAATTCCCAAAAGCAAGGGAGGGTACGGAAATGGTTAAAAGTATGCCAATAAATGGAGAGCAGATAAAACTAGTCCAGACGACTCCGCTTATTGCGGAGGTAAATATCCCTCACAGGTCTTCCAGGTAACGACCGAGGGCGCTTGCGCGCCTTCGTGTTACGAGGATGATAGCGTGGGATACTGTCTAAAGTAGGATTATTAACGCTACTCAGACCTCCTAGAAATTTGAAAGCTAAATTTTTAACATGTTCCAAAAAAGGCCGAATCTTGAGGTCTTGGTGCAATACTTCTAACTGGACGTAGATCGGAAGGTCTGCAAATGCACGCAGAGCGTTGTTCTGAATAACTTGAAGTTTCCTAAGGTGAACCTCCGCTGCGGTGCCCGAAATCGGGGCTCCGTACGTCATGATTGGACGTATGCAGGACTTGTATAGCAATAACTTATTATGAATAGACAGGCGGCTATTTCTAGCCAAAAGGGGGTATAAACGGGCAAGTGAGGCCCTCACTTTCTTTCATGTTTGGCAGGTACACAATGACATCCGAGGCGCTGACTCCGTCACGCTCGACGCGTCTCTCAGAGTGCAATGCGACCCTATGTTCCATGGTAATTATTGCTCGTCTTGTGGGGTACTATCACCCCTCTGCTTTTGTAAAAACAATTCCAACTCACCCTATATACAGTTACTATGGCAGATAATTTCATATTATACGTGAAGAGAAATGGCGGCCGTGAAAACGAACATCAACAAATTTTCACTCAAAAATCGTTTAATTTTGGGAATATATTGTCCATACTGGCAATGCTAAAAGTTATTAATTATTATTTAATTAATTAATGACTAAATAACATTCAAAGCCGGTCTTGCACATATACAAGTTCATATTATTCTGTATGTAAAATTTCAAAACTATACGTTTAGCCGTCTACTCATTGCACTGTAAAAAATTCGCAAGATTTTTTTTTAATATATAAAAATTCGAAAAGTACACAAAATATTTCAGAACGTATATTTCCGACAAAATCTCGAATCCGAACTTTTTCTTAAAGAAAACTTTACCTAATTTGAGAAAGTATACATTAAAAATGGTCAATTGCTAGCACACAGTCTGAATGCAGCTATACACTTCAAAGCATCAAGTGGAAGTGGAATTGAAAGAATAGTCAAGTTTTTAAAAAGTTTTATGGAGAGCTGTAAAACTGTTCTGAAGTTTGATTGCCTCTTTACTTCCGAAATATGAACCTGTCAATTGCAGATCGTGGTAGGAAATTGCAGTGGTGCTATTTGGAGCCGGCAAGTCCCGGAATGAATACGATTCCTACAGGATAAGAATTTACAGATATTTGTTGTTTTCGTCAGTTACGTTGAGTATTATAATTACTAAAAATATCTGAGTGGAAAGAACCATTCGACATTCTCATACATTCATATTTTATATTATTTTAGTTCAAACAAAATTAAAATATAAAAAATATATTTTTATGAACTTTTATTTGCAAGTTACTTATGTCAAAATTTTGCATTAAAGTTCTTTACGCAAATAGGAAAATCCCATCAATTAATATATTAATTTTATATTATTTTTTTAAGTTGGCAACAAGTCTATCAAACCGATGAATAAGTTGCAATCGACTTATTTTTATTATTACTTGTATATATAATTTCAATGGCATTGGAATCCATAGAAAAATTTAAACTATCATTTTCCCACATGAACTATGCCATTGTTACAGACATATTAATTGCTTCCCATAAAATACTTCTATGAAAATCTTAAATACTGCTTAATTCCTTTTAGTACTACAAACTACGAAAAGCTATGTAGTTTAGTGCTTTGCATAATGTATTTATATATAAAAGTTTATATAGGTAAGAGCATTTGTTCTTGAGTTATTATGTCCACTTCTCACATTTATACACACACGCATGCACAAACATCTTAAGTTAAATTTTACCCACAGTTCCTGAAATGTTTTCCAGTCTTAAAACGGAATTTTCGATAAAAATCTCAAAATTGAAAACTTTCTGGAAATCAATAATTTCCCTATACATTAATATGAGATAGCAAAAATTTTAAAACGAAGTAAAAAGAGACACATAAATAAATATATATATATATATATATATGTGTGTGTGTGAGTGTAAATAAATAAATAAATATATTTATATGTGATATGTAGTAGTCACCCCCTGATGATTTCACTATTACATCACCTTCATTCCTTTGATCGTCATTCCAGTTTTTCTTTTGATTATTTGTTTTAAATTAAAAAGGTCAGTTTCCTGGTTTTTGTTCTTGTTTATAACTGGCATTTACTTGAGTTTTTTCAGGTTAGTAAATCAATTCTTTTGTTTGTTATGGTTGTCACTATTTATCTGCAACTATTCTACTTTAATTTATATATATATATATATATATATATATATATATATATATATATATATATATATATATATATATATATATATATATATATATATATATATATATATATATCATATACAGACGTAGATGCAAGTTTCAGATTGCTTACATGAAAAATTCATACGTAAAATATGCAAACGTGGCGCTATGATGCCCTTGCACATAATTACAAATATAATTTCTAAATAGAAAACCAAAGATACTGAAAAGCAGAAGATGAATGTAAACAACGAAAAGTATCACAAATTGGCCGAGGGCAGTTGTGACCCCCACTCTCCGGTTAAGCAATGCTTTAAGTCATGGCAGCACTCCCAGAAGCCGATACTTATTCAAAGAATGGCCTTATGGCCATCAACAACATTTGTGACTCTCTACTAAAGATTTTGACTTTTTACTAAAGGTTCATGATGTCCGGTTGTTGATGGTAATAAGGCCATTATTTGAATAAGTATCGGCTTCCGGGAGTGTTGCCATGTCTTAAAGCATTGCTTAAACGGAGAGTGAGGATCGCAACTCCCTCCTGCCAATTTGTGATACTTTTCGTTGTTTACATTCATCTGTTTTTCAGTGCCTTTGGTTTTCTATTTAGAAATCATATATATATATATATATATATATATATATATATATATATATATATATATATATATATGATGGCAGCATTGCGCTTAGTACTTAGATTTACATTAGGTATTTTATGTATTTATACCTTTATAAATTTTTAAAAACCTTTAAACTTTATATATATATATATACATATATATATATATATATATATATATATATATATATATATATATATATATATATATATTCTCTATTCCTGTGATCATAACTGGGGGGAGGGGGGGGAGAATGAAGGACTGAAGAATAATGCTCTTCGAGAGTGGTATCAAAAATCTCAATGTTTATGCTTTGGTATGAGAGTTCACAGAAAGTCAGAAAATAGAATACTTCAAAACATAATAATAGTAATTCATTAGAATGGAAAGATATCCACCCATACTTTTGCCAAACTATAAAACTGTGCTAACCAGATAACTTAAAATATATTTTTTCAATTATATAAAAATAAATAAATTAGTTGATATGAAGGAATTGGCCTAAAAGTTCGGATTAAAGATCGTTTGAAAAAGGTTATTTGATTTTTCCGATGTTGTCAAGATGTAAATGTGATAACATTTTCGATTGCTAAAGAATCGATATGCGTGAAAATCGTTCAAAATCGTACTTCAACATAATAACTGGAAAACTAATTCGAATTTAAAATCTTGATGAGATCAGCTAACCAATACCGAAATTTTGCGGCTGTCTGAAGCTTAAATTTTCCACTACAGATGATACACACCCATGGGATACAGACACAGATAAACAATCACCGTCTTTTATTATATACGAGGTCTGCCATCCCGGGAGTTAACCCTGTACCGAATTTCATGGCTTACAAGATGGATGTATAAGAAAATCGAGTGAAAAAAATCACACCCCTGTCACACCTGATATTTTTAATTTTGTAATTTTGATTCGAGAACACTGGAAACAAGAATCGATAAATGTGGAGAGCAGAAAAGTGAAACTTGGAAGTTTTATAAAACATTTCCTAACATTGTACAGAATATTAGCATATCTTGTAAAGACCCAATATCTCTTTATCCTCATTAGAGGTCGTTCTTGAGGATGGATCTTCGATATGTCCAAAGTGGCTTTACTCAAACTTAATTCTTTGAGATTCGGACCTTTCGGTCCAAGGGAAATAACACAGGACTGCAATGAATTGAATCAAACTAATATTTATTGTGCACTTCACAGAAATAACAGCGGCTGACTGTTTAAAACAACTGATGACACAGACAATGATTATTATTGTACATGCCCAGAATAATTTACAATACACTATTTAGAAGAAAAAAAAAAGCACCATGAAAAAAGTAACTGTTTTTATTGGAATTAAATATGAGTACAGCTCATATACAGGTAATAAAAAGATTTACAAAATCAAGGCCGCAGGACCCATCAATGGTTTGCAATTGAATTTTCATTGAATTTTCAATTAGTACAATGAATTAAGCACATTGAATTAATTAGCACATTAATTAGCACATTGAATTTTCAGATCAGTAATTGATGAAACCCTCCTTAGCGGCAATGTATACGTCTAGGTAAGGACTGATAAAGTTTCCTAATGTCATATTGCGATACATTCTGCCAGGCATTCTTCAATAAGGAACAGTATCAACAGCACGGAGACAGTCCACAGATATGCGAGCCGTATGTGGCGTGGCATTATCTTGATGGAAAATGGCCCCAGAATGGGCAACGCAAGGGCAACGCAAAGGAGCAACGCATTAAGGGCAACGCAAACGACCGCAGGATTTCATCAACATATCGTTGATCTGTTAAAGTTGTACGCAGGATGACTAAGAGCGACCTGCTGCCGTAAGATATAACCCCCTCCCCCCCCCCCCCCCCACACACACACACCATCACACCAGGAGTGATGGCTGTGCGTCAGTTGAAAACCCAGAGCGTCCGACTCGTCCTGGGACATGAGCAGCTGTTTGGACGGCCGGTGGCTGTGTGCCTGTGTGGCTGTGTGCCTGTGTAAAACGAAGGCTGATTGAGACCGTTAACCCTGGCGCCTCCACAGACGTACCCGGTGGTTATCTGCTGAAAGATTGAAGCATGATTCATCGCTGAACACTATGCGATGCCAGTTTGCTGACATCGCATAGTGTTCGACGCATCCATGATGCTCGGCTACGACACCACTCCAAACGACTCTGTTGATGTTGTGTTGTTATGGTCAGACGTCTTAAAGGTCACCGTGAGCGTAACCCCGCCACATCCAATCGCCGTGAGATGGTTGAAGGTACCACGGGTGGTATGGAAGAGGCTGTAGCACGCTTGATGGCGGACAATGATGCCTTTGGGCCAGTTCGGGCTGGTCGCACAATCATCCGATGTTATCTCGCATTCGTGCACCTTGGCCTTCCAGGGCCTTTTTTCTGCCGGTGAGTTCCTTGCAACAAACATTGCTGTCAGTACCTTTGCACAGCTGTGTCCGTTTGGTGCAGGTGGTGCCCTATTGCTCGGTATGATAAGCCAGCTTCACGCATCCCGAATATACGACCACATTCGAACTCGTCTAATTGCTTATAAAGTCTTCGGCAACATCGTAACGGCATTATTGGTTGTGTCTCCACGGAACTGCAACGCAAATAACGAGCAAAGATAAACCGTCCACATTTTAAACCTTTTTTTATAGTATACTAGTTGCGCAGTAGAAACGCGCATTACCACCGAAAATAACACTCATTGGCCTTGCAAATTTAATCACTTGCATACTTGGTATAAAGAAATTTGCACGTGAAATTTCGAGATGATCGGATTATTTTTTTAAGGGTGCCTCGTTTTTTTTTTTTTTTTTCGTGTGTGTGTGTGTGTGTGTGTGTGTGTAAAAGAGTTTATTTGCAAGATTCTACCATTAACTGACCTGGTGATCACTTTTAAATGGATATGATTCTAAAGCTTTAATGCTTACCAATGGTATTCTTTTATCTCGCCTCGTATTGTGGCTAAACCCCGAATACTAGACCTTTCCTAGGCATCGTTGTATTTACTGGGTTTTCCTTCCATGCACTCTCTCAGGACACATTCACTCAAGACAAGACCAGCCCACAACAAGAACGAAAAAAAAAAAAACTCTCCCGATCCAAGACTTATTCCTACTCTACCGTAGAACCGCAGATAATGCTGATTAGGTCGGGGACTCGTCTAATAACCCAACCGGTTAGGATCGTTAGTTTAAACAACATAAGTTATAATGAAAACTGAGGGAAATAATAATCGCAAAGGTTACTTAAATCTCGCAAGCTTTAATCCCAAAAATAAGTGCGAAAATGAAAATTTGAAATTTTTAGAAATTCTAGGAAAATCGGAAAACCTGTCAAGCGCGAAATATTTCAAATGCATGTCGAAATGTCTGCCGGTGGCAGTTTGACTTCTGAAAAGAAGTCAGTTTGACATCTCGAAAAAAAATAAATGCTGATTGATTTAAAGGGGATAACTTGTTGATCTACGCTTTCTATTTTCCTTTATTTCCGACTTCTGTGACTTTTTGTGACTTTTTTTAGACTTTTTGAAGTCTTTGTTCCACAGAATTTGAGAAAAAAGAAGTTGAACTCTTATTTTTTTTTATTTGCTCAGCCCCCTGCTCGTCAACGCTCACCAGACATTTGGCGCTAATCTGGAGATATTTCGCCAAATTAGCAGCTAAAAATATTGCCAACAGCTACAGTATATTTGATGATACTTAATACTGTTCATATTTATGTATTTTTCATAAATTTATTTGAAATTCGTGCAGTATTTCAAAAGTTGTTCAAGCTAGAGTTTTAAAGTTACTATCATTCGTTTTTACACAAAATTATATAGAAAATGCATATTTATTTGACAATATTGAATGTCCTCATGTTTTTGTGATTTCTCCAAAAATTCATTCAAAAAATTGGGGTTCTCCGATTGCGTTTATAATCAAATGGGGTCCAATATTCATGGATCATAAAAGTCAAACTAAATTACGTTCGAAATGCACCATTCATTCTTGAAATATCGTATCTAAATACAACGCATCCCCCCCCACCACCACACAGAGAGAGAGAGAGATCACCTCAAAAATGTTCGATTCCAGTTCAGGGATACTTGAAACGTGCTCTTCCATCCAAAACTCGAATTCGAATTACCGACTCCGTCGCGATACATTCCCCCATACGTTATGCTATGTATCTAAGGGGTCTGGGTCGTAATCCCGACAGCCGAAATCCCGACAAACCAGAATCCCGACAGCCGAAATCCCGACATGCCAAAATCCAGACAGGGTCAAAATCCCGACAAGTCAACATTCCGACAATGTCGAAATCCCGACAAGCCAAAATCCCGACAAGGTCGAAATCCCGACAAACCACAATCCCGACAGCCGAAACCCACTCTTGCACAGACTAATCTCTTGCACAGACCCACTCTTGCACAGACTTCGCCGATTATATTACAGGAATAGACTCGAAGTATTTATTCACTGACGCGTAATATCGACGATCACTTTGTACTCATGGCGTGCACACCCGCACATCAACAAGTCATCATGTCGCACAAGTATCTCTCTAGTCTCTGCACAAGACATTAAGTCATAATTGTAATGTCGAACTCGAACTGTTATTCCACAAGTCGTTATTTAAGTTATCGTCTCGAAGTTATCTGTGAAAATCTACTCCCAGTGTCCTTCTTCGGTCACAGGCTGTGGCTCTCTTTTTCCCTTGGGGGTGTCACTCCCCCTTTGCTTTCATTTGCAGCATTCAGTGTGACGCAACAAGCACTTTCTTCATTAGTTAATCATTGAACCAATGTCGCTACTTGGCATCCTCGTAAGGGCCCGCTCGGCCCCCTCTGTCTTGAGCTCCTAAATTTATGGTTTGCTGTAAACCTCGGCGCCATCCAGACTACAAGTATTGTTCGATGTTTCGGACACAATAAATAACTGGCATAAACTTGTCTTACCGAAACACATGTGAGAACTATTTCTGGTCTCACAGTTTACTAAATATTTCGAGTGAAATCAGGAAAATGAAAAAGATACTCACTCAAAAGGCTACTTTAAAAAAAATTTAAAAAAAAATTCAAAATATTAAAATATTGAAGTTATTTTTATATATTCATAATCTAGACCGTATTATCAACGAAACAAGAAAAACATATTGTTCATAGTAATAGACATAATTATCCTGCAT
Organism: Amaurobius ferox; assembly: GCA_951213105.1. Lineage (NCBI taxonomy): Eukaryota > Metazoa > Arthropoda > Arachnida > Araneae > Amaurobiidae > Amaurobius > Amaurobius ferox. Next base: position 47,433,256 of record OX578149.1, read on the forward strand.
GGAAGGAACCATAAACTTCTTACTTATCCACCCCCATCGTATACGTTAGTATGGATGCAGACAAAAATGTTAAGCAATTATTAAAATAATTCTTATCCAGATACATTTTTAATCACAAGACATTTAAATCTTTTACATTTTAATTTCCACCAGCACTTAAATTGTTCCATTCCGAAATTATTAGAACTTATTGTAATTGCAGACTCCAAAGAATAAATTAAAATGAACATTACTAAAAAAGCGAAAATTCTACCCCGTTAGTGTTCTGGAATTAAATGATCAGACTATAGCGAGTAATGGTGTGTAGCAATAGTAATAGTGTCCGTTAGTATTAGTCTCCGATAGTAATAGTAAAAATGATCCGACTATCGCGATAGTAATAGTGTGTAGAAGTAACCATGAAATTCTTACTTACCCATAACCGCCGTAAATGGATGCAATAAAAAATAATCTGATGTGAGCAGCACATGAATTTCCCTACATAATGAGATGAATTTACATCTTTCACAGTGAATATATGATGCTTACGCTGCTCGACACAATGTTATTAAAGTTGAAATGTACATTTCGCGGTTTGTTGGATGACAGCATATAAAACTATTTCGAACTACCCAATTAACTCATATTTCCAGCAACTTGATATTTATCACTGCTGATACATCCGCAATAAGTAATATAGTCCATGCATTAAAATGTTTTAATAATTTATTCTTCAATTCAGCGTCTTAATTTAGCGTCCTTTTTGCAATATTAACGACATTTTCGTCAATTTGGTACCCTTATAAAAAGTCGTAAATTCGCCAAATTCATCGCCAAGCTTTACAGACAGGCGGAGAGAAGCGTTTTTCCTAAATAAATGACTATTTGCAAATTATTAGGCGTTAAAATGAAACCCATTGCATAAAGTATCTTCTCTCACGAATGGAACGAACTAGAAACACGAGAACATTATTAACAAATTTATCGAATAATATTGCAAATGAAAAGTAAGCGTGTTTCACGGTAATTAATATTTTTTTAATTTTATGCAATATTGTGATAAATTTATTTGAAAAACTTCGAAAATCTCGAGAACGGTTTATAATGGATAGTCTAAAGTCTGTGTCATTCGTTTTCTAATAAAAAAATTCATAAATAATTATTATTTATGTAACATTATTGAAGAATCTGAATTTTTAATGATTTTTTCGAAATTTCATTAGAACATTTGTTTTTTTTTTCACCATTTAATTGCATTTAGAATTAATGCATTCCAGTATACATCGATTGTAATATCTGCACAACATTTCGTTCGAAACCATTTACTCTTTCGTGAGATATCGCGTCTGCAATCTTACTGACACGCACACTAACATACACACTAATATACATACACATTAACATACATACACACTAACATGCATGCACACTGACATGCATACACACTAACATAACTCACACAGATATCACCTCAAACACGCTTAATTCGAGTTCAGGGATGCTTAAAACATGCTCTTCCATCGAAAATTCGAAATTGAAATTTCGATCCCGTCACAATACTTTATCTATGCATTATACTATTTATAGAAAAAATAATAGATAGAAAAAAAATAACCACTGAATATCCTCCTCTCCAGACAACTTTGGCTGTCTATGAGGAAATTTCCTATCCGACATAAACATCTCCGCGTAGACTTAAAATGGCGTCACATTGTAAAGCAATGAAAAGCAATTGAACACTACTTCGCTATTTTATAAAGACCTTTAAAAGACATTTTCTGCATATATTATATACCTATACTTCTGCAGTGCTGCGTAGTTGAGACCCGACCCGCGGGCCGCGTCTGGACAGTAATATAATTATACAACGCTAAAATTTTCGCTAAAATTTTCTAATTCGAGATTTTGATGCATTTTTCGATGTATTCTAAGACCTCCTGAATACGTTTTGACTGTTTTGGAGTGATATCTTCTTGTCTGTTCTGTGGTCAATGTCTTGTGTACACGATAGTTAGTTGCCACAAATATTAGTGACTTTTCACGACACATTATATCCGACTTTGTTATCAAAAAATCTAGAACTAGATAGATTTTTTTTAATTTGGGAGAAAACTTCGACATTTATTCGAAATTTTATATTTTTTTTTCACATAGCAGCATAGGAGAAAATTTAATATAATCATGCATAAAAGGGTTTATTTATCGCTCAATGATCACGAGATCTAATAGTTTTAGCCATTGTTGCGAAAAATAGCCACGAAAAATTTTTTTTGTTTGTGACGCCATTAGCCCCCCTCTGGAGAGGGGGCAAGTTCCTCCCTCGGAGAGGGGAGTACATTGTCAGGTATGGTATCAATTCAAAGATTTTTTCAGCCTTTCAAAGTAAAGGGTAACATGTTAGTATTGTGATCAATTGTACCAACAATACAGATTTTTCGAAATTTTTCTTGTAAAAAAAAATACACTCATGTCCAAAAGTTAAGCATAGTTGCTGTTGATGTAAAATTTCAGGAAATCTACATCAGACTGGAAGGAAACACGGTATGCGAGTGTAATAGGGTTAGAGAAAAAGAAAACAATGCAAAACAAGGATAATAACGACTTTTATTATCCAAAGAAAAGGGTTGAAAGAAAGAGGGTCGCAATACGAGTGTCAACCTCGGCGAAACATAATGATTAAAACAATGTGATGCTGCAGTTTAATGTGGTGTGTCGGAACCTCGGGTAGCCACGCATGGTGCACAACGATTCCCCATACTTTCGATGAGGGTTTGGATAAGTTGTGTGGTTAAAGAGTTCCATGCCTCACGGAGAGCAGTTTTCAATCCCGGAACGGAGCTTGGTGGGTAGAGGAGGGCTGCAAGATGTCTCCCGAGCATTTCCCACGCATTCTCTATTGGGTTCAGATCAGGAGAGATGGCAGGCCACTGCATGTGCTGGATATCTTCAGCTTGAAGAAAGTAGTCGACCAAGGCCGCACGGTCAGGAGGCACGTTATCATCCATGAATGTGAAATCAGGACCAACAGCGCCTCAAAACAATCAACCGGTAGGCTCAAGGACTTCGTCTCTGTATCTTTGACCGGTAACCGATTTCGCGTTAAAGATGTGGAGGTCTGTGCGGCCGTCCATCATGATGCCTGCCCAGACCATGACTTTTTTATAATTATTTTTTTATTTTATATTTTGACGATTTTTACTCGGGCCATTTCTCAAAAACATGACAGATTATTTTTTTTTTCCGAATCGTACCAAAATCTAACCAGCACCAGCGTAACCCACAAGTGACTTATTTACCAAATAAATTTTGTGAAATTTGACCTATTAGTTTTTTAGCTAGAGTGGATGCAGGCAAATTTTGCTGGTCATTTCGCAAAAAAAGGCGGGTTCCTTTATCCCGAATTGTACCAAAAACTAAACAGCACCAGGGTCATACACAAGTGACTTACCTACCAAATTTAATGAAATTTGGTCTATTAATTTTTGAGTTAAAATGAATACATACATTGCACAGATAGACACACATTAACGTCACTCTAAAAATATTTTTTTTCGTATTCTAGAAGTCCCAAAACGTGTAGATCCGTCGAAAACTCGAGTTACGATTGTAGGCGTGATTCCAGTACTTTCATTATATTACACCATGTATTGAAGGGAAAGTAAGAGATTATAGAGTTAAATTAAATAATTTAAGAAGGAGAAATTTAGCGCAATTAAAAAAAAACGTTTGCTCTATATGAAAAAGGTAATATACACTAATTTAATTAATATAACTAGCAAAAGAGACATGGTCTCTCTCGGCTATACAATTTTTTTGTTCTATAAATGACTCAGAGTTTTTAAAAAATATATATATAATATAATTGTTTATATTATTTTTAAAGAAAATATAAAAATTAATTATTTATATTACTATAAAAAATAATTTTTTATATTACTATAAAATAAATTATTTATATTATTTTAAAAAGAAATATAAAAAATAATTATTTATATTATTTTTAAAGAAAATTTATATTAAAAGAAAGCATGGAAGTATCTCTGAAAACAGAAATTATATTTCTAATATACATGTTTTATAAAATATAAAATGTTGAATATGATAAATTGTTTTTCACCTTTTAGCATTTTACGAGTCCTATGTCTCCTTGATTTAACTTCATCATTATATAGAGCAACGCCGAATAGTTTTACTAACCAAATATATGAATTTTAAATATTCTTAATGGGCAAATTAAATAATGTTAAAATAAATTTCTCTACAAATCCCCCCCCCCCTTCCGAAATTGTTTACCAGTTTATAAATATGCCTAAAAACGTTGTTATTTAATTCCATCTCCCTTATAACTTTTCATAAATACATATATTACGTAAGGAATGCAATCAATGCAAAAAATATATATATATATTTATACCTTTAATATATTACCCTCTTCATCTAAAAAATATGCACACATTAATATAAGGAAATATTCAAAATTTGTTCATAAGTTTTAAAGCTTTTCATACTTCCGAACTAAAATCCGTTTAATTGTGACGCTGAACTTTCTGCCCTCGTATTATTGATTGCTTCAAGCACCTATTACCAACCTACTCCCACCACATAAAACGGTGATAAGGGCAGAAACGGCAAGAGCCTATACTTAATTAACGCTCATTTTTTCCCCTCCCCCACTTATGCTTCTATATAGAATTATTTATTCCAGAAGCCAAAAAAATTTGTTCACAGTCACTTGCCAAGAATGGGATTGGGAAAGTTTATTGGGGCGTTATATTTCAGTTTAAAAAATATAAATTGACCAAGAAAAAAACTATTCATTTAGTATAGAGAACAAATTAAGGTGTAGTATAGACCAGATTAAAATAGTTTAGATCAAATGAAATTAGTATAGAACAGATTATGAAAGTATAGAACTTATAGAAATAGTATAGAACATATTGAAATAGTATAGAGCAGAATAAAATAGTGCAAACCATAATGAAACAATATGGAACAGATTAAAATATAAATTGACCAAGAAAGGGCTATTCATTTAGTATAGTATAAATTTAGATGTAGTATAGACCAGATTAAAATAGATATGATCAGACAAAAATTGTATAGAACAGATTGCGAAAGTATAGAACGCATTAAAATAGCATAAACATATTGAAATAGTATAAAACAGAATAAAATAGTGTAGACTATATTGAAATAATATAGAACAGATTAAAATATAAATTGACCAAGAAAAGTCTATTCATTTAGAATAGAATAAATTATGATTTAGTATAGACCAGATTAAAATAGTTTAGATCAGACAAAATTAGTATAGAACTGATTGCGAAAGTATAGAACGAATTAAAATAGTATAGAACTGATTGCAAAAGTATAGAACGAATTAAAATAGTATGGAACAGATTAAAATAGTATAAAACAGAATGAAATTGCGTAGACCATATTAACATAATATAGAATAGATTGAAATAGTATAAAACAGATTGAAATAGTATAAAACAGATTGAAATAGTATAAAACAGATTGAAATAGTATAGAACAGATTGAATTATTATAGAACAGATTTAAATAGTATAAAACAGAATAAAATAGTGCAGACCATATTTAAGTAGCATAAAACAGATTGAAATAGTATGAAACAGATTGAAATAGTATGAAACAGAATAAAACAATGTAGACCATACTGAAATAGTACAGAACAGATTAAAATAGTATTGAGCAAAAAAAATAGTGTAGAATATATTAAAATATAAATTGACCAAGACTATTCAGTTTATAATAAATTAAGATTTATTATAGACCAGATTAAAATACTTTAGATCAGACAAAAATAGTATAGAACAGATTTTGAAACTATAGAAAGTATTAAAATAGTATAAAATAGATTAAAATAGTATATACCATATTGAAATAATATAGAACAGATTGAAACAGTATAAAACAGAATAAAATAGTGCAGACCATATTTAAATAGTATAGAACAGATAAAACAGAATAAAATAGTATAGATCATATAGAAATGGTATATATACTTTTTTATCCTATGCCCGTCTACGACCTCTCGGTCATAAGTCGACGAGCAGCCCAATACAAAGAAGAATGATAAAAATAGTCATTAAAAGCCCTATCAGTAACACATAAAGGAAAATAGTCAAGAACAGCAGGGTAAATGTTGAGGTGCTCTCCAGTCATGGGAACGCCATGGTCGCAAAGAGGGCAGACATCTATATCTGTCAGTCCCATTCAATACAGGTGACTCTGTAAGTAATCATGGCCCGTGGCAAGTCTAAAGTAAGCCACGCCAACTGCTCTCTGCAAGGAAATGGGTATTCTTGCCGACTTATTTAACAGGAAGTTCCACTTTTCCCCAGAAACTCTCTCCCTGTACAGACTGAAACGGTTAGCTTTAATAGAGAAGGATATATATCGTTTCATCTGCCGCACAGGCAAGGGAGGATCCGGTTGCATCATTTGAGATCCATACTGAGCCAATAAATCCGCCTTCTCATTTCCATATATCCCGCAGTGGCTTGGAATCTACTGCAAGCCAATACGGTTCTTGATGTTCAGCAGCTTATATATTTTTTCCACACAATTCTTGGAAATCTCACATTCCCAGAGATTGAAAGTTGTTACTGTCATAATTGCCGCCCGGAATCAACAAAAAAGACAATATTTTCCTTTTCACACTGCTCCATTTTGTCTAAGGCTAAAGAAATGGCGGCTATTTCGCCATCAAAGGTGTCAAAGTGTTTTCCAACGGCGCAAGACAATGTAAGGTCTATAGAGTAAGCGCCAGCTCCAGCATTTTTAATGGCCCCCTCAGCCGAACCATCAGTATAGACATGGAGCCAGGAATCATCCGGGAAACATTCATGTGTAGTAGTCAAGGCAGTAAATTTCAGTTCAGAGTCAAGAGAAGATTTCTTGTTAACAACAGAGACAAGGTCCAAGTATCTCTCAGAAAGTTTAAAGTTTTCAATGGACGCCAAGGTTCTGGAAAGGTAAAGCGAGCTGAAGAAGGAAATTCAAGGGTATCATGTAGTTCTCTTATACAAGAAAGGAAAGTTCTTTGCGTTTTCAACCTCTCCACAGCTGGCCAGTAATGACTCAGAAAATTGTCCCTTCTTCTCAAGATTGTTTCAACAAGGTTTAAGACCATTCTCCATCTACGGTCACACAAAGGTTCCAAACCAGATTTAAGTTCCATAGCATCAATTACGCAGATCCTGTACCACCAGTAATAAATCTCAGGATACGGTTTTGGAAAATATCCAATTTTTTCGAATTTGTCTCTGAGATTGTTATAAGTGCTTCGCCACCTACTCAACTACCGGTCTTACATAAGTCTTATAGTCGGTGCAAAGGACATCCTGAGTAGAGCCCCAGGTTGTGCCGGCCAATCGTTTTCGAAGTTTAGCCCTGTTTTCTCCACGTTCAACGGCTTTTATAACTTGACCAGTCCAGTTTAATTTTGAATCCAAGTCCAAGCGCAGATAAGTAGTACTTTCAGTTTTCTTTTTAATAGTTGATCTTTGAATCTAAGAATTATGTCATGATGTTTAGTACTTAGCGAGAAGAATTGGAAGGTGGTCTTGTCCGGATTTACTGTCATCTCATTTTCGGCTGACGAATTTTCCAATAAAAGTAATGCTGATTGCAGCGTTTTTTCCATACACTCAAAATCTGTTACCTGAGGTTCAGATCACCAGATCATCTGCAAAAAGCAAAGTCTGAACTCCAGGCTCATGGTTGCAAAGAGCATACACCAAATCATTTATCATGAGGTTAAAAAGCAATGGACTCAATACCGATCCCTGCGGCAAACCCTGCCTTATTTGTCTATATCCAGAGATCCTATTATCTTATTTAGTGCGTATAAAGTGTTGATCCAGGATTGATTTAATCCATCTGTAAAGCTTAACATTTATATCAAATGGTAATCTTTACGGATTAGTATAGAACATTGGATGGATTAGTATAGAACATTGAAATAGTATAGAACAGATTGAAATAGTATAAAACAGAATAAAATAGGGTAGATCGTATTGACATAATATAGAACAGATTGAAATAGTATAAAACAGAATAAAATAGTGCAGACCATATTGATATAGTATAGAACAGATTGCAATATTATAGAGCAGAAAAAATAGTCTAGACCATGTTGAAATAGTATAGAACATATAGATTGAAATTGCATAGAACAAATCAACATGGTATGAAACAGAATAAAATACTGTTGACCATATTGAAATATTATAGAACAAATTGAAATAGTATAAAACAAAATAAAATAGTGTAGACTATATTGAAGTAATGTAGAATAGATTAAAATAGTCTAGTCCAGATAAAAATTTATAGATTAGATTAAAATAGTTTATGACAAATTGAAGCAAGACTGTATGATCGAAAACTCTCGAAAATGAAATGTTGAAATCATATAATGTAGAGAAATAGAAAATGTGGATTTTTTTTAATTAGGTGCCACTAATATACCATCAAAAATATATCAAAAATATCGTCTGCTGTTAATGCCTTCTGTAATACCTTGTGTAAAATAATTTTATTTTAGAACGATATTTCTGTAGCTCAAGCTTTCTGCTTTCTCTGGCTTCCCCCTCTCGAGTTTTTCTGTCTCATAACGCAAAAACTATAGCATACAAAAATATAAGATTTGGTACACTTGTAGAGAAACAGTAGGACATACCCTGAAATAAATCGTTTTTCGATTTAAAATGTAGTATGGCTTGAAACAGCAAGCAGCGAGCACCAGCAAGTAACAGACGAAGCTTCCCGACTCCCGAAGCGAGTTACTTGGGTTGACGAGTGTAACGAAAAGTGAAATTATCCCGCTAGTAGATTATAATAAAATAATATGGGACAAAATAAAATAGTATAAACCAGATTAAAATAGTATAGACCAGGTTGAAATATTATAGACCAGAATAAAAAATGGGATATGTAATATGGTACATGTATGGATGGTTAGAAGCTGAAACATATAAATAAATTTATTACAATTTTAATAGAAACGTAAATAAAAATCGTCTTAATCTCTTTAGCTCTATAGGGCATATTGTGCCATTCATCACAAGACAATACCATGTACAGAGCCATTAATTAAATGTAAAATAGCTCAAATACCTTTCTCATAGTTAATCACCACACGAGAGAGATAATTTTGCATAATAATACACGTATTATGAAATGAACAGGGTCGAATATCCATTGAAAATTGTTGACATCAAATTTCCATTACAAAACGCATATAATACACCGCAAATCTCTTACGATAAATCCTTTATTCTACTAAATGTTGAGCTCACCATATAATAGGGTGCATACAGTTATATAACATCTGTCCGCCTTCAGCACTTCCGCTCCTAGCATTCAAGGAAAAACGATATGCGGACAACTCATACCTCTCGATTAATAATATTAATTATTATATGACCCCATACAAAAGTATAATTGCAATAACACCCCCCCACAGCTAAACGTAAGTAATTTAGCGGACTCAAATCCCCTAACAAAAAGTACCTGTTCCGCTAACAGTGAAACTCACTATATTTCGAATCAAGGACATGAAATCACTAATTCCCACAAAGCGGCGGGGGATTGTTAAAGAAATTAAACTTCAATCTTCGAGATGTCGAATTTTTGTCAATTTGGCAATATTTTCGTCAATTTGGCGATATTGTGCCACTTTGACTACATTTTCCAAAAATCTCTGAAATTCGGTGCCAATGTCGCCAAACTTCCTTTAAATTTGTCGCCAAGTGTACCAAACAGCGAGAAGGGATTTAATATTAGTAGGACCAAACGTTCATTGAGTATTGGGTTAGTTCTGACTTGGACGACATTGCCCCTTAGGGGGAGTTTTCACTTTGCAACGAAGCAATATTGTCGAAGTGCTGTAGGGAAAATACATTTTAAATGGTGGTAGGGACGTTATATTCATAAATCTTACAAGCATAGATACACTAAGGGGAGTTTTTTTTCTGCTATCCAACATAAAACTTAAGTGATCAAATGCTCTCAGACTCAGGACGCGGCGAGTAGAATTGGTTCTTGGATAATTCTGTAGCGAGTGGATCCTACCCTTCAATCAGAACTCTAGAAGTAAATCTGTTAGAGCCCTACCTTCTGATAGCCGGAAGTCCTCGGAAGGACCTCTGGGCTAGTAGAGTGAACTTTAGATCACGTAAAGATGTCTCTATGTCGAACAGCATTGCCTCAATACTGTAACAGTAGCAAGCCCCGTCCAATAGCGAGTCTAGTATATAAGGTATATGGTTATATTTCTGTGGGGGCGATAAGAGGATGTTTTGATACCCTCAAATCGTACTACCACTTCGATGATAACTTCATTTTATGAAACTCCTTTTCTATGATCTTTTTCTCTTCTTTATATGTTTAAAGGGGGAATTTTATCCTCTCCTGAACACTTTTCTAACCCTTGTCCTTGGGTTCTAAGTCCCTGTCCTTGAGTTCTAAGTCCCTGCCCTTAGTTCTAAATCCCTGTCCCTGAATTCGTACTTAGAAAAGTTCAAATACTAATGTTAAATTTACGTTTAAGAATATATTTTACCAGTTAACGACGTCTTTTTTTACAGCGTTAATTTACGACTTCTAAAGAAAGTCTAATTGGAATTACATTTATTCATATCCAAGTATATTTATTTCACTTTATGAATATAACTAATATTAGTTAAGACAGCATGTCCAGAAGTCCACAATACTTATTTCGCGACTTATCGACGAGCCTTAAAACTTTTTTTTGTTATGTACGCCCCCCCCCCCCGTTCTCAAGCTCAAAGCCCTGCGCCCCTAGGGGCGCGCTTCTCCCCCTCTTTCCTTTATATTCTCACTAGGTGCCTTCTTTGGCCCTAGTCCTCTCTGTTCTGTAAGACTTGGAGAAGGGCCCGACTTCTGTCGTCGCCCCCCCCCCCCCAAGCAAACCTTAGCCGCAAATTATTTAATATATGTAATTCTCTATTCGCATTTCTTTCTTCCTCTTCGCTCGAAGTTTAAAGGGGGGGATTTTTCCCCTCCTGGGCACTTCGTATATCCCCGTTCTTGAGACCACAGTACTTATTTCGTTCATACTTGCAAAACCGGTAAACTCAGGGGGAATGGGGAGGCTGCGATCGCGCACCCATTGCATTGAATACCATCATCTGAACTGGTGATTTAGTTGATTAAAAGTATGTCTATTACCCGAGCACGTTACTGCTAAGAATAGACAACAAGCTTTCAAATCAGATAGATAGAGTCATAAATAGATGGTCGAGTCAATAGAACAGTAAATATAGAAGTATGTAGCCCGAAGTGCCTACCTTGCACAGTCGTGCAGTCCGCTGTGTCCCGGTACATGCCCGGTATTCGGCAGTTACATTGGCAGAACCCGGCTGTGAATCGGGAATCACAAAAAATTAAATGGTTTAATAAATAATCGAAAACCATATTTATTTTCCAGCGGATTTTAATCCCATGCGTTACACAGATATCGCTGAATAAGCGCTTATCCTCTCAAAAAGACAATTAAATACCCCGTTTTGAGCAGCCGACTGTTTTTAAAAATAGTATAGATCATAATAAAATGATGTAGAACAAATTAAAATAGCATAAATTAGATTAAAATAGCATAGACTAGATTGAAATATTATATACCCCCCCCTCCCCCCAGGTGAACTTCTAAAACATTCATTTCTTGATATCATTATTTATTGTAATGGAATATATGCTTTACAAAAAAATTTCAGAACAATATGTATTTGACTAGGAATTTTGAAAAAAATTGTTCCACTCAGCGCAAAATTATTCCAGATGCTTCAACACTTGCAGACGCAGACAGAAGGATGTCACGTCTACAATTCCCTCGCGTCCTTTAAAAAAGGGAAACACATTCGGCGTTTAGAGCAAGAATAGAGCCGGTTCATTGCACATTATTTAAATATACAGGGTGACTCGAAACTCTTCGTACAAACTTTAATCAGAGATGAGGAACACTAAAACAAGCCCTTATCGTTGAAGCATACATGTTGAAGACCCAGACCGTCCGACTCGTCCTGAGGACTTGAGCATCTATTTGGACGGCCGGATAAAAGCATACATGTTAGCAGACGTCATCCTTTGGGTGTTAAAAGATGTTAGATAGCGCTGTTGGACAGCGCAGCAATTGACTATTTTTCTCTATTATCATCTTCTTCTTCTCTGACCCAGACAGTCTGACCTACCCGAAGGTATAAGTTCCGTCATCATCTGTAACGCGGATTTTGTACTTATAACATGGAGCATTGCACGAAATCTCAAATGACCGGCACGCATATATCTTTCTTCTTTATTCGACCCAGACCGTTCGACCTACCCAAAGGTTTAATATATCTGTTTAGACGTTCGGAACAGGACCATCCCATTTAGTCTGGAATCCAGTGGGGTGGTATCCACAGGGATCGTACCCTCATTCCTCCGCCATTAACATTTTGGAAAGACTTTCAGACCCACATATTTAACGTGCCCGTACTTACTACGTCCTGCGCTTAGAAACATGGATAGTTTGGCATCGCCGGGAATCGAAATCTGGTCCTCCGAGTGCAATCCTCGTGTCTATCATACCCATCAGTTGCCAATGGAAAAATAAGAAATATTGTAAAGTTTTCGGTAAATCCTACAGCAGCTCTTCCGTTTCGATTGGTACATGTTAGCTGCCACTCAATTAAATCCGGGGGTACAACCTCAGATACCGTACCGGATTTCTCCTAACCCATCACATCTTAAATGGACTTCGGAATCTACATATTTATCATACCCATACTCCGAATAGACATTGGGGCAGTTTTGAGCGGCGTCGAGGATCGAACACGAAACTAACGTACGCGACCCTCCCGCCATAGTCACTGAGCTATCCCGGACCAGCTTCATGTCAGTCATCTCAGCATTATTTCTTTAATTTTTACTTTCCTTATATACATAATGTATAAGGAAAGTATTGTGACGGGGTCGAAAATTCGAATTCGAGTTTTTTTACGGGACAGCACGTTTCAAGCATCCCTGATCACGAATCAAACATTTTTAAGGTGATGTCTGTGTGTGTGTGTGTATTAGTGAGTCTGTGGAGACGATAACTGACGAATGAATGGACCGATTTAAACGAAATTCGGTACAAAAATCACAATTCGTGAATACTGGAAGCCTATTGTTTTTATATGCAATCGAATGCTCAGAACCTCCTAAATTTTCGAATGAAATTTTGAAAAAATCATTAAATAATTAAAACTTTTAATAAAGTTACGCAAATAGACATTTCTTGTGTAATTTTTCATTAGAAAACGATTGACATAAATTTTAGAACGCTAGCATGAACCGTTCTCGAGATATTGCACATTTTTAAAAAAAATTATCAAAAAATCATGTAAAATAAAAAAAAATATTACCTATTGAGAAACATGTTCATTTTTCATATATAATATCATGCGATAAATCGGGTGACATCATTCTCGTGGATCTAGCTCGCTCCATTCATGAGGAAAGATACTTTGAGTAATACTTTTGTATTTGAACGCCAATAGTCATTTATCTGCTGTAAGAATAACTTATTTCTCCGTCCATAACGCTTGGCGAGATTTTGCCGCCGAATTTAGTGGAATGTCGCCAACTTGGCGACTTGTTTAAATGTTGCTGAATTAACGAAAAACTCGCCAAATGGATAAAAAATGAGGCTAGATCAATGAAAATGACAACTCATTGACGAAAATTCAATATCTTGGAAAGAATATACCTACTATAAGAATAACCTATTGTTTTTACTGTTAAAGTAGTAAATTCATTGCATTATATAAGGAAAGTCATGTGTTGTCCACATCAGATTTTTTTTCTTTCGACCCAGACGATCTGACATATGTATGTTTTCACAGCATGATGAGTGACATTTTTATAAATTCTGTTAAATGCATTGCCATGTTTTCAAAGTATTATATGTATTCAAAGACTTTCGCGAAAAATGGAGCCATTTCACCAATAGAAATACAGGGATGTGGTATTGTCACGCCCCTTTTCCGTATATAATGAAAAATTAGATTAGCAAGTGCGAGGTATCTGTTTAGACGACCGGGACAATGGAACCAATTTAGACCGGAAATATATATATATATATATATATATATATATATATATATATATATTTATATATATATATATATATATATATATATATATATATATATATATATATTTATATATATATATATTTATATATATATATATATATATATATATATATATTTATATATATATATATATATATATATAAATATATATATATATATATATATAAATATATATATATATATATATATTTATATATATATATATATATATATATATAAATATATATATATATATATATAAATATATATATATATATATATATATATATATATATATATAAATATATATATATATAAAGTTGATGCAGATGATATATTTAACGTGCCTAATTATTAAACTTCTAACTTTATTAGATGACTTCAGAACTTAGGTACAAAGGTGAAAATTTCATAGAAATACAAAATGTCCAATTTTTGGCGCATTGATACAGAAAATTAGAGTAAAAAAAAACACCTAATTAATAACGTCTTATCTCATCACGCTTACCTGTCAGGAAATTCTAAAAATAAACATTCTACACTTTTGTGAAATACAGGGAGGGGAAGGTGAAAATAGCCACTTGGTGTCTTGTATAAAAAGTGTCCGGCAGAACCTTCAACATTGCACACTATATTTTATAAAAGAGCTTGACTATTGTGCTTAATAATATCAATAATAATATTTTCTGCCTTAATAATATTAATTTCGAGTATTTACTATATATTTGTCTGCTCTGTTTTACCACGAATTTCTCCAGAAAATTATAAAAACTTGGATTATTTTCCCTTTGTCCAATAACTTCTATTTTTTGTGTTTTGACGACTTCTGCATTGAAATCATAAAATCTGAGAAAGAAAAAATATTTTTCATTTAGTCCCAACTCGTTTAATGCTTTTTATGTACAAAGTTATGTTTCTGGAACTATTTTCTTCAAACCAACAAGTTTTTGGCGTTCTTTTGTACGACTGAGTATTAATATTTATGAATTCAAATTTTCTTATAAAACGTGGAATTACTTTACAGGTTGTAGGAAGTAAATTATTTTTAGCAAGAGTAACTAGACTGTTTTGTTGTTTATATTTGTAAATTCACAATTAAGATTGATTTTATAAGAGAAAATAAAGATTGTTATTCATAAATTACAACATTTATTTTCTTTTTATGTAGGATTAGTTTTCAAAATATTCACTTTGAATGCTTTTTGTTGAAATATGTGAAATCATGAAGATAATTTTAAATTCCAATGACAGAGATCCGTTTATTTGAACTCAAGTTATTCATAAGGAAAACTTGAGCAATGTATAAAAGTACAAATAATACAATAATTCAGCATACAGCCGTTGCGAGGATACGCTGTATCCGCTTCGTCATTACAGGAGAACCAACAAATCCTAAGTCCAAAACAGGAATGGACGCAAAAGGAAGAAGCAGCTGGGGTTATATACCCAAGACCTAGATTAAGAGAGATCCAATCATAAAACATCATGAAGAACCACCCAGCCAATCAGAAACGACTAGTCACACACAAGATTGGTGCTTACCAAAACACAAAAATCTGATGTGGGCAACACATGACTTTCCTTATATAATGTAATGAATTTACTACTTTTACAGTTAAAAAATAGGTTTTTCTTATAGAAGATACTAATATTCTTTCCAAGATATTGAATTTTCGACAATTAGTCCTCATTTTCATTGATGTAGCATAATTTTTATCCATTTGGCGAGATTTTCATTAATTTGGCAACATTTCAAAAAAGTCGCCAAGTTGGCGACATTCAGCCAAATTCGTCGCCAAAATCTCGCCAAGCGTTATGCACTAAGAAATAAGTTATTCTTACAGCAGATAAATGACTATTGGCGTTCAAATACAAAAGTATTATTCAAAGTATATTTTTTCATGAATGGAACGAGCTAGATCCACGAGAATGATGTCACTCAATTTATCGCATGGTATTACATATGAAAAGTGAACATGTTTCTCAATAGGAATTTTTTTTTATGTGACTTTTTCATAATTTTTTTGAAAAATGTACAATATCTCGAGAACGGTTCATGTTAGCGTTTTAAAATTTATGCCAATCGTTTTCTAATGAAAAATTACATAAGAAATGTCTATTTGCGTAACTTTATTAGCGGTTTTGATTTTTTGACGATTTTTTCAAAATTTCATTCGAAAATTCAGGGGGGTTCTGAACATTCGATTACGTATAAAAACAATAGGCTTCCAGTGTTTACGGATTGTGATTTTTGTACCAAATTTGGTTTGAATCGGTCCATTCGTTCGTCAGTCATCGTCTCCACAGGCTCACTGACACACACACATACTTTCACACACACACACACACACACACACACATACTTTCACACACACACACACAGACATCACTTCAAAAATGCTTGATTCGTGATCAGGGATGCTTGAAACGTGCTCTCCCGTCGAAAACTCGAATTCGAATTTTCGACCCCATCACAATACTTTCCTTATACATTATGTATATAAGGAAAGTAACAGGAATATCCCGACAAGACGAGTGAAGTCAGGGCAGGAATAAATGAGACTGTATACTGCATTATTGTATTATTTGTGCTTTAATACGTTGCTCAAGTTTTTCTTATCCTTCGCACAAAGAGTATTGTGCTTATTGAATTCAAGTTATTGATTTGAAGAACATAATATTAATTTTTAAACACTTTTATTTAACTCTAAACGGAATATATATATATAATATGCACTGAACTGACTTACTGATTGATCAGGTGATATATAAAAATTATATAGCACTTTCACTATGGCTAGAATCTTGGTTTTGATGTCATTTGATCCGTTTCAACTTCGAAACCAAGGGGAAAATCTACTATTACTTTCCTTGTATACATAATGTATAAGGAAAGTATTGTGACGGGATTGAAATTTCGAATTCGAGTTTTCGACGGGAGAGCACGTTTCAAGCATCCTTGATCACGAATCAAACATTTTTGAGGTGTTGTCTGTGTGTGTGTATATGGTATGAAAGTGTGTGTGTGAGTCTGTGGAGACGATAACTGACGAACGAATGGAGCGATTCGAGCAAAAATTGGTACAAAAATCACAATCCATGAATGCTGGAAGCCTATTGTTTTTATACGCAATCGGATGTTCAGAACCCCCCTAAATTTTCGAAAAAATTTTGAAAAAATCATCAAAAAATCAAAACCTTTAATAAAGTTACTCAAATAGACATTTCTTATGCAATTTTTCCTTTTAGAAAACAATTGATATCAACTTTAGAACGCTAGCATAAACCGTTCTCGAGATATTACACATTTTTAAAATAAATTTATCAAAAATCCCATAAATTAAAAAATATATATTAACTGTTGAGAAACATGTTCACTTTTCATATGTAATATCATGCGATAAATTGGGTGACATCATTCGCGTGGATCTAGCTCGTTCCATTCATAAGAAAATATACTTTGAGTAATGCTTTTGTATTTGACATCAATAGTTATTTATCTGCTATAAGAATAAATTATTTCTCCGTCCATAACGCTTGGCGAGATTTTGGCGTCGAATTTGGCGGAATATCGCCAACTTGGCGACTTTTTGACTTTTTAAACCAAATTAACGAAAATATAGCCAAATAGACAAAAATGACACTAAATCAATGAAAATGACGACTAACTGACGAAAATTCAATATCTTGGAAAGAATATAAATATCTACTATAAGAAAAACCTATTTTTTTATTGTAAAAGTTGTAAATCCATTGCATTATATAAGGAAAGTTATGTGTTGCCCACATCAGATTTTTTTTACTGTAACAGTTGTAAATTCATTGCATTATATAAGAAAGTCATGTGCCGTCCACATCAGATTTTTTAAAAAATTCGAATTAGGGGTGATGATATACAAAGGAATAGTCAAAAAATCTAAACCACTTTGCTCAAACCGCTTTGCAATCGAATTTCGAACCAACCATTCAAATTTTAAAGTGTATGATAAACCATAAACTGCCAGAAAGATGATGTCAATAGCAGTAATCAAAATTCGTAATAGAAATCTCAAAAAAATTCGTTTGTAAAAAACTTAGAAACAAATAATTCTGAACAAATAAAATTTCTTTGTAATAAATTCATCTATAATCGAAATTATGTTTTCATTTTATTAGTTCACTTTCAGTTAAACATATTTGAGAGAATGTTTAATTTTTATAGCATACTTAACGTCAGCATTTTCTCTTTCGAAATATGCAAAAGAAGCTATGTTGTTGTTGTTGAAACCCAGACCGTCCGACCTACCAGAAAGGTGTAAGGTAACTGTTTGGATGGTCGGGAAGTGCCACCCAATTTAAACCGGAACCCAGTGGGGGAGGCATCCACAGGGACCGCACCCTCCTTCCCCTACCACCAACCTCTCGGAAGGACTTTCGGACCCACATGTTTAACGTGATCGTACTCCGCATGAACACGGCGGCAGTTTTGGCAGTGGCTGGAATCGAACCCGAGCCTACCGAGTGCAACTCCGGCGCGCTAACCAATGGGCTACCGCGCCCTAAAAGAAGCTATGTGTCGCATCAATCTAAAACGAGTAACAGTGATCACTAATGCTTTTCATTCTACTATAATACAAAGAAAGTATTTGTTTCACGAAATTTTTTTGTAATTTTTTTCTGTCTTATTCTGCCATGATACAAAAAAGTATTGATTTCGTTATTTTTTTTTTAATTTCCTCTTTCTTTATTCTACCATAATATAAAGAACTGTTTTCATGAGCTTATTTTATATTTGTTCTTTCTTATTTTACTATAATACAAAGAAAGTATTTATTTCGTGAGATTTTTTTTTAAATGTTTTCTTTCTTATTCTACCATAATGCAAAAAAGTATTATTTTCGTGTGTCAAAAGTATTATTTTCGTGTGTCATAAAAGTGTCAAACCTCTACACAGTTATCTGTGACGTTTCATTTTAATGTAATTTATGCTTGGCTGAAATTCGGGCATGTATAATTGTCTTTTTTTGATGTTTGTATTTAATACTTGTTTAAATTTTAAATCTCCCGATTGTAACAGTTTTTATTGTAATTTTGTAACTGTTAATCTTTAATAGCTTGCTTATTAAAGATTAACCATTTAATTGTCATTATTTCCTAGCTGATTTATGCAAATTTTGTCTGCCGATTTGGTCTATATATAAGCTTGTTTCCTCGGTAATTTTTCATATAGCCACTGATGAAGTGTATAGTGATGCCCGAAAGCACTCTGGCCTTTTAATAGGTGTACGTCTTATAGGATGGTTTTATTTGATTAAATGACCTTTTATCTATGATGTGTGTCTTTAATTTATGCTTAAATATTACTATACATATTTGGTATATAAAAACTAATACAGCTGACAGAATTTTTCTTTAAACCTTCTATATTTAATCATATTGTACTCTTTTTCCATATGGATTAAATCAATTATATTTAAATGGCAATATTGTAAAAAATAATTTTGTAGATAATAAATATTCTATTTTTCATCACCTTTTCTTGAAACCCCATTTAAATAGCAACTCTGTTAAACTCGAAAGATTTAAACGTGGCAAAGGAAGCTTCAAACATCATAATTATAAAGCTGAGATAAAATGTTTGCATCATCAATTTAACAGCACTTATCAATGGAAATTAATAAAATCATTGGTATTTGCGGTAAAGAAAAAAACATTTAAATAATGTATATGCCATTTTCTTAAAATTAAATCTTACTAATGAACATTTTAATTATATTTTCTATGATTTGCAAATTACTAGATCAAAGTATTTAAAATTAAAACTTAATCAATTTCATAATAATAATACGTCTACTAATTCTTATTGTGTAATTTTCTTTAAGCATCTAATTTATAATTTTATAAATTTGGGGAATCTATTTAACAAGTTCAAACATTTATTGCTTATTGGGGTTTTGAGTATTTCAAAGACTTTTGAATACAACAAGCCTATTGGTAGCTCTATTTTTAATTATAATGAAATTTCACAATCTCTCTCTATAGATAATGATTCCATGTCAAATGTAGATAATGAATGTATTTGCAAAGTAAACAAATATACTAAATATCAAAATCCACACTTGGGGCATTCAGTTACAGGAGACTTAGCCATAATTAAAAACGACACCTTAAGAACCATTATGTCATTTGTCACTAAATTCAGGATACCATCTTGTAATAATTCTTTTAAAGTTTTAAAGACAATAAATCTTGACCTTGATAAATATATTTATAAATTAGCTTCTAAATATGATCTGCCTTCAGAGGCATTTAATATGTGAAAATTTACTTTATTAAAATTTATTAAAAATACTATTTGTAGTATTAAATTTTCTAGATCTATATATAATATTGATAATATGAAACACTCCATTAATGATTTACAAAGATCTTTTGTTATTACCTATGTTGAAAAAATCTCTAATAATTATGCTATTATCAGTAAAAAAATTCTGTATACAACTTCTGTTAGATGATTTAAAGAATAATGGTCTATTTAAACTAGATTCACATTCCATTAATAGTATCAAACTGAAAATTATCATTATGTATAGTGCTTTAAATATTAATTATAAATTTCTTAAATTTCCATATATAGTGCTTATTCCTAAATTTCATAAAAATCCTATTAAATTTAGAACAGTAGTTGGTGGTCATAATACTTACTCTGCTACTGCGAGTAAATTACTTCTCAATTATTTAAATCTAATAAATGATAGTTTATGTCAGTCTGGCAATAATTACCATATTCTAAATAATAGTAAAGAACTAAAGAATAAAATAACATCACTAGGTAAACTAATTGGATTTCAAACTTTTGATTTTAAAGATCTTTTTAATAATATTAAGATCTCTGATCCATATGTTGTAATTTTAGCTCTATATAATGCTTATATTACCAATCAATCTACTCAAACAATTTTATCAAATTTCCTAAACTTCTTCACTTTGTTCTTTTCAATAATTATATTTGTCAAGGAAATAAATTGTACTTACAAGTCTAAGGAATTCCACAAGGTGGTTGCCGTAGCAGTATGTTAGCTAATTTATACCTTTATCATTACGAACAGTCTTTTACTTCAATAGATTATAAAATTTACAGATATGTTGATGATCTGATTTGTTTAGTATTTACTGAAAACTATGTCATAGATATAGATTTCTATACAGACAATTTGGAATTAATTCCTAATGATGCCACTAATAGTAATAACATTAACGTTTTGGATTTAAATCTAATTATTGAACCTACTAATGAAATAGTTACTAATTAATATGATAAAAAAGACTATTTTAATTTTAACATTAATAAAATATTACCATTTAATTCCTGTAACTCGATTCAATTGTTTAGAAATATTATACATAATCAACTTTTTAGAATTTATAGATTATCAGATAAAAATTATCATGCTATACATATAAATATTCTAAAAATTACCAGCACATTATATAAATATCTAGCATATTTAGTAAATGGTATTGTTAAAAAGTTTGGATTAGCTGAACATTCATGAAATCTCTTCATAGTATCTTATAATAGCCAGACATCAACATTCTCTTGCGTTAACATTACATTGTATTTACATCCCCCTTAAACATCAGCCTCACTGTTTTTGATTATATTATACTCCCTATTATCATGTAGCTCTTACTTAATATCACCTTTTATTGCCTATTCGCATTACTGTTATTTATTTCTCACGATTGGCAACAGTAGATCTCTACTTTTATCCTTTGGGATTGGCAACACTGGTCTCTTCCTTCTAGGTTCTATTGGTTACGACATTTTCTGGGTTTTTTTTCAGGTATTCTTTTATCCTTTATAATTTTTACATCTTTATATGTGTTGTCCAAGTCATAGTTTATAGATATAATCTATCTCTAATATCAGAACCACACAGTGTTCATTTTGATTAAATACTTGAATACTTGCATTTTTTTCAAAATGAACAATTCATTTATTTAGACCTAGTGCTTATCCACGTGTATAGCTTTAATGCTTAGATTTTATTTGTTTTTCAATTATCGATTCCATTCTATTGATACTTGTTGATTATCTTCAGCTTGATGATTAGAAATTTGCATTTTTTCCCCATTTGATTGATGATTCTCTATTTAACACTTACTTTTATTATGTAGGCATATTTTAAAATTAGGGTTTTTTGAGTTGAAACTTCTCTTTATTCTACCATTGGATTTTCAAACTATTATATATATATATATATATATGATCCATATAGAATTATTTTAGGAATTTTTAAAAAATATAATATCAACCTAAAATATTCAAATTTTTCTTTTAAAAAATTACTTAATTTCACTCTATATGAGAATTTTATTCAACATGGTGGTACTTTTTCTAAACCACAGTTTGGTATCCCACAAGGAGGATGTGCCTCATCATTGTTAGTTAATCTGTATTTATTCTTCTATGAAAAGAACATTAATCCAAGCTTGCATAATATACACATGCTTAGATATTTAGGTGACATATTATGTGTATCACTTAATAATATCCCTCTAGTGCTTAACTCTTTTCCTAATAATTAACAATTAAATGCAAGTAATGTTGCACACTTTCTGGATTTAAATTTAAATTTACAAAATTGTAATATGGTTATAAACTTGTATGATAAAAGGGAGGATTTTAAATTTAATACATCTAAAATTCAACATTTTTACTCTTTGCATATATCAGATTTTATAAATATTATAATAAACCAGGTTCTTAGAATCAAAAAAATTTGTGATGAAAATTATAAATTAGCACATTTTATGGAATTATTGAGTACAACGACTAATAATGCATATCCTCCCAAATTCGTTATTAAAATTATCAACTCAGTGTATCAACTTCCACTCGATAACATCCAAGACTACTTCCCAATTATAGTGGCTAACAAGAAATATATATATATATATATATATATATATATATATATATTAATTATATAAATAAATAAATATGAAAAATAATAAAATAAGCTAAAAAAAAATTAGAAAAATTCAAAAAATCGGAAAATAAGATATATTAATATTAATGTTTTGAATTTTATTTTCGCTAAAAAATTGTAACTTTAGCCAGTTTGAAACTACGATTTGAGAGCCCTTATAATGGTGTATAGTGGTATTCTCCTTTATCTATTTCTTCTCTTAATCATTTTTTTAGTAAGAATTTTCATCTTTGCTTCATGTTCATATTCTGAATTGCTTATACGGGTAATTGCCCTGTCTCCTGCTCTGACTCCCTGGATGGGTGTGAGAGTGTTGCCGTGAACGTTCATACTGCCTCCTTGGTTGTATTTCGACAAGTTCATTCCGGTGCTTCTAGATAATTTATTCTGCTGAGGTTGATCGCGTATACGCGTGGTGAAAGAAAAAGGGTTCATGCCACATGGTAATACAAATTTCCTCATTGTTTCTTCATTTTTTCATCTTTTGATGCCTGTAGTCTAAGTTTGAGCATTTACAGTAATGTACTATTGCTCAATCTGACACAGACATTTGTTTGGATTAATTAGAATTAAATACTAAGACCTGAAGATGAATTTAATTCTGATTAATCATCGAATTTAGGCCGGTGCTGTTCTTTTCTCTTATCGGCAATATGGCAGTGGTTTTGCTTCTATGGTGATGTTAATATTACTTGAATTTTTATTATTACATTTTTCTAATATATATATATATATATACAGGGTTGTTATAATTAAAGTTCGCCTATTCAGAAGGCTCTAGAGCCGGTTCTAAGGCTCCAAACGAAACAATATTTAACTAGTATGTAGTACAAGTGATGCGCTCTACGAAAATCGAAAAAAAAAAATTAGTTACAATTGTCGTCAGTAGGTGGCGCTGTGCCAATAGCAAAGGCGATTGTTACAATTTGTTTATAAAATAAATAAAGGAAAATGTATTGCATAGTTGGTACAATGACAATTCGCTAATGCAGAAAGCTCTAGAGCCATATCTATGGCTCCAAACAATACAGAAAAAAGGATATAATTTCATGTGATGCAAACTGCGTCCAGAAAAAGAAAACATGTCGCTCGCCAGCGACGATTAACAGCATTACGCATGTTCAATGAACCCTCCATTATTTGCAATCACGCATTCCATTCTCAGAACTGTGTTTTCTACTTCAGAACGTAAAGTGTCCTGTGGGATTGACCCGATGTGACGCCTAATACTGTTCTTCAGATCAGAGATCGTCCGGCATTTGTCTTGAGACACAGAGTCTTTCAAACATCCCCACAGCCCAAATTCGCATGGTGTGAGATCAGGCGATCGTGGTGGCCAGATTGTTGTAAAATAACGACTTATCACGCGGTCTTGTATGAAATGGCGTTGTAAGAAATTCCGAACTGTTCGAGTAATGGGATGTGGTGCACCGTCTTGCATAAAAACGGTATGTTGAAGGCAGCCTCGCTGTTGCAACTCGGGAATCATAAAACGTGATAACATATTGAGATAGCTTGCCCCATTTACGAAACATGTAATGAATCCTGTGGGTGTTGATTCCTCGTAAAAATATGGCCCTATCATAAACGTAGCTGTAAAACCACACCACACTGTCACTTTAGGAGCATGCAATGGAACTTCTTGAACAACGTTAGGATTCTCTTTCACCCAAATCCGACAGTTGTGTGTGTTCACTTGTCCGTTTACATAAAAATGCGCTTCATCGCCCAACAGAATATTCCAGGACCAACAGTCATCCACATTCATTCATGCAAGAATTTGTAGTGCAAATGTTAGCGCAGTTCCTGTATCACCCTGTGTTGCACCAACTGTTGCACCCTCTGAATCTTGTATGGATAGTAGCGCAAAATTTTACGCATCACTTTTCTCACAGTGGAAATCGACATGTCGATTTCATTTGCAATAGCTGGCAAACTTGCATTACCATATGGTGAATGGTTTGATAAATCTACGGCAGCAGTAGCAATATCTTCAACGCTAGAACTGTCCACTTGTTTTCGTCCTCTGCCAAGATGTGTTTTCGTCCTCTGTCGAGTCTTCCTGTTGCCTCAAATTTGTGAATCATTTTGTGAACGCCACAATCAGACATTGGTCCACGTCTAACATGTTTCTGCTTCCGGAATTCTCGAAGAGCTGCAGCTGCGTTGCTGTTCTATTGATAAAATAACTTTACGAGAAGAGCCTTTTCTTTCAACGTAACCATTTTCCACAAAGCGTCAGATTCTAACGCTTTTCAGAAACAATAAACTCGTCCAGTATCAAAGGAATCACAGACACACTTTGTTAACTTGTTTAAAATCGTATGTTGATTTGAAGCGTATTTCAGTGTTTCGAAGTTGTGACATCACTGCCGTATCGTCGAAGATTTGAATAAAGAAGTGATCTTCTTCAAGCGTTTGTTGAAATTTTGTACACTTTCGTGTGTTTCGTCTGGATTGACCGAAATTGATAGAATGAATGTGAATCTGCACAATTTTACTTTTACCAACTGTGACATAAATTTTCCTTCATTTTTTTTTACAACGAAACTTGCGAAAATCACCTTAGATGTTGCAGCAGCGCCACCTACTGACGACAATTGTAACTATTTTTTTTTTCGATTTTCGCAGAGCGCATCACTTGTACTACATACTAGTTAAATGGTATTTCGTTTGGAGCCATAGAACCGGCTCTAGAGCCTTCTGAATAGGCGAACTTTAATTATAACAACCCTGTATATATATATATATATATATATATATATATATATATATATATATATATATATATATATATATATATATATATATATATATATATATAATTGAAAGTCTGTCTGTTTATTTATTTGTCTGTTTTGCATACAGATTCACAATTTTTGAAGGATTTATTTTAAAAATTTAAGTTGGTTATTTCTTTGCGTCACTCCGGGCAACACCGTCTCTATATGTTTGGGTATATTACAAATAAATACAATAAATATAGTATTATTTCAGACTATTTTTCTTCGAAAAGTTATTTGAAAAAATTGATGTTATGATACTTAATGAAGAACGAAATTGATAATCTGCTTAGAAAAAAATTGATATAATAATGCATTTAAAAAATAAACGATATAATATTTTTGATATTATATAAGTCATGACCCAGGAATGTAAGATTACAGTAATATTTCTGAAATATGAGTTTAAAATTGATATATTTCCGAGTGTAGTTAAATAATTGTTGCAAAGGGGTAAATCATGGGGACGGGAATAGCTTTTGCTACAATTTTCAGCATCTTTATTTTGCCTATATTTACCAAATTTCATAATTTTGTATATTGTTTTAAAAACGAGACCAGAATATTTTATTCTTCAGATTTACCGACGCAAATGATTTTGTACAGCAAGAGCAGATATTTTTATACTTTTTACCGCGGACGTTCAAATGCAAATATGACCCAAATCACTAAATTTAGATTTTCACATAATTAATAACTCCAAGTAATACTTTTTAAGGTCACTGACCAAAAATAGTTCGATTTCGATATTTTTAGTAGTGAAAATCGAATTTTAACATTTTATTTACAATGTATTAAATGTAAATAAAATGTATATAAAATTTTATTATGTATTTAAATGTATTAAATAAAATTTTATTATGTTTCATTATAAGGTTCTTTTAACTTTAAAGCTATTTTTTTTTCAGAATTAGGTTTTGTGCTGTCATTATTCAAGCAAAATACTGCATGCAACATAATATTTTATATATTAGTAAGAAACTTACAGCACATCTTCCTAATGATAT
Source organism: Amaurobius ferox (assembly GCA_951213105.1). Lineage (NCBI taxonomy): Eukaryota > Metazoa > Arthropoda > Arachnida > Araneae > Amaurobiidae > Amaurobius > Amaurobius ferox. The sequence continues at coordinate 47,460,147 of OX578149.1, forward strand.
CTTGAATAAAAGTGAATATAGGTTTTCAAAACATTACCTATTTAATATATCGATATAAATAAAATTGAAAATCTGTCTGTCTGTTTGTCCCATCATCACGGGAGAACGGCTGAACCGAATTTGATGAAATTTTGTGGATAGCCTGGAAATAATTTTCCATAAATTTAGCCCAAGTTTCGAATATCTAAGACCAGCGGTTGTCGAGATATTAATGAAAAACGAAACTTTTTCTTAGGAGTTCTACTCTCTAACTCCGCGGTTTATCCAAACGAAAAGCATGAAAATCGTTTGAAAGTGATTTAAAACTTTTTCTCTGAGTTTGATGGGAGATTTTTTATGCCAATTAGTCACTTTCTGAAAACATGAATTGTTTGAAACATGATTTAAATGAGAAATCTATCTCCATGGTTTATATTTCACAAACTTTTACTGAATAATGAAAAGTATAAAGAAATCAAAATGGTTATTTAATTTCGCAGTTTATGAGGAAGATTCTATCTTATATCATGTTGCTGAGAAACGGAATTAAATTAAATCTGTCTGTTAATTTTAATTTTTTTTCGATTTGAATAATAAATAAATGGATATAAAAATATATTTTAGAAAAAAAAACGATTTGATATTTCTTATAGCATTTTTGACTGGATAATATCAATTACGGTCTTCAGGTTTAAACGTTATTTTTATTGATATTTTAAGGGGGATTATTGCTTCAGGAATTATTGATATTTTCAAGTTATTATGCAATTGTTTTATTACGAAAAAAATTGTTTAAACTCATAAACTCATATATTGAACGTTGTACGAGTAATCTTCTACAAATACACGGGTATATCTTCTAATCTACGAGAATATATGTAGTACAGGTATATTGGCATATGTTTTAATATATATTGGAATATATTGAAATCAATTACAACCTTCTGGTATAAAGATTACGGCGATTATTGATATTTTCAATTTATTACGCCATCTCTTTACGCAAATATTTTTTACGCAAATATTTTTAGACTTATGTTGTAATATGGGTAATCTTCTACTAACACACTGGCATATTTTCTAATCTGCAACAATATAAGTAGTACGGGGTTGCATATATTGATTCAATTCCTTTCGTTTTTGTAAATTTGCTTACAAAAGGGGCCAGGATGTTTTATTCTTCAGATCTGCCCGTGAAGATAATTTTGCATAGTGAGAACAGATATTCTTAAACTTCTGTTTAGGAGCAATAAATTTAATATTTTAACAGAATTTACACATGGTTGCGAATTATAAGTTTCTTTATATTATATACTCCGTACGAAGAACGGGTATGCTGCTAGTTAAATAATATGTAGAAATTAGGATTTGGTATAAAAGTATGGATTTCAACGCAATATATTTTTTTAACTAATTACTCAATTTAAAAATATATACACCCTTCATGTATCACTATGTTATAATAAGGCAGACAAAAGATTATGAGGTTATATCTACAAATTCCATGCGCATAGAAAATTTGCCGTTTTACATGAAATGAAAGAAAATTGATAATAAATCTAGTTATATTTAAAAATTAATTGGCATATCGGCTAGATATTTTTCATATCATATACAGACGCCATTTATACTCTATGTGAAAAGTTATATCAAAATTGCTTCAAAATTTGATAAATTCGTTTTGAACGTCAGCCGTTCCTTCAAGAGGAAATTAAGTTCAATATTTTAATAGAATATTTTTGAAAAGCAATATGAATGCATTTAGAAGCTGCACATATTTGAAATTACGAGCAATGGCGGTTGTATCTGATGGTCACTAATATAATTGCAACTACAAGAATATAACTGCAATTTAGTGCAATTTTGAAATGATACCTTACCTTAATAATACATTAGAACTTACAACGCTGCTTTTTGAAATTGTGCCATATTGACTATTGAGATACTATTTCTGATTTTCTGATTTATTTTCAATTTATTAATAGCCTAAAATTCATATACTTATTCTTATAATGTCTTTGTCCATTTTTAATGAACGTCAATAGTTTAAATGCATCTATATATATTAAGTGCGATAAAAACAGCTACACTTATAATGAATAGTCTAAAAGCATTTTAGTAACCTTACTAGTCCAGTTAAGGATGTATCTGAAAAAAGCTTAATCATAATAGTATTTTATTGGGATAAACTGTTTTGAAAGAAATTTTAGCGATATTGAATTTTATTTAAATTTGTTTAATTTAAGCATCTTTTTCACTTTGAATAATGAAATAGCTATTGAACAACTTTGAATAATTGAATAACATTGGTCTTATTAAAAGAACTTTCAAAAAGAATAATTTGAAAACATTGATATTTAGATATAAAGTTTAAAATTGGCCGTAATTTCAAATATTTTAAATAATTATATTTGTGGCAATGTTTAAAAAAAAGGACATAAACATTAATTTATTTCAACTGTTATTGTTAGAAGAATGTTCACTTATTTTTTTTTAATTTTGTGCATTTTGTCTAATTTTTTGTACTTATTACAATTATGCCAAAATTATTACAATGCATCAAGTTAAATCTGTAAATTTAAGTTTTTACAGTTATGTATTATAGTGTAATGTTCTTGATTTCTTTTACGTCCATCTTCAGCTCAATCATAGATTAAGATACGTAAAATATATCCTTCTAGTTTGAAATAAACCAAAATTCATGCAGAGCATTTGTATGTGTCGAAAGCCCAGACCATCCGACTCGTCCATGGACTTAGAGTAGCAATTTGGATGGCCGGGCATTTGTATGTGTAAAATTTTTCAAAGTTATATATTATAGTGGACTGTTTTTCATTTCTTTTATTCCCATTTTCCGCTCAATCATAGATTAAGATACGGAAAATGTATCCTTCTATTTTGAAATTAACCAAAATGCACGCAGAGAATTTGTATGTATAAAATCTATGTAACTTGCTCCCTTAAAATATTACAATAAAATATTTTTCTTTCGGAAGAGTGATAATTTTGTAAAATTATTTCAAATATTGATTACTTAGAAAACGACGTTAAGTTGTTTGTCGTTGTTAGAATTGATTTTAACTCTGACCAATTACATATAATTCGTAAGAAATAGTAATTCATTATAGCGACTTATAAAGCAGTTTCTTTTTTATCATTTTCGTCATAAGATTTGAAGAATTTTATTGGAAAAAACTTGCTTCTGCTTAGATTATATTTTCCATTTTACCTTATTTGCATAGCAATAAGGTGAAAGTTGTGAACAGTTTCCTTTATTTAGATACAAGTCCATTATATTTTTACTGTATAACATTTTTAATTCTGTTTCCTATTAACTTCACCCTATATTACTATCTGTTTCAATTTTTGAAATTTTACTTATAAACTTTATTTTATCGCCACTGATGGATGTAAATTGAAGTATAATAGTAAAAATTATCTACACACATACCCATATTTGGGGAAATCAGGTTATAATATGACTTATTTTATTACTTTTGAATCAATATTATATGATAAAAATTGATCTAACACATAATAGTGCTCTTGACTTTTCTAACTCAATTTCAACAATGAATTGAAACCTTAAACATTTACAATTACCAGAAACTTTTAACAATAATTATTTATTTCAAAGTTCTATTTTGTTTTTGAATCAATAAAAATATCAGTAAAAAATTGTTAAAATATTTTAACATTCTAATTTTTATATAAAAATGTATTTTACCATTTTAAAATATTTTTATTTTAATTATGATAAGTTTTCAGCAAATACATAATTGTTGAACAGTATAATCGGTTAAAAGTGCATATTAATAACTTCGTATTTTTAATTCATTTGTAAACGCTTATATAAATAATTTAATTGAAATATATTAATTCTCATAATTTGTGTAACTATATCAAGCAAAAATATTTATCCATTTCGCCTTTCCAGTTCCAAATTCACATAATGAAGTTTTTTTTTTTTTTTTAAACGAAGTTTAAGTATCACTAATATTTTAATAGTAAATTACATATAATAAAACACACACACTATCAAATATATTTTCCAATAACAATGTGTCTTTTGAAAACTTTTGTTTTAATTTATTCTCATCGAAATCATGTTTATGATGCAAATATATTGCAATCAATAATCTAATGCCAATGGAAATTTTAAATGCGTATATGCACGCATCGCATCTTAATATTTATAACCTATAAAATATACTGAATAAATGTGCATTTATAATATACACCAATCAACAAATCCATTGATTATTACACCAATTTTATAAACACATTCGGAAAAATTAAATAAATCCTAAAATCTTACCTTCAAGGATTACTTCAAAACTTTAATTAGCCCATAAGCAATTTACTTTTAATACCTGCCCTTACTAATTGATGTGAAAACTTTAAATAAAAAATCTAATTTAATTCTATTGAAACAACTTCAAGTATATGAAGATATTATATATTTTAATTCTTCGTAAGTTTATTTGTATATATTTTTTCAACAAGCTGAGATCCTTTTTGGCTGTTGCTGACGCCCAGAAGCTAGGATATATTCAACAGCTCTCTCACTTCTTCAGAGTGAGGAGGACTTGCGCTTAACAAGTGGCTGATGGTAGCGCCTCTACTAGGAGGAGCGGAGAAGAGCGGATCTTTTGGAGTTTCGGAAGGAGATCATTTACACTAGTTGATCCTCCATCAAAGAGTTTTATCTTTACTTTTCTTGCCGAACATAGTATATATGTAAACTAAAAATAATGGAAATTTGGGCAAGTTCCGGCTAACTTAGGGCAGTGTTTCACAAACTTTCTGCATTCGCTTACCTCACCTTTTTACTTTCCTTATATACATAATGTATAAGGAAAGTATTGTAACCGGGTCGAAAATTCGAATTCGAGTTTTCGACGGGATAGCACGTTTCAAGCATCCCTGATCACGAATCAGACATTTTTGAAGTGATGTCTGAGTGTGTGTGTGTGTGTGTGTGTGAAAGTATGTGTGGGTGGGTGTGTCAGTGAGTCTGTGGAGACGATAACTAACGAACGAATGGAACGATTCGAACGAAATTTGGTACAAAAATCGCAATCCATAAATACTGGAATCCTATTGCTTTTATACGCAATCGAATGTTCAGAACCCCCTAAATTTTTGAGTGAAATTTTGAAAAAATCGTCAAAAAATCAAAACCGCAATAAAGTTACGCAAATATGTGTATTCTTATGTAATTTTTCATTAGAAACCGATTGACATAAATTTTAGAACGCTAACATGAACCATTCTCAAGATATTGTACATTTTTCAAAAAAATTATCAAAAAGTCATATAAAATAAAACAAAATATTTCCTATTGAGAAACATGTTCACTTTTTATATGTAATACCATGCGATAAATTTGGTGACATCATTCTCGTGGATCTAGCTCGTTCCATTCATGAAAAAAGTTACTTTGAGTAATACTTTTGTTTTTGAACGCCAATAGTCATTTATCTGCTGTAAGAATAACTTATTTCTTCGTCCATAACGCTTGGCGCGATTTTGACGACGAATTTGGTGGAATGCCGCCAACTTGGCGACTTTTTTAAATGTTGCTAAATTAACGAAAAACTCTCCAAATGGATAAAAATGACGCTAAATCAATGACGACTCATTGATTATGACGACATGAAAAATGACGACTCATTGACAAAAATTCAATATCTTGGACAGAATATAAATAACTACTACAAAAATAATCTATTTTTTTTACTGTAAGAGTAGTAAACTCATTGCATTATATAAGGAAGGTCATGTGCTGCCCACATCAGATTTTTTACTTTCACCGCAATACATAGTAATGTATAGGGAAAGTATTGGAATCCTGTCGAAAATCGAAACTCGAGTTTTCGACGGATATGCACATTTTGAAACCTCTAGAATACGAAAACACTAGTTTTAGCATGACGTCTGTGTGTATCTGTCTTTGTGTGCAATGTATGTATACACTCTAACTCAAAATCTAACTGACAAAATTTCATAAAATTTTACAGGTAAGTCACTTGTGGGTTACCCTGGTGCTGATTAAATTTTGGTATGATTCGGGATAAAAAATCTGGCTTTTTTGCAAAAGGATTCACAAAAATCGTTAAAATCCATATAATTTGTTTTTAATCAGACTGTTTTTATTTGTCTCCTCATCATAAGAGAACGGCTGTATCAAATTTGATGAAATTTTCGGGGTAGTTATGAACTAGCCCCACTTAAAAGTTTGTCCATGTTTCAAGTTTCTAGGAACAAGGGTTATCGAGATAGTAACAAAAAACGAACCTCCCATAGAGATAGCATTATGCAGATGATCGCCAATTTATTTGAAGAAAAATATATTGTTGCTTAGCAGAATTAAAACTAGTGCATTTATACAGCAGACGATTTTGTTAAATCTTCTGCGATTTGAAAAATAAAAAATATATATATTATAAATATGAATTTTATTGGAATTGCATTTTTCATTATATAGGATAAAAAAAAGTGTGAGTGTATGAGCAATGAGACAAAGGAGACGATATCTCATGAACGAATAGAGCAATTGGAACGAAATTCGGTACAAAAATCTTAATCAGTGAATACTAGAAGCCTAATAATTGTAACCACAATTGGGTGTTCAGAACAACACCAAATTTTCGAACGAAATATTGAAAAATTCATTAAAAAATCTAACCCTTTATTAATGTTAAATAAAATAAATGTTTTTACTTTCCTTATATACATAATGTATAAGGAAAGTATTGTGACGGGGTCGAAAATTCGAATTCGAGTTTTCGACGGGAGAGCACGTTTCAAGCATCCCTGATAACGAATCAAACATTTTTGAAGTGATGTGTGTGTGTGTGTGTGAAAGTATGTGTGTGTGTGTGTGTGTGTATGTGTCTGTGTGCGTCAGTGAGTCTGTGGAGACGATAACTGACGAACGAATTCAAGCATCCCTGGTCACGAATCAAACATTTTTGTAGTGATGTCTCTGTGTGTGTGTGTGTGTGTGTGTGTGTCAGTGAGTCTTTGGTGACGATAACTGACGAACGAATGGACTGATTCGAACAAAATTTGGTACAAAAATCACAATACGTAAACACTGGAAGCCTATTGTTTTTATAAGCAATCGAATTTTTAGAACCCCCTAAATTTTCGAGGGAAATTTTGAAAAAATCGTCAAAAAATCAAAACCACTAATAAAGTTTCGCAAATAGATATTTCTTATGTAATTTTTTATTAGAAAACGATAGACATAAATTTTAAAATACTAACATGAACCGATCTATTGCACATTTTTCCAGAAAATTATCAAAAAGTCATATAAAATAAAATAAAAATTTCCTATTGAGAAACATGTTCATTTTTCATATGTAATACCATGCGATAAATTTGGTAACATCATTTTCGTGGAACTAGCTCGTTTCATTCATGAAAAAAGATACTTTAAATAATATTTTTGTATTTGAATGCCAATAGTCATTTATCTGCTGTAAGAATGACTTATTTCTCCGTCCATAATGCTTGGCGATATTTTGACGACGAATTTGGAGGAATGTCGCCAACTTGGCGACATTTTTAATTGTTTCCAAATTTGCAAAAATCTCGCCAAATTGATAAAAATGACGCTAAATCAATGAAAATGACGGCTAATTGAAGAAAATTCAATATCATGGAAAGAATATAAGTATCTACTATAAGAATAACGTTTTTTTAGCTGTAAAAGTAGTAAATTCATTATATTATATAAGGAAAGTCACGTGTTGCCCACATCAGAATTTTTAAGGTTGCGAAATTGACGAATATGTCCCCAAACTGATAAAGTGGTAGCCAATTTGATAAAAATGGCTCAAAATCATTGCAAATGATGAATAATTCACGAAAAGTCAATATCCATAAAAAATATAAGAATTTAATATAATAATAATGCATTTTTTCGCCATTTCGTTCGTAATGCTTGGTAAAAATTTTTGCGACGAATTTAGCGGGATATCGCCAACTTGGCGATTTTTGCAAATGTTGCCAAATTGACGAAAATGTCGCAAATATGATAAAAATGTCACCAAATGTATAATAATGAAGTTAACGAGAAATAATATTTTGCAAATTCAGAATTTCATCATATAAGGGGCATACAATCTATACATGTTCTCTCCTTTTGCCTGTATCGCTTGGTAATACATTTGTTTAACTTAGCTAACCATTTAGCGAATATCGCCAATTTGACAAGATTCCGCCCCAGATTAATTAATGAATTAATTTATGAATTTTTAATGTATGGGCTATATTCCTTTTTGGAGATGCTATCAATATTGATAATTGTCAATTTAAAGCTGCGTGAAGTAAAAGATTGTTGGGTACTTCAAAATTGTTTTAAATATTGTCATCCGGAAAAGCCCCAAATGTACAATTCAACGTTAAAAACCCTGTCCCGTGGACCTTATACATCATTTTTTCACTGTGAAAGAATTAAAGTCATTGCATTAAATAAGGAAGGTCATGTGCTTCCAACATCAATTTTTTATATACAAATATACTTAGTAACGTTCTCGATTAAGATTATCGTCTCACTAAAATATCCGTATACATAATTTGCAAAACACTTGTGCAATAAGCCCAGAGATGAACTCAAACCCCGAACTTCTTCATTTTCAGATCAGTGTGGCAGAGATGTATTTCAATTCATTCGAAGGCATGCTAAATGCAATCAAATAGCTAAAATTAGCTTGAAAAGCAACACCAAATAGGTCTAATAGATATAGAATTCTCTACAGACATGAAACAATTTAAGTATCATGTTGCTGCAACTGTGTGAAAGAAAAGAAACCTTTAGTAAACCGCATGTACACAGATTTACCACTTTGTTTATTCAGCTTGAATATTTGACCATTTTACAGCGGAATGTCACAAAATGCACAAATATCATTTTTTCATTATCATTTTCATTATCAAGTATAATTTTTTCATTTTTTATTAATAAAATTTATCCTACATGAAGCCGTAAATGATTGACTTGTAATTAAGAGAAATAGTTCACGTGATTAGAAGTACATGGCGCTGTCTATCCACTGTCTTTTCCACACGTGCCATCTATTTTGCCTTTTCTGAATTATTTCTATTAGTAACAAATCAATGTAAATCGAAAGGTAGGTCAAGTCCACACTGTTGTCTCCCAGTAATAAATCAATATTAGAGAAATATTTAGCATGATGAGAAATAGATGGCGCTGTATATTCATTGACTTTTCACGCCAGCCATCTATTTCACATTGCCTGAATTACTTCTCTTAGCAAATAATTCTAAAAGAAATTGTTCACGAGATGAGAAATAGATGGCGCTCTTTATCCATTCACTTTACACTTCTGCCATTTATTGTACATTTCCTGAACTGCTTAGAAGCAATCCAATCTAAGAGAAATAGGTAGCGATGACTATCCATTGAATTTTCACATTCACCATCGATTTTACATTCCCTGAACTATTTCTGTTAGAAGCAAATCAATCTGTTAGAGAAATAGATGGCGCTGACTATCCATTGACTTTTCACGCTCGCCATCTATTGCACATTCTCTGAACTACTTCTCTTAGAAGCAAATAATTCTAAGAGAAATTGTTCACGAGATGAGAAATAGATGGCGCTCTTTATCCATTGACTTTACACTTCTGTCATTTATTTATTTCCTGAACTATTTGATTTAGGAGTAAATCAGAAAATTAATCTAAGAGAAATAGTTGGCGAAATGAAAAATAGATGGCACTGGATATGCATTGACTTTTCACACCCGCCATCTATTGTGCGTTTCATGAACTATTTCTCTTAGTAGCAAATTAATCATTTACCTAGGATAAATGTATGTCTTTAAGTAAGATAATTAAGTAGAATAAATTCTATAAGTATATATTTTAGCAAGCTTTTCAAACTCATATATCGTGTTTAACTTATATATTGTGTAAAGCCAATTGTTAAAGTGAAATAAAAGTAGTACTTGTACATCTTCTAACACCATTTTAGAGCTTTCATTTTGGCATATATTGATCTAATTTCATATTTTTTATAAATTTGTTTACAAACGGGATCAGGATGTTTTTTTCTTCAGATTTGCATGTGAAGATAGTTTTGTCTTGCGAGAACAAATATTCTTAAACATTTTAGACGAATTAAATTTAATATTTATTAGATAGTTTCAAATAGCAATATCATTTAGAATACTATGAGAATTTGCATGTAATTGTGAATTTTAATTTTCTTTATATTATACATTACGAAGGACGGGAATACTGCTAGTCTGAAATAAAATATGTGTATGCTCAAATGTATCAATTAAACGCATGTTTCATACGTAGTTTTTAACGATGGAAAGAATAAGATCAAATCCATTATTCTAAGACTAGCCGTTCTCGAGATATTTAAATTTTTTGGCATTTTTGCTGCACCATCTTTGAAAATACGTCCAGTAGTCCAATAAAAATGAAAATTCCGTTAAAAGTGCCATTTCAGTGTAATTTACATAAATATAGGCATAATTTAAGGAATTATTGAAAAGGAATAAAGTGAAAATGAATTTGATTCCGTGGGGAAAGTCGTGTGATGCCCACATCAGATTTTATTTTCTTAGTTGTAGAACAGGGTACAGAATATACGGCGACGAAAGTAAATTGGATGGTAAAATAAATTCGAATACTGAGAAATGCTCTATTTTGTTTGAAAACTTAATTTTCATTGCACTGATAATTCATTTCTGCAAATTTAACAGTTTGATCAAATATTATTTAATTCAATACGAACCTCTTGCCATAGAAATACGATGCGGTGAGACTTATTTTATCTCAGCGTCCCCTGAATTATTGTCTCTAGCTATTTCGACGTTTTCCTTACACAGTGTTAACTCCTTCCCTCTACCTGCATCGCAAGCATAAGCTTTTAAGCCCAAACCATAGCGTTGGAAATCCTTCACTTCCATAGTCAAAACTGCGTAAATAGGCCGTTTTAGCTTAAACTATGGAGGTAAAGAGAAGGAGTTAAAACTTCTTATTAGAAAGCGCCAATATAGCTTGAGACAGTAAATCAAGTGGCACTTGAAAGGTGGGACAGCCCCAGTGGTTAGCACTCGGAGATTGTACTCGGAAGACCGGAATTCTATTCCCGACTCTACCCAAACTGTCTCCGTATTCTCGTGGATTACGGGCACGTTAAATATGGGAGTGCGTAAGTGCAGTTGGTGATAAGGGAAACTGGATACGGTGACTGTGGATGCATCTCCCATTGGGTTCTGGTCTAAATTGGGAGGCATTAATCTGCCGTCCAAACATATACATTAGACTTTCAAGTAGGTCGGACGGTTTTGTTCGAAGAAAAAATGGAGCTTGAGTAAGATAAGTAGACCTGCATTATGTGTATTAACTAGGGCTAAAGGCCTAAAATATGTATATATATAAATATATATACTGTCCAGTTTGTAGAAAATATTATTAGCGCAATGTAAATTGGAAATGAAACAATAAAGAATATTAAATAGTTTTCGATTTATTCATATCTTCATATATTCTGTATCAGGTTCTACAACTAAGAAGAAATTCTGATAATCATATTCATAATTAGAAATTTTAAAATAATCAAAAACACGTGTACTAAATAATAAGCCTTCCTGTTGCGTTACATGAAAATAAAGGCTACTTTACTAATACTAGCGAACCCTACTAGATATAATTCTCAAAACATTATGGCACTTCCAAGAGTTTTATCTCCTTCTCCCTATCTCCATGGCTTAAACAAAAAAATTTCGTCAGTTTTGCGAAAGTGTGAATAATGGAGTTTGAAAGGAGATAAAACTCCTATGGGTGAAATGCTTGAAAATGCCTTAATGCTTGGAGAATTATATCCAGGTGTCGCTAGTGTTAATAAAGTAGCTGCTCTTATTAGCTGACACAACAGAAAGGCGTTGTATTTAGTATATGTATTTTTTATTATTTTTAAATTAAGGGTTCCTCAATTATAAGTATAATTAACCAATATTTCTTCATAGTTTGTTTGTTTATTTTACTAATGACCTCCTGTTTCGGATTTTTTCATAGTGGTAGGATTGAGTACAGAATATATGGAGATAAAAACAAATTGGAAAGTGAAATAATTTTGAATACGTAAGAATATTCTTTACTGTTTCAGTTCAACTTTGCATTGAGCTAATAATTTATTTTTACAAAATTGACAGTTTAAATAGATATTTTAGGACCTTTGCCATAGAAATGCATATAATACAGGACTATTTATTTTATCGCAGCGCCATCTGAATTACTGTCTTAAACGAAATTGACGTTTTCTCAATATGAAGTTTTATCTCCTTACTTTTACCTCCATGATAAATATATTCATAGTAGCACCATAGCCACCTTTATATAAAATGCCCGTTCTTTGCTCCGCGAAAATAGGTAACAATTCCATCACTCGACCCGACAATGCTATCTCCCCACAAAATGTGTAAAATTTGCAGTCCCCCATAAAACCATAGAATGTCTCAAAGTAAAATCTACTCCCTGCACTTGTGCAAGCTGCTGTGGCGCGCATCTCGCCAGCTATAGAGGCTGCCCGAAGTTTCCACAGCTAAAACCTAGACCCTCCACTAATTATATCTCAGACAACAATAAATTCAATTCAAAATTCGTATCAAAAATGTTTCTTATGCCAAGCTATTCCAAAATAACCCCGGCGACTTTCCCGAGCTCCCCCCGCCCTCCCCACTAATAACATTCAAAACCCCAAACCTACTAAATTAGAAGAAATAAATGAATTTAACCAGTCTGTAATTGGAATGTTGTTATCTTTCCAATCCCATTGCAGTCCTAAACACATGAACCAATGTTTTACAAATATCCTCCCCCAGATGAAAGCAGCCACCTGTGATCTATACAAAATTCAGGTCCTATACGTAAGTCTTAACAGACTTCCTGTATAGATCTGAAACCTCTGTGATTGGCCGATTCACAGGAGCCCACAATCCCCGTCTTTATTAAAAACGCAACCTTCACCGTTTCAATGCCGGTGCTCCACGGAGCACAGCTAGAATCCCCCTCCCACTTTTACCTTTACTTCTCGAGGGAAATTTTGCCTCTTATTCCAAATTATGCGACTCGACAGATCTCGATTGTGATGCGCCACAATCGGGATCGAAGAGCATCGTCAGTTTTTTTAAACTTATTTTCCATAAATTATCTTTCATTACCATTTCCCAGCCGACCCTTACATTGGAGTTTAAAGGCAGCCTTCGACTGCCTGGGCACTCCGTAAATGGTTAGTCCTTGAAAAGGTGACAATCTCAGCTCAAAATGACCGCTATGTTACATCTAAAATAACGTTGTTGTTTTTCCGTTTGACTACATGTTTTATCTTGTAAGATATTTATTTATTTATATTTGATCTTATTTTCAAATTTGTTGACTTTGATTTTCTTGTATTTTTAAATTGTACTATTTAGCTTTTACCATGGTTTATTGTGCATTGCCCTTTTGTACATCAAATAGCATGAAAGACTGTATAAGTCTTTTTGAATTTCCCTTGAAGTCAGTCGTCGGAAGAAATAGATTAAAGCAGAGACTTTTCAGAAAAAGTTTGAATACGTGCATAATTCGGCAGAAATTAAATTCCCAACATACCTAGGTTGAAGTGTGAACTTTTTAAATCTATCTCGTTAATAATTAAGAAGTTGTTGACTTTTCAAAAAAAGTTTGCATACTTGTATAATTTTGGCTCAAATTAAACTATTAAACTCTATTATGAGCAACTGATAAAAAAAGAACCATCGCTGCTTGTTGACACAAACAAACATGGCAAATATTGGCTGAGGTTTATATACTTTGTATATAGCACTATAAATTTAAAATTTTCATTAAAAATTTCTTATTGATATCTACAAATAATTTTTTTATGTTTGTTTACATTTTATTGTATGCAAATTCAAATCAGATGTAATTTTATAATAACCCTGAGCGAAGCTGGAGTTCCTGTCTAGCAATGTATCTACCTATCATTCAAGATATCAAATTCACACGATCGTTTAAATTTTCATCTTGTTCTAGCTGTTATGGCTAGATGGCAATACTTAACATCTTTTGTAGATGTACCGCTTTTTAACAATAGAAAAGAGGGAAATGAAAGGGCATTTCCGATAAGGGTGGCTGTGGTTGTACACATTTATTTGTGTAGATTTATTCATCCGTTTATTACACCTCAACTTTACTTAGATTTCCTTTTTGTTTGCTATTTTTCTACTTTTTCTGAGTAGTAGCTGTTTTAATGACAATAATATGTGATTACTATTTTCTTTTCTTCAGCAAGAGCGTCTTAAGGCATAATTTAAATACAAGTTGAAGGAGGTAAGTGTTCTTTTGAAAATTTATGACTGAATATAATAGGATTTTCAAGAAATAAGATTCGTTTTGCTACATTACATTTAAAATTTTCGACATCTACACAAAGGCTGTTTAATTGCAAGAGCATGATTATTAAAACTCGCCAACTAGGTAAAAATAACGTACCATATTTATGTTCAACATTAAAGAATGCCAAATGCTTTTGATCTTCATGTTGTTCATTACCTGCTGATTATCAACTGTTGGTTATCTCCTGTTGATGTATTTAAATTTTTGGATATTTTTACACTATGCCAAGACAAAGAAAATGTATTTAAAATGCATAAAAGTTCAAATAAAATATATATATATAAATTAACCTATAACAATCGTTCCTTGTTCATAAAATCACCTGGTTAAATCATCTGTTACATGACAAATATTGCATTTCATTAACTTTTAACCATCCCTACCATATACATGGTAATAGGAACACATGTAATATAATCAATTTTTTATTTTTGGCGATTTTAGGTGAGATTCTGGAAACCCGTGCTATGATTTAAGATATATTCCATTCTGGCAACTCTTTCCGCGTCTTTTGTCGCCATTTTATCGTAAGTAGCAAAATCAAGGTAAAACTCGCAGCAATCCACTTTGGCAACCCTTTCCGCTTCTTTTCTCGCCCTTCTATCATCTTTAGTTCAATTCCAGAGACTGGTACGGTCGTTTTCTTTGTCACACCAAATCGGCGATAAGCAGAGTGCTATGTTGCGACCTTGGCGTCTTTTTGGTAACTCTGGCAACCCTCTTGGGAAACTTGCGCAAAACAGCACCGCATTTCTTGCTTCTGCTGTTCTGCTCGGTCGTTTCGGACGTTTTAGATTAACGAGCCACTTTGATTTTGAATTTTTGGATTCAACCACGTGTTGGTTTTGGAACTTAATAGATTGGAGCAAGGTTTGAAGATCCGATTTCATCGTTTTTTAAGTTTCTTCGATTTGTTTTATATGTACTAAATGGCTGTGAAGAATGAAAGAATAAATCCGGATAATAGGTCACCGCACGTACAAATCGCGTCAAGTTGTTTTGAATGGGTGGTCTATTCTTCGGTTTAACCATTGAATGATTGAATATTTTTCCTTCATGATTTGATTGATAGTGGTAAAATGAATGTGATTGAATGGTGTATATGAATCACTGGTTGATTGCAAGTGGGTACGAATGTTCTAAGTTCCGTTTTTAACAAATTTCTTCTAAGTATCTTTTCTTATCAAATTTCTTCTAAGTACTATTTTTATCAAATTTCGGTACTTTTCGGTTAACGGGGCAACAGTCGGATATGGTCGCAATAATGCAACAGAGGTTTGTGCAGTTATTGCTCCGTAGCAATTCGAACATGGATCTACGACCTCTTCATGGTCTTACCTTGCTATGCTCGCCCGCTAAAAAAAATAAACAGAATCCAGCCCCGCTGGTTGTTGGAGCTCGCACGTAGAAAAAGCTGTTTGTGCAACAGGTGTTTCATGGCTCATAGACAGAAGCTTACGTCCACGCAGCGAAAGTAGCATGAAAATCACTCTACGAGTTACGGAACACCTGTTGCACAAATAGTTGTTGCTATGTGCGATCATCGACAGCCATCGGGATCGGATTCTGTGATGTTTTTTAGCAGCAGGTGAGGGTAGCGAGGTAAGCCCACGAAGCGGGCGTAGATCCATGTTAGAATTACTACAGATCAACTATTGCACAAACGGCTGTTTTCACATAGCGACCTTTGATAGAAAATGACTGGCACCCCGTTAACCTTAAAGTACACAAATTTCTTCTAAGTTCCGTTTTCATCAAATTTCGTCTAAGTCTCAACTTTTTAAAAAAACATTAAAGTCTAGTGTTTTAAATTATCAGAATATTGTTAAATTTGCGAAAAAAATGCCGTAAATGTATTTCTATAAGCTAAAGATGCATTTTAAAAACACCGGGCTCCGTAGGAGAATTGGCGCCAAAAATGTCGCCAAATTCGGGGCAGTACCGGTCATTGGAAAAATGCCTCTTCTTTTATCACCAAAGTAAAAGTCGGCCTTTTTACGCCGTTTGTGCAACAATTGATCTGTAGCAATTCAAACATGGGCCTACGCCCGCTTCAAGGGCCTAACTCGCTACGCCACTCGCTCGCTAAACTACATCACAGAATTCGGTACCGCGGGCTGTCAGAAGTCGCACATAGCAATAGCTGTTTGTGTAACAGGTGTTCTGTAGCTCATAGAGCACAACATGAAAATCAGATTTTTTTTTTAACCTTGGCGACAAAAGACGCGGAAACGATTACAAAAATAGACTGCTAAGATTTTTACTTTGGCGACAAAAGATGCGGAAAGGGTCGCCAGAATGGAATGTTTTCCAAATCATAGCAGAGATTTTCCAGAATCCTACTCAAAATCGCCAGAAATGAAAAAGGGATTATACTACATCTGCACTTGGTAATGTAGAGGGAAAGTAATGGAATCATGTCGAAAATCGCAACTCGAGTTTTCGACGGATCGATACGTTTCGAGCACTCTAGAAACCAAAAAAAACTATTTGAGAAAGGCAATTTCATATTCTATGTTATTCCAATGGCAAAGTCAAAATAAATGATTATTGTCATAGAAACTTAAATGTTCCTTCCATGGAGGTTATGGTATTCTCTTGCTTTTCATCCATAGGAGTTTTATCTCCTTCTCTTAAAAAACTCCATGATCTCGTCCTTTAATAAAAGCAATCAGAGAAGTTTTAAATTAGTTTTCATAAAACATATTAAATTGTCACAAAAGCACTTCATTCACATTCAAATATACATACACATATTATACATCTACACAATCAAAGTGAGATTTAACTCATAGTTGAATGATTGAATCGTACAGCTGTATGTATGTGTGTATGTATATTTGTATGTGAACGAAGTGCTTTTGTGACAATTTAATATGTTTTATGACAACTAATTTAAAACTTCACGGATTGCTTTTATTAAAGGACGAGACCATGGAGTTAGACAGAAGGAGATAATACTCCAATGAATGAAATGTTTGAAACTGTCATAATGCTTTGAGAATTATATCTAGGTGTCGCTAGTGCTATTAAAGTGCCATTTGTTTTCATTTGACACAACAGGAAGGCGTAGTATTCAGTATATGTGTTTTTGATTATTAATAAATTTATTCTGAGAGTAAAAGTAATAAGTATGTTTCCATAGCTGTGGGATAGGATACAGAATATATAGAGATAAAAATAAATCCAAAGGTAAAAAAATCTGATGTGGGTAACACATGACTTTCCTTATATAATGCAATGAATTCACTACTTTTACAGTAAAAAAATAGGTTTTTCGTATTAGTAGATATTTATATTCTCTCCAAGATATTAAATTTTCGACGATTAGTTGTCATTTTCATTGATTTAGTGTCATTTTTATCCATTTGGCGAGATTTTAATTTAATTTGGCAACTTTCAAAAAAGTCACCAAGTTGGCGACATTCTGCCAAATTCGTCGCCAAAATCTCGCCAAACGTTATGGACGGAGAAATAAGTTATTCTTATAGCAGATAAATGACTATTGGCGTTCAAATACAAAAGTATCACTCAAAGAATCTTTTCTCATAAATGGAACGAGCTAGATTCACGAGAATAATATCACCAAATTTATCGCATGATATCACATATGAAAAGTTAACATGTTTCTCAACAGATAATATTTTTTTATATTTATGGGATTTTTGATAAATTTGTTTTAAAAATGTACAATATCTCAAGAACGGTTCATGCTAGCGTTCTAAAGTTTATGTCAATCGTTTTCTAAGGAAAAATTACATAAGAAATGTCTATTTACGTAACTTTATTAAAGGTTTTGATTTTTTGATGATTTTTTCAAAATTTCACTTGAAAATTTAGAGGGGTTCTGAACATTCGATTACGTTTAAAAACAATAAGCTTCCAGTATTCACGAATTGTGATTTTTGTACCAAATTTCATTCGAATGGCTCCGTTCGTTCTTGAGATATCGTCTCCACAGACTCACTGACACACACACACATACAGACATCACCTCAAAAATGTTTGATTCGTGATCAGGGATGCTTGAAACGTGCTCTCCCGTCGAAAACTCGAATTCGAATTTACGACCCCGTCACAATACTTTCTTTATACATTATGTATATAAGGAAAATAATAATTTTGGATACATGGTAATATTCTTTATTGTTTTTGTTCTAATTTGTATTGCGCTAATTATTTCTACAAAATGTTAGTTAAGTTTATCTTAATTTTAATTGATTTCTACAAAAAATAACCGTTACCGCCATATATAGAATGCACAGTTATTATCGGTTTAGCTCATTTAGATATTATCGGGTTAGCTCAAAGTCCGAACGAGAGATGACAGTACGGCGCGACCTAGGCAGCATAGCATGTCACTTCTCAATTCACATACCTCGTGACCGTTGATTTAGACTGTGGCTGCTATGAGCCTCACGAACTTCACACTAGGAACCTGACTTTTCGGGCGCCTTGCTCACAGGAAACTTTCTCCTTCTCCACAGTCTTTCTCGTTTATTTTACCTCTCTGTTTTCGTCGTCCATCGACCAAGGTACTGAATAACTTTACTTTTAGAGCCACATGACTCAGCTAACCCTGAACCAGCATCTAAACTAAAAATAATGCTAAGATCATCTTTACGAACAACAATTTTGTGCTTTCATATCTCTTACCTTCGATGTGGGAATACGTGAGCGTTCTCGCAGGTGCCCCGGAATGCAAATTCCGTGAATAATTGAATCATGTGTTTTATTTTGGAATAAAGAAAGGAATACAGTACCATGCATGGAGGTAAAAGTAAGGAGTTAAAACGTCAAATTAAGAAAACACCAATATCGTTTGGGACAATAATTCAGGTGGCGTTTGGATAAGTAACCTTGAATTGTATTAATTTCAATGACAAAGGGCCTAAAATATTTATTTAAACTGTAAATTTTGTAAAATTAAATTATTAGCGCAATGCAAAGTAAAATTGCAACAATACAGAATATTCCTACGTATTCAAAACTATTTTACCTTTCAATTTATTTTTATCTCTATATTCTGCACTCTATTCTACACCTATGAAAAAATGCTGGTCACTTATACCATAGCCACCTTTATCTAAATATATCTGTCCTGAGGTATCTTCCTCCATGAGTTTACTATGGGACAATATCCACCTTTATCTTTAGATAAAGGTGGCTATGCTTATACTCATAATAAAGGAATCATTAATTTATAATAATCATAAATACATATTCTAAGTACTACGACTTTCTGTTCTGTCTACTAACAATAGCAACTACTTTACTAACACTAGTGACACCTAGATATAATTCTCAAAGCATTATGGCATTTTCAAGCGTTCCATCCATAGGAGTTTTATCTCCTTCTTTCTAACTCCATGGTACCATGTCGAAAACCCAGACCACCCGACTCGCCCTAGGGCACCAGCAGCAATTTCAGTGGTCGGTAACACCATGATACCATGCGTATGATCTCGATTGGTGGTTAAAATCACACGTAGAGTATAACTTCAAACTGCAGCAAATGTAATTTGAAATTCAGTACGCAAAATTGTTAATAGTTTTATTAATACTTAAATGCTTGAAATTGAATACACAATTATTTAAACCATTTACTTAATCCATATTAAATTTAATTCTACAATAACTGTAAGCAAATCTGGGCGTTTCAGCATTTTATAGATTTATGTAGCAAATTCCCTTAGAGTATAAGTTTTATTATATCCACCCTTTTCTAACTTTTAATAACAAAGCTATAACAACAAAAGCCTTTAAAAATTACATCTGACAATAACTAGTACACTATATAACACTCTACTAGTAGAAGAAGACAGCTGTGAAAGCCAAATTAGTGGAACTAGATGTAGAAAACAATTTCATTTTCCCTAGGTCACTATGAATAAAAGAAAGTTTCCAGAAATCGAGGAACCCAAAACTATGTCTCAACGATCTAAAAAATCTTGGAAATCCGTCTCTGCAGGAGTTCAATTCTACGTACAGGTAATATATATATAAAAAAGATATTTACTTGCTCATAAAACATATATAGCTCCACTACTTAATAGCATTATAATATACAGGGTGTCCAGTGCTATCGGTGCCCAATGGCTATTTCCTCAACCGTTAGTCACAGAGATACACTTTCATTTGCAAAAATGTTTTAAAGTTTAAAATCTATTATCTTAGAAACAGTTTAAATCAATAAATGCATTTCTGAAAGAAATACGAAATATAAATTTTTATACAGTCCCCCGGTTCTACCAATTATATTTAGGAAAATCATCCTCATACAATTTTATGCAAAATATAAAAAAAAATCATCCTTTTATGAATCCAAAATTGACCGACTTATAGCTGTTTAATGTTGAGCACTTTTTGTGCTGATAAATGGTCAATAACGTCCCTGATTGGTTGATTGCCTGAAACAGGACATTTTTATGCGCGAAAAAGCGACTTAAGTCATAAAGTTTAATGCTTCATAATTCGGTGAATTTTGGTCGCAAATGGAAAATATTTTTTTTTATTTTGCATGAAATTGTATGAGAATGATTTTCTTAAGTATAATTGGTAGGACCGGGGGACCGTATAAAAATTTATATTTCGTATTTCTTTCAGAAATGCATTTATTGATTTAAACTGCTTTTAAGATAATAGATTTTAAAATTTAAAACATTTTTGCGATTGGAAGTATATCTCTGTGAATAACAGTTGAGGAAATAATCATTGGACACCGATAACACTGGACAGACACTCTGTATATACAGCTGAGTGTGACTTGGCTGAGGCACACTCCTACAGCTCAAACTTCTGAAGGTAGAAACTTGAAAATATACGTACAGACTTGACCTCTAGGGAATAGGAAAGATCTAAGATCTAAATTTATAAATCGCAGAATTTTCGTTGTAGCATTCTTTCAGGTGTAACTCGTGGACGATGAGACACATGAAATTCGTTTTAATATCATCCTGCACAGAAATAAATATCTTAAACTTTTCAATGTGCAATCAACCTTTCTTGATATATTTTAATTTATATTTACAGCAGACAATTTTTTATTTTTTATCAATGAATTTATTTATAGCTTTTGATTTGCAATATTGCTTCAAATTTACCGCAAACTTTGCCTTTAAAAGCGTGACAGACAGACACATACATTTGTTTTATCGTGTTTATTTTAAGCAGCTCTATTAAATTCATTACACTGTGTATATAAAATTCTCCTCAACCTTAGTCTCTAAGCGTGACAAACAGGCACATATATTAGTTTTTATTCCGTTTATTTTAACCAGCTCTACCAAATTCACTGCACTGTCCATACAAAATTCTTTCAACCTTAGTCTCTAAGAGCGACAGACAGGCAGATATATTTGTTCTTATTGTGTTTATTTTAACCAGCTCTACTAAATTTACTGCACTGTGCATATAAAATTCTCTCAACCTTAATATCTAAGCGTGACAAACAGGTACATATAATTGTTTTTATTGCGTTTATTTTAACCAGCTCTACTAAATTCACTGCACTGTGCATATAAAATTATCTCAACCTTAGTCTCCAAGCGTGACAGACAGGCACACATATTTGTTTTTATTGCGTTTATTTTAAGCAGCTCTACTAAATTCACTGTACTGTGCATACAAAATTCTCTCAACCTTAAAATCAGAAACACTATATTTTAGCATAAACTTTCGCCCAAATAATTAATTTTTAAGATCGCATTAAAGAGTGTATTTTGTGAAGTTGGCAAATGTCAGTATATGAGCGCATGTGCTCGCGTAGCGGACAACTGCATCTTTTGAAAAGTTGAATTAATGAATTCAACTAATCTCTGCTTTAAATTCAGAGAAACGCCAGATACAATTTTTTCGAGGTCGAGAGTTGTGAGGTATTACAGGAGTTCGTTCGGAAAAAAGCGCAACTGTCATGGCGTAGCTGTGTATGCATTTATAACACTTTACAACATAGTTGAAAAGTGTTTATGACTTTGTTCATTCTGTTTGTCTGTCTGTCCGTTAGCACGATAACTGCAGTATAAATTACTTTATCAAAATGAAATTTTTGTTGTTCAGACGGTCTGTCGGACCTCTGGGAATATAAATGAGTAATATCACCCAATTAGTTTTGGATTGAACCCGGGTTGAAAACCTGCAATACATTGTACCCGGGACCTAATGTTTCAAACATTTTTTAAGCAAATTTAAAATTCACAAATTGCTTCGAAAGTTTTAGAAAATATCCAAATTATCCCATAAAAGATATAAAAAAAATTTCAGCAAAATATATTCAGTAGTTTTTTAAATAAAAATTAAAATATTAATTACACCCTTTATATGAAGAGATCACGTGATCGTTATATGAAGAGATCACGTGATCGTTATATGAAGAGATCACGTGACCCACTTCAAAGTGAAATATGGCATCCATCTTGTGTCAAAATCGTGATTTTTGAAGTTACTTTTAATTCATATTTGGTGTTGCATCCGTTCTAAAACCTCTTTATTTTTGCTTAAATTCTGTGCATCTACATACTGAAACAACGCAATTACAATATATTTGTGTTGAACTGATCATCAAACTTTGATTATTTCTACAACAAAGCCTAATTTTCTCTTATGGAGAATGTAAACAGCAAAATATGTAGAATGGGTTGTATAAGAATTGCTGCATTCCTTTACACCAAAATTATTTAGCTCATGGCGTCTACAATAGAGCTGATATGAATGAAATATTCATTGATTTTACACAGAGTACCAGACGATTTTTCCGGTGAAGTTTTTAGCATAGAGTTAAATTACTTATACCTCCATAGTTTTAAGTTTTTAAATAAAATAAATTATTATAGTATTGTGATGAATGAAAGGAATGGAAAACGTTTATAACTGAAATGCTGCTTTTATAGAGAGAGCCAGTCGATTTATATTTCGATGACGTCATTTGAATATAGTTCATTTGTTTTCGATGAAGTTTTCAAATATAATAAATTATTGTAGTATTATGATAATTTTAAAAATATTACCGAGGAATGTATCGCATTTTAGAGATGTTTAAACCAGACAATTTATATTTCAATGCCGTCATTTGAATGAAGTTTTAAGTTTTCAAATATAATAAATACATTAATGTTGTAATGCGATAATTTTAAAACTATTACCGAGAAATGTATCGCATTTTAAAAATGTTTATGTAAAATTGCATTGAAGTTGGAAAGTGTTTCATAATCAATGTTTTATGCATGATTGATCTTTCTTGTTTATTTGTTGTAGTGGTTGTTATAAACAAACGTATTTTTAAAGCGTTCTTTTGTTTTCGAGAATTTGCTGTGAGTTCAGGTGTAATTTTAATCAAAAGTTTGCATCTTAGTTCCCAGACAACGTCGGGTACGTGTTCTAGTTTTCTTTGCACATGAAAAGTCTTGACTAGCAGACTATCTTGACTATCCTGAAATTTTAGCCGAAATCAATAAAGCATTCAAATTTGAATCATAACCATTAATTGACTATCTACGGTCTCGGTCATCATGACTTTAATTGTAAACAATATTGAGATATACTATTAAATTAGTAATAATGTCACAGGAATACTTCACGTATAAGTAAGTAAATTGCGTGACTTTGTGCATAATCTAGAAGGAACAGGTTTACAATGCAAAATGCACCCACAAATCACGATAAATAAGCACACGTACGTTTCTGAAATCAATTGGCTTTCCTTTTTTATTGCAAAAAGTCTGGACTTAAACGTCCAAAAAAAGCGCAAAGTTATGTCTGCCAAACTGAAATGTGTAGGCAACAGTTACGCCACCTAGTGGGACCAAAAAAAAAAAAGTAAATATGCAGAAGAGAAACAGACACGAAAAATATAAAGTCAGAGAACATGAACTGAAAGAAACAAATATTTAGAAGTAGTCGTGTCATACCCTCTGAAATATGGAATCATTGATAAATTATTAACAGAATTACTGGAGTTTTTATTAATATAAAAAGATAAATAGTTTCATATTAATAAAATTCATTCTTTAAAACTTTTTATATTAATAAAAACTCTTTAATTAATACATCTAATAAAGTTATTATAAATATTTTCATATTAATAAATTTCAATCCTTGAATTTTTCACATTATTAAAAACTGTCTATTTAATGATAGGTCAATGACTCCATATTTCTCCGAGGTAGGACATGGCCACGTCTAATTTTTTGCTTCTTTGAGTTCATATTCTCTGCCTTTTATTTTTCTTATTTGGCTCTGTTGTTCATGTCCATCTTTTCTTAGAAGTACATTTATCATGTCCATCTTTTTTCTGGTTTTCTAGTTTTATCCCACTAGATGTCGCAACTGTATTGAGACGTAGTTTTGCCATTTTAGTTTTATTGGCATAGCCTTTCGTTTATTTGGACGTTCAGGTTCAGACTTTTTACACTGAAGAAGAAAATCTAATTGATTTCTGAAGCGTAAGTATGCTTATTTATCTGCATTTGCGCTGCATTTCTCTTTGTAAAACAGTTAACTACTTCGCGTATATACAAGAATTATAAATTCGAAACGAGGTTTTTCTCATTGATCAATAATAGAAATATTAGTCATATCTGAATCGTGACTTTTCCCACAGTATGGTACTATGAAATAGTGCATCCTATGTAATTAGTAATTTTTCTTAAATATGACACTGTTT
This sequence comes from Amaurobius ferox, assembly GCA_951213105.1. Taxonomy (NCBI): domain Eukaryota; kingdom Metazoa; phylum Arthropoda; class Arachnida; order Araneae; family Amaurobiidae; genus Amaurobius; species Amaurobius ferox. Next base: position 47,485,219 of record OX578149.1, read on the forward strand.
CCGACACTTTAGGGAAAATACGGTAAAGCTTTGCCCTTGCTCTTCAAATACGAAGATGTTGATGCTAGAGCGATGTTTCTATTGGCTTATATGTATTCAGAGGGACTTGGAGTTGTCGAAAATATGGTTTGTATATATTTCTATATCTGTGTTACCAACCACCATTATTAATTTTTTAGGACCTGTAGATTCAATGAAATCCAATGCTCTGCTATTTGATTCCTGTTCCAGCACATTTTTTACTCTTAAAATTTAATTGTGTTTCCCTTCAAATAAATTATATATTTGATTTTCAAATTAAGTTGCTGCATTAACGCACTGGTTGAAGGCAATTTCTAATGAACTTCATAATTCACCATCTTTAAAAAAGACTTATAATTGATTTATTAATATTCAATAGTTTTCATATGCAGAAGTTACATTGTGCACACGTTCTGGAAAACTACTGTTGTTTATTGATCTTAAGAGTGAAGATGTTCATTGATCTTAAGATTGAAGATGTGATGTCCAGAGTCGTGCCGGGATAGCTCAGATACTAGAGCATTGAACTTGTAAGCCACAGGTCCAAGGTTCGATTACTTGCCCAACACATTTTCCACTCTCTTGAAATTTAATTGTGCTACATTTCAAATATACATATATATATATATATATTCAGTGTGATTATAAAAAATCTTTGCCGATGTATGAGTCCCTGGCGATCATACCGTTCAAGGAAACGGAAAGAAATTTTGGATGCAGGTATTTTAAGGTATGCTCTCAAGAATGATGTGAAAAAACAACAGTCCTGCTCTCACAGTTAAGGTTACAATGACACAATTTCGAAATTTTCAAATAGCAACACCTACTTTTTTTATTGGAATCTTCACAGATCAGCACAAATCAATCTTGATCTTCACAGTTAAAAACCATAAATTGCATTGAAATGGTACCTGCAGCACGAAAACCGCCAACGCTAGACAGACTGAGAAAAAGTGAAAACAATTGTGGCGTTCACCAGAACACGAATTTATGTTCCATTGACGTCACATTCCACATCGTGTGTTCAGTTTAAAACCCAGCCTTCTGAATCTCCTTCGGAAGGAGAATAAAAGACGAAGGTATGCAGATATCCAGGTTTGGCGTAAGGTACCGTCATGGCTGACGTCATCGCCATAGAAGAAAGAGAAGACAATGTGGTTTGAGTGCCGTTTGCTTTCTTGCACTTCGACTTGACCAACAGGATGCTTACAGTAAAACAACGAGGTGAAATGGTAACGCTATATTACCTGAATGGGCAAAATGCCGCAGAAGCATTGTGTGTCTACCGCACAAACCATCGGCAACGACTAGGCCGTGTTCTGTACAAGCTGTATGGAACTTGATACGCAAATTTGAAGAAACTGGTTGCACATGCAATCGGTCTCAGCCTGGACGACCTTCCGTTCCTGTCAAGATTGTTGCAGAAGTGCATGAGACGATAAGCGAAGGTCGTATTGCAAGTGCACGCGGTGTTTCACGCGTGCTGGATTTGCCAAATTCTACTGTACGCAAGATTCTGCGCTCTCTTCTCCACATATTTCCGTATCGATTTCAGCATGTCCAGATGTTGCAAGCGGGTGATAAGTAACTACGCTTAGATTTTGCTAATGAATTCCTCATCCGGTATGACGATAATAACAGATGACCTTTACGCATTCTGTGGACGAACGAGGCACATTTCTCCTTGACTGGTAAGGTGAATTCGAAGAACTGCGTGCACTGGGCAGACCAAAATCCCTATGATGTGGTCTCACTTCCGTTACACCAAACAAAAGTGACTGTGTGGTGGGGGATAATAAGCACCTTCATCCTAGGCCCTTACTTTTCTGAAGAAGTTACTGTGGCAGGTCTACGCACGTGTATGGTAACGAGTGGTCGCTATGAAGTAATGTTGACCACCCGAATTGCAACAGCGAAATGTCCTATCTGACGTCGTGCGGATGCAAGATGGCGCTCCTTCACATGTGGGGGTATTCTGTGAAACGTTTATTGACACAACAGTTCCCCCCCCCGGGGCAGGATACCCAAGATGGTGGTTTCGGATGTTGGCTCTGTAGTCTTGATCCTCCAAACTGGGGGGGGGGGCAAATTAATCCGGGGGTAATCAACCTCGCTGTTAATGACTCAAGGATGCAATCGCGGAATTGACTAGGTAGTCCCCGGACTCTTCCAGGTGGCTGGATCACGGGACTGTGGCTATTCATGCCCTGAGCCCAGGTCTGGCCGGTGACCGGAGTCGGGACCGGCAGGTGCCTTCGGCCCCTGCCCGGTGAATGATTCCGCCGAGTTTCGCGACCGAGATTGCGGCTTTGCTGGAAAAGAGATGTAGTGGTTGCCGCCTCATGTTCCACTTATAGCTAAAAACCTTTATAGATTAGCTGGGCATGCTGGTAGGAGTTTCTGACCCAACAGTTTGGTGACAGAATTATCTATCGCCATTTCATGTTTCCGTGGCCACCCAGGTCCCCCGATTTCACTCCAATGGATTTCTGGCTGTAGGGATACATGAAATCCAAAGTGTATGTAGGCAATCCGCAAACTCTATATGATTTGAAAGATGCCATCACACATGAGATTCAACAGATTCTTCTTGCCATGGTACGTGCTTCAGTGCTATCCACCATATGTCGCATGCAAAGTCTTATTGTGTGTAAAGGCGGGCACATGGAAAATTTGTGAAACACAATAAAATGTTTTGCTTTTCGGTCGCTGTTCTATCCTTATTGATTGTTATCACTTTTTCTTAGTCTTTGCCTAGCACCCACGTTTTTCGTGCTGCAGGTACCGTTTCAACGCCATTTATAGTTTTTCCCTATGAAAATCACATTCCAATAAAAAAAGTAGGTGTTGCCTTTTGAAAATTTCGAAATTGTGATACTGTAAACCTAACTGTGAGAGCAGGACTCTTATTTTTTCACATCATTCTTAAGCGCATACCTTAAAATACCTGAATCCAAAATTTCTTTCCGTTTCCTTGAACGGTATGATCGCTAGGGGCTCATATAGGGAAAGTTCTTTTATAATCACTCTGTATTTATCTAAGTTAATAGATTCTCTATCTCTTCCCTACTTATAATAAAGCAGAGTGTGTGTTTGACAGGGAATGGTTCTGGGCGATACACTTGGGAACGGTTCCGGGATAATCCACTCTTCAAAGGGATATATAAACCTTGAATGTTTGACATATGAATTTAAATGGAAAATCTATCACCATGGTTTAATTTTCACAAGTTTTTAATTAACAATGAAAAGTATTATGAAATCAAAATGGTTATTTAATTTAAATGCGTTTATTAATGTTTATTGTTATTTTTTCGATTTGAATACTAAATAAATGGATATAAAAATATTTTAGAAAAGAACGATTTGATTTTTCGTTTAATTATATTAATTGCGGACTGCGTACATCACTTTCATTTACTTTGGCAAAGAGGTTTCATGCTTATATATTGTGTTTAGCTAATAAAATCATATATTGTGTTTAGCCAATAAATTCATTTAGCAGATTATTGAAACAGAAAAAGAGTAGAACGGTTATATCTTCTAATACAATTTGAGTGTTTTCATTTAGTAATATACAAACGGGATCAGGATGTTTTATTCAGATCTACGAATTCAGAGCTATGAATTTGGCGGAATATTGCTAACTTGGAAACTTTCCTTAAACGTTGCCAAATTGATGGAAATGTCGTCAATTTTTTTAAAAACGACGTAAATCAATGAAATTTATTTTGTTTTGTTAGAAGACAGTACTGAAATGATGTTTCGTTTACATTTGTCTGTCAGTTCAACCGCCCTGCTTTGTAACACATTTAGCGAATTTTTAAAATGTCCCCAAATTGATATAAATGTTTGTAAATCCATAAATACAATTTTTTCGAGGTCGAGAGTTGTGAGGTAAGAAAGGTATTACAGGAGTTCGTTCGGACAAAAGCGCCGCTGTCAGGGCGTAGCTGTGCATGCATTTAAAACACTTTACAACATAGTTGAAAAGTGTTTATGACTTTGTTCATTCATTCTGTCTGTCTGTCCGTTAGCACGATAACTTCAGTATAAATTACTTTATCAAAATGAAATTTTAGTATGTTGTTCATACGGTCCGTTGGACCTCTGGGAATATAAATGAATAATATCACCCAATTAGTTTTGAATTGAACGCGGGTTGAAAAATGAAATACATTGAAACCTATGGGACTTAATTTTTCAAACATTTTTTAAGCGAATTTAAAATTCGCAAGTTGCTTCGAACGTTTTAGGAAATATTCAAATTATCCCATATAAAATTTAAGCAAAATATATTCAGTAGTTTTTTAAATAAAAATTAAAATATTAATTACATCCTTTATATGAAGAGATCACGCGATCATTATATGAAGAGATCTCGTGACACATTTCAAAATAAAATATGACATCCATCTTGTGTCAAAATCGTGATTTTTAAAGTTTTTTTAATTCATATTTAGTGTTGTATCCGTTCTAAAATCCCTTTATTTTTGCCTAAATTATGTTCATCTACATACTGAAACAACGTAATTACAATATATTTGAGTTTAAATGATCATCCAAATTTGATTATTTCTACAACGAAGCCTAATTTTCACTTGAGAATGTAAACAGCAAAATATGTAGAACAAGTTGTATAAGAATTGCTGCATTTCTTTAATGCAAAATTATTTAGCTCATGGAGTCTGCAATATAGCTGATATGAATGAAACATTGATTGATTTTACACAGAGTACCAGACGATTTTTTCAATGAAGTTTTAAGCACAGAGTTAAATTTATTGTACCTCCATGGTTTTCAGTTTTTAAATAAAATAAATTGTTATAGTATTGTAATGAATGAAAGGAATGAAAAAACGTTTATGAATGAAATGCTGCTTTTATAGAGAGAGAGCCAGGCGATGTATATTTCGGTGACGTCATTTGAATGAAGTTCATTTGTTTTCGATGAAGTTTTCAAATATAATAAATTATTGTAGTATTATGATAATTTTTTAAGTATTACCGAGGAATGTATCGCATTTTAGAGATGTTTAAACCAGGCAATTTATATTTCAATGCCGTAATTTCAATGAAGTTCATTTTTTTTTATGAAATTTTAAGTTTTCAAATATAATAAATTAATGTAGCATTTTGATAATTTTAAAAATATTACTGAGGAATGTATCTCATTTTAGAGATGTTTATATAGAATTGCGTTGAAGTTGGAAAGTGTTCTGTAATCAATGCTTTATGCATGTTTGATCTTTCTTGTTAAATTATTTTTAGTTTTTCAAATTTCTCAATCATTTTTCATTCTTAGCACATAGGGGCTACTATTGACCTTTTGATCAAAGTAACAGATCAATAAATGAAATTTGCTAGTTGAAGCTGATGTATAGTAGTCGCCCCCTGGATATTTTACTATCACATCACTTTCATTCTATTATTTGATATTCCATATTTCTTTTATTATTATTATTTTTTAAGTATAATGGGTAATTTGGTGGTTTCTGGCATTCTCTTGATTTTTTTTATGGTTGGTATTTGAATACTTTTGTTTGTTTTGGATTCTTTACTATTTCTCTTCAATAATTCTATTTTAATTCATCTTTATTACTTATAAATTTCCTCTTATTTATATGCTGCACTAGTGCAATAAATAGATATATTTTTAATTGTACTGTCTTTTAACCTTTTGCTTACGGGTGAGACAGCATCAATCTCAAACGAAGAACATTTCAAAAAGACAGGTATTTGGCATACCCAAAGGCGACATTGGCGTCCATGGACGCCAATGCCTACAAAAGAGGATCGAACTGTTTGGCATAGGGTATTTCAAATACCTATCTTTTTGAGATGTTCTTCATTTGAGATTGACGCTGTCCCACCTGTAAGCAAAAGGTTAATACATTTGTATTGTTAAACTTACTAGTTTCATATCCTTAGTAATTCATATATACCGGGTGGTCAGAATTAAAACACCCCTACTCTGAGCCCTCTATTCATCAAACTACTCAGTGTAATGGCTCCAAAATTGTTGAACCTACTATTCAAGACATGGGGAAAGGGATTACGCGAAAAAAAATTAGTTCCAGAAACACCGATAGGTGGCACTGTACAACAGAAAATATGCTGAAAAGACACAAAATACACATTTGTAACATACTTTATTCGAACGTACCAAACATTCATATCACAAGGACTTTATCGATGCAGGGAATGCTGATCAATATGGTTCCCTTCTTCAAGATGTAAAATCTGCAGTCTGTGGACAGCTTGTTCAACTGCGGATCGTAATTGGTCGATTGAGATGCTTCTCACATGCAGAGTGATACTGTCTTTCAAAGCTGCCAAGGTTACCAAACGTCCTCGATAAACAAGACTTTTTAAGTATCCCCACAGCCAAAAATCACAGGGATTAAGATCTGGAGAACGAGATGGCCAGGTTGTCGGAAACGCACGACAAATTACTCTACCATTAGTAAAATGTTGCCGAAGAAACTGCTGTACACAGAGTCCAATGTGTGGAGGCGCTCCATCTTGCATAAAGGTAATTGAATCAAGACATTGGTACTGTTGCAGTTGGGGTACAACAGAATTTTCGAGCATGTTTTGTACCTCCTGGCCATCACGGTGCATGTCACAGGGCCATTGAGAGTAGTCTCTTCGAAAAAGAAAGGTCCAAGAATGAATATGGCTGTGAATCCATACCAGACTGTAACTTTCGGTGAGTGAAGTGGAATCTCTTGGAAGGTACGAGGGTTTTCCGTGTCCCAAATGCGACAGTTATGGGTGTTGACTGTTCCACTTAGATGGAAATGCGCTTCATCGCGCCATAGAATCTGCCATGGCCACGATGCATCCACTTCAACTCTAGCCAGAAATGCCAATACAAAGGTCAATCGCTGCTCCCTGTTGATGGTCAGCAAGTGGTGATTGTGACTAATTTTGTACGCAAAAAAAATGCACTATGTTTCTCAGTACGTTCCGCACTGTGTTGTAGGTCGTGACACTCCACGTGCACTACTACAGCCTATAACGTTATCCGTTGATTGTTCGAAAAGAGCGGTGGCAACATCGTCAACGACATCTGAACGAGTCGATTTGCATCCTCGACCCGGCTGAACTCCAAGATGTCCAGTTTTCTCGAATCGAGCGATCATTCTCCTGAGAGCTTGTGGAAGTAATGATCCTTTGCGCAAATTCTTAAGTCGACGAAACTCTCGAAGTGCAGCTGCAGCATGTCCTTTGTTTTCATAAAACAGCTTCACAAGCAAAGCGCGTTCTGGCAGTGTGACAGCCATCGCTGATAAGAATGAAAATGTCCCAGTTTTATCCCCTTTTATGCCCAGAACATAGTATCTGCAAACCAAGTGTTTATGCAAATTTTTGTGCCTACAGTACGAAATTGCAGTTACAATGACAGTTTAAGTTTCTTCACGTTTTTATCTTCTTTTTTTTCATATCAGCAAAAGAAATTAAAAAGGAAAAATTCCATATCGCATGTGTTTTTTTTTTTTGTGATTATTTTGTGTCTTTTCAGCATATTTTCTGTTATACAGCGCCACCTATCGGTGTTTTTGGAACTAATTTTTATTTCGCCTAATCCCTTTCCCCATGTATTGAATAGTTGATTCAACAATTTTGGAGCCTTTACACTGAGTAGTTCGATGTATAGAGAGCTCAGAGTAGGGGTGTTTTAATTCTGACCACCCGGTATATATACGCAGAGGGGCATTACTCCAAAAAAAAGCCTAATTATCGTTTGACGAATGGTGGCGTTGAGTTTAGCCTTAATTACATTTTGTCTAAAACATCGGGTTAGAAAGAGTATAAAAGTCCTATGGAAGAAGCGCTTGAAAATGCAATAATATTTTGAGAATTATATATTGACTAGCAGCGATTACCCGGCGTTGCTCGGGATTTACCATGCAGAACTATGATAAAAATTACACTGGAACATATAGGGCCGATTGTGATATATTACCGCTGAATGTATCGCATTTTAGAGATGTTTAAATAAAATTAAAGTTGGAAAGTGTTTCAAAATCAATGCTTTATACACGATTAATCTTTCTTGTGATTTCTTAATACTTTTCGTTGTTGAGTAAGCCTGTGAAAAATAAACTCTGGTGATAGTTTCCATTTAAATTCATATCTCAAACCTGCGATTTTCAAAAGTGTCTAATACGTTCAATAAACTCCCACAAAACTCGGTGTTGAGTAAGCCTGTGAGTAATAAACCATGGTGAATGTTTCCATTTAAATTCATATCTCAAACCTGCGATTTTCAAAAGTGTCTAATACGTTCAATAAACTCCCACAAAACTCATTATAATTGACTTGAGATTTAATTGACTTTCACGTTTTAAACCAACAATGTCCAACCTTTTTCGTTGTGAATCGTGGAGTTAGAAAGTAGAACTCTTAGGAAAAGTATCGTTTTTCACTAATATCTCGAGAGCCACTGGTCGTAAAAACTCAAAACATGGCCTATGTTTTTAGTGGTGCGATTTCAAGACTACCAAGATAAATTTTGTGAAATTCGGTTCAGCCGTTCTTCAGTTATGGTGGATCATACATACACACTTTTCTTCTTTATGTAGATAGAGTGAACTCCGGCTATTACACGGGTTTAGATCAAACCACCCGCGTCATAAAGATAACCACATTATACACGATGTGTTTCATTTTAACGCTCAACATTCAGTGTTAAAATATAGTTGCTGTTATATTACGTTCCAAATGTATTATACTCTTATGTTCTATACTTAATTAAACAAAGACGTTTACAGATTACTAAAGTCAGTATTCTACAGATTTTAATTATTCTTTTAGCGTAAAGATTGCAACTACATAAATATATACATTACTATACGTATAATCAGTAGTGCACTTACATGTGTTTCAATCATTACGATGACACGAAAGCTAAAGTCTGGCATTTTAAGTTGTTTGTACGATGCAACTACATAAATATATACATTACTATACGTATAATCAGTAGTGCACTTGCATGTGTTTCAGTCAGTACGATGATACGAAAGCTAAAGTCTGTCATTTTAAGTTGTTTGTACGATGCAACTGCATAAATATATACATTACTATACGTACAATCAGTAGTGTACTTACATGTGATTCCGTCATTACGATGTTACGAAAGCCAAAGTCTCTCATTTTAAGTTGTTTGTACGATGCAACTACATAAATATATACATTACTATACGTATAATCAGTAGTGCACTTACATGTGTTTCAGTCATTACGATGACACGAAAGCTAAAGTCTGTCATTTTAAGTTGTTTGTACTATGCAACTACATAAATATATACATTACTATACTTATAATCAGTAGTGCACTTACATGTGTTTCCGTCATTACGATGTTACGAAAGCCAAAGTCTGTCATTTTAAGTTGTTTGTACGAAAAAATTTCTTCATAGTTTTCCTTTTTTATGGAATCTAGTTGGATTAATCTTAGTGACAAAATATATGTTTCCTTGCCCTTCAAACCACCTCAGAATACTATCAATGCCATTAGGACTTTTAGAGCCCACTCCAACGATAAGATCTTGCAATTCCGTCACAGTAGCTCAACGATAGAGCGTAGCATGGCCAGTACGAAAATATATGGTTCGATTCCCTTTTAGGGGAGCAATGCTTTTTACAATAGCGCCCGAACAAATCAACGCTGTAGCTTAGTTCAAAAAGTGACCCTAACGACGAGTGCGGACTCAGTGGACTGTGGTATATTGATCGCCGATTTCAAATCGGGAGATCAATAACTATCCCAGAAGCTAACTGAAGGATAAAAAAGATCTGATGTGAGCAACACATGACTTTCCTTATATAATGCACTGAATTTACTACTTTTAAAGTAAAAAAATAAGTTTTGCTTATAATAGATACTTATATTCTTTCCAAGACATTAAATTTTCGACAATTAGTCGTCATTTTCATAAATTTAGCATCATTTTTATCCAGATGAAGAGATTTTCGTTAATTTGGCAACATTTCAAAAAGTCGCCAAGTTGGCGACATTCCGCTAAATTCGTCGCCAAAATCTCGTTAAGCGTTATGGATGTAGGAATAAGTTATTCTTATAGCAGATAAATGACTATTGGCGTTCAAATACAAAAGTGTTACTCAAAGTTTCTTTTCTCATGAATGGAACGAGCTAGATCCACGAGAATGATGTCACCACATTTATCGCATGATATTACACATGAAAAGTGAACATGTTTCTCAACAGTTAATATTTTTTTAAGTTATGGGATTTTTTGATAAATGTATTGGAAAAATGTGCAATATCTCGAGAACGGTTCATGCTAACGTTCTAAAGTTTATGTCAATCGTTTTCTAAGGAAAAATTACATAAGAAATGTCTATTTGCGTAACTTTATTAAAGGTTTTGATTTTTTGATGATTTTCTCAAAATTTCACTCGAAAATTTAGGAGTGTTCTGAGCATTTGATTAGTTTAAAAACAATAGACTTCCAGTATTCACCGATTGTGATTTTTGTACCAAATTTCATTCGAATCGCTCCATTCGTTTGTTACATTTAATCTCCACAGTCTCACTGACACACACACATACTTTCACACACATATACACTCATACAGACATCACCTCAAAAACATTCGATTCGTGATCAGGATGCTTGAAACGTGCTCTCCCGTCGAAAACTCGAATTCGAATTTTCGACCCCGTCACAATACTTTTGTGTAGGGCGCGGTAGCCCATTGGTTAGCGCGCTGGAGTTGCACTCGTTAGGCCCGGGTTCGATTCCAGCCACTGCCAAAACTGCCGCCGTGTTCATGCGGAGTACGATCACGTTAAACATGTGGGTCCGAAAGTCCTTCCGAGAGGTTGGTGGTAGGGGAAGGAGGGTACGGTCCCTGTGGATGCCTCCCCCACTGGGTTCCGGTCCAAATTGGGTGGCACTTCCCGGCCGTCCAAACAGTTACCTTACACCTTTCTGGTAGGTCGGACGGTCTGGGTCTCAACAACAACAACAATACTTTTGTGTATAAGGAAAGTAATAGCAGGAAGATACTAACTTGAGATAAAAATTACAGGAGCTGGTTAGTCAGATTGTCAGTTGCACGCCAAATAATATTAAAGAGCGGAGAATGCAAAGTTCACTTCGACGATAAGGACATGCAAATCCGACCCAGTAGCTCAACGGTAGAGCGTCGACTGGCCAGTATAAAGATCCGTAGTTTGATTTCCGGTTAGGGCAGCAAGGTTCTTTACAAACTTTTTTATTGGTTCAAGGTTATTTACAGTTTTCCGGAGTCTAAATTGGTCTAAATTGGGTGGCACTTCCCGGCCGTCCAAACGGTTGCCTTACACCTTTCTGGTAGGTCGGACGGTCTGGGTCTTAACAACAACAACAGCTTTCCGGAGATCCAGCCCAACGATCAAGAATGTCTTTAGGTTTAACCTCTGAATCACGTCCAGAATACACTTAGAAAACAAAAAGACACAAAAAGTAAAAATAGAAAAAGACACAAGGCGAGCCTAAGAATGAAAGGGAAACATGCTTGCCATAGTGTAATACCTAAATCCGAGGTCGGTGTTCACTATATGTGGAGACTGATAATTTTAACTACGCGCTCTGGGTTTTAATGATATAATAATATCAAAATAGTTAACACAAATAATCAAAATACCCATAGTTCTCACCAAACTGCTGCCAACTTAAGAAAAGAAACTTTTAAAGAATTTATACGAATAACTTGGGTACTAAATCTCAAAAATATACTCTTTTCATTCTGGTAGCGTTTTGGGATACAAGTAGAACTAAACACAGGAATATGAATGCATGGAAAAGTCGTACAGAGACTCCCACTGCAAATGAAGCCCTTTTGGGATCCATGATCGACTCATGTGTTCACCATCAGCTCATGCAATCATTATCGCCTCCTGATTACTTACAATTTCCTCGTCTTAGGCAACAGCGGCATCCTACCTTCAAAAATTGACCAGCTTTCAGGACATTCAGCCCAACGAGCAAGATCTCCTGGCTTTGGCTTATTACTACCTGGGAGATTTGTATTTCCGGGGACTCGTCTTCGCCAAAGATAATATGGAAGCCGAAAAGTAAATAACAATACTTAATTGTCTATTCTACATTACTGTGCAAGTTATTTACTTTAAAAGAAAAATATCTCATTTACACATATATATATGCTATATACCCTAACTCGAATTTTCAAAAAATAGCTGCGATATAATTTTTTGTGTTCGTGAGGTCGTTAAATCTCCCTTCTATGAGAGGGATACATTGTCAAATTTGGTATCAATCGAAATATTTTTCAAGCCCTTCAATATGAAGTGTTACATGCTATAATTATGATCATTTGGACCAACAATACAGATTTTAGAAAATTTTTCTTGCAAAATTTGAAGAAAAAAATTAAAAGCTACAAAATATTATATTCCGATATAAGAAGGTCGAGTTGAGCTGCATTCCAGTTAATTTTTTAAACAATTAAACATTACTTACTATTATCAAAGAAAAAATTCGAAGATACACTGTTCAACACTGTCCTTTGAAGCAAGCGATCAATGTAAATCCGGACTTAGATCACCGATTCATAAAGAAAGAAAAAATATATCGAAAGCATCCATACGGTAACGCACAGATAACAGGTTAGCTTGAGTTCCGAAAAATTGGAATAATAATGATTCCAATCAAAGGTACGATAAAAGCATAAAATCGGAGAACAGCAGGATGTAGTGCCTAACTATTATGCCATCAACACGTAGGAAAGAGAGAGGACGTACTTCCGGGCTGGTTCATCCGCCCTTTATCTCTCTTCTGGATTACCTTAGTGAAACAACTTACTGTTAGCGCGATTATGGAAACAGTCAGGGTTTGTTAAGATTTTTTTTTCTCTTTTCAGGGATTTTTTTTCTCTTTTCAGAAATTTTTTGCTAATATCTATATACTAACCATTTCTGTCCGCACGGTAAAAAGTAAAATTTTCACTTTCTCATACTATGTAATATAGAGAAGGTACTGCTTCAACGAAAATTTTCGAATTCGAGATTTTGATGCCAGTATATGTTTTAAGACCTCTTGAACACGTTTTTGCTATATTTGGAGTGATGTCTGTTCTGTCTATCTGTGGTCGATTTCTTGTGTGCACATGATAGCTCCCACAAATATTAATGGATTTTTTATGAAACTTTATATACGGCTTTGTTAACAAAAATCTAGAACTGGATAGATTTTTTTTTTAAGTTCGAGAGAAAAGTTCCAAATTTGCTCGAAACTTTATATTTATTTATCATGGCAGCATAAGACAAAATTTGATATAATCATGCATAAAATGGTTTATTTATGGTTCAATGAAAACGAGACTTAATAGTTTCAATCATTGTTATAAAAGATAGCCGTTATGCAATTATTGTATTCATAATATCATTAGCCCCCCCCCCCGGAGGACAAGTACCTACTCCCCCGGGGGGGGAGTGTACATTGTCAAATATGATATCAATCAAAAGATTTTTCAAGCCATTTAAAGTAAAGGGTAACACGCTATAATTGTAGTCATTTGCACCCACAATAACGATTTTTCAAAACATTTCTTGTTAAATTTCAAAAATAAAATAAAAAGCTACTAAAAGTGGATTTGGGTATCAAAAAGTCGAGCACTACTCAATTTTCTTCAAATCTCAAACCGTCGCCAAATTTCCAAGCACGATATCCGCTAGGCCAAAAAATAAATAAATAAATAAATATAAATAAAAATATACACGCTCTCCACAAAGCAAAAACTAAATAAAAGATTCAAAACCTTTTGGAGAGGAACGTAGCAGTAGATCACGACCGTATGGGTGGCTGTTAGATCGTGACGGTAACTGTTAAATCGTAATCGTAGCTGGAGGGTTGGTAGCTGTTGGATCGTATTGATAGCTTGAGGGCCGGTAGCTGTTAGATCGTGATGGTAGCTGTTAGATCATATCGGTAATCGGAGATTAGCTGATTTTAGACTTGGTATAGATGGTACTGTGCAAAATCCTTAGATTTGTTAGTGCGGTAGATATCGCATGTCATCGCGAACAGACAGACAGATTTTTCCTTATATTATTTTGAAACATATTCCCCATTAAAATCTATAAAAATTATTTCCGGGCTGTTAATGATGACGACTAATGCAATATATAGCTTAATAATATAACATATTTTGTTATTTCTGCTACACAATCATTTCAACCGTGTTTTTTAGACTCTGGAGGCAAGGAGCCGTTTTGAATAAAGATAAAGAGACCGACAATGACCACTTTGGCACCATGAAATGTCAGACGGCTCTTGGAATGTTCTACTCCGATCCAAAAAGGGATAAGGTGGAAAGGGCGTTTTACTGGCACAAAAAAGCGGCGCAGTCCGGAAGCATAATCTCAGAAGGTAATATTTTACCATCTTTCATTTAAAAATGTAAGGGAAACCAGGGTGAAAAGGGATACATAACGTGTTGAATTTAAGGGGTCATTGGACTCTTAAAATGTTAAAAATATTCACGATATTCAGCATTTTATCTTGCATAATAAAAGGTGGAAAGGGTGTTTTACAGGCACGAAAAAGCAGCTCACTCCGAAGCATAATCTCAGAAGGTAATATTTTACCACCTTTCATTTAAGAATGTAGGGGAAACCAGGGTGAAAAGGGACACTTAACGTGTTGCATTTTAGGGGGCATAGGGCTCTTAAGATATTAAAAAGTGAGAAATATTCACCATATTCAGCAATTTATCTTATTTAATAAAAGGGAAAAGTAGAAAAAATCGTTTTACTGACACAAAACAGTAGCACACTCCTGAAGCATAATTTCAGGAGATAATTTTTTACTATCCTTCATTTTAAAATGCAGGGGAAACCAGGGTAAAAAGGGATGCGTAACGTTGTTGAACTTAAAGGGTCATAAAGATCTTAAAATTTTAAAAAAGTGAAATAATATTCACCATATTTAGCATTTTATCTTACGAATTAAAATATGTTTGTCTTATTGTCTGACTGTAATGAAAAATCTAAATTTCGGACAGCCACGTGATTTTTACTGGGTTAACTGAGCTCCCATTACGACAGACCTCGGCGAGATTTTTTTTTCTTTAATTCGAATTAGTTTTTTAGTTATTTTACGTTGAAGTGAGTGAATTTCACAAAAATTGATTCCTTAGCGATCAAAATTACTATCACAGAATTTCCAGCTCGACATCATCGGAAGGATTGAAGAACACTTTTTCTAACATTTTTTGAATCGAATCCGTAGGAAAATTCCTTCATATTTTTTTGTTCTTTTAAAAACATCAAAATATTCATATTTTTTTCACCGCATCCAAAAAATTAACAATAGCAATATGAGTGCATATCTTCGCATTCTAATAAAAAAAAGTTTTTTAATTAGCCTATTTTCTGATTTTCTATTAGCTATCAACCAAAAACATAAAAAAAAAATTCCAGATTGTTCTTTCTCCGGTTTACTGGACATTGCTATGCAGAGAAAAGGATGTTTGTACACATGCGGGACAGATAGTTGCACGCAACAACATACGTTGGAATGAAAGAGGAAATAATTTGGTTCAAAACAGGCTATTTGAAAATTAAGTGGTCTTATTTGTATTTCCATTATTTACGTAGTGGGCGCTTATGTAAGGATACGCTGGATCCTTTTCTAGTGTCTTATAATGTAGGTACATAATTCTATGCATGGTGTTTCTGAAAAAAGGTAAACATCTGAAGTTCTTTGGTTGTAGATACATATCTCCAATCCAACTGCAAAAATGCTTTTAAAACGGTATGAAGTTAAGAAATAATAATTTAATTATAATATAAACATCTTGATTTATCTGTCTATCTATCTATCTCTGAGTAACGCTTGGCGACATTTTTTAAATGCTGCAAAATTGACGAAAATATCGCCAAATCGAATAAAAATGACGCCAAATTGATAAAAACGACGCCAAATCAATTAAATTAATAGCGTTTGAGAGGGAATGGTATTATAATGATGTTTCTATAGCGTTTGTCTGTCAAATCTAACCATCCCACTTGGCGACAAATTTGGCGACTTTTAAAATGTAGCCAAATTTATCAAATGTCACTAAATCGATAAAATGCCGCGAAATTGATAAAAATGTCGCCAAATTGATAAATATGCTACCAAATCAATGAAATTAATTCTGTTTTGAAAGGGGATCGTATTGTAATGATGAAACACTTATCTATCAGTCCAACCGTTCCACTTGGCGACAAATTTGACGAGTTTCGAAATGTCGCCAAATTGAAGAAAATGTCATCAAATCTATAAAAATTCGGGCCAAATTGATAAATATGACGCAAAATTAGTGAAATTAATTGTGTTTTGAAAGGGGATAGTATTGCAATGATATTTTTGTAGAGTTTGCCTGTCAGTCGAGCCGTCCCACTTAGCGACAAATTTGGCAAAATTTTAAAATGTTGACAAATTGATTAAAATATCTCTAAATTAACGACAATGTTGGCAAATCGATAAAAATGTTGCCAAATTGATAAATATGACTCCAAATCAATAAATTAATTATGTTTTGAAAGGGGATAGTATTGTAATGATGTTTCGGCAGCATTCAGTCCAACTGTCCCACTTGGCGACAATTTTGTATTTTGGTTTTTAAAATGTCTCAAAATTAAACAAATTATCACAAAAATTAACAAAAATGGCACCAAATCGATGAAAATTCAATATCTTGGAAAGAATATTAAAATAAGAAAAATCCATTTCTCTGTTCGTCCGTCCGTGACGTTTGGCAAAAAAATTGGCAAAGAATTTGGCGGGATGTAGCAAATGTCGCCAAATTGATCAAAATGACACCATATGAGAGGTAATATTTTGCAAATTTTGAATTACCGCATATGACAGGCATACCTTCTAGCAATTTAAATGATGTGCAATACGTTTATAAAAAAATATGATGTGGATAGCACGTGACTTTTCGTGCATAATGCAAGTACTTTCTTCTTTCAAAATGATGGGCAAGAATCACGGCAGAATGTTTTTCACCTTGAAAAATACACTGAAATATAACGCTTTCCTAGAAGACAACATGTAAAATTAAGTACGAATTTAACTTATATTTAAAATAACTTAACAATTAAATAGAACTTAACAATTGAAAATATTACTAACATCTGCTAGGCAGTATTCTCCATTACATTAAAATATATTAATTACAATTTCACCAATTCGGCGCCATTTTCATAACTTTAACGTCATTAATATAATTTGGTGACATTTTCGTCAATTTAGCCACACATCAAAATGTTCCGGCCGTCCAAACAGTTACCTTACACCTTTCTGCTAGGTCGGACGGTCTGGGTCTCAACAACAACACATCAAAATGTTCTCTGGCGATATTTGGCTAAATTAGTCGCCAAGTGCTGCAAATTTGATGATACTGCTGTTCATTGCATTGTATTTTGAAACACATTTATTTTTAAAATGTGCAATATCTCGAAAACGGTTCATGCTTGCGTTGTTCGAAAATTTGTGTCATTCGTTTTAGAATAAAAATGTACGTACAAAATGTTTATTCATTTAACATTATTAAATGCTCTGATTTATTTCAAAAATTCATTCGAAAATTTGGATGTCTGCCAAACATTCGATCGCATTTAAAATCAATAGGATTCCAGGATTCACGGATCATAAAAATCGTGCCAAATTACATTCGAAACACTCCTTTTGCTCGTGAGATATTGCATTCACACACACATTCACATCACCGCAAAAACGTTCTATTCGGTTGCTTGAAACGTGCTAGTCAGTCGAAAACTCGAATTTTCGACTCCATCACAGTACTTTTTCTATACATGATACTATGTATATAGGGAAAGTAAAAATTTAAAAAGTTAACTTTTTATACAGCCTTAGTAGTGAAAATTGTAAAATTAGAAAAATGTTACTCATGCCGTATTTAATAAAACTGATAACAATTTGGCTTCAAAACGATCAAATTTGAAATAGTTCATTGATTAAAATTTCCATATCCGCAAATAAATTTCGGTTGTAAATAGTTACTAAAACTATTACTAGTTACTCAAATTTATATTACGCGAATATTTCAGTAAAGCTATTACATCACCATTGCGTCGAATCAGCTTGTAAGTATCTCTGCTACATAGAGTTCAAATTACGGCACTGTTGAGTAAAGCAGTTTTCAGGCGATTATAATTTACGGCGAATACAACTGATCTCCTAGTTTCGAATGCAACCGATTTCCAACCGATTTCAGAATTTGAAATGCATGTTTATTTTTCCATTGATTTTATTAGGAAAAGACAGACCATCAGAATTATTAATTTTTGCCTTATTTAAGAGTTAAAATAACTTCTAACCAGAATCATATGACTGTCCTTAATAACTTCAAAAACAAAGTATTAAAAAAATCGTTATAAAGCTCTACTAAATGATGTCTGTGAATCAATTTGTGAAAGGCCCCTGGATTCATATATTGAGGTGATTACAAACGTATTGGAACGCCACGATAAAGTGGTGTATTTCAGGTTATTTGACAATTTATGTCATCTTAAATTTACATTTATGAGAATAAATTTGCACTCGTTTTTGTAATTTAACAGTTTTCGCTAGAATATACGTTTAATTTCTTTTTGCAAAATTATTGCAAGTTTTAATTTTTAATGCATAATTTACTATCTTGTTTAAAGCATTTTTGCAATTGAAACTATGAGTCGACAACCAATGGTTCAAATGAACTTCAAAAGTTCGCTTTTTTTTTCAGAAAACACACTGTATAAGAGCAGTCCATTTATATGTCTGACGCTTGGCACTGAATTTGGCAACTTTTTGGAAAATGTCACCAATTTTATGAAATGCAATTTCTTGCAAAATTAAGTTGACTTGATATAGCTGACAAATTTTCTATTAGCCTTGTTGTCAAATATTAAACAATTAACGAAATGTTATCCAATAAATAAACATTTTATAATTAATTTGCACACGATTGGCGGTTGAGAAAGGAATCGGTTGACTCTGCCTTGTACCTTAAATGTATCATTTCGAAAATTTTCGTTGTAAAAATGATGTCTTAGTAGTCACAATCACTGTTGAAATGAAATGAAAAACACACTGTATAAGAACAACCCTTTTCTATGTCTGCCGCTTGGTAATGAATTTGGCGATAAATTTGGCAACTTTTTGGAAAATATCACCAACTTTACGAAAATTCCATATCTTGGAAAATTAAGTTAGCTTGAGACATTGCAATAACTGACAAATTTTGTTTTAAACCCTGTTCTCAAATATTAATCAATTAACAAAATGGGTGTGTGTTACATATGGCTTCATTGGAAATCAATCCATTACATTACTGGCATCTCACCATGATACAAAGGTGGAAAACAATTAAATAAACTAACTAAACACAAAACATGAGTATTATAAATTAGACAAACACAAAGCCCAATGAGAAGAGGTCGAAGAAGGGGTCGCGACAGTTCATATAAGTTCTAGCTTCCCAATACAATCTGCAAACATCACCTTGCTGCTGGGAATCTTTATCTAAACCCGGGCACCCTAAATGTTATTCAATAAATTGACATTTTATAATTGATTTGCATACGCTTGGCAGTTACGAAAGAAGTCGGTTGATTCTGCCTAGTACCTTAAAGGTGTCATATCGAAAATATTCATTGTAAAAATGATATCCTATTAGTCATACTACATCACTCAATAAGTCTCCGGTCTAACTAAGAAAAACAATTTCTTTTTAGAAATTCGACTTTATTCATCAACATACTCTCCTTCAAGAGTGATACATTCATTCCAACGCTCCTCTAACTTTTCGATGCCTTTTTTGTAGAACGATTTGTCTTTGCTCTCAAAATAGACCTCAGTTTCGGCAATCACTTCTTCATTTGAGCCAAATTTTTGAATCGAAATCGATCTTTTTGATTCAGGTATGTAGTAATGGATCCATGTTTCATCCATTGTCACATACCGATGCAAGAAATCCTTCTTATCTCGCTTGAACAGCTCCAAACAGCGCTCTGAATCGTCGACGCGTTGTTGTTTTTGGTCCGGTGTGAGCAAACGCAGCACCCACTACGAAAGCAACTTACGCATGCTCAAATTTTCATGTAAAATTGTAAACACACTATCTTCTGATATCTTTAGCTACCTCACCCAACTTCAATTTACGGTCTTTCAAAACTATTTTGTGGACTTTTTTTATATTTTCCGGAACAACTGCCGATTTTGGGCGACCAGAGGGTTTAGCATCATCGGTGTTTGTACGACCGCGTTTAAATTCAGCATACCAGTCAATAATAGTTGATTTCCTTGGTGCAGAGTCTCCATAACGCTTATCAAGCCACTGTTTGGCTTCAACAGTATTTTTCCCCCCATCAAAAAACAATGTTCCCCCCACCAAAAAACAATTCAACACACGAAATTCTGTTTTATCCATTGTTTTGAAAATTACAAAACTGGGGTCACTAAAACCACTGTAACCTATAAACTAATTGTCAGGATGTCATGAAAGTTTGACATGTGTTGTTTGAAAGTTGGTACTATCCAGAAATCATATGGGCCTATCAACAGTGTTGCCATATATGTGTCAGACCAGAGACTTATTGAGTGATGTGTTAATTGTTAAAATGGGATTCAAAATTCCCATGATTCATTTACATGCATCCTATCTTCTTCTAGGTGCTTTAGGAGTCATGTACATGTACGGCATAGGAACAGACGAAAACCTAGAGCTCGCGTATAACCATCTGACGAATGCTGCTGTTATGGACAATATATACGCAAAGGGATACCTGACTGCTTTCTACTATTATCGTCAGATGTATTACAGGACCGTTTCTCTGGGCAGGGAGTAAGTAATAACACAAATTATTATAAAACTATTGAATTTTGAACCATGGACAGTTGCTATGATCGAAGGGGAGCGAAGGTCTTTAAAAGTACACATCAGCCCAAACATTTTTGTGCCGTTCTATAGAGGTTGTACTTTTAACTATAGTATCACCAAATATTCCACACTGATTCATAGGTCCTATTATAGATCCTATTTATAGATCCTATTTACAGTATCATATTTATAGGTCTAGTGGAACATTTTTCAAAAATTCCCCTCAACTTACATCTATAGTTGCATAAAGTATCTTTCAGAAAGACTGAAGACTTATGGAATGAATGTTAGCTTACCGCGATCGACAGTAGAAAATAAATGTTTTTTCTTAGTTTATGGTATCGGAGAGCTTTAACTAGGAGAAAACCATCAATTTTTCACCATTTTTTCTTCGCAAATAAAAACAATTAATAAAAATATAATTATGTTAACATTTGTTACATAAATTGCAATTAATATTTTGCTTAATAGCTACTGATATGTCTGATAGAACAATAACATGCAATGTTTTTGAGTGGCTGCAGGTTTCTAACCTAAAATGGATAAAATTAAAAAAAAATATATGTAAGTACTTTTGAGCAAAAATAAATGAACACTTATGCTTAGTATTTACCATGAGCCTTCCTCAGGATATATTTACTTAAGTGTAAAAAGTTATAAGCTGTACTACAATATTTTAAACGAACCTTTTCGTCATCCAGGTTTAGTGAAGCTTCACCCTGTTTTTCAATAAGATCTTTTGCAATTGTACTAATCCTAGTTTAAATAGTGACATTCAACTCTCTATTAATCCTAATTTAAATATAGGGACACATTTTACTGTCATACTAGTCCTAGTTTAAATATAGTGACACGTCTTGAAGCCATACTAATGTAGTCATACTTATCCTTGTTTAAATATAGTGACATTTGTTTCTGTTGCATACTAATCCTTGTTTAAATATAGTGACACTTGTTTCTGTCCCATTCTAATACTCATTTAAATATAGTGACACATTTTGCAGTCATACTTATCCTTTTTTAAATACAGTGTAAATACATTGTTTGAATACATTGTTGTTAAAATACATTGTATATTTCATAGATTATCTGTGCTTGAAGATTACTCGGCCCTGGCGAAGATTAATGATTGCAACGTCGACCACGTGAAACAAGGAATTGCTGTTGGCTGCTTCTATTTAGCACTGTGCATACAGTATGGATACACAGTACCAAAAGACATACTGCAAGCTAAGCTGTTGATAAAGAAGGTTATTGCATGAATTTTCGTAGAATATTTTCTATTTTTTAAATGTATTTTCGATATCTCATGCATTAGATCATATCGTACACATTCATAAATGTCCACAAACCTATTATAGTTTTCCAGGAATCGTCTCGTTCAGTTCAAGAAGATTGAAAGTTTTCTGTCTTCAAGTTTGTAATACTTATATCTCGAACACTAGAAATGCTAGCTATAAACTGTAAGAAGTAATTTGTAACCCTTTGAAAGCCTCATAAAGATATATAATTGGATTTGGGATGAGGTTCGTAGTTTATGTTCTTAGTTCAAATATAGTAGTTATAATTTCGATATTTTATTATTTTGAACTGTTCTGAAAATGTCTAAAGACGACAAATCATCTACAAAGAAAGATGTTATTCACGCAAAGCCATTTCGGGCCCATCGGACTAGACAGACTACCGATTTTTTTTGTCTTAAGTAAACGATAATAAGTAAAGAATCCCGCATAAATAATTTGATTTTACATATAGGTTAGTGGGTTTTACTTATGTTCTGAAAAAATAAATTTCACAGTTGTAGTTCGTTTTGAAACAATTTGTACTTGAGCAAGTTTGAGTCCCGTGATATGCATTACCGTCACCAAAATATTTTTTGTATGGGGGGGGGAGTAACCAAATATTTCATTTTTCGTTTCTCCATATATCATTTCTTTGAAATTCGATAGGTTCCTGAGGAAAAGCTATAACTCTCAAATTCCCCCCCCCCCCGGGAGACTCCACTGATAATGCAACTTATTGGAAAATATTTTAAGATTATTTATTTTTTTCATACTGCTTACTGAAAGATTAGTTATCACGAACTATTTTGGAATTCAAGATTTTGACATATATGTATTCGCTTTTGGATCTGAACACGTTTCGGACACAGTTGTTCATCACTGTATGTCTAAAACGCGGAAATGCAGCTATGAAAAGTTTTTTTTTTTCATAAATATATTAAGTAAAAATCTAGAACACTATAGATTTTTATAGATTCATCATGAATAAAATAAACGTTATTCGAAATTTAGAAATATGACAACATTATTTTCTAATTTGCACGCTGCCACAACTGCCGCCGTGTTCATGCGGAGTACGATCACGTTAAACATGTGGGTCCGTAAGCCCTTCCGAGAGGTTGGTGGTAGGGGAAGGAGGGTACAGTCCCTGTGGATGCCTCCCCCACTGGGTTCCGGTCTAAATTGGGTGGCACTTCCCGGCCGTCCAAACGGTTACCTTACACCTTTCTGGTAGGTCGGACGGTCTGGGTCTCAACAACAACAACATTATTTTCTGGTTGCTCGAGTCCTTAGGATGAGTCGGACGGCTTGGGTCTTCAACATTATTTTCTAATAATTGAGTGTATTTGAAAACTATTATCAATTTTAATAAACTATGGTTTATATGACGGAAAAGTTCATATTTTGTTATAAACACTTAAATAGTATTTGCATTACCAATAAATTTAAATGTATCTCATTCAGTGACTTTATTGCCCGTAATGATGAGTCACCCTAGCTCCCTGTATGTGTGTTCCGCTTACCATATACAGATTCTTCCAGGTGGTAGTGTGGACATGGTTTTTTTCTAGTCTATGCTCAAACCCATCGGCGACTGCGGTCTTTGCTTGTGAGGTGTTCTTGGATCCTGTCCGGTGAATGTATCCGTTAACCCTGTCCCCCTAACTGGGACTTTGCTGGAAAAGCAGATTATTACGCCCTTGAGGATTTCCATAATTATTTACTATAAACCTTACTGATACCACAGCGGTCCATCACTTTTCCTGACTCAATTGTTACCAACTTAGAAATCGTCCACATGGATAACGAAAAGTATTTGGTTGTGCGGTTCACGGACATATAATTCAAAAAAGAATTGCTTATCTTAGCAAAGTTTGAAAGGGAAAGTCTCCGTCCGCCTATGGTGCAAAATGATTTCAATTGTATAACAACAGCCTATCTTGAGGAGGTGAAAGGTGGGGGGTCCACAAAGAATCAAAAGTATTTGGTTGTGTGGTTCACGGACATATAATTCAAGAAAATAATTGCTTATCTTAGCAAAGTTTGAAAGGGAAAGTCTCCATCCGCCTATGGTGCAAAATGATTTCAATTGTATAACAACAGCCTATCTTGAGGAGGTGAAAGGTGGGGGGTCCACAAAGAATCAAAAGTATTTGGTTGTGTGGTTCACGGACATATAATTCAAGAAAATATTTGTTTATCTTAGCAAATCTTGAAAAGGAAAGTCTCCGTCCGCCTATGGTGCAAAATGATTTCAATTGTATAGCAACAGCCTATCTTGAGGAGGTGAAAGGTGGGGGGTCCACAAAGAATCAAAAGTATTTTGTTGTGTGGTTCACGGACATATAATTCAAGAAAATATTTGCTTATCTTAGCAAATCTTGAAAAAGAAAGTCTCCGTTCACTTATGGTGCCTTGACGATCAATCATCAAGTCATCAATGTCATTGCAGCATCATAACCATACCACGACAAGGGGTGTCGGTGGGGAGGTCCATTAACAGTCAATCTCAAGTTGGCTGTGTAAATGGTTGACATGTCTTTTTTTTTTTTCAAAAAAAGAAATATACCCTTTCTGTCTCGTCTCGGTAGTTCCTATCTTGAATTGGGAATTTGACTCCCACCTCTGGTGGTAAAGACTCCGACATGAAATTTTTTAGTCAATGATTTCCAAAATTTCAGCATTTGGGTTCCGTTCAATCATTTTAATTCTTCCTTCTTACCATTTTAGTACACCTTACAGCAAGGGAGTGGGGTAGCAATATTGCCATATTATTAATGATTCTTTAGCTTATAAATCTAGTTTTCCTTACCATCCTAAAATTTTCCATCCCTTCATTCGATTCTGTCATGATTTTGGTTTTAAGCCTGCCCACTCTAATGTTATTACTTTGTTCAATCGTATTCGTTCTGATAAATTTGGGGATATTGATGACTTAAGAGCTGTGCTGGGGTGTATGTGGTTCCCCTGTTGACTCTTGAAAGTGACTATAAATTTTACATCGGCAGCACTAAACGTGATGTCTGCATCCGTTTAGCGGAGCACGCTCATGATGTCAAGAATGGTAAATTTTCTTACTGCTCTAGCTCAATTTGTGGCTAATGATAATTTCCTGTCCATCTTTGAAAAAACGTTCCTCTTAATTCGTTGTAATAACCCTTATAATATTCTTCTTCTCTGAATCCCTTTTTATTAACACTTTATAACAAAGTTGAAAAGTGTTTATGACTTTGTTCATTCTGTCTGTCTGTCCGTTAGCACGATAACTGCCGTAAAAATGACTTAATCAAAATGAAATTTTAGTATGCTGTTCAGACGGTCTGTAGGACCTATGGGAATATAAATGAATAATATCACCCAATTAGTTATGGATTGAACCCGGGTTGGAAAAATGAAATACATTGAGTCCTATGGGACCTAATTTTTTAAACATTTTTTAAGCGGATTTAAAATTCACAAATTGCTTCGAAAATTTTAGGTAATATTCAAATTGTTCCATAAAATATATAAAAAAAAATTCAGCGAAATATATTCAGTAGTTTTTTAAATAAAAATTAAAATAATAATTACACATCTTATATGAAACGATCACGTGACCATGATATGAAACGATCACATGACCCACTTCAAAATGATATATGGCATCCATCTTGTTTATATTTACCGTTCGTCGATTTGTAATTCTGATCCCGTTCAAATTCTAAGTTATGCTTGGCAACTCGTTCTCGACTCCATGCAATTCAAGTCTCGTCATAGTTATTTATGACGTCATCCTTGTGAAATATATGCTTGACTGTTTTTTCGAATTTGTACTTTTCTGGTAATTTTCTAAACATATGTTTTTTAAGGTATTTTATACCTATTTTTTAGGCTTATTTGTATTACTTATTAGTCTATTCAACCTAATAAATTATGATTATATTTATATTTTATTTTTTTTATTCAAATGGCAGAGAATAAGATATACATTATATAAACAGAATAAATATCCCGAACATATAACGTCAACAGTCAATGTCTCCTAAACAATGGCCAGAGCCGTGAACCTGTTAGCCGTAACATGACGTTGCCCCAGCGCACCAGTGGGGGTCGGAACACACCGCGTCCAACGTCACAACATCCATCTCCGCAGGTGGGACTCGAACCCACAACCCGGCAACCGAGCGATCACAAGGAAACGCCTGCCCTTGACCGCTTGACCACCGCGTCGACATTATATTTATATTTATTTATGCAAATTTGCTACGTATATGGTCTATATATGAATGATTCATGTTTGCTTTTCATGTAGTCACTGATGAAGGGTGTAATAACGTCCGGAAGCGTCCTGGCCTTATTTTTTTTTAAATTATGTGCGTTTTTCGGATGTTTTTCATTAAATGACCTTCTAACGATGTTGTATCCTTAATTTATTTATGTACTATGTAATTGCATTTGCATGCCATAGGACTGTGGTAATTTCACATTCCTTATAGAATTGATTATCACAAATATGATCCAGCATTTCAACTGTGCACTACTTTCATAAAATGCAGAATCCATTAATGTGCTAGAGAGATAAGCACAACCTTTGATAACTATATCACCATTTTTTACTATCTTTTTATGAATTTTAGGGTAGTCTGCCTTTCATAGAACTCGCTGAACTCTAGTTATGCATTGTACACATCTACATAGAATGTGAATCACACTCCGTAAGTCGATAAAATACCTTCAGAAAAAAGAACGACTGAGCTACAATTTTAACGTTGAGCAACAACACTTTCTAGGTACCACTGGACTCTTTGAACTTTTCCATAATATTAAGGAATTTCGAAAAAAAAATACACATATAAAGAACCAATTACACCTCCCCCTTCCGAGGGAAAGGGGAAACCCTTCAAGCCCGCTCACATATTACTCAAAAGTAACAGACTAAAAAAAATGATAGAAAATGGCCATCTTCACTCTTGGAATTCTGGGAAGAGAGGCGTGCCAATACCGACTATTGGTTATTGGCAAGGTGGTGTCACTTCTGTTAACAAATTGTAGAATAGGGGTGAAAGTTGTTTTCCACTTGCCTTAAGTATTTTTCGGTGAAAGCTGTTGTAAAATAATATATAACAAACAAAATGACCTTGCACAACTGGTAGAAGTGTGATACGAATGCCTTTCTCGTAAATCCTGGCGGAAATGAGCTTAATTGCTTGTTCTTGACAGCTAAATGATTGCGAAAATAAAGGAAGATTTCCCAGATTGTAAAAAAAACATGGGAGATCTTGGCTTTCTCTTCAAAATAAGCATTGCTCCATAGTCATAAAATGTAGTCTAAAAGTTTGAGGGATACTTAAGATCTTTTATTGCTTTATGACTTTCGTCTTTGCTGACCTTCTAGGAAAAATCCATTTCCTTTGGACCACCTTGAAGTTGGGGAAAATATCCTTATTGCAGAAAAAAAAAAAAAAATCGTGCATAGATTAACGTGTTTGGTGAGTTTGAACTAAAACTAACTAAACTCATTACAACAGAAGCTTTTGCATATTTTAATGGAATTTAAATTATTGGCAATTTTCTATCATAGCCAAGAAGCCAACATACTCTAGATCTTGAACTAGTGCGATCTTATATATCCTCAAAAATGAATCTTTTCGCTGGACGGGCCTATTCCGATGATATAATTATTTTTTCAGAAAGCACTCGTTAACTTTTTGATATTGCAATTGTTTAATTTGGAGAATCCTCTAATGCGGGGGTCCGGGGATGCTGCCCCGCATGCCCTTGCTTTAGTCAGGTCCTGCATTAGACCATGCTCCACAACTTTGCATTTGACACTTTATTTCTATCTCAATTTGTTGACAAGTTCGTTATCCTTAATTTTTAAATGCTCCCCTGCAGGTACGCTGCAATCGCTTTTATTCGATCAGGCAGAATCACTTTACTGTAGATAAGCCTAATGTGGCTGACACTGCAGTTACTGGAGTGCTTAAAGAATTTCCTAGGAACGAAATTGTATGGAGCATATTTGTAATATTAGTATCCAACTGATTTTTGTGTTGTAATGTTTAATTTGTTGATCTAAAAAAGTGTCTCTGAGGTCATCAAATAAAACTTTATAACAAAAAAAAAAAAAAAAAAATCGGCAGTGGCTCTAGTCCAATGGAACCAAAATAGTTTTTACGCTTAAATAGCGGTTTTTTTTTTCGTGGGTGGTTTGTCCCCTTTAAACATTTTTAAAACAGTTCAAAATATTCAAATATCAAAATTAGAACCACCTTTTCGAAATAGTAGTTTAAAATATCAAAATATCGAAATTATAACCAATACATTTCGAAAACCAAGAACTTGAGCCGAAATCTAATTGCATCCTTGTAGGAAAAAGGTTACCAATTACTCACATGCTGTTCATAGCTAGCACTCTCGGTTTTTCGAAACATAAGCATTACAAATTTTAACAAGAAAAATCAATCATGCATAAAGCATTGATTATGAAACACTTTGCAACTTCAAAGCAATTTTATTTAAACATCTCTAAAATGCGATACATTCCTCGGTAATATTTTTAAAATTAACACAATACTACATTAATTTATTATATTTGAACACTTAAAAGGTCATCGAAAAAAATGAACTGCATTCAAATGAAAGCATTGAAATATCAATTGCCTGGTTTAAGCATCTATAAAATGCGATAAATTCCTCGGTAATATTTTTAAAATTATCATAATACTACAATAATTTATTATATTTGAAAACTTCATCGAAAACAAATGAAATTTATTCCAATGACGTAATCGAAATATAACACGCCTGACTCTCTCTATAAAAGCAGAATTTCATTCATTAACTTTTTCCATTGATTTTATTCATCATTATACTATAATAATTTATTTTATTTAAAAACTTAAGATCATGGAGGTACAAGTAATTAAACTCTATGCTTAAAACTTCATCAAAAAAATCGTCCTTGTCTGCGTAAAATCAAAGAATATTTCATTCATATCAGCTATATTGCAGACTCCATGAGCTAAATGATTTTGCGTTAAAGAAATGCAGCAATTCTTATATAACCCATTCTACATCTTTTGGTATTTACATTCCCTATAAGTGAAAATTAGGCTTCGTTGTAGAAATAATCAAAGTTATATGATCATTTAAACTCAAATATATTGTAATTGCGTTGTTTCAGTATGTAGATGCACAGAATTTAAGCAAAAACAAAGCGGTTTTAGGACGGATACAACACTAAATATGAATTAAAAAGAACTTTAAAAATCACGATTTTGATACAAAATGGATGCCATATTTTATTTTGAAGTGGGTCACGTGATCGTTTCATATAAAAGGTGTAATTATTATTTTAATTTTTATTTAAAAAACTACTAAATATATTTTGCTGAAATTTTTTTTATATATTTTATGGGATAACTTGAATATTCCCTAAAACTTTCGAAGCAATTTCGAACTTTAAATCCGCTTAAAAAATGTTTGAAATGTTAAGTCCCATATGTATTTCATTTTTTCAACCCGTGTTCAATCCAAAACTAATCGGGATCTATTATTCATTTATATTCCCATAGGTCCCACGGACCGTCTGAACAACATACTAAAATTTCATTTTGATAAAGTCATTTTTACGGCAATTATCGTGCTAACGGACAGACAGACAGAATGAACAAAGTCATAAACACTTTTCAACCATGTTGTAAAGCGTTAAAAATGAGTCAAACTTTACTAGGTGGTAGTATACCAAACCAAGCATTTTTCGTCATAATTTACCGGGTTTAGTCTTTTTTTAATCACCCTGTATATCAGAGATACTCCAACCACAGATATTATTTACATAAAATATTTTTACATTCTTATTTTACGATTCTACGTATATGACTTATCTTTCTATTTTATAGGCTTTGGAAATTTGCACAGATATTGCTTGCGATCTACACATAAAGGCTATAATGGGAATAGAGTAATGGTTCAGCTACTGCATCCGCCTTAAAATGCTTTAAACAGTTTATATACAGATCTGTACTTGTTTAAGAATGGCCATATCGCAAAATCACATTTAATATATATGTTATAAGACAACCAAAAATCTTTGGCTATGATGGCGAACTAAAAAATCTCTGGTGTTTCAACATCAACAGAAAGAAATGCAATAAAGATGGACGGTCAAATTCGGAAACGACAAAGGAAAGCGAAGAGAAATTATTAAAAATTCCATTGTTTTCTGTAAAAATAAAATGTAGTTTAATAACCTGTCGTTGATGGTTTTATATTTCAAGGTTGGTAGATTTATATTTATTACTTTCCATAGTTATAATGGAGACGTTATTGTGACTGGGTCAAAAATACGCTTACTTTCTATAATTATGCGCGAGTCCTACACGATATGCGCAAACACTATTTTCTCACAATTACAATTTCTCAGAAGACAAACTACTTTGCCGACTGACACCAAATTTTGTACAAATGTAACGTGTTACATGTAAAAACAATGTCGAGATTTTATCTTTAAATGTTCCCAGTAATGTGCTTTGTTATCTTGTGCCTGTTATCTTTAAATGTTCCCAGTTAAATGTGCACATTCAAATTTTACACTTCGGAATTTTGTAATTGTATCTCCGCTTTTCTCAAAAACAACTCAACCGACTGAAACCAAAATTTTGAACCGGGGTAACGTACTACAAGAACAAAGCCACATCCCCACCCCCACCCCGTGATGTGCGATACCTTGCGCAAAAAGCGCAAGATTTGTTTTCAGTTTTTCGTAACATTTTCAAAACTACTCAACAAAATGCTACCAAATTTGGTACAATGACAAGCAATTACTTAAGTGTGAATACTTTGGTAATATATGTAGTGTAAAAAAAAATAGAATAATGGGAAGAGTTACTACATTTTGTGAAAATTCTATTTAACTAGTAATTAGTAATTAGGTTAATTTGGGCTCGAGATCGTAATAGTGCGCACAAAGTCCTACTTCCAACGTATTACCCACCCAGTGTTTCTTTCAGGCCTACCTCCGGGCCCCCCGGAGTGATGTTATGTTAACCTAGTTTCTATTTATGTGGCACAGTATTTATATATATTTATATAGGGCAAATAGAAAATCTGCCCCTCTCTAAAATTTCATTCGCCCCCATCCCAACCAAAAGTCCTGAAAGAAACACTAAACCCACCTGTTGTGCAGTCCGGCGATATAGTGTAAATTAACTTGATTCCTAACGAAATCCCTGCCTTCCTTTCCATGAGAACATAAATAACCTAATCATTTCATTGCCGCACATTCCTTTACCACCCCCCCTCCCCACCCACTCAAAAAAAAAAAATACTCTCTTATATTCCTCTAATTCAACAACGAAATCAATAAAAGACAAAATCAGAACGAAACCCGGAACTCAATTATAAAATTGTTTATGCTGCGAGAAGTGAGCTGTCTGCTTTTGCTACAGAACCATGTTTCATCCCTCCAAATGGAGAAATAATTCATTGAATTCTCCTTGTGCCAAGGTTAAACATCTTCAAAATACATTTAAGTTGCTTCCACGGGCATTTAACGCCATCTAGTAGACAAATACATTCAAATTAAAACGTTCCACGTAGAAACACCAATACGTGCCAGTCGTCCTTTAGGGTAAAATTTCCTCCGGCCCGAGTACGTTCCGTTCGTCCTTGAATGCAAGTTCGCAGCTGGCACGTGGGCGTGCCGATCGTCGCGAAAGGGCTAAAAGATAAGCATTATTTATAGACTAGTTATTAAAAAAAACTGATTTTTCTCATATAGTTATTTATTTCAACATATATATACCTTTCACTAACATTTTCACTAGGAATTTCACAATTGTATTCTATTCAATGTCACAATTTGTATTCGTTTTCAATTTAACTTGAAGGCGAGTGTGATAACGACGCAATTTGTAAAAAAACTGATTTTGATTAAACACAAATTCCTCATGAGAAGTGAGGGAGTACCTATAGTGGATGCCATCTTATTGTAAGATTCGTTGCTGGAATCATCTCGGCTAGGGTCACCATTGGGGCTTGGCGTCGCCTTCATTTTAAAACTTTTCTTTTTCGTTCATCATCACTTTTTGCAACCACTTGGTTCACCAACTTTTCACCAACTCATTTCAAATACTCATTTTTAATTTGGCATCGTTCGCAGCTCGCATATTTGATATGCGCAACTCCGTTCAAAGTCCAGCTTTTTAATAGTTTAACATGATATGGTTATTAAACTGTAGCTGTCCTATTCAGAAATGCTAAGATAAATAACATTTATATTTTATTTATTTATTTAAAAGAATGCAACAAGCTACAGGACAAAGTCCCAGTAACAGCGTGCAAGATAAAATACACTAAAAAATATACAGATTAAAAGGTAATAACATACATTAAAATGCAAACTATTAACAACAAATGATCTTTTAAAGCACTTGCATATGAATAAATACATTAAAATATAAAATATTTACAACAAATGATTTTTAAGAGCAATTTCCGATGAATAAAAAGCATAAAGATTATCGGAAAGATGTTGTAAAGTTTACAGAAATTATTAATCGCACAATAACAACCAATATTTGTACCAAAATTCCTTTCAACAAATTTCTCCTGGTAGGATACAAAACATAAAACCCTCTCCCATCCAAGACAAGGGAACAATCAATTCTGGTATGGAACAGATTCCTGAAGGATGAAAATAAAGTGAAATTCCTTCTGTTCTCTGTAAGCTTTTAACATTAAACATATCACGAAGAAAAGTAGCTGATAAGGCATAACGAAAAGTACCAGTTTTCCTATAATAAAGATAACTCAAGAATTTTAGAATAAAGATATCTCAATATTCTTGGGAATCTAATGTACAGACTGTCTAATATGCCAAGGTGACACCGCCATAACAGTGTCACCGTGTTAATGGTACAACATTTTGCCAGATATTATGGGCTTTGTTGTTGTTACAAATTCCCATGGTGCAGGAAACCCTACACCAAGTCCAAAGACCTCTGGTCCATGGCGAAGGGTAGTAAGTAGCTTTCACTTTGAACGAGGCTCCACTAGGGCAGAAGACTGACTTAACCTCAACATCACAACACCCATGCCCGCAGGTGGGACTCGAACCCACAACCCGGCATCCGAGCGATCACAAGGAAACGCCTGCCTCTTGACTGCTTGACCACCGCGTCGGCATTATGGGCTTTAATATTATTGTTGGTTATTGTTGTCTTTCGTGTTTCGTGCGTTCCCCATGCGTATTCCTACTAATTAGTAGGAACCCGCATGAGGAACGCACGAATAATCCTTTACAACTTCGTAATTGTTTTTCCTTCTATCTCGCTTTGTTGCGAGTTCGTCATTCTAACTTTTTGCAAAGGAACGCTGCAATCACTTTTATTCGACCGGCAGTGGTCGCTTAAGTATAAGTAGACCTAACCTGTACACGCACAAACCTTTATTTACAAAGTTATAGCGATACTAAATATGGACTTTCCTACGAGCCTTATATTAACTACAAAAGTGTTCAATTGGCGAAAAAGTATGAGAACCTCTGGTTTATAAAATCGTGCAATCACCCTTCAATTTCGCAGGTATTAAGTTCATGTCTTAAATGCCTGCTTTGGTCTTTAATCGTTTCCATACCAACAAGTGACATTTCTTGATTTCGTACTATTTTTTGACCTTCAGAAAGAGAAACTATGCTACCTTTATAAATAATTAAATTCATTTGCGTGCATTAGGGACATATCAGTAAAGGTGATATCTTATGAGCGGTTTAAGAGATAAAAACTTAACTGGCATGCAAGCACATCCAAATTGACTATTGGAAAGCAAATTCGTTTGTTGAATAGACAGTTGGTGTTGGTGGACAATAACATCTTTCCGAAATATAAAGAACTTTGTAAATACAGCATAAACACAAATATAAACTGTTCAATCAATTTCGAAGGAACAAAACAGCCTTCTTTAGGATCGACAACAAACACAACCTGATTTGTTCAAGTCAGATATGAAACTCAGAATAGCACATGTGACTGAAAATAGGAGGGAAAATGTGGCTATCTCCTACCTTCAGCCGCGTGTCCTTTTGAACCTCAGTTGCCGATCTGGCTGGATTGAGTGCAATCGTACTTCCTGTTGGAACTTGACGAAAGTTATTTTGAGCCTTTGAAACCGATTGACCAGATTATATTTGTGTTTAAGATGTATTTACGAAGTTTTTTATATTTCGAGTTATTATTGCAACAGATTTTTTTAACCGTATTTTGGTTTTATTTTTCTTTTATATTTTTTATGAATAATAATTTTCGTTCGACAATCAGTTTGTTGGATAGAAACATTGTTGAAGGAAAAGCGTAGCAGAGGAATGGCCAGATAGGGGCGTCTGCCCCCGAGCGTCAGTAAATAGGGACGCCGAAATTGGGTAAGATATTGAAAAAAACAATTTTCTAACAGAAAGGCACGCAAATTTTAATGAGTTTCAAATTTTAATAAGATTTATTTCTGTAAAAATAAATAAAAAAAATTAAATCTTCGTTAAAAGCACAGAATAAAACAAAAAATAATACCATTACTAATATGCTTTAATGCAAGTTTTGCTTTTAAATTTTTATGATGCTTTTTCTTTGTTGTTTGTCCACTGCATTTTCATACCAAATTTGAATGTTTTTCAGATGAACGGTTCGCATTTATAAAAGAAGTGTCCCAGCACCACCAACATGAATTTTTGAGTCCCCCAACTGCCCCCAATATTACTACATATTGAACTTTTTCATAGAAAAGCAAGGGCATTTACTATTTATGCCAGGCCCCTATGCAATACATTCTCTTGCTCCCCATCCCCCATTCTGTCAACGACCCTAGGGGGTTATAGAGACGGACAAAAGTAGCAGGCAATGAGGAACCTGCTTTTGACTATAGAACATTAAAAAGCGATTTCTCGTGTGTTTTACTTCGTCATTTTTTTTTTTACTTGCTAAACTGCTTCTTTTAACTCTTTGGGTAGCTAAATTGTCGCAACTAGTGGGGAAAATAATATATATATATATATACAAAAGGAAATGTCCAAATCTGAAAATCAAATATGATACAAGAAATAGGAAAAGGAATAAGTACCAAAAATTGGCAGAGGGGAAGTTGTGACCCCCTCACCCCGGTTCAGCATGCTTTACGCATATAAATATATGCGTAATATAATATACTACGTGCTATAATACGCTATAATATAATATAATACGCTATAATACGCTATAATACGCTATAATATATACGCTATAATATAATACGCTATAATATAATACGTGCATATAAATATATGTGTATAAATATTTACGCATATAAATATATGCGTAATTTACGCATATATATATATATATATATATATATATGAGATTCATAAATTACACAATTTTTTTTATCATTTTTCTAGATTTGAATGTTTGCATGCATGTGTAGGGGGAAAGGACAATTTTACCGCTTGACCCAGGACGGCATTCACTGTAGCTACGCTCCTGTCTTGGAGAGTCAGCTTGTAAAAATTTGGATAAACTTATCATTTCATTTGCTAACTAATAGATGAGGGGGAAGCAAGACTAGATCTATAAGATAAATTTGTAATTAGTAAAACGCAATTCATCCTAAGTCTCTTAAAAATGTGTTACTTCACATCAGTTTTTGATACGCAAACCCTGCTAAATTTCCATACTGAGTAAACACAACCTCTCGCTACATCAACACTACAAAATCCAAAATATTCCAATATTTCAATATTAAAGCATGTGATACTTTATTGGCTAGTTGCATTGTCAACTAACATTTAGGTATCTGCTGAAGAAGTCCTCTATATTTAGGACTGTTGTTTTTATATGATTACGTAGCACATTTTTTTATTTCTCCAAAACGATCTCATTAATTAATAGATATAATATACTTCTAATGACACCGCTACTAGTAAAACTCTCATATAGCATTAAAATACATTCAAATTTTGCCTGATTAGAGAGATAATGACATAGCTTCAGTAGGTACTTTTATTATCTTCTAGTATGTGCTAAAAAATGCACTGTCAAAACAAACGTCCTGAACCAGCTAGTAAATTAAATCTCTGCAAATATGGGTGTCACGCGATACAAGTATCACGCTACGCACTTTTAATTTTCAATGTTCGTGTCACGACCTCTTGTTTGTTCTATTGTTGCTCATTTGATGACACGATTACTATGGTTACTCTCTATAATCGGATCATTTAATTCCAGGACACTAACAGGGAAGATTCTTTGCTCTTTTAGTAATGTTCATTTTTGTTTGTTCTTTGGAGTCCGCAATCACAAAAAGCCGCAATTAATCCGGAATGGAACAATTTAAGTGTTGATGGAAATTAAAATGTAAAAGATTTAAATGTCTTGTGATTAAAAATGAATTTGGATAAGTATCATCTTGATAAGTGCTTATCATTTTTTATTGCATCCATACTAACGTTTACGGTGGTGGTGGGTAAGTAAGAAGTTTGTAATCCCTTTTATACACAATTACTATATGTCTACTCACTGCAGTTGGATCATTTAATTTCAGAACACTAACAGGGTAGAATCTTGGCTGTTTAGTAATGTTCAATTTAACTCGTTCTTTGAAGTTTTAAATCACAAAAAGCTCTAATTAGTTTGGAATGAATCAATTTAAGTGCTGATGTAAATTAAAATACCTTGTGATTAAAAATGAATCTGGATACAAATCATGTTGATAATTGCTGATCATTTTCATTGCATCCATACTAACGTTTACAGTGGTGATGGGTAAATAAGAAGTTTCTGATTCCCTCTATGCACAAATATGTCTGCTAACTACAGTTGGACCATTTAATTCCAGAACATTAACATGCTAGAATATTTGCTGTTTAGTAATGTCCATTTAACTTGCTCTTCGGAGTCTGAAATTTAAAAAGTCCTTATTAGTTCAGAATGGAACAAGATGTGTTGATTGAAACAAAAATTTTAAAGATTAAAAAGTTTTGTGATTAAATATGAATCTGGATAAGAATTATGTTGGTAGGCGCTTATCATTTTTATTACATCCCTAATAACGTTTACGGCGGTTGTGGATAAGCAAAAAGTTCATGATTCTGTCTATATCTACTCACTACAGGCCGATCATTTAATTCCAGAATACTGACAAGGTAGAATCCTCGTTCTTTGGAGTCTGAAATTGCAAAAAGTTCTAATAATTTCGAAATGGAACAATTTAAGTGCTCATGAAAATTAAAATGTAAAAGATTTAAATGGCTTGTGATTAAAAATGTATCTGGATAAGAATCATGTTGATAATTGCTTATCATTTTTGTTTGCATCTATACTAAAGTTTACGGTGGTTGTGGGTAAGTAAAAAGTTCATGTTTTAGTCTATGTCTACTCACTATAGTCCGATCATTTAATTCCAGAATATTTAATTCCAATATCCGATCATTTAATTCCAAGGTTAAAATTTTCGCTCTTTTAGTGATGTTTATTTTAACTTGTTCTTTGGGGTCTGAAATTGCAAAAGCCCCAATTAGTTTGGAATAAAACTACTTAAGTATTGATGAAAATTAAAATACACAAAATTTAAATATCTTGTGATTAAAACTGAATCTGAATAAGAATCATGTTCATAAGTGTTTATCATTTTTAATTGCATCCATACTAACGTTTACGGCGGTTATGGGTAAGTAAGAATTTCATGATTGCTTCTACACACTATTACTATCGGAGTCGGTACATTTTTACTATAACTATCGGAGACTAATACTATCGGGCACTATTACTATCGCTACACACTATTACTCGCTATAGTCGGATCCTTTAATTCTAGAACACTAACAGGGTAGAATTTTCTCTTTTTTTATAATGTTCATTTTAAATTGTTCTTTGGAATCTGCAATTACAAGTCCTAATAATTTCGAAATGGAACTATTTAAGTGCTGATGGAAATTAAAATGTAAAAGATTTAAATGTCTTATCATTAAAAATGCATCTTGATAAAAATCAGGTTGACAATTGCTTATTACTTTCCTTATATACATAATGTATAAGGAAAGTATTGTGACGGGGTCGAAAATTCGAATTCGAGTTTTTGACGGGAGAGCACGTTTCAAGCATCCCTGATCACGAATCAAACATTTTTGAAGTGATGTCTGTGTGGGGGGGGGGGGAAAGTATGTGTGTGTGTGTGTGTGTGTGTCTCAGTGAGTCTGTGGAGACGATAACTGACGAACGAATGGACCGATTCGAACAAAATTTGGTACAAAAATCACAATCCTTAAACACTGGAAGCCTATTGTTTTTATACGCAATCGAATGTTCAGAACCCACCTAAATTTTCAAATGAAATTTTGAAAAAATCGTCAAAAAATCAAAACCGCTAATAAAGTTACGCAAATAGACATTTCTTATGTAATTTTTCATTAGAAAACGATTGACATAAATTTTAGAACGCTATCATGAACCGTTCTCGAGATATTGCACATTTTAAAAAAAAATTATCAAAACGTCATATAAAATAAAAAAAAAATTTCCTATTGAGAAACATGTTCACTTTTCATATGTAATACCATGCGATAAATTGGGTGACATCATTCTCGTAGATCTAGCTCGTTCCATTCATGAAAAAAGATACTTTAAGTAATACTTTTGTATTTGAACGCCAATAGTCATTTATCTGCTGTAAGAATAACTTATTTCTTCGTCCATAACGCTTGGCGAGATTTTGGCGACGAATTTGGCGAAATGTCGCCAACTTGGCGACTTTTAGAAATGTCGTCAAATTAACGAAAATCTCGCCAAATGGATAAAAATGACGCTAAATCAATGAAAATGACGACTAATTGTCGAAAATTCAATATCTTGGAAAGAATATTAGTATCTACTATAAGAAAAACCTATTTTTTTACTGGTAAAGTAGTAAATTCATTACATTATATAAGGAAAGTCATGTGGTGCCCACATCAGATTTTTATTTTATTGCATCCATACTAATGTTTACAACGGTGGTGAGAAAGCAAGAAGTTCATGTTTCCTTCCAGACACGATTATTATGTCTATTCTAAAATTCTGGTTAATATGATAACTGACCAATGCTTTTGATAGAAAGGGAAAAGAAGTTATTAATAAATAATTATTAATTATTATTAAAAAAGGAGAATGGAACTTAGGCATTAGCGGATCCAGCCTGCATCCCTCACCCAAAAAAAATGAACTCTTTTGCACTAGATAAAATGACGTTTTTGCCTGTATTGTACCTATGCACGAGATTAAAAAGAACCTCGCCTTTCCTAAAAACCAAATTCTAGATCTGCTAGTGAACTTAGACATAACCAGGAGAGGGGCGAATAAGACCTAGCCCCAAGGCCCATGATCGCTTTTCTAGGGTCTATGCGCAATCATGTTGATAAATATTTTTAAAAAATTGTTGAAATTTCACAAAAACACCACTTCATTGTAAAATAAATCTCCCCTCTAAGTATAAAGACCTCCTTCGAAGCAGCTTATGAAATCTCAAAATTGTTCCAGCATGATAGGAGATGTATTTTCAGGTCTAGCTAGGGTACTCTGCTGAAGAATTCTTACCATCCTTCAAATCACACGCAGTCCTTTTTAGTCATAGTCAATTTTAAAAAAAGACTACGTGTGATGAAAGATGGGGATCTTTCAGCAGGGTATCCTAGACCTAAAAGTGCATCTGCGGTCATGCGGGAAATTGGTGCAAACCATTTTGAGATTTCATAACGATTTTTGTTGATCTTAGTTTACTTGGCGGGTTGTTTTTCACCATAAAGTAATGTTATTGTGAGAAATTTGTTAAATACTCCATGAAATGAAATTTTTAATAGGATCCTTAAAAGAAAAAACATTTATTTTATTAAAACAAGAAAAATTCTTTTAATATCCAGCATTTTACAAATTCTAGCAATTACTTGATTTTTGGATAAAAGGGAAGCGAAGAAATATATCTTTAACTGCAACATATTTGCTGTGTCGTGCTTTAGAAAATTTGAAGAAGAAAAAAAAAAGCTCGATAAATAATTTTAGGAAGGAATCCACGATCTAAGGAATTTTGATTAGAGGGTTTACAAGAATTATCATGAGGAGGTAAAGTAACTGCAAATGTATTACGCTAAATTGTGATTGCAAATTAATTTCCATGGCAGATGACCAGCACATCCAAAATAAAATCGGCAGTGGCTCTAGTCCGATGGAACCTTGCCTGAATAACATATTTCTTTGTTGGTGGTTTGTCCTCTTTAGATCCTCTATTAAATCTCCTATTTTATCCCTCTTTTGTTCTCGCCAAAACAGTTCAAAATATTAAAAAATCTGATGTGGGCAACACATGACTTTCCTTATATAATGCAATGATTTTTATACTTTTACTGTAAAAAAATAGGTTTTTCTTATAGTAGATACTAATATTCTTTCCAAGATATTGAATTTTCGACAATTAGTCGTCATTTTCATTGATTTAGCGTCATATTTATCCATTTGGCGAGATTTTCGTTAATTTGGCAACATTTCAAAAAGTCGCCAGGTTGGCGACATTCCGCCAAATTCGTCGCCAAAATCTCGCCAAGCGTTATGCACTAAGAAATAAGTTATTCTTACAGCAGATAAATGACTATTGGCGTTCAAATACAAAAGTATTATTCAAAGTATCTTTTTTCATGAATGGAACGAGCTAGATCCACGAGAATAATGTCACTCAATTTATCGCATGGTATTACATATGAAAAGTGAACATGTTTCTCAATAGGAAATATTTTTTTTTATTTTATATGGCTTTTTGATAATTTTTTTAAAAATGTACAATATCTCGAGAACGGTTCATGTTAGCGTTCTAAAATTTATGTTAATCGTTTTCTAATAAAAAATTACATAAGAAATGTCTATTTGCGTAACTTTATTAATGGTTTTGAATTTTTAACGATTTTTTCAAAATTTCATTCGAAAATTTAGGGGGGTTCTGAACATTCGATTGCGTATAAAAGCAATAGGCTTCCAGTGTTTATGGATTGTGAATTTTGTACCAAATTTGATTCGAACCGGTCCATTCGTTCGTCAGTTATCGTCTCCACAGACTCACTGACACACACACACACACACAGACATCGCTTCAAAAATGTTTAATTCGTGATCAGGGATGCTTGAAACGTGCTCTCCCGTCGAAAACTCGATTTCGAATTTTCGACCCCGTCACAATACTTTCCTTATACATTATGTATATAAGGAAAGTAATATCAAAATTAAAACTGCTTTTCCAAAATAATTCAAAACCTTAAAATATCAAAATTGTAACCACTATATTTAGAAAACTAAATCTGATCCAAAATCCAACTATATATCCTTGCTACATATATCACTAAATATAGTAACCAGTTTTTGCTACAATCAGTTTTTCAGAAAATTCTGCGCGGGCGCAAAAGTCGCAAAGAAGCAAATGTGGGTAGGTGTGATTTAACGCAATTGTGTGGTTTAACGTGAGCAGATCAAGAGGATCCATTGAGGAGTAAAAAACACAACGTGAAATTCGCATCAAATCAGAGTGAGATTCGTGAAGATAGATCAAAACGAAGAATATTAAAAGGGCCTTCCACCCCTCGACCAACCCCTTCTACCACGGATCTAAGATAGATAAAAACGAATAATATAAAAAACCTCCATCCCTGCCACCCTCACACAGCCACCTCTTTTGGAAAGCCTGCCCCTCTCACCACCCCTTTTTTTTTTGCACAGACGCAAAAGTCGCAAAGCAACAACATTTGATCCAAATTTAGCATGAACAGGTCGAGTGGTTCCATTTCAGAGTCGAAAATGCAACGTAAAAATCGCATCAATATTGGAACAAGCATCACTTAAAAAATAACTTTTTAAAAACGAAAATTTTAAAATGGCCACCCCACCAGCCATTATAATATGAATTGATTCTTATTTAAGTAGAATTTAAATTTTGCTAACTTTTGAAGTTTTTATTGCAGAAACGTGTTTTTAGAACGTGCTCATGATAATGTTACATTTTTATGTTTAAAAACGTCAAATCTAATATCTATCTGTTAAATTGACAAATTTGTATTTTTAACATATTTAAAAGCATTTTAATCGCAGCTTCAGTAGACGACAGAAATGTCTGACACTCGAAACTTCGATATTCGCGAAGTGATTGCGTTTATACACTAACCCCTGCGGGTTAATAGCAAAGATTCAATCGCGAGTAGGAATAAAGGATTACAGTTATTGATTCTTTCCGGATTAAAGCTACTGAATCATTAATTTGGTTGTAAAAATTAACAAATAAAGTGACAACAAGGAATTGAGGTTTCGAATACAGTTAAGATTTGAGACTTCACAATGAAAAATTTTGAAGACCGTACCTCGAGTAGTTTTTTTTTTTTTTTTTTGGCAAAATTTTGATTTTGAGCAATACGTCGCTTTGAAATGAAAGTTATTGAATTATTAATTTAATTGTAGAAAAATTACAAATAAAGTTATATCAAAAAGAATAGAAGTATTCTAAAGCTAAGACTTGACACTTTAGGGTAGCAAATTTTGAATACCTTACTTTAAAACTTTGCTTTTTGCGAAATTTCAATTTTGAACAATACGGAGAATAAAAATCCAAGTTCTATTGAAAACGGAGATTTATTTAGGGAATGCTTATGATAACGTTGCAATCATATATTTCACAATTTAAATCTATATCTGTCTCTCTCGCAAATTTAGATTTTTGGATATTTATTCCTAATATCCCGCTCGACAGCCGTCTGGAAAGACAAGTGTTTTCGGATTCGCAGTTCCGCCGATAAGATATATCGTTTGCTATCGGGACCTTTTATTCTCAATGCATTTTACAGTATTTTTCGCACTTTTGAAATATCTGTAAAAACTGGACTTTATCAAAATTCCGGCTTCTAAAGGACCTTCGAAATTTATCTCTCCCGTTAAAAAAACAGAAATTCTAACCTTTTTTAATAGGAAGAGATACATTTTCTCGGATCCCTTTTTTTATCCTCAAAAAAGAGGTTTATTAGAAGTATTTAAAAAACCTATCAAATTTTTCGAATTTTCTAAAGTTTCAGGACCGTAAAAAACGCGAGCTTCTGTAGACTAAGTGGGGACTTCGGAATGGACTAGCTCTATATACATGCATACGTGGTCATTTTTTAATAGTTCATGTCTAACACAGTTATAAACATTAAAAACTTGAAAAACGGAAATGTTTCAATCTTCATGAACTTGACAAGACGATTAATCGAGACTATAAAAGCTGTGTCTCTTACTGTTTATATGTAAAGCAAAAACTCGCTCAAACAAAATCATTTTAGTTTTTTCGGAAAAATATAAAATGTTAAAACATTGAAACTATTTTTATGTATATAATCAGAAGTAAAACCATATTTCTCACAAGTAACAGTTGTATATAATTTTATCTATTAAGTTCGGAGATATAAGCGTCCAGAGTGCTTACATTTTTCGTAACGCTCGGATTTCATCCAGAAATGTGACCAAAGGTGTTATTCATATAAAAGGAGAAAGAATAAATGCATTTTAACTCGCAAATAAACTGAATGCAAGAATCAATAGAACTCATCGTTGAAAGAACTCTGCCAAGATATACATTTGATTCATGAAGAATAACAAAACTATAATCTAAGAAAGCTGGAACAATGAAACTATTAAATAATGCATGTGAATGTCACATAGATGGGAATTAGATATTTCTCATGTCCAAATTATCATATATTTATCATGACGCACTTCGAAAAGTTGAAAATAAAGATGCTTATAGCCTTTTTCTGAAGCAAAATAATGACCTTCAACATGAATGTTAGAGAAAAGTAACTTTGACGTCAAAAGAAACTATAGTACTGTTATCTGGTTTTAAATTGCGGATTCCTGAGAGATTTTAGAAATATAAATATTGTTACAGACAATGTAAGGAAGACAAACGAGACACTCTTTCTTATTTAGCTAAAGAAAAGGAAGTAGTGGCTATATTTGAAAGAAGCTTTTTGATCTGCATTTCTTTAACATAATGCTTCTCTAGTCTTTCTGTATCATCATATTTATCCCAGTTATGGTTTGACCATTTTCAATTTATTTCTGTCTGATTTATCTTCATTTTTTGCGTTCACTTCTTTTACTTACCTTTCTTATATTTGCGACCAGTTTTTTCTGATTTCATTTTATTTCTTCTCCTTCCTCTCACTGGATAACACTATCACTGCTGTATTTTAGTAGACACTGTCACGTTGCGAGCTCATTTGGTATGCAACCCTTAGCTTGCTCGCA
Organism: Amaurobius ferox; assembly: GCA_951213105.1. Classification (NCBI taxonomy): domain Eukaryota; kingdom Metazoa; phylum Arthropoda; class Arachnida; order Araneae; family Amaurobiidae; genus Amaurobius; species Amaurobius ferox. The sequence goes on from OX578149.1 coordinate 47,529,715, forward strand.
CTGAAGAAAAAAGCCATTACGTATTTTCAAAATGATTAGGCCTTTTACATTTTATTTGTGCAACATTTACGTTGTAATATTTTTATTGTTATCTGGGGGCACAGTCATATACTGTATTTAATTTCCAGAAGGTATTATAAACATGAAGAAAAGAAAAATCGCTCCAATACAACATGCTTTATTAAATTTCAAAACTACAAAGTGCTAATCTGGTTATGGATTAGACAGCAAATTGTAGCACATAGCCAATTTTCTTGTTTACATTGTAGGGATTGACAGTATATACATATATAGAGAGAGGATATCCAGTGCTATAGGTGCCCAATGGCTATTTCCTCAACCGTTAGTCACAGAGATATACTTCCAATTGCAAAAATGTTTTAAATTTTAAAATCTATTATCTTAGAAACAGTTTAAATCAATAAATACATTTCTGAAAGAAATACGAAATATAAATTTTTATACGACCCCCCGGTCCTACCAATTATATTTAGAAAAATGATCCTCATACAGTTTCATATAAAATAAAATAAATCTTCCTTTTACGCTCAAAATTCACCTAGTTATGAAGCATTAAACTTTATGACTTAAGTCGCTTTTCCAAGCATAAAAATGTCCCGTTTCAGGCAATCAACTAATCAGGGACCGTATTGACCATTTCTCAGGTCGTAAACGGATGATTTTATTTTTATTTTGCATAAAATTGTATTTCTTTCAGAAATGCATTTATTGATTCAAACTGTTTCTAAGATAATAGATTTTAAAGTTTAACACATTCTTGCAATTGGAAGTGTATCTCTGTGACTAACGGGTGAGGAAATAGCCATTGGGCAGCGATAGCACTAGTATATATATATATATATATATATATATATATATATATATATATATATATATATAAACTATATATATATATACATATATATATATATATATATATAAACTATATATATATATATATATATATATATATACTATATATATATATATATATAGTAGCATATAGCCTAACTTTGGGAGCGCCCGCATTTGACGAGTTCTGTTATTATGAATTTAGGCGCTATAATCTCGGGTAGCTTGAGCTCAATATGAAATGAATTTGAAGTAGATTACGTGGTAAACCTGAATTTGTCAATCTCCATAAATGTACGCACAATTTTAGCACATCGCAAATTTTCTTGATTCTATTGCATACCAATTAAATACAATGCTGATGCATGGATGCTGCTATCTGCAATTCGAGCACGATTTTATATTCATACTAACATGCACACTTCTTAGTATGAGTTCGATTTTCTGCGTCAAATAGCTAATATCTACAATCGCATTATTAATAAATCTGCTGCTTTGGGTAATATACTTTCTAATACTACCTTGAACATATATAGTCACCGTATTTATTCATTGAATTGACCTATGCCTGCTTGCTTGGATAAGTTCAGTCTTTCCACGAAATCACCATTATTTTTTATAAATATTGAACTCAGGCTACAGTTCATATTTATAGAATCGGCCTGTAGGAGACATTCTCAATATTTTCAAAGATAAGAACGTACTTCCATTATAAATATCTGTCTGCATCTGAGGGCCGCTTTCGCGATTTTTAGCATTCTTCAGACCGGAATTAGAGTCCCTATATATAGGAAGTCTGCCCGGAATTTGAGTTCCTACATAGAGGTACTCTGCCCGGAATAAAATATTTGTTACGTGGAAATCGTACTGATATGAAATTGTTTATCTTCAGTACTACTGTTAAATAATTTGTGGCCAAGTAATAAATATATTGCTGTCCAGTTAATACAACACCTTTTTTCCAAATTAGGATTGATTTATGTTAATAAATACTATTTGAAAATATTTATTATTTTATATGTTAGGTATTTGTTTACGACCGACAATATGACACCGATGAGTTGGCTACATACTAACAGTTACGAAGGCATGATGAATTCAGCTGCATTCTGATATCCATGTAAACTCAATGGTTTCTAATAAAATATTCACTTTAACTGTGCCCTTTTTTTAAAGCGCGAAAAATAATGTAAACATTTACAATGTTTTGCTTGATTCCTGATTTATTGCACTTAAATTATTCTTAAAACTATGAGCTTTGAATCTGTTTTATCGATTAAATAATGGGATATTTCGTGTAATTAGCATCTTTGTAATCAATTATTTAATTACATGTTCTAGTTTAATTATATAGTAATACTAAACGAACAATATGGTGTTAATAAACTCTGGTAAATATAAAGCAGATCCTTTGCGATCAGAAGAAGGATCTTCTAAACAAGATGAAACGAGTGAAAAACGATTACAACAATGTCTTTTTAATGACGAAATTGATTCTAAGTTTGGCTTCGTTCGGTACAAGGAAAGTACTGAAAGGAAAGCCTGGCTCTTTAATATGCATTCAGCTGAGATTTTAGATGATGATAAGAGGTTGATTAGTGCTGTTGATTATTACTTTATTGAAGATGATGGTCAACGTTTCAAAGCCACCCTTCCATACAAACCTTATTTTTATGTTTCTACTGTTAAAGGTGCGGAACAAGAAGTAGCATCGTTTTTGAGCCGAAAATTTGGTGGTAATATTAACCAAGTAGAAATTGTACAGAAAGAAGATTTAGATTTACCAAATCATTTATCTGGTTTAAAGGGTAAATTCATCAAGTTATCATTTATCACAGTTAATGATCTTAATAAAGTTAAGAGAGATATAATGCCCCATGTAAAGAAAAATCGTGACAAGCAAAAAAATTCTATATCATTTAATGAAGTTTTAAAGCAAGATGACAGCAATACATCATCAAAGAAATTTTTTGATCATTTTGATAGCATTATTGATATTAGAGAATATGATGTCCCATTTCATGTACGTGTATCAATAGACTTGAAAATTTTCATTGGGCATTGGTACTTTGTAAGAGGTAGGGGTAATAATCCTCCAGAAATTCGAAAGTGTGATGAGCTTTTGCAACCTGCAGATATAACTGTACTGGCATATGATATTGAAACTACTAAATTGCCCTTAAAGTTTCCTGATAGTGCTACCGATCAAATTATGATGATTTCATATATGATTGATGGACAGGGATTTCTTATAACTAATCGAGAAATTGTATCTTCTGATGTTGATGACTTCGAGTATACACCTAAACCAGAATTTGAAGGGAATTTTACAATTTTCAATGAACCCAATGAAGAACAATTAATATTAAAATTTTTTGATCACATATTGAAAATTAAGCCACAGGTTTTTGTCACTTATAACGGTGACAATTTTGATTTTAAATTTGTTGAAGCTAGAGCTGCTTTTTATCAACTTAGTATGGTGAAAGAAATAGGATTTTCTGCAAACAAAGAAGGATATTATTTAAGTAGGCCTTGTGCACATTTAGATTGTCTACATTGGGTTAAACGAGACAGTTATTTGCCTGTTGGTAGTCAAAATTTAAAAGCTGTAGCTAAAGCGAAATTGAGGTATGACCCAGTAGAATTAGACCCTGAAGATATGTGTTTAATGGCATCTGAACAACCTCAAATATTAGCTAGTTATTCAGTGTCCGATGCTGTTGCCACTTATTATTTATATATGAAATATGTCCATCCTTTTATATTTGCTTTATGTACAATCATTCCTATGGAACCTGATGAGGTACTTCGTAAAGGTTCTGGTACATTATGTGAGTCTTTACTAATGGTTGAGGCATATCATGCCAATATCATATTTCCTAACAAGCAAGAAAGTGTTTTGAATAAACTGACTCAAGATGGTCATGTCTTGGATCAAGAAACCTATGTTGGTGGACATGTTGAATCTCTTGAAGCTGGTGTTTTTCGTGCTAATTTGCCATGCAGATTTAGACTTGTACCAGAAGCTCTTCAAAAGCTAATGGGTGATGTTGAAAGAACTTTAAAACATGCTATAGAAGTTGAGGAAAATGTTCCTATTGAACAAGTTTTGAATTTAGAGGATGTCAAAAATGAAATTATTGAAAAGTTGAAGAAGCTTCGTGACTGTCCTTCCAGGTTAGAAAATCCAATCATCTACCATTTAGATGTTGGTGCTATGTACCCCAATATTATTTTAACAAATAGACTTCAGCCCTCAGCTATGGTTGATGAAACTACTTGTGCTGCTTGTGATTTCAATAAACCTGGGGCAAAATGCCGAAGAATTATGCCTTGGACTTGGCGTGGAGAAATCATGCCTGCATCTCGAGGAGAGTTTCAGCGCATTCAACAGCAGCTTGAAACTGAGACTTTTCCATCACCTATTCCTGGTAGGAAACCTGTTGCATTTCATCATCTCAACAAAGAAGAGCAATGTGCTATAGAGAAAAAAAGATTGTCAGAATACTGTAGAAAAGCCTATAAGAAAACACATGTGACTCATATTGAAGTTCGTAACTCTACCATTTGCCAACAAGAAAATTCTTTTTATGTTGACACAGTTCGTGCATTTAGAGATCGTAGATATGAATTTAAAGGCTTACTTAAAGTTGCCAAAAAGAAGGTAGCAGAAGCTGTTATTAAAGGAGATGCTTCTGCCATCAAATCCTCTAAAACTCTTGAAGTTCTATATGATTCGTTACAGTTAGCTCATAAATGCATTTTGAATTCTTTCTATGGTTATGTTATGAGACGTGGTGCTCGATGGTACAGTATGGAAATGGCTGGTATTGTATGTCACACTGGTGCAGGCATTATTACAAAGGCGAGAGAAATTGTAGAACAAATTGGAAGGCCATTAGAATTAGATACTGATGGTATCTGGTGTATTTTACCATCTTCATTTCCTGAAAATTTTACTATAAAAACTAAAGATCCTAAAAAACCCAAATTGCACATATCTTATCCTGGTGCTATGTTGAATTTAATGGTAAAAGATTGTAATACTAATGATCAGTATCATGAACTGGTTGATCCAGATAAAAGATTGTATGAAATTAGAAATGAAAACTCTATCTTTTTTGAGGTAGATGGGCCATATTTAGCTATGGTTTTGCCTGCTTCGAAAGAGGAAGGAAAGAAGTTAAAAAAACGCTATGCCGTATTTAATTTTGATGGATCTTTAGCTGAACTTAAAGGTTTTGAAGTTAAAAGAAGAGGAGAATTGCAGCTTATCAAAATTTTTCAGTCATCAGTATTTGAAGCATTCTTGAAGGGCACTACTCTTGAAGAATGTTATGCTGCAGTAGCAAAAGTTGCTGATTATTGGCTTGATGTTTTGTACACTAAAGCTGTTAATATGCCAGATAAGGAACTTTTTGATCTTATTTCTGAAAACCGCAGTATGTCTAAAAAACTGGAAGAATATGGTGCTCAAAAATCCACTTCAATTAGCACTGCTAAGCGGTTAGCTGAATTTCTTGGTGATCAAATGGTTAAAGATGCTGGACTTAGTTGTCGTTTTATAATATCTAAAAAACCAGAAGGATCACCTGTGACTGACCGAGCAATTCCATTAGCAATATTTCAGTCTGAACCTAGTGTTAAGAAACACTATTTAAGAAAGTGGTTAAAATCACCGGGATTATCAGATTTTGACATTCGAACCATTTTAGATTGGGAATATTATATTGAACGTTTTGGAAGTGCTATTCAAAAAATCATTACAATACCTGCAGCTTTGCAGCAGGTTCCTAATCCAGTGCCCAGAGTTGCTCATCCAGATTGGTTGCATAAAAGGTTATTAGAAAAAAATGATATTCTGAAACAGAAGAAAATTACAGAGATATTCTTCCAGAAAGAAAAAATAGCTCCTTCTGAAACAAATGAAAACATGGTTGACATGGAAGATCAGCTTTTACCAAATAATGAAGGTTCACGTGTTCCTGTTTGTTCTAAACGAAAGGCAACATCTAATATTGATAATCGTTCAAATAAAAAGAAAAATACATTGAGTGAATCAGACTTGGCAAAAACTTGGCTTGAATATCTTGGTCCTCCACCAGCACTTGGCAAAACTAGGAATGAGGTTATTACTTGGTTGAAGTTCCAAAAGAAAAAGTGGGCTTTTCAAATTCAACAAAGAAAAGCTATGGAGGCTGACAAATTTGGCAGACAATCAGTATCTGTAAAGCCTTCATCAAGTGTTGGTAGAAGCTCAGTTGGCATTGGCCAGTTTTTGCGCAAAGCTAAAAAGACACTTTTGGATAGTGCTTGGCAAATAATTCAAATTGCTGAAACCGGTCATGTAGGAAAATATAGATTATGGGTCTTGGTTGAAAATGAACTACATAGTATTAAATTGACCATTCCTCGCATATTTTATGTTAATCAACATATTCCAAAGCAAGGAGAAAGTACACTATGGAAAAAAGTAACAAGAGTTCTTCCTCGTTCTCATCCTGTATATAATTTATATGAATATACTGTTGATGAAGAAGTTTATCAGCAGCACTGCAATGACCTTTTAGCTGAATTATCACTACCACATGTTGAAGGAGTATATGAAACTCAAGTACCTCTTGTGTTCAGAGCTCTTATTGAAATTGGTTGCGTTTGTGCTGTTAGTCGTAGATTTGTCAAATATTATGCTTCTTCTGACAATGATTCATATAATCTTCGTCATTTAGAATTTCGTACATTGGCACAGCACAGTTACCTAGAACCTGGGTCTTTGAAATTATTGTATTTGTACCATCATTTTTCTGGTCAAAAAGCCATGTTTGGCTTTTTCTTTCCCCCATCTAAGAAAGCAGTCATATTTGTTTTGGACACTGTTAGAACTAATCAGATGCCTAATTTAGGGAATATGTTCACAACTGAAAGAAATGCTAAGATAGCTAGTGGTACTGATGTCTCTCTCTTGCCAGAATCAGATTATTCATTTGAGATTCATACAGAAAAGGATATTAAACTTGTATATAAAGGGTTACAAAAGTATTTGATGATGTATAAAGATGAAAAGAGAGGCCCTACTGCAGTTGTTATCCAGTCTCCTATTTCTTCTCAAGATATTTGTTCTTTGATGCCTGGATTTGCTGAATTCCCAATAATATCTATTCATCTTCATGATAGTGATACTTTGTACCAAGTTATGGATTGGCAGCGTATAGGTTCAAAAACTATGTTGCGTCATTTCATGAATGTTGATTCAGCTATTTCTGTGCTTCTAGAACAGTGCCGGTATTTCCACATTCCTGTCGGAAACTTGCCTCAAGATGCTTCACTGTTTGGAAGTGATGTATTCTTTGCACGTCATTTGCAGAAACAGAATTTTATTCTTTGGTGTTCCTCCACTGAAAGACCGGATCTTGGTGGTAAAGAAGCAGATGACAATAGACTGTTGGCAGAAACAGAAACCACTTTGGCTGAAGTTTGTAAAAGTGATGCATATTCAAGTGTTTGTATTGAATTGCTTGTTGAAGGTATGGCTGTTACAACTGTTTTGCAATCCCAAAATTTAGTAGAAATGGAAGGTACATCTTCAAGTATAGCTTTCGATGCAGGTTCTTTCTCATCTTTAACTGACATGATGACTGGTGTTACATCATTAGGAGTTTATGATGAAAGTGCACTATGTGCAGGAGCATTCAGAATTCTGCGAATGATGATTTCTGGCTGGGTTCGTGATGTAGTCCAGTACAAAAATATTTTTGCAGATAATCAAATAGTTAATTTTTATCGTTGGTTAAGATGCCCCCAGTCATTGTTGTATGAACCTGCTATCAAACAGATATTAAATAATTTGATGAAAAAGATGTTTACTCAGCTTATTTTCGAATATCAAAAATTAGGAGCAATTGTTTTATATGCCTCCTTCAACCGCTTAATAATATGTACAAAACGTAGAACTGTTGAAGATGCTACAGCGTACGCTGAGTATGTAATTGGTTGTATTAGAGGAAAAGAAATCTTTCATGGATTGCAGATAGAATTAGAATCATGTTGGCAATATCTATTATGGTTAGATACTGCTAATTATGGTGGTATTAAAGTGAATGATAAGAAATCTCTGGAGCAAAACAAGGAAGCAAACAATGAAATTCAAGCTGTTAATGGTGAAAATGAAAACGAGGCTGATGAAAATGATAAGTATACTATGACTTTGTGCTTTCATATTGCTAAGTTTCTCCCCCAAGTTGCTGCAATAGAAGAAAATTTCTATAATGTCATAGCTGATTATATTCAGGAAGCCTACTCCTATTACCAGAAACAAGAAAATTCCATACAAAATCCAGATGAATCAAGTCAAGTTCCATTAGAAGATGAAAATACAGAGTCCAGTATTTCTGAACTTATGAAATATCTAAGAAGTGATCTCTCTCACAAACTATACATACTGGTTGAGAAAATCAAGAAAAAAATTCCATCCAATATTGGTCCCAATGGTCAAGATATATTTCCAGCCCTTCCTGGTTCACATTTGAAGCTAACGAGCCCAGCTTTGGAATTTACAAAAGCAGTATGTAAAGTGTTATCATTAGATAGTAAACTGGGAGATACTGTTTTAAAACTGCGTCGTGATCTACTAAGAATCGTTGGTGTTAAAGAGTTCAGCGATGAAGCAGAATGGCAAGATCCATGTCTTTCATTTGTCCTAACCGAAGTTATCTGTAAAGCATGTAATACATGTAGTAACATCGATTTGTGCCGAGAACACTATGTGATAAATGAAACTACTGGATATCCAATGTGGTTATGCAATGTCTGCAAGTCACCATATGACACTAAAGAAATTGAAAGTATGATGATAGAATGTGTTCATCGTAAGTCTATGGCACATGTCTTACAAGATTTGCAGTGTGTTAAGTGTAGAATGATAAAAGACAGGAATATGACCAGATTTTGTTCTTGTGCTGGAAAGTTTGATACTTTATTGCCTTTAAATGACCTAAGTCAGACTTTAAAGACCTTTCAGAACATAGCTGATCATTTCCAAATGAAGAAATTGAAGGAGATAGTATGTTGGATTTTGAAAATGAATCCAAAGATGAAATGAACTAATGCTTTATGCATAAAACTTTTATTAAGATTTTTATTTTTCATTTTTTTTTATTTTATGATTTTTTATATTCTGGATCAACAATAAATTTTTTCATGCTTTTGTACTATTTTATTGATTAAATTATAGTACAATAGGATTATAAACATGTTAAATTGTATTTTCAATAAATATTTTTATCATTAAAATATTTAAAAGCAAAATATTTATATCAGATTTTAGAAATAGTTGCATGCATTGCTACTATACAATAAGGTTTTTTTATTTCGTATATACAATTTAAAATAATATATGTTTCAGCCTTAAAAAAAATGAACCACTTGACTACAATTACATAATTTATATCGCAGAAGAAAACAAAAGGTATTATTCAATAGGGATTGATGTGGGATATTTGCTGATCTTAATGTTAGATGAGTTTTCCAATTTGGGGGATATTAATTCGTAATAAGTCAATGTTCCAGGAAAATTGTTTTTGCATACTTTTCTACTAAAAAACCCAAACAAAATTCATACAAATTTTTTTATATTCAAATATATTTAAAATATTTATTATCAATTATTAAATTAATATTCATAAAAGTTATGATAGAAACAGATGCTAATTTTGACACCAATCGATGCAGGTGCATCTGAAACATTGGTATACAAAATTTCAGTTTTATCTCTGATTGTGCTCTTATTGAGGGTGCTCTCAAATTTTAGAGGTACAAAATTTGATGATTATTATGCTTATCGGAAACCATTCCAAAAGTATCAGAAAAAATTGCTCATAAATATAAAATAGTAAGAGTGCATACTGTTCTAACTGTTGCAGTGTTTCTTTTAGGCATACCTCTATGGGGGGGAGGCCCCCTGGAGACAAATATTCGCCCCCTTAGAGGCATCTTATGTTAACCTAGTTTCTATGTATGTGACACATCATTTAGATATATTTATATAGGGCAAATAGAAAACTTGCCCCTCCTAAAATTTCATTTGCTACCCTGGCCAAAATGTCCTAAAAGAAACACTGACTGTTTGTCCTTGAAACAAGTATAAAGGTCACCAAACTGACATGTCTGCTTTATATCAGGAAGTGGTAAGTTTTTGTGTTTTACAAGCAGTAGTTTGTTTTTAGTGTTTTAAGTAACTACACTTGAAATTGGAATATACTTACATTACAGCATATCCATGGGTAACAGCATCCATGGGCCGGTTTCAATAATCCAACATGAAATCAGTCTGTGAATGCTGTTATCCCTAATGGGAGTGCATACTAAATTTTTTTATCAACCCCTACAGGTGAGTTCTATGACTATGAACTTGATCACTGCTGCTTCATGTAGCCTGAGTTAAATTTTTATGAAATTTGAAGGTGGCTAGATGGTAGGACTAAACTTATCAGTTCCTATAGAGGTTCACAAAATTGTAGCATATAGAAAGTGTTTTGTTGCCATTGCACGTATTGGCTATTCCATATTGATGAGTGCTTAATAAGGCCAAAACTATTCCATGTCACTGCTTTTATCTACAATAAGAATGTATTTCAAATTTTAGGGAACACCTACAGATGAGTTCTAACATATCTCATTATATTAGGGAAACACAATATTCATAACCTTGATTTATTTTAATTTCTAGATAACAAAAAGAAAAAAAATAAAGAGACAAAAATAATGTCCCTTCTTAATACTGAAAGCTTTTGCTTTCAATTCATTTTATTATGTCAAGAATCAATGCTTAAAATTTTTTTAGAAATTAAATATTATGTGCAACAGTGATAACTCAATACAGTTGAATTCCAATTATAACTGGAAGTGGAATCTCTGGTAGCTGGTGCTTTGATGACTTTGCAAATGTGACAAACTTGTGAGACCAGATATATTATTTAGCTAGAACACTTAAATGGCATTGAAAGAATCAAGCCTGATTTCGTAACTAATTCATTACTGATCAATATACTTAAATAAAGAATTGAATTTAAACTAATAAAACTGCCCATACTAATTATTACCTTTAAGTAAAAGTAAGTATCACACTGAAGAAGTGAGCAAGTGGAGTTTTTTATGGAATTTTATAACAGTGTATTCCAGGTAAACCAATATAAGTAAAATAATTTAATATACCACTTTTGTACCACAATACCAAAATTATGAAAATGATTAATAAAAAATGATCTATGTGTTATTGCCAACTTCCTAGGTGACTCAGTATCCAGTATTAGTTCAACTCTAAACTAGCATATTAAGATATTGAAGCAGTGCCAATCAAGACATATAGAGGACAGATGATGGTGACAAGATAAACACTAAGCCAGAGTTCTGCCTCTACTATAATACCACATAATTACTATAAAGTGAAATTCTTTAATTATTTCCATTTCTAGAAATTTGACTCTGACTAACAATTCTTTTTTACAGTCAATAAAGATTGTTATTTCTGCCCCAGAGCTGATAGAGCTGTTAACCACGTGGGCAATTAAAAGTATACTAGTTAAATTTTATGAAACAAACATCAGTGCAAATCCTGTTTTTGTGGAATTTATTATAAAGGAATTTCACCTGTAGTATGTTAGTTTCTGTAATTTCAAAAAATCATTCTTTATGTTTAACATTTATTGTGGAATAAAAACTATTTTGTCTATATTAATTCATTTTTTGTCAAAAGAGAAAAATTCATTTGTGTACTATTTATGTTTTTCAGGATACAATTTTTTCTTCTAAACCTATAATTCTCAACTTGTTTACAGACCTTCATAGACAAAAATTTTAGGGAAATGTTTTGGAATGAATTTTTATGTTTCTGAATGTTTATAACACAAATATTTTACAGAATGCTTTCAATGCAGACAGGGTAAATAAATTGTTGATATTAATATAATATATTATTATATACATTACATTATAACAATTACAAAATTGCTTGAAATACAGATTTAATTAACTTTTCAAAAATATGTTTTTAATGGATGTTTGAACCCCAAAAGGTTGGAAATTATTGATCTAAATTGATTTAGGTTGTTATATATACGACTTAGTATGATTACAGTTGTCATATAAAAATCTATAAATGTGAAAACTAAAGAATTAACATTCATTATGCTGCTGAACTATAACCGTAACACAATGCTGAAACTTCATTGCAGAAATTTTATGTATGATTATTTGTATCTTGATTTTTGTAAGACTGTTTATTAACTTTTGCTGAAAATTCGTATCTAAATATGGTTTCTAGAATAAAAGTAGTTTTTAGAAAGCAAATGCTGCTTACTAAAGATTGTACTGATTAATTATAAAGGCCTAAAAATTTTTTTATCTTCTAACAGCTGAAGCACTAAATAAACTTTAAGGCAGAATTTTAATTTCACATTTTTTAAGTTCTTAGTATGCTGTTGAAAAAGAATCATCTTCCAATGTATTTATTGGTATCACTTGATGAATTTTATTCTTATTAGAGCTCATCAGCATGTAGCCACTAATAGCACCATAAAGATGAAAATGGAATATGTATCATGTTTTTCTGGTTTCCATACTTCTGGTGCAGTTCATGGTTATTCCTTCTTAATAGGCTCTGATAGTAGATAAACCAGTTCAGCTATATTGATTGCATTGGAAGTATAATTTCAATCTCCAAAACTCTTTTTGGTAGATTTTTCAGGACTTTTATGCTATTTAAATCAAGTGTTTATATTTGTAATAGTTTTTTTTCTTATTGTAAAATTATTAACTCAAATATAAAATAATTTACTCAACTATTATCTAAATTAACTGAAGAATAAGACATTTCATTAATAAAACAGATAAAACAAATATTCATCTCATTGTGTTTTACTAATAAATGTTTATTTTATGGTGTTTTACTAATTATTAATTTTATCATTCTAAATGATTTAAAATGAATAAAATTGTTAAGCTTAAATCTTATTTAATAAAAAATGAAACTCAAACTACATTTGTATAATTATTTTAGATTTGATTAACTTTATTTTTACAAAGTGACTGACTGAGATATAATTACATGTATTGTAAATTTTAAAATATGTGAAAAATTGACCAATTCTAAAATGCAATAATTCGTTACTTCAAATTTTTGTGTTTTAGTTTCAGCTTATCCACTGTGTATGAGACAAAATTATGAATCTTCTGCTTTTCGAGTTTCTCCAGGGGGTTATTCGACAGATATTTTAAATCAAGATGTATGCAAACAGCTGTGCTCTGATCTGAAATTTCCATTTGTTGGATTGGTCTATGGGGAGTTCTGCTTATGTTCAAATCATACTTCTGGTAAGATATTTGAATCTTAGCATATTTTTAAAAAATTGATTATATTTTTAAATGCTTCAAAATTTTTACTTACTCCAACTATAAACTTTAGTATAAAAATATATTTTTATTTTACTGTTTTTTCTCTTTTAGAATTATGTCTATTTGTATTAGTGTAGACATGATTAGGCCTGGATGCATACTATTTGCATAGCCATAAATTTTTTTATTAAGAATGATAAATTTAGAACTTGATAATTATTTACCAACTTTTTCTTTATTGTTTACTGTCTTTTAGTTTTTCTCTACCTGAAAGTTACTTTTATAGAAATTTAAAAAATTTCTTTATTATGTAAAATAATTGATAAAGTTCAATGGAGTAATTTAAAGTTCAGTGGATTTTTTCTAGAATTCAGTATTTTAGAAATCAATTTAGTGTTAGTACATATTTCACAAAATAGAGCAAAAATGAAATGCATATTTTTAGATGACATACTATTTAAGAGAGTGCAGCTTTATTTCAGAAGCAAATTAATTGCATGCAAAACTTGGGACTTCACTGGCCTTCATGTTTCATTTTAGGTATTCATTGTACATGCAAAATTTGCAGTGGAATGGTTTGTGTATATGTTTTGTTACATTCAATACCTCAGGTACACATATTCTAGGTACAGCTAGGCTAAGTTTTATTTTTTTAATTAAAAATTAAAAATTAAATATTTTAAATCAATTTCTGTTAAAAGGCTTTTTAGCAATGCAGTATGTCCCTATTTTTTCTTGTTCCAGAAAAATAAAAATTCCAGGTGCATAAATTACTGGATCATTTGAAAATGTCAAAATCAGTTTACTTATGACAAGTTACTGGGGTTGCTCTGGATTTTTGATTACTTTCACAAACTTATTCGCCAAATAGTTTTTATTCACTAAATTTTATTTTCTTGTTCCATTTAAAAAATTTGTTTCGATTTATTCTTTGTTTGTTTATTTATTCTTTGGAATTCTCAAATTCCAAAGATCATTGTTGTAGTACACATTACAATTATTATACTGTGATTTCTGGTTTTGACCTTGGTAGAATTCATAATTGCCAGAATTTTTGTGAATCTATATTTTTCAATTACCAAATTAGATTTTCTCTTGTTAAATGACGCAATAGCATGACCCCAGAATAATGCAAGTGATAGAATTAATGAAGTGATTTAATCTGAATGTTATTTTCAACATTAAAAAAGGACAATGTTTTGATTAATAATGGTGGATGAATCTTAAAAATCTCATAATAAAATAAAAATTTATTCTATTATCAAACTGAAATATTCAAATTTATTAAAAAAGCAGAAAAGACTGCATTTTGTTGAATTTTATGTAGCATTTTGTTCGCATTATCTTTTAAATATTAAAAAAAAAAAAATCTATTTTACTGAACAAACATGTACAATTAAATTTTTACTGTAAAATTTCACAGAACTAAAAAAATGTAAAACTTTTAAATACATGTTTATGCAGTATGTATCCACATGCAGATAACTTATGTAAATGACTGAAATGGAAAATTAATTGTTATATACGGCCCCAGAAAATGGTGAAAATAATATTTAGTTGGCTTGTGGAGCTTAATACCCATTCAATATCAGTTATAATAACTACATACATAAACTATCTTTGAAATAACAACCTGCTTAAAATTCATTGTTAGGATATATACTTTTCGAGATTTGGCAAAATTTTGTAAGCTGGACCACTTGAAAAAATAATGTTGTGAAAAGTATTTACCATTCCATGGAAATGAAATACATATTTAGTTTTGCACAAATAGAACTTTAATTTGTTTATTGGCCATAGATTCAAAGAAAAAAATATCTGCTTTTCAAAAACATAATTTTTTCTCAGGTCTGCCATTGCTGAATATGTTTGTGTATTACCAGTTGAGAAACACTGATCTAGTGACATCTAAGGCAAAATATTCATTTCTCAGCATAGTGGTTGTATAATATCATTTGAAAGTCAGCAAGAGTCCATAATTTTTATTCCATTATTATTCAGGGTGTATACAGGTGCTTGAAAATTAGGAAAGTACTTGAATTTTTAATGTCCATTTTTAAGGCCTTGTAAGTGCTTGAAAATTCCAATTTGCTTGCTTAAATCCTTGAAAGTGCTTGAATAACGAATGGATGAAATGTTCTGCTGATCCACATTATTGGGTTTTTCCAGAAGTTCTGCTTGCCCTGGAAATTACCTAAGCAACATCGTTTATTTAAAAATATTTCTTCAGCAGCTTCAGCAATAAACAATAACATTAGTTTGCTATTTATTTTTCCTCCCAGAAATACCTATAACTTTGTAATGATGTTCATTGGTATCCTTGAAAAAAAAAAAAAATACATGGTACTTGAAAGTGCTTGAAATTTTTTTAAGGGAGAGTATACTTACCGTGATTATTGTACACATACTGCATACCTGCCAACTTTTACGCATTATGCGTAAAATTTACGCATTTTGACTGCTCTTTACGCTTTTACGCATATATTGCTATATTTTACGCATTTCCGCATTTATTTGAATTTTTTAACATTACTAGGAAATCAATCTCCGGCGAAATTCTCCGGCTTTTTTTTTTTAAATTTATCAAATAACCAGAAACACAGATTTTTCGCTTTTTCAGCACTGATATTTACCATTCCCGGGATCGTAGCAAATTCATAATAAAATGCAGGGTAATGCCAATCAAATTGACGGAGATTTATGGCCGTGTGTAATGTAAATTAAGATTTCGATCGCTTATTTTATGAAAGTAATAAATATACTTCTTCAAAGGTTGTCTAATTCAGCATAAATCGCTAACATGTTATTTTGTTCATTAATTTCACATAAACAATGCGATTGCGCAATTCAGTTTGTTCTCATGAATCGCCGAGAGTACAATAGTATATTTTTCCATCCATCTCAATCTTCGAAATATTGCATTTTTGATTGGCTGAACTAGCTTATTTTCATATTCTAATTAATTATTACGGTTAATTTCTTAATTATTTTTGCATAAACAGTGCGATTGCGCAATTCAGTTACTTCGCGTGAATTGCCGAGAGTACGTTAATATCTTTTTCCATTCATCTCCATCATTTAAATGTTGCATATTAGATCGGCTAAACTAGCTTATTTTCATATTATGGCTGATTATTAAAGTTAATTTTTTAATTATATTTGCATAATACAAATTTTTCTATTTTGAAAAATGCGTATGAACTCTGTGAAGGAATATTTTCCAAAAAGTGGTATTAAAGCAATGATTTAGGCAAATAAAAAGGAAACCATTTTGGCAGGAATATAATTCAACGCTATATATATTTTATTTTATTAATTAAAGATCAATATTTGTTAATCTCTTTAGTGAAAACCTGTGTTTTACAAAACATGAATATTTGTTTTCATTTTAAAATAATTTTCACCGGATAAAACCTTTATATATTTTTATCGTATAATTTATTGTCCTGAAATTTTATAAAATTGGTGTCCTGAATTTTCATATTCTACCAGTATTATACCTGATATTTAATACAGAATTTTTTTAATGCAGGTACTTGTACATAGTTACATTCATTAGAAATGTCGTTTGCGCTTGTAGTTTAAAAAAAATCATTATAAGTGTCATTTAACGCAAAATTTTACACATTCTAATTTTCCCAGGTTGGCAGGTATGATACTGTTGTACTCTGTCAAATTAAGAAAATTTTAGCTTATTATTTATTAAATTTCTATTAACTAGGGTGCTCTTCCCCTCATTTCGGTGTGCACACATTAATATTTTAAAATGCATGGGTCACAACATATTGGCATATATATATTTAAAATCTTACAATAATGATAGCTAACAATAACAAAAGTCTTACAGATAATATTAGAGCTCTAAAACATAATGTATTTTTGATTGTTTATTAACCATTTAGATATTACTTCTTTTGAAATGGCAACTATAAAAGTGTTTTCAACAATAAGATGTTAGATCTTAAAGATAAATGAAAGAAAAATGGTGAAAAAAATAAAATGTTCACTTCAAAACTTCATATACATTAGAAAAACTTATAAACTAAATTAAAAAAAAAGGGGGCTCCACTTTGCAAAAATTTTACTATGAAGGTACATGTATGTACAGCTGCGGAAAAAAAAAATGCCTCACCTTCTGTTAATCAAGCATCATTAAATGAAGAGAAAATTGAAAGATACCATTTGATTAGGAATAACATCCTCTACAAATGAATGTGCATAAAATTTGCATAAGGGGTCGTCTTCATATCTAAACATGCACAAACTCTGAAATTTTCAATGGCAATACCCAATTTTGATGACACCCAGAAGTTCTAGACCTCCAAATTAGTCCAAATGCAAATTTTTGCAACTTTTCTATCTTTATATCCGAAGATATTCAATATTACGGAATGTGCAATTTTTGGGGATCAGCTCCATATTGAAAACCACAATTTGAAGGGTGATGTTTCGTTGATTGACCACAGCACTGTTGTATGTTGTAAATTATTGAACTATCCTCTTGACATTCAGCATTATGGATTATCTCATAGCCAAAGGGTCGCAGGTTCGATTCCTACATGAGAGGGTAAGTATTTTCATGGCTGGGTGTAGTGTTGTCTTGTGTGTGTTTAACTGTTACTAAGGTGTGTGTTTAACTGTTACAGTGGGCCTGTAATGGGTAGGATTATGTGAGCCTCAAATAGGGCACGATTATTAGGGGTAAAAAGCCGTACTGGGTATGTTGCTAAAAACTAATGGGGCATTCGTGCCAGTGTCAATAAAAGAAAGAAGAAATAAAGAAGAATGAAATGTTTATTTTCAAATGTTATTTTATGATGCTGTTTCAAAAATATTTCTTATTTTATAATTCTGTTCCTCGCATCAAGTGCCGAAGCATACGCATTTATAACAAACCCGACTTTCAAACATATATACCGCAGTAAAACTTTAAATAAGAATGTTATTAGGTGGGATAACTCTGCTTTGTAATACAGTTAAATAAGCGAAAATAAATTGAGAATTAAATTATAGAATAATTTTACCTTTGAATAAGAGGTTCTTTAGTTGTTGTAATAAATATCATACTAAACCGCAATTATGCAAATTCATTTTTTGATGTAAAGCTACGTGTTATGGCGTCTAGTATCACATAATTTTATAATTTGTTATTGTTTTATATAAATATTTTTTATTATAAATTATCACATTTTGTCTGGGATTTCAACTTACAGTAGCTCCGGAACTATTAATCGACAGTAACATAAGTAGATCCCATTTATAACAATACAAGTTTTCACTCTTCAATACAGTAGCAGAATTACATTGATTAGGTTGCATCTGTACAACACTGTTTATACAAAGTTTCTATTAAAACTAAGTAAAAATAAATGACCGTTTTCTTAAATAAAGATTAACTTACAATTAATATAACTTTTTCAAATTAGTCATTTTTTTAAACTAATATACAACCCCTAAAATCATCTTGATGCTGAATATTTAAACATTTCAAAAGAACTAGAAGGAGGAAATACCTGGAATTTTACATAAATATATAAAAAGTCTTTGTGAATAAGTTTTTATCAAAACATGTATAGGTTTGTATTCATATTTTTCTATTATTGATTTCATAATTAATATTTCATACAAACAATTATTTTCACAAAAATCAAAATCACGTAAATATGTTTGGGTTTAGTAGTAACGTCATACAAATAATCAACACAAGCAGATAATTATTACAGAAGATATGAATGGAAGTCTTGGACTAATTTAACATTAGGAACTCAAAACTTTACATACTCATAATTTGGAAATGCTTCATCCAAATAACTTGAAATTTAACATCCAAGGTTAATTTTAGTGTTATATTTGAAATATTGCATCAAACTTGGGAGTTGCCATTGAAAATTTCAAAGTTTGTGCATGTTTAGATATGAAGAGGGCCTCTTATGCAAATTTTACGCACATTAATTTGTAGAGGTTGTTATTCTTAATTGAATGGTGCCTTTCAATTTTCTCTGGGATGAATGATGCTCAATTAACAGAGGGTGGGTCATTTTTTTCCCGCAGCTGTACATACATACATGCCTGCAAAAATTCGTATCATGGTCTTGCTATTGTTATTCTGTCTAGGACACAAACTCCCTGCTCAAATAATATTTTTTTTTCTTTGTCTTCAATACTAAATATCTTTTAAACTAAATTCTAAATTAAAAAATGGTTTTCTTCTAACATTTCATTACAAATGAGCCAAATTTCATATTTTTGTATGTTATAGTTTTTGTGGTATGAGACAGAAAAATGCAAGGAAAGCTAAATTTATGAAACAGTATTGTTGGTGTCAGCTAGTATGTTTTTAATATGGAGAGGCTATTTAAAAATTTCTATGTATGTACAATTTATTCTTCTTTTATATTTTAGTATTTTTATATGTGCTTACTGAATTTCTTAAATTAATCCTCCTTTAATCCACAGACCTTGACGAGGTGGATTCCAGTCTATGTGAAAAATCTTGTTCAGGAAATTTGGATGAAATCTGTGGATCCAATGATACTGACATAATCTATGTGCTTGAAGCAGATTTAATGGGCACCGTGGATAGTATAGCAATAACTTTTGAAGAAGAAAGTTTTGCAACAGGTGCAAAAATATTCTTAATTCAACTTTTCTCTGGTATTGTTTTGAAAATACATCAATTATACAAGGTTGTTCTGAAAAGTTCACAGAATATGTGCCTACTGCTTAAAATGATAATCATGCCATGGAAATTTTTGTCTGATAAGTTCTTTATTGTCAAGCACATAAAGAATGGATTCTAGGAATGCTTTCTCAATACTACTTTTCTCAATAACTGTGGTCATTGAGAAAAGTATACAGGGTGTCCCAAAAAGATTGAAACATGCTTTAATTCTTTATCTGTTGGAGATAAGTGGGCAAATGTAAATTGCAAAAATGTTGAAAGTATGGAAGGAAATAAGACTATGTTAATGAAATAGTCCCATTAATTTTCAAAAAGTTACACTTTTTAAATTTTTATATGACCCCTTTAGACAAATTTGGTCAATCAGAAAATTTTTATTTTTAATGCAACAAGATCATAAAAACCCCACATATCTGTATCTTTAAAATCAAATGAATTATAATAAAGGAAAAAATCTGACTTATGCCACTTTTCCGTACCATGTGAAAGGCTGTTTCATCAGCGAAAGCAGGGATCATAAACAAATTGGTGATGGAAATCATTTAGATCAAAAATACATTAATATATGTCAAAATTTTTTATCACAAATGCATCTAAATAAAGCATTACACAGACAGAGATCATATAAAGCAGTAGTACTCACTACTAACTAAAATAGTTCACCTCTCCTCCAATCAGGGTTAGAGATATCAGCATAGTCTCCAAACTTTTTGATCCCACCTTATATATATATATATATATATATATATATACACTGCTGGGCAATTGCTAGGAGACTAGGATTTCCAGGTTTAGTTCCACACCCCTGAGGATTTAAGGACCCACATGTTTAGTGTGATCGTAATCCGCGTGAACACGGCGGCAGTTTTTTCTTTTTCCAGCGGAGGGAATCGAATCCGGGTCTACCGAGTGCAATTCCTGCACCCTGACCAGTGAGCTACCATGCCCATCTGGACAATTGCTAAGGTCAGATGACACTATCACCCATAGCAACCACAAAATGAATGGAAGCAAAATGTGGAAAATTAGAATAAGTGCGGGATACAGTAAGAAGAGGTGTACGTATGCAAATTTTTCATTTCCACACCTGTTCATCACGTGATAGGGCTGATTAGAGATTTAAAGGATTTGACATGTGTAGACAGTTGTTGTTTCAAGCGAAAGTTTTATGGGAAAGATTTAATTGACAAATTTAAAATTTTCGGTATGTCTTTCCGATATTTCTTAGATGGTTTTACGTGTGGCCGTATTATTGGGAAGATCGAAGAAGGGCAAAAAATAACAGATGCTGCCAGGGAGTTCAACATCACCCACAGCGTTGTTTCATGGCTGTGGTAAGCATTTAGAACAACTGGAATATGGTGCAAGCATCACAGGTGAGATCATGTTAGAAGTACGACGCCTGCAGGAGACAGGTACATTGTCCTATTAGCAAAAAGAGACCGGCGAACCACGGCTCAGCAGGTGGCAAATCAGTTTCTTACTACCACAGAACAGCGAATCTCCCGAAAAACTGTAGCCAAATGTATGGGAAATGGAGGACTATACACCAGCAGACTTCTTGTGTGTGTCCCATTCTCCAGACTGCACCATATAGTCCCTTTTGCAATGGTGTCGTGAGCATCGCAATTGGACCGAACAGGACTGAGCTTGCATACTATTCTCAGATGAGAGTAGGTTCAGTCTGTTATCGGATTGTAGATGCCAACTAATCTGGCGTGAGAGTGGTACTGCTTATCATCCATAAAATATCCAGGAAAAGGACCGATATCCGACATGCAGTATCATGTTATAAGCCAGCATCATGATCAATGGCCGTCTGCCCCTGCATCTGGTTGCAACTGGGACTATGACCTGCCAACTATACATTGATGAAGTTCTACTGCCTCATGTTCGCCTTTTCCGTGGTGCTGTCGGTAATAAATTTGTTTTCATGGACGACAACGCACCATGTCATCGAACACTCGCTGTTCAGGATTGCCTAGTCAGCGAGGGTATTCAATGTCCCATGTGGCCAGCATGTTCTCCAGATCTAAATGCCATTGAAAATGTTTGGGATGCTTTGGGGAGGTGACTTGTTGGTCGAAAATATCCTCCAACAAACAAGAACACCCTCATCCATACACTGACAGAGAAATGGGATAACTTGCCTCAACAGCTGTTGGATAATGTTGTGCAAAGCATAACACAATGTGTGGAATGTTGCATCGCACTCCACAGTGGACATATCTCGTACTGACACCTTTCTCAAAGGTGCTTGCTGTCTTTCATATGCATTTTTCTATTTCTCCATACACAGCATCAAATGAACACTTTTTTCCTTTCAGATGTTTCAAAATCTTCTGTATTTTCCAGACCAATAAGTGATTTTTTTTCTAATGTCCGAAAAGTGTGGCAACAATATTTTATCTTTTAATGTTGTGCTACATTGTAATTTGTGATTCGTCCTTAGCAATTGTTCAGCAGTGTATGTATATATATATATATATATATATATATACACTAACTTCAGCTGGCTTCAATATACATTGTCAGGTAAATAAAAGTATCACCTACCTAAACCTAAAAGCAATATATGTTAATCTCAAAACTGCCTTTAGGTGCCCCATGTTTACAGATGCCCCACTTTCTCCTATTGTTGCAATACTTGCACCACCCTTTAGATATGCTGGTGTATTACAGTTATAAATTAGTGAAATCTACCCAGAAGTGTTTTATTTAAAAGGCAATAGTAGTAACTTGATTTTGATAAAACTTTGTATCAGCTCTGAGTATTTTTAAATTATTCTGTTTGACTTAAGTCATATTTAAATGCAAGTGCACAATACGTTTCCCCATTACAATCATCTACTTTATAAATAAATCTTTGATGTTTGCACTCATATTCAAACATTGAATTTTATTAAAATTTGTTTTCTTTCTTTCAGATAAAGCAGTAAAAATCAGTTTGAGTATAGAAGCAAGTACAGACTTTTTTGCAGTTTTGCATTTTGGAGATGGTACATCACACAAATTTACAGCTGAACCATTTGTGGTTGAAAAATATTACAGGATGCCTGGTGAATACACCTTACATGCTTCAGCAGTTGATATTGCTCAGATGAATCCAGTTAGTATATCTTGTTAAAAATTCAAACTATATAAGCACTGTAATGTAAGAAAAAACACTAAAAGTACTTTTTAAATCAGTTTACATATGGCATATAAGTCTAAATGCATTTGACTCATATACCCATGAGCATTTTAGTAACCAAAATCAAAAATTTATACTGGTTTTCAAAATGTGCATGCTCATACTACTCTTGAAACTAGTAAAACTTGCAAAAGATGTATTCATATTCATGTAAAAACCTGGTTTTATACCAAGTATTAAAAGTTTTGTTAATTGGTTTTTCTTGAAACTTCTCAATTGTTTGAGTAGTTTTTGAGAAAAAAACAATTAAATGAATTTTTTGAACAAATGGACAGAATGATAAGTGTTTTTTCATAATCAACATCCGAAAAATGTAAGTTGTTTTCAACACGAAAACAGCACTTCTCTTTCAAAAGGGGAATGATAATTTCATAGTCCATCAAATTTAGTTAAAATAGAAAGACTCACATAGTTGAAATACTACAAGGATTAAATACATATTTTCTATTATATTGAGTTTCTACAAGAATTGTTTAATTTACCAAGTTTGGTGCACATGTCATTAATTTATTATCCTTGTATTCCATGATAAATTACAAAATGGGTTTGTAAAATAATAGGATTAATAAATAATAATTAGCTCATACTTTTGAATAAAATATTACAAGATTATTTATTGCCTATTTCTATTTATTAATTACTGTTAATAAAAATGTGAGAAACATTTTCACTCTATATCTGGCTTACTGACCACGAATATTGTTTATATATATTGCAATGATTTCATGTTAATATAGTTGGTGCATTAAAACTTTAATAATTTAAATTTTTTACCTAATTAAAAAAGCTGGCAAGTTTTTTTTTTACAAATTCTGCTCTGTGTAAACCCATCAAAATATGAGAATCAAATTTTTGACCCCATTACAATACTTTTACATAAACTATGTATTGTAGGGAAAGTAAAAATTCCCTCACATGACTAGGTTTAGAAGCTGATTTGATCCTTTTTTATCAGTACATGAAACAGCAGTTACTTCAAGAAAAAATAAACTGTTTGGCTTCGAGTAACTGCACTGTATTGTATTCTGTAGAATAAAACCTATTTTATATATTTCAAAACTATTTAATACAATTGATACTTGATTATATGTTTTAATAGGCTTTTAGTTGCATATGGATTCTTATCTTATATTTGTTTTAATTACTTTTTGTTTAACTTTTAGGCTATTTTTGAAGAGGCTACTATTGTAGTTGAAGACAATACATTAAACTTCGTAATTGATTGCCCTGTAGTTGTTGAACCAAAAATACTTAGTCAGTGCAATGTGACTTTTATCACAGGATCTGCCCTCTCCATGACTTTTCAAATGTCAGAAGATTCTGATGAATCAGAGGATTTAGATGTGACTGGTAATATTCCATTTGAATGATTTATATTTTGTGTTTTTGATGTATCACCATCTTTAATGAATACTTGATTATTCCTTTAGTATTCAAGATTCTAATGCATTCCTAATTGTCCAGTCTTGTAATAAAAAAGTATAAAAGGCCCATTTTGTTTTTCTGTCTGCATGTTTGGTGGTCTTAGTGCTGATGAATAAAATTCAATGTATCCTCAAAATTGCTTTATTCTGTATTTATTTTGATTTGTACTCAATTATATTGCTTATATTCTAGTATATATTAACACACATCAGCTGAATCTATTCAATTGCTTGTCATGACTAACCTCTTGCCAACTTGAAAAATTAATTGTTTAAGAAATGTAAGGAAAATTTTAAACTTTCAGATAAAAGCTGATGATAAGATCTTCTTTTTATTATAATACACATGGACTTATACAATATGTAATATATAAGAATGTTGAGTGTAGCTTTACACAGTATCAGCTTGGATTCCTAAAGGTCCCCTTGGGAAATAGGTCCCCAAAGTCCCCCAATGAGCTAAAAAAAAAAAAAAAAACTTGCAGATTGGAGCATTTTATTTTTTATTTTATTTTATAATATGGGAAGGCTCCACTCTACCAAATCTTTTACCAAGGTGTCTACAAGTACATGACACTTTAGGTTAGTAGTAAGCACTCTTTCAACATGCATAAATGAGGGCCGAGATGTCAAAGGCCCCAGTAGGAAGTGACCGTGTCTCACTCGGGCCAAGCCCCAACACTGGCCTCACACTCAAGGTACTTTTAATTGATTGAGCATGTTAGTGCTCATATTTTCTGAATTATTTCTGGCAGCTGATCAAATTTATATGAAAAGTCTATTCTTGAAATATTTATTTTTTTTAAAACAAAATATGAATGCTCAAGAAAGTTGAGTGCAACTTCACACTCCAGCTGTTTTTAATTGATCAAACATTTTAGTGCTCATATTTTGTGAATTATTTCTGGTTGCTGATTAAATTTATATGAAAAGTCTATTCTTGAAATATGTAGTCAAGAATAGACTTTATGGAACTTTCTTAAGCATTCAAAATAAAATATGAATGCTTAAGAAAGTTCCAGGCAGCTTCACAGGTGTTTTTAATTGTTTTCTCCAGGTGTTTTTAATTGATCAATAGTTTATTGTTCCTATTTTGCGAATTATTTCTGGTTGCTGATAAAATTTATATGGAAAATTTATTCTTGAAATATTTATTCCATATAAAATGAACTATGAATGCTCAAGAAAGTTGGGTGCAGCTTCATACTCCAGGTGTTTTTAATTGGTCAAATATTTTAGTGCTCCAATTTTGTGAATTATTTCAGATGGTTATATGAAATGTCCATGCTTAGAAAATTTATTTAATGCTGTTTTTTTAAATTAATGGAAAGTCTGATTTTGAAGCGTGAAATTTTGTGAAAACTGGAATGTCACATGTGCTCTATTTTATGTAAAGGACTCATTTTTGATATTGCAAACTCTGTAAAGGATTTATTTTTCAAATAAGGAATTTTGAGAGATACTAAAAAAGGCTCTTAGACTTCTAATCAAATGCTTCTAATTCTTTGTTAAATTTCTCGCTTTGAATCATGGCTATTTATGTAAAACTAGAATAAATTACCCAATATTACCCAGTTCTTAAATAAGTATCCTCTACATAAATACAGACACAAGAAACACTACTCAATTTAGTCTGGATAAAATGTCAGCTATTTTATTAAAACACTTGCTTTTAATATGAATTTCAGAATTCAAAAATCCTCTGCTCTAATAAGGGTGATTTTGAAATAAAAAAATCTAAATATTAAATTGTATCTTTGTGAATTTTGATTAATTTTATGCCAAACTTTAGCACAATACTTATAATGATAACATATTACAAAATTAAAAAAAATTAGAGCAAAATCTTTTAATTCACAAAGGTACAAAACCGATAAATTAAATCCACTTTGTTTGAAACAGCTGTTGTTTCTGTCTAGACAAAATGTCTGGGATTTAATGAAAATGTCTGATTTGATATCTTACATTCAGTTATCATCTGCCGAAAGTAAAATTCATTCTAAAGCCGCAATTTCAATGGATTTTCGGATTTAAATGTTTATTACTTTTAAACTAATTCAAATTAAAAAAAAATCTTGCCAAGCCTGTCCATGGACTTAATATATCAGTACTGAATTGCGCCACTCTCTGAAGCTTTGATTTTTTACTATAAACGACACAGATGTACACACAGATATTTTTTTTTATTATGTAAGATACCACAGATTGAAATTATTAAAATGTTGGAATTTAGTATATACTAAATTTTTTACTTTCATTTTAGACTTTTACTTTCATTATATAACCTAAAAAGTGCAAATTTTATTGTATTAAAAAATAAATAAACAAATATGAAGGAATTGTCCTATGGATTCTGTTTAAATATAGTTGTAAAGAACGTTCTTCGATTTTTAAGATGATGTCAAGATGGAAACTTTGTGATAATATTTTCAGTTGTTACCCTAACAGCATTTTTTTTCACAGTGATGTAAGATTTATGTCACACTGTGACTTTGGGACGTCACAGGACATCGCAATATGTCTCGGCAATGTCATATTGAGGTCACAGCGAAGTCATTTTGGTCATTTTCATGGTCATTTGTGACATCGTATATTAACTTGTTTGTGACGTCACATTGTAATTGCCATTGTAATGTCATCACATTGTTACATGTTAATTAAATTGTGGAAACGTCACAGAATATAGTCACAATGAAGTTACAAAGTTACTAATATGTAACGTCGCATAGAAGTCACAAATATGATGTCACATTGTGACCCATTTGTCACGTTTCTACAACGTCACTGTCACACATGTGACGATCTTTGCTGTGAGGGAGGAACCAATTTGTATGAATACCACTCAAAATCGTATTAAAACATAAAGTAACTATAAAACTAATTTGAATTTTAAAAACATCTCACCAAGTTGTATTTTCCAAGGTTTGGCATTGTCCAATGCTTAGATTTCCCGTTATAGACACCACACACAGAAGATACACAGATAAACATTTTCTCTTATTAATTAAGTTGGAAGATACATAGCTTAAAATTGGAAAAGTGTTGTTTTTAGTTTACACTAAATTCTTTACTTTCATTTTATTGCACTAACATTTATTTATTTGATTTTAGATCCATTTTATATATCAGTGGGTCCTCCTATTTCTCCAGATATAAATGAAGCAGAATATTTTGTTTTGACTGAGGAAGAAGTTCATCTGTCTTATGTCATCATTCCATTTAAAAGCTATTTAATTGGCTTTGAGTTTCTTGTCAAAGTTAAGGGCGCTTTTCAATTCATGGTAAGTTTTCTTATTGAAAAATTGATATGTATGTTTTATGATAAAATAATTTATGCTACATTTGTACTGAAATTTTATGACCTCTAATATAGCATTGTACACTTTTTCTGATTACAGATAAATACTCATGTTCTTGTGTTATAGTCATAAATAAAGTCCAGCAGAAGTTGAGGCAAAATGCCTTAAAAGTCTTTTTTTTTTTTTTGCCTTTTTGTCCTATATTCAAAGAAAATGCCTTTTTATCTTTTTAACGCCCTTTCTTTTCTTATATTGGCCTCAATTTATGTATTATAATAACATTAGTTCTTTTCCTAAAACACAATGCAGTTGAAGTGTGTGATAAACATTCGCAAGGAAAATGAAATTTTTTTTAACAAGTTGCTCCCTTCCATACTTAACAGTTTAGATAAGGAAGAATCCAGCTCAATAGGAATTGCTAAACAAATGCTATTTAAAGGTTCCATTCATTACAATTCATCTATTATTCAAGCACACTTTTCAAAGTAGCATGATATTATTGCTTCTCTTAGAAAAAGAAACAAAACATTATTGAATACTGTGAATTTATTAAATAATGCAGTTAGTGAAACTGAATCTGTTTCCAGATGAAAAGGCTACACTGTGAGTATAAAAAGTACAAGCAACATTTCTTAGTAAATAATGACTTGAAATAAATGAAAAATCACAGCTAAAACATTCAAAGGTGATACTGATAATTCAGCTTTTATTGAATGGATCCTTACAAATAAAATGTCATACATTTTAAATATGATCCTATTTCCTCTGTAAAAGTCAAAAGACCATTCTAAAACACTTTTTAAATAACAGAAGGCAAAGTTTAACTTTTGACAACATAAGAAAAAAAAAAAAAATCTGATACTTACATGTAACCACGAAAATAAGTAAGAAAATATGCTCATGGGTGTGCGAGTGATAATATATATATATATTTTAAATTAGTTAAATCAGGGTGACCATAGACCAGGAAAACCTGGAATTGAATTATCAGGAAATTTTATGCTTCTGGAAATATCAGGGAAAAATCAGGGAATTCCATTAAAAGTTAGGCAAAACTACAAATTTCTGTGACTTTTTTTTTTTTTTTTTTTTCATATTCCGACTTTATAGTTTTTCTTTAGCTGAATGAATAATGCTTGTTCATTCCATGATGTCCCATTTTTCATCTTGCCTCACAAAACCCATCACTTATCTCCTTTAAATATACTTCTAAACAAGTTTCTGGAAAATGAATTTTTTGTGACCACCCTGTAAATACCGTTATAGAATTTACATTTTTTCAAGCACTATACACTTAATAAATGCTTATTTTAACTGGCTACTTTTATTTTTTATTTTGCTTATTTGCTTGTCTATTTTAGAACTTTTTATTGCCTGAATTTTCATAATTTAGTCATAAATAACTACTTATAACTACTGTATATTTCCTGATATAAGTTGAGAAATTCGGGAATTTTTTTCACTATTGACACAGGGAGATCAGCTTATAAAAGTGAAATATAATTAAAAAAAATATTAATACACAGCAAAACCTAGTAACACAAATTAAATGACAGGAAAAACTTAAATTTCAGCAGTTATATATTTATTTTTCAATTTATCCATCCTGATTTGTTCACACAATTATCCATCAGCATTCAAACACCTCAGAATGTTACAAAAAGAAATTAATCAAATCTTTCAAAGTTGGTATCAGTCTTTGAAATTCCAATCAGCTCTCAAAATTATTCTCCGTCATAGGAAGATTGGAGAGGATATCATCATTCTTCGCTTCAGTATTATCATCTTCTTCCTCGAAAATAAGATCGTCTTTACTTCTGTCCAGTGCATTCTGAAAGATCAGATATTCATTTCTGTTATCTCTTTTAACACTGCCCCATAGCAATGATGACTGTGTAAGAAATTTTATTCAAGCTAATAAACTAAAAACTGAATTCCATTCATCATTGCCTGATGAAAGCTGGGAAACTTTGTTAATAATAAAATGTATCTAAAATGGAAAATCTTGGCAAAAATATAATTTAAAAAAAGATGAAATCAGCCATAACTAAAAAAATAAATTGTAAAATGTAATTTGTTTTGCATATAAAATCTTGTAAATGAAAGTAAATTATGTTTTGAAAACTGCAGATGGAGAAAAAAAAAAATTCCCTTTTCTTTAACCTTTCTGTAAAAATATTTCCCACCTTTAACATAAAAACTTTGTTAAAATATAGCATGCACTAAATTTTAGGGATCACCTGGTTTCATAGACAATAAACAGCCTTTTTCTTTAGGATAAACAAGAAGAGTAATCTCACTTATTCAAGTAAAGTTGCACTTTTGTTTGTCCTGAAGAAGGTTTTTTTGCTTTCGAAGCTGGTTAACCCATAAAATGTAGTGTTTTTGAGTGTATTGGTTTCGAGTGTTTTTGATTATATTAATTCAAAAATACTCAAAATGATTCCCCACCTTAAAAAAACAAAATAAAAAACTTTATGGAGGTACTGATAAAATATTTCTGAAAAGTTATAGTATTATACGATGTTCATAATATTTTCTATTGTTTATGGAACATTTTATTTTCCTAAAGACTTTTATCTCATTTTGATCTTAAACTTCTTCTGAGAAATATATTTAGTTTTTAACACTTTACAACATAGTTGAAAGTGTTTATGACTTTGTTCATTCATTCTGTTTGTCTGTCTGTCTGCCCGTTAGCACGATAACTGCCATAAAAATGGCTTTATCAAAATGGAATTTTAGTATGTTTTTCAGACGGTCTGTGGGACCTATGGGAATATAAATGAATAATATCACCCAATTAGTTTTTTATTGAATCCGGATTGAAAAAATGAAATACATTGAATCCTATGTGACCTAATGTTTCAAACATTTTTTAAGTGAATTTAAAATTCAGAAATTGCTTCGAAAATTTTAGAAAATATTCAAATTATCCCATAAAATATATAAAAAAAATTTCAGTAAAATATGTTTGGTAGTTTTTTAAATAAAAATTATTTAATATAAGGAGAAAAACAAATTCAATTAAATTCTGACTCTCGTTATATCCTTCAGAAAGAAAAAAGAGATGTGTTATATAATAAATATCTTTCCAAGAGTTTAATTATTTTATATATGAGAAAGGTTTCACATTTTAAAATAAATATGGTAGGTAACAATTTTTCAAATTTTTAAATAAAATAAGTTATTATACTATTGTGATGAATTAAATGATTGGAAAAATGATTATGAATGAAATGCTGCTTTTATATAGCGGCGATTCCTATTTCGATGACGTCATTTGGATAAAGTTCATTTTCTTCGATGAAGTTTTCAAATATAATAAATTAATGTAGTATCGTGATAATTTTAAAAATATTACCGAGGAATGTATCATTTGAGAGATGTTTGTATAAAACTGCATTGGTATTGGAAAGTGTTTCATAATCAATGCTTTATGCATGATTGATCTTTCTTGTTCATTATTTATGTGGTTCTTTCCAGGTTTTGAGTCCTGCATGCTCATCAGATAGTTATTGTGAAGAGACACTTGGATGCAGTTCAACATGCTCTGCTCCTAATGTCAGAACCTGCAATGGCGATACGGTTCTGTATTCCTATGCTAGCCAGTGCGCTGATCCCAACTCACCTCCTGATTATGTTGTTGTGCCTGCTTCTGGCTTAAGTTATGAAGTAAAGTACTCTTTAGATGTCAATGCTGCCAGTGATGGTTACAACTATTATGATGTTCCAGAAAAGGAGAAGTATATTGTCCTTCCTGGTGATATCATTGGTTTCAAAACAGATGGTGTCTCATCTTTGTGGTGCAGAAATGCTTCAGCTGGTGAATTAGAGAAAGGCATCGAAGATAAGTCATCTGATCAGAATTTGGGAGTTAGACATTTTCTACAGGCTGTTCTCACAGAAGCAGTTAATGTATCTTTGAGATATATGTATAATGAAGTAAGTGTTTAAATTACTAATCAACTGCAGCAATATTTTTTTCAAGAGTTTACACTTAATTTACCAATTTACCTTAGGGTTTATAGCACACTTTTTAACCTTTATATTCTCAAACTTTATCGAAGTTGTGCTGGATTTTTGATTTCTTTAGCTAACACAGTTGTCAAATTAGTGATGGACATATTGGTACAACTGTATCAGTACATAACCTTCTGATATGACATTGATATTCAGTGATGAAACAAGAAAAGAATTTGAGTAGACAGTGTCTACCTAAACAACCCACTATGAAACTTTTATTTTAATTGTACATTATTACAGATAAGTGCATAAAGTCTTTCAAATAATGCATAATTAAAGTGGGAGATACTTAACAGCAGGTTATTTGAGTAGACACTGTCTACTCAGATTTCCTTCACACTTCACCTTTGTTGATATTCTATATTGATACATTTGTAGTGCTACTTACTTGCTGCGTGTTGATATGATATACACCTGAAGCTCTACTACTATTTTCGATTACAAACGCTTTCGATTAGTATATCAATATAATAGCTTCTGATGCATATTGTATCAACATTTTCCCCCAATTTCTGTTTATTATTTTCTTTTATTAATTTGATTTAATCTTAGAAAAGTAATGATGATTTTATTATAATAGTTATTTTGTCAATAGAACTCATTGGTTAATTTTAATTATGCAATATACAGTAACCCCTCGTTATATCACGTATTCGGATATATAGCGCTTCTGCTATGTCTCCCATTTTTTTTTTACTTTCCCTGTAATACCTGGTAATGTATAGGGAAAGTATTGGAATTGTGCCGAAAATCGCAACTCGAGTTTTCGACTGATCGACACGTTTCGAGACCTCTAGAATATGAAAAAACTATTTTTAGCGTGACGTCTGTGTGTGTGTGTGTCTGTCTGTGTCTGTGCAATGTATGTATCCCACTCTAACTTAAAAACTAATAGACCGAATTTCATAAAATTTGGTAAGTCACTTGGGTGTGACCCTGGTGTTGGTTAGTTTTTAGTACGATTCTGTATAAAAGAACCCGCCTTTTTTTGCAAAATGGCCCGCAAAGTTTGCTGTATCCACTCTAGCTGAGAAACCAATTGACCGAATTTCACAAAATTCGGTAGATAAGTCGCTTGTGGGTTATCCTGGTGCTGATTAGATTTTGGTATGATTCGGAAAAAAATAACCTGCCTTTTTTTGCAAAATGGCCCGCAAAGTTTGCTGTATCCACTCTAGCTGAGAAACCAATAGACCGAATTTCACAAAATTCGGTAGATAAGTCGCTTGTGGGTTATCCTGGTGCTGATTAGATTTTGGTATGATTCGGAAAAAAATAACCAGCCTTTTTTTGCAAAATGGCCAGAAAAAATTGTCAAAATCTAAAATAAAAAACTATGTATGCTCAAATATATCCATTAAATGCTTGTTTTATACGTAATTTTTAACGACGAAAAGAGTAAGCCCAACTCCATTACACTAGGACTAGCCGTTCTCGAGATATTTTAGTTTTTTCGTATTTTCGGATGTCAAACCAATGGTTTAAACCCCATTAGTTTAAACCATGATTTGCTTTATTTTAACTATTTATTTTTGGTTAAACTATTGTTGGTTTACACCATGAAACACCTTTGTTCTCCATAGGACAAACTCCATTAGCAATTAAAGTTGAATTGAAAATGTGTTACCTCAAATTGTGATTGCTTAGCCTAGATGGCATTGCATTACTTGTAATTCAAAAATCCTAGGTTTAATTGCTGGTTTCCATGTTATTCATTCTTGTAAAACCACTTCAGTCTACTTCACTTCATATAATCATTTGTGTTATTTAGATTTCAGATTTGGGAACTAGGGGAAGAATGCAAATACTTTTGTTAAATAAATAATAATAAAAAAAGAATCATGTATTTATATATTTTTTATAATTATCATTCAACTTAATATAAATATATTTTAAAATTCTGTTTTAAAACTTGTGTAATCAGTAGCTAAAGAATTCATGCTTTGAAAGATAATATTAACTAAAATATCATCTTTCTAATAGAAGTTAATATTAACTAAAATATTCTGTTTGTCCTAAAAACTGTATTTTAGAAAAGTCAAATAGTAATTTAAAGGTATCTATAACATTGGTCACAGAAAATATTACCATATTGTTATATTACCATATATATATTACCATAATATTACCATTTATGTATAGCAATATGTTATTAGCAAACCATTGAATTGATTGTTTGGTTCTTCAGTCCGTTAATCATTTTTTTTATTTTATATATTTTCAGACTGGAAATCAAACTATTACTGTTTCTGTATCAAATGTAGAGTCTCAAACACCTGAAAAGAAATACAGCTATCTTCCTGTTCAAATTCCATTATCTGGTGTTTCTATTAAAATTAGTCCTACTAATGGTGTTGTAGGGAAAGATATTTCAGTGAACATTCAAATTATAAATGGAAGTGATGTGACTGTAATGTGGGATTATTATGGTAAAGATGAAGAGGAGTTATTCCCAGGTAAAATTTGTGTTTACTATTACAGTAAATAACTGTTTATACACTTCTAATTTATACATTTTTACTATTTATTACATTTTCTGTTTATTTACTATTTATTACATTTCCATGTCTTTTTATGGTAAAATTAGAGTTCAGTATCATCCATGCATACTCAAATACCTTGGATATTAGAAAGTATTCGAGATCTGAGATCTCAAATATGATATCACTGGACAAAATTTGAATACCTTGAATATCACATTATGATTAACAGCACGTTTCAGAATAAAGAAGAAATGATTAAGATTAACAGCAGGTTCCAGAATGCTCTAGAAGAAGAAATTCAGTACTTAGAAAAAAATTTGCTCTCATCAAATGAAGAGAGTTTTGACTACTGGAAAAAGAACAGTCTGTATCCTCATGTAAATGAATTATTTTTGAAGTTTTTAATCATTTCGCCATCAACAGTTTTCTAGGAATGACTCTTCAGCACATCTGGTTTCATTTATGACAAAAAAAATATATGTAGACTAGATCCTGCATGTTTTTGAATGCTTGTTTTATTAAGTAAAAGTCTGCAGTAGGTGAGAAACATTTGCAGTTAAAGAGTACCTAAAATTTAAAAATAAACATTACTCTAAAGGAATTAAAATTTAAAAGTAAAAAATTTAATTTCTAAATCAATATGTCTTTTTATTACTTTTTATCTTTTTATTCATGTATTTATTAATAATTAAAATTATTTAATAAATATAAATATCATTTATTAACAATTTAAAATAACTATTCAGAGTAATTAAATATTCGAGGTATTTGAATATTTGAGATCTGGTCAATATTCGAATTCAAGGAAAATGTTATTAACTCATCTCAAAGTGAAATGTTTTGTTAATGTCTGAACTTATTCTACAGAACATCATTTCCTCTTTGATTCCAAGTTACAACCAAATTTAAAACAATTTGAAATCCAAAAATTTTCCCCTTAATTGAGTTTTGGAATACACCACCTCATTTTCCCATGTTCTTCATTGGTTGGAATTTTTTGTCAAACAGGTGTGAAAAATATTCAATTAGTGAAATATCATTCAAAATGCTTTAATTGTAATTGGAACAAAAGTGTCATGATAAACAGCAGGCAATGATTTTTTCAGTGAAGATATACACAAATAATATTCTTAATTATATGTTTTTAAAGACATTTTACAAATCTCAATAATTATATATTTTAGAAAAATATATATTACTGTTTTCTAATAAATATATGTATAAATAATTAGGTAAGAAATCAAAATAAAATTCCTATACAGCATACAGGCTGTTATCATAACTTCAAGTACTACTACTTTGTGGCTAATCAAGATAACTTTCAATTATATGTTTTTGCAGTTATATGCTTTTTTATTCTTGTCCACAGAGAAGCGTGTTAAACATGCTTTGCTGCATATCGAATCAAACAATTTTGTGGAATACTTGCATCATTTTTTAACTGCTTATATCAGGTTAGCATACAAAATTTGGTGCAAATTAGATGACCATTAGAATATTGAAAAATATGTATGCGCATATTATGCACAATATGGGCAAATTTGTAAATCAAAATTGTGACATTTTAACACTTATGTAACAAGCTGATTTCTATGCTGATTTTTATTTTAATTGGTTGAGTAGTTTTTTTTTTAAGTTAGATAACTTTGCAGATGTACAGTGTGCGTGCTTATACTGCACACGACAAACATATTAAAAAAAGATCATGATGTCGCATTCATGTAATAACCTGTATTTGTGCTAAATTTGGTTTCATCTGTGAGTAATTTCAGAAATATTTCAAGATAATGCTAAATGCATGTGCACATATTACACATTATGGGTAAATTTTTAAAAACGTGTGTCATATTCATGTAGCAAACTAATGGCACTAAATTTGGTTTCAATCAGTTGAGTAGTTTTTTAAGAAAAACAGTCCCATAAATTCATAAATAGATAAAGTCAGCCATCCTTAAAATGTCTAGATTTTATATTTGATCAAAGAGTGATTTTGGCTTGAAATCAATATTTTCTTTTAGTAAGAAAAATAAAATTTAAATCTGAATATTTCATTTTGTGTAATTTTTATCCTGAGTATGAAATTTTTTTTCTATTTCTGTATCAAAGTTTCAATATAAAAGAGTAAAATTACAATTTAATCTGTTTGAATATTATGTATTTAATAATTCTATTCTTTCCTTTCATTTGCCACATAAGGTATTGTACCTGATGTAGGATATTTTAGAGATATTTCCTGCAAAACTTCTGGTAACTATGCATTAAAAGTGAATGCTTCAAACTTGTGGGCTTCAGAAGTTGTTTCAAGTGAATTTTACTGTTTCTCACCTATTAGCAGAGATTGGTCTCTATCTTCTAACTCACCAAAATCTATTCCTCCAGGTATGTGAATTGGAATTTTATTTTATTTCTTTGCTTAGGATTTTTGAAATATATAAAGGTATGTTTACAGTTCAATCTCGACCATATAATTCTCAGTGTAAAAGTTGCTGTATGAGCATATTCCCAGTGTTATTAATTTTTTAAAATCTACCATTTTACTAATATTTAATGTGTTTTTTTCAATTACATTTAAGTTTTTCACACTTTCCAACATCCCGGCCGTCCAAATGGTTGCTCAAGCCCTCAGGGCGAGCCGGACGGTCTGGGTCTTCAACACTTTCCAACATCCCATGGATCGATTCCCGCCACTGCCCAAAACTGCCGCCGTGTTCACGTGGAGTACGATCACATTAAACATGTGGGTCCCTAAGTCCTTCCGAGAGGTTGGTGGTAGGGGGAGGAGGGTACGGTCCCTGTGGATGCCTCCCCCGCTGGGTTCCGGTCTAAATTGGGTGGCTCTTCCCGGCCATCCAAACAGATACTTTACACCTTTCTGGTGGGTTGAACGGCCTGGGTCTCAATAACAACAACAACACTTTCCGACATCCGGCCACTCATCCAGCTGCTCATACCTTAGGGTGAGTTAGGTGGTCTAGGTCTTCCACACTTTCCAACATACGGCCGCTCAAATAGTTGCTCAAGTCTTCATACGAGTCGGACGGTCTGGGTCTTCAACACTTGCCAA
This sequence comes from Amaurobius ferox, assembly GCA_951213105.1. NCBI lineage: Eukaryota > Metazoa > Arthropoda > Arachnida > Araneae > Amaurobiidae > Amaurobius > Amaurobius ferox. The sequence continues at coordinate 47,567,128 of OX578149.1, forward strand.
CATAGTCGTTTTATGACTTTGTGTATAAATGTTTTTCCAACATAAGTGTTTATGACTTAGTTCATTCTATCTGTCTGTCTGCACGATAACTGCTGTAAAAATGTAAAAATGACTTTATCAAAATGAAATTTTAGTATGTTATTGAGATGGTCTGTGGGACATATGGGAATGTAAATGAATAATATCACCCAATTAGTTTAGGATTGAACCTGGGTTGAAAAAGTGAAATACATTGAACTCTATGGGGCCTAATTTTTCAAAGATTTTTTATTTTGTACTAGCATGACTATCCTCTGTTACCTAGGATTTAAAATGCAATCTTCAGATTAAAATTACACCGTACATACAGTGAATTGTCCAAAACTAAATGGTGGTATGATTTAATGATGTGCTTGTGTAGAAATTATAGGTTAGAATAAAAAATAAATAACTTATTCTGAAGACCTAATATACCCTAAATCAGCTTCGCTTATGTTTGGGCACAATGTGCCTTACATAAGCATGTGAGTGCATGCAATCTGGGTACACAGCCTTTGTTAGCTCAAGCTGAAAAGTATAGTAGTCTTTAAAGTTAAGTTCTAGTGTATTTAAAGGTGGAGATATGATCAAATTAATGAAGGAAGCATAATAAATTGATAAGGTATATTATGAATTCAACCGACAGTTTTATAGAAAACTGAAATATGCATTAAAAAAAATAGCTGGAATACTCCTTATAAAATATTTTAATACAGAAATCTGAAAAAGCAAGCTGCAAAGTACGTCTTTATCTAATCACAATTTGCTAATAAAAACTTCTTCAGAAAAGAAAAAAAAAGTCCATTTAATGAAAGAAGTAAAAATAAAAAAATAAATGCTAAAAAATAAGTTTTCACTAGATTTTTCTGATTTTTAACACAATACTTCTAATGATAAATTAATGTCATGTTTAAAAAATGCTAAACAATATCTCTAAAATTCAAGAATGTTAGATTTTAAAGTCTAGTACCTATCTCCATCTATTACAAGATGGATGATGCCTTATTTGATGATGTCTGATTTGTTGATCACTGTTCATATTTTTTGTGCTTCAAAAATAGTCTGCTGGATTAAATCAATTTCAAAACGGTAAACTTTCAACTTCTAAGTTCACAACTTTTAAGTTAATTAAAATTAAAAAAAAATCTCAATGATGTGTATTGTCCTTGGAGTTCAGCTACCTCTGTCCATAAATTTATTGCTGTCTGTAACTTTGATGTTTCATTACAGAAGGCACACACATGCATGCATTTTCTTTTGTTATGTAAGTTTAACTTTTTCACTACATGTACTCACATGTGGGTCCGAAAGTCCTTCCGAGAGGTTGGTGGTAGGGGAAGGAGGGTACGGTCCCTGTGGATGCCTCCACCACTGGGTTCCGGTCTAAATTGGGTGGCACTTCCCGACCGTCCAAACAGTTACCTTACACCTTTCTGGTAGGTCGGACGGTCTGGGTTTCAACAACAACAACTACATGTACTCTACGGGCGCGGTAGCCCATTGGTTAGCGCGCTGGAGTTGCACTCGGTAGGCCCGGGTTCGATTCCAGCCACTGCCAAAACTGCCGCCGTGTTCATGCGGAGTACGATCACGTTAAACATGTGGGTCCGAAAGTCCTTCCGAGAGGTTGGTGGTAGGGGAAGGAGGGTACGGTCCCTGTGGATGCCTTCCCCACTGGGTTCCGGTCTAAATTGGATGGCACTTCCCGACCGTCCAAACAGTTACCTTTCACCTTTCTGGTAGGTCGGACGGTCTGGGTTTCAACAACAACAACTACATGTACTCTAAGAACTAAGATAAAAGTTATGATCCTTTAAATGTGCAATTTGTACCAACCTTAATACTTATACTTAGAATTTTGCAGAAATAAATTATCAGTGGAAGGTAGTACATTTCAGTTGAAACAATAAAGACTATCCCTAAATACTCAATTTTTTCCCTTTCCAATTTAATTTTGTCTCCATATATTCTGTAAACTGTTTTATAAACACAAATAAAATACTTACTTCTTCTATGCATAATTGGAGAATTTTAATTTGAAAATATTCATAAATATATATTCTATATGCTATGCTCTTCTTTTGTCTCAAATAATATCAGATAAAATGTTAATAACACTAGCGATACCTAAATATAATTCTCAAAGCATTATGGTATTTTAAAACATTTCATCCATAATGCTTTATTTCCTTCTTGCTAACTCCATGGTCAAATGAATCTATTGGCATCACTAAGTTGTTGCCAACTTAAAGAGGAAACTTTTAAAGAGTTTTACAAAATATTTTAAAAAAGTAATTTGCATTTAAGAAATCTCAATGAGATACATTTTTTTTTTCTATTCTGATAATGATTGTGATGCAAGTAGAACCTAACACTATGGAATATGAATATATGAGAAAGTCAAGTGGAGATTTACACTCCAGATATTTATTAGATGGAAGAAGCATGCCAAAATGCAGACACTGGTAATTTTTATAAGTGCAAACTTATAATAAAAATTTAAACAATGGTCTATGATTAGGAACACATGTAGCTAAAAAGCTAAAGAAAATCTGTTTTATATTTTTAACTAACATTTAATTAAAAAAAAGCTCATGTTAAATTGAAACAATTTCCCTAGTGTTTGATCAAGTATTTAAAATGTATATTAAATTAAACAATTTTACTCTTTCTGACTTGCTTAATTGTCCTTATTTTTCCAGGTAAAATAACATTTGATATAAAATTTGATGGTACAAGTTTACCATCACCAGCTGTGTATGTTGCTGATTTTGGTGATGGTATCATGGAGGATCCAGTTGAAATATCCTCTGACACAGATTCATGGGAAGCATCTTTTACTCATAGTTACGAAACCCAAGGAAATTTTACAGTTGTTGTAAACATTTCAAATCCAGTGGATTATGAAATTTTTGAACTTACAGTGAGTAGCATTATATATAGGATGATACTTTTATACACAGGGTAATTTAAAAAAGATGGGCCAAACTTTACAAGGTGGTAGTACAGACCAAACCAAGCATTTTTCATTATAGTTACCGGGTCGGAAATGAAATGAAACTTAAAGGCACCAGTGGGCGTTTAATGGTGAAACTGATGAGGTGAGGCAAAAACACAAAAATGACTTAGAAGTTATAAAATGACATTTAATAAACAATAATTACAGTAATGGCTCAAAAGAGCGACTGCCAACCTGATCGCATGTCTCACAGTGACGATGGAGGGATTGGCGAATTCTCTCGAACAGACCAGGCATGTTGCTCACTTCGGAAGCAGTGGCCAAAATTCTGGTAATGAGTTCCTCTTCAGATTCAAGGGGAGTGTCATAGACGAGACTCTTGAAATATCCCCACAAAAAGAAGTCAAGACATGACAAATTGGGCGATCATGGGGGCCAAGCTATGGGATCACCTTCTCCAATCCTTCACCCTGTATCACCTTTATGTTTAATTTCCGGCCCAGTCATCTATGACAATGGTTTGTACTCCCACCTTATAAAGTTTGTCCCATCTCTTTTTAATCACTCTGTATACTATCTTTTACTCATTTTCAGATTGGTACACTTGGTACAGTATAACAATTAAAATCTTTTATTACTAAAATGCAGATAATTATTGCATGATTTCATAAATTGAATGTACTACTAATATGTAATTATTTATAGAATAAATTCTAGCAAAAATGTACTACTAAAGACATTTCAAAATAACATTTTTTTTTTCATAGAAATATTAAAATCATGCAATAAAAATATTTCATTGATAGCAGCATAAAGAATTGATTAAAAGTATCAACCAGTTTCAAAAGTGGAAAGTTGTTACTTTTGTCAGGATGTGAAGATAGATCAACTGCACCAGTCAAAGACAAGAATGTTGTTAGTGTGGACTGTTACCTTTTGTGTTGATGCAGTTGCTCTGTCTCCCTATCTTAAGGAAGGAGGGTGTTGCTTGAAGTTGGTGGACACTTTTAATCAACTTTTATATGGTTATTATTGAAGTATTTCTATTGCAATTTAATTTCAACAGTAATATGAGTGAATTTTTATAATTTATATTGTTTAAAATCTTGACAGTATAGGGAAAGACAAGAAAAACTTTTGATTATACGAATAGTACAGGATCATAATTTAAAATGTTAAAAGATTTATTTTGTACTCTAATTGCCATTTTTATTTTAATTTAAAAATGTTCTCTGATATCAACACAACCTAATATATAAGTTGTTACTTGGCAATTTAAAAATGAAAAATCTGAAGGCAAGAGGTTGATGTTTGTTGATCAAGAAAAGTTTAAAATTTTTTTGGGAGTAGGGGGATATGCATACAATTAAACTGTGCTCTAAGAATCCATATTTTGGTTTAGTCGTATTACAAATGAGTGATTTTATATTTTCTGAGTAACAGCTCTGCTTCTGTGATCTGGATGTTTGCTGAAGGCTTGAAGATATATTCTAAGCTTTTACAATTAAAATAGAAAGAAAGGAAGACTAAATGAATGAAAGAAAAAAAGAAGAAATTGCCATTTCAGTTGTTTGTTTGTGTAAAACTGCATTTCTAACCCACAGCCACATTGAATGTAGTCTGAAAAAGTATTGATTTAATTCTTTGTTTTATGCTATTATACAAAATTTTATAGATTTAAAGAAAACAAGAAAGTAAAAATAATTTGAGCCAATTGAAAGTCATGTTCTGTTCACATCAGATTTTTCATTTTATAATCTCCTGGATGAGAGGGTATCTGTGGTGTAACCTTTGCTTTTCATGGAATTCACAGCCTGCAAAAGGTTAGGAATCACTACTTCAATGTATCACAAACCGATTTTAGCAAACAGTAATTAAATGGAGTAATGCTTTGCTCACATTAAGCAATATGAAATACAAAAGTGGCCTAGAGAGAGATTGAAATAAAGGCTTTGTATCAAAAGTAATGGTATTTTTAAATTTGGTTCTTTTGTTCTATAATAAACAATCTAGTATAAATCGTAGTTTTTCATAATCACTAGTAAATCATTGAATATCTGGAGTTGAAGAGACCCAGGCCACCCGACTCACCCTAGAGTAAGAGCAATAGGATGAATGGCCAGTGAATAACTGGAGTGTCTAATTTGTTATTACCAACTAGACATTCTGAATACTATGTAAGAATTTAAAAATAGAACATAAGAAAATTTAGAAAATGCAGTCTCTAATCGGATCACTGAACTAGGATCTCTTTACGGATCATTGAATATCTGGAGTGTCTAATTTGTTATTACCAACTAGACTTTCTGAATACGAGAAAGTTTAGAAAATACAGTCTCTATGCAACAACCAACATCTCTGACTCATTTTGTTGTCTTTAACATCAAATAATTGACAACTCCATTGGTAACAAGAAAATTTGCTACATATCAAAATTTTACGAATTTCTATGTGGAGAGACAGAATCAGCCATATCATGGAACCAGCTTCAAATTTAAAGACATTTTTGTTGAACATTATAATTTTCTTTATTTATTTACCTCTGGTACTTTTGAAATAATGTTTGAAATGATTTTTTATAGGTCCAAATTTTTGAGAAAATGGGAAACTTGACAGTTGTCCCATATATTGGAGTTATTGGGAAGTATCCTGAGGACAAAACTGAACTGAAAGGCCCAAATAAAGATTCTGCAATAATAGGTTCTGTTGTGTATTTTGAAAATTCAATAACAGGTATAACTTATGTATATATATATTTTTTTCAGTAATTAATGTCTCAATCTGTCTGCAATAACATTTAATTTATGATCTAATTAATGGTTACAAGATCTGCCGTATATTTTAAATAATTTATCATCATATTTGAATTATTTTTAAGTGATTTCTATTTCCTCTTAATATACCCCTCCTTCCCTTTCAGCTAATATTTATATAGTGTAGATCATTTCATTGAAAGTATGAATGTTTTCCAGAATGTTCATGTAATATTTTTCTGTGCTATATACCTGTACGTTTCTGTATTAATATTTTGCTGTGTTTAATTTGTGCCATTTTAACTTCCTTCATTTGCATAGAGATGTAGAGCAAATGTATTGTGGCAGAGTCAAAATTTGAATTTGAGATGTCAATGAATTTGCATGATTTAGACATATCTGAATTCAAATCGAACACTTTTGAGATGTTGTGAGCATTATATCTCAAAAACAAATTGAGCAATTGTTACTAAGTTTGGTATTATTACTACAATTTGTGTATACTGAAATTCTATTGATTTAAAGCTAAAACAAACATTTGGAAGGTCAAATATTTTTTTAAATCATAAAATATGATGACAAAGAATTTAGAAAAAAAATATTTGTTATTTTGTATAAGGAAACAATTAGCACCAATTTTAGAACACTATATCATGTAATATTCTTGAAATATTACATATTTTTTTAATTAGTTATACAACTTAAAATGTATTGCATATAATTTAATCAATGGACATTTTATATGAAATTTTATATAACAGGGTATTTGAAATTATTCCAGTTTAAAACAGTTTTCGTAATTATTGAATAGTGACATTAAAAATATTTAAAAAAAAAAAATGCTAAATTTTAATCCCGATAATTAATTTATCAAAATTTGTAGTTTAATTCATATGTGCATTATCAGTAATTAAATTTGAAAAAAAGAAATAATAATTAGCAGCATAAAACAATAACAACATAAAAACATCAACAAGTTTTCATCAACCAGTTTTGGAAGTAAAGTGGCATTCCCTCTTTCACTCATTACAACAGAAACAGGACATTTTAATTAGCTAAGGCAATTTGTAGTATTTTGTTCTGACAGTCATTTTTTTGCTTTTGCACCCCAGTTGCAATTCTTGATTTTTATAATGTTAATTTACTGTTTTGCATTCTAACTTTTTTTTATATTTGTTAATGCTTACTGCTTATATTATTTCTTTGGCTGTATTGAAACTAATTCTTAGTCCTGAACTCCCTGCCTTGAAAAATATACCTATCTAGTTTGGTGGCAATGTGATTGTTAGATGGAACTACAAAAAGCACTGCCTTGTAAAGTTTGATTATGGCCTATACTTCACGTATAAATGACATTCACTCATTTTATATGCAATTTTGCATACAGATGAATAAAGAAACTACATTCAAAATCCGATTAAGAAACTATTCAGAGGGAAGAACTGGCCTTTAGAACTTAAAATTTTCAATGATAAAGTATTTTTTTTATTCTATCTTTCAGCCATTCTTAATGCTTTGAATTTAACTACCTCCACCCCACTCCACAAATTGTTATTTTGTATACAATTTTGCATTCTAAAATAAAAATAATTCTCTCATGTGATATAAAAAACAAATTAGAATCTTAGAATCTGGCTTGTATGAAGTAACCAGTAACAGTGGATCAGTTTTGCTTCTGTCAGGACTTGTCTACAATGATTAGTCATTACTGTACTGGTAATAAGGAAACTTGATATATGTATATTCTGTATATAAATGGGATAGCACACCTGATAACTGTATGGCCCCTGTTTTGTAAAATACTCAGTATTACTAGTATTTTGTATATGTGGCATATAGCAAATTTTCTTAGTGCCCATGTATTAACAGCTTTTCAGTGCTGATGAGTTCTAACAAGAGCAAAACTGGTCATTCAGTGTAGGTGATGTTTTGGAAGTGAGATTTCAAGCTTTGGAATACCTTTTTCTGTTAAGTTTTATTCCTAAAAAGGATGATCTGTTAGCGTGTTTAGAATGCTGTTGTTATTGTCATATACTAATATATTAGATAAAGTTACCGGATTCCTAAACAAGTGTCCACTTTGTAAATAGTTAGATACAGATAACACCACTCAATTTCCAAATCACCTGCTTTGAACCAAAATCATTCCCATTTTTTTTTATGTGCACAACCATGTCTACATATCACAGGTTTAATACACCATAAATAAGTTCCTTTGATATGCCTTAAATACGAAAATTCTTGAAATTACGAAAAAAAAATTTTTTTAGTTAGAAAAGTTGGATTTTCATTTTTTAATTTAGTGTTTGTTTTTGAAAGTTTAATTTAAAAGTTAGATTTTCCTATTTTATCATCCAATTCATGTTCTTCCATTTTCTATGATTGAAGTTCGTGTCTGGGTGCCTGATAAAAATAAATAAATAAATAAATCGATTTTTTAAAGCTGAAAGTAAAAATAAAATTTTATGTGCTATTTTAAAAAAATTACGTCTGATTTAAGTCATATTTTCAGAATACACTTATAATATTAAAATAATTATTTTTTCCAAAATTTTAAAATTTATCTTTTAAATCCACAAAATCAGAAAAATGCAAATATAATAGCACTAAGTCTAGACTGAAAGTCTGAGCCACTGTTTGCAGAATACACACCTGCAAAAGAAAGTTCTAGCATTCAAGCAGAATCATCTGCTTAATAATAGGATTGAAAATTGTGAAAATTCTTCTGATTTTATCTTTAAATGTTCATAACTTTTAAATTTATTCGAATAAGAAAAAAATTCCCACCAAACCATGTCATCTGATAATCTGATGTACCCCTGTATTAAATTTCTCCACTGTCCAAAGCTTCAATTTTTTGCTACAGATAGCACAAATTCGCATAAACATCTTTTATTATGTAGTATTTTAGAATTTAAGTATTTTTTGCTTGTTTGTTATTGCTATAGTACAGTCGCATTATACCTCATAAATTGAAATGAATGTGCGATAATATTTTGTTGACAGGACATATAACAGAGTACATTATGAATAGCGATGATCCTTCTTTGAAAAGAGAATCTAAGGACAGTGTTTTATTTCACCCATTCTTTATGGTAAGATTTTTCATTCTCTTTATTCTTCTGTTTTATTTCAATTTAGTAAATAAATATATAAAATAAATAAATTAATTTGGTAAATAATATAGTAAATATATAGTATAATGTAACAAATAATATAATAAAATAAATATATATAAATAAATTTGGTAAGTAACTATTTCTGCGGTATTTATCAAGTAACTAGTCGCAGGAAGTCTAAATGTCTCATTAATTATAATTTTTTTTAAACAGAAAAACATTTCTCTTGATGGTAGTATTATCAATTAGAGTTATAAATGCAGCACTCATATATAACAATATAACAACATAACATTCATTCAGTCTTGATAAAAAAAACATAAAATAAAATAAAAAATAAATTAGAATTTTCAAAGCTAATAAACATCATAACAGAGAAAATGTGTATAAATATATTATTTGGTAGTTTTGTAACAATATTGTAACCCTTTTGTTACTAGTGTAAGCTATACATGTAAGACAAAGGCATTTGAACTCCAAATGGATTAAGATAAAAACCATAAATTATAATTGGTTATAAGTAAATTCTGTATAAAATTAAAATTTTATCAATTTATTTTATTATAAATAAAGCCCTAAGTTCAGGTAGTAAAAAGTACTAGAATAGGCAGGTAAATAAGCAAAATCAAATGTCAACATAGGCAGCAAAATTAGGCATTTATAAAGTGATTAGTGTTTAGAAATATTCAAATTATATAGAGATATTTATCTAATTTTTAAAAATTATCTAATCACTTACTTATTTTCACAATTACAAATAATTACTGGATTTTTTTCAAATTGTCGAAAGTTTAACTATGCCTTCTGTCATTTAGAATGTGTTTAAGAATTGTAAATGATCTTTGAACTTTTTCGAAGTTAACAGGAGTGTATTTAACACTTGACATTTGCAAAGAGTCATTTGCATAAAAGCTGAATTATCAGTATCACCTTTACATATTTAGGGATGTTATTTTAATTTTTCCAAGTCATTATTTACTTAAATATCTTGTGCACATTTTGCACTTACTATCTGATCCCTTTGTCTGGGAACAGATTCAATTTCACCAACTACAGCAATTGCTAACTTCACTATAATCACTGACGCTTCATTCCTTTTTTCGACGAAGTAGTAATATCTGATAACTTTGAAATTGTGTTTGAATAAAAATTAAATGATGATGAATGGAATCTTTAGATAGTATTTGTTTAGCAATTCATTTCTTTCTCATCTAAACTGTTAGCAATGCGATAGACTACTAACTCATTTGTAAAAAATTCAATTTTCCTTGTGAATGTTTGTTGTACACAATTCAACTGTGCTTACAAATTGAAGCCAATATAAGCAAAGAAAGGCATTAAAAATGCATTTTCTTTGAATATGAGACAAAGAAAAGGCATTTTAAGGCATTTTGTCTTAGCTTTTGGCTTTAGTTATAAATTATACCCTTGGAAAATGTAACTGATTTAGCACTAATTATTAGATCTGCTGGCTTTAGTAAAACTAATCAATTCAAGATCCTATACCTTATCTGGCAGTTAACGATAACAGAACAAAATTTTTAGGTTATGAACAGTAAGTAGTGGACTATTAAAACTATTTTGTATAGTTAAACTTATGAAATGAAGATTGAGTAATTAAATATTTGGATAGTATTGTTCTCAGCAAAATACAGTATTTCATTTTGTGCACAGTTTTGCTACATCTGTCCGTTGCTGTGGATCTGCAAAATATGAATACCCTCAAAAATGACAAATATATGTAGACCTCGAAAAAGGTATTTCCAAAAACTTTAAATCATGCTCCCATTGTAGCAACCAACATTGGTAGGCTAGTTTTGCTCTTACTAAAGGTTATCAAGAACTATATGGTGCTGATGAGCATACTTCAGTGTTGCACGAGTAAAACTATTCCATTGATTCTGATTGCTACAGTATGAGCAGTCAGCATTAATGGAACAATGATGCTTGCAATGATGCTGATGAATTCCAAGTTATTGGACCTGCTTTTTTTTTGGGGGGGGGGGGGGGGAGTTGTCACTAATAACTGTGTCACAACTACTTGCCTGTTAGTCACAAATTTATATTTGAATGAATAAATATACTTTTACATGTTAAACAAAATCATTCTTTAAAGACCAGGAAGTAAGTTTAAATTATATAAAATGTTTCAGTGTTCAAAGCAGTAAGATTCTACTTAATATCATCTACGCTTATACAAAAATTTCAATATATATATTATGCTTTTAGCTCGGAGAATGGAATATTAGTTTTCAAGCATATGACTCAGAATTAGATCAATACAGCAATGAAGTGGCATTGACTGTGAAAATTCTAGGAGGATCATTAGAGGTTGATTTTACTGCCAGTAGTGTTGCTGTGGAAACAGACGAGACAACCGAATTTACAATTTCTGTAACAAATATGGATTCTGTCACATGCATAGTTTTCAACAGTGGAGATAATTCTCAGTTACTTGCATTTGGAAGTGCATATGGAGCTGAAGACGTATGCATGTTGTATTATGATAGAAGCTTATTTAAGTTTATTGAGAAACCTGCCTCTTATTTTAGGTAAGTTCATTATAAATGTAATAAACTAATGAATAATATTAAAAATTATATTGAGTAATATTTACTGACTTTGAGAGAAAGCAAAACTTTTTCTTTCTTGTGATCATTCACATAAAATAAAGTCTGCTAAACATTAAAAAAAAAAAAAGATTCGAGATTAGTAAATTTTGCTCAAATTAGGGAAATTATATATTGTTTTTCTATCTTTATAACAGAAATTCTTGACATATAAATTTTTATCTATGTCTTATTTAAACATTTTTTTAATATCTATTATTTTTCAGTATTTTTTTTAATTTTTATTTTTTTGCATTTGAAGCAGTTTATATTTTTAGTGGTTTTAAAGTATTTGTTACTGAAGTTTTTATAAGTAATCCTTGAACATTTCTGGCATAATTTCTTCATAATGTATAAATGTAATCCATTTTTTACAGAACTAATATGTATTTCTTAAAAGGTGCTTTAATTTTTTATATAATAAATGTGCAAAAATCCTAGAGGTTGAAAAGAAGAGGTTAGATAGATGAACTGGTACAAAGTGAGGAATGTTGCACATGGCAGATCATCTTGGAAATCTAGATTGAAGGCCTTATGTGCCTCAAGGCATAAAAAAATTGATGATTTGATGCCAAGAACCAATAAGCTCAGTTTAGTTACCAATTGAAATAAGCATAACAAATTTCGTTTTACCATAATTATTTAAGTGATTGTGGAGAAGGTGAATTCTCTATTATCTCAAAAATGGCTGGTGATAATTCCTTAAGAATGATAGTAACTTATTTTTGTTTAAAAGTACTTATGGAAAGTTAAATTTGATTAGTAGGCATGATGAAATTTTTTAAGGTTTTTTTCCCTTTTGATGCCTTTTAATATTTATGTACCTTTAATTGCAGTTCATGCAATTTATTAAACTCAAATTGATTTGCAGTCATATTAATACACTATAACATATTACCTGGTGCTGCTTGGGTCCTAAATAAGCATCCTAAATAAGCTAAATAATAATTGGGTCTTAAATAAAATAATACAGATATAAATCTATCACCACTCAATTTCTAAATCACTTGTTTTGCCACCGTGCATGGACCAACAACTTTTCCCTTTAACAACTTCTAGCCCATTGCATAATGACAGGCAATGGGAGAAAATGAAATGCACTTTGTTGGTGAAATCTAAAATTTCAATTTTTATGTGATTGCTTGAAAATTCACAAAATATCAAATAATATTGTAATTAAAAAAAAATACATTTTTTTAATTAAAGATATGTACCCATATTTTTGCAAAAGTGTACAATTGTGCTAATCTTCCATCTTTGAATGAGATGAAACAAGAATTGGACAAGTTAAAAAATGCATATTTCGATGTATTAAAAATTAAATAAATAAATATGAAGGAACTGACATATAGATTTAGTTCTAAGATCATTATAAAGAATAATTTTGATCTTCCTGATCTTATCAAGATGAAAACTCTGTGATAATATTTTTGGCTGCCAAGGAATTGATTTGTGTCAATATCGCTAAAAATCATGTTTTAACATAAAATAACTAAAAAGCTAATCCAAATAAAAATAACATCTTTCCAAGTCATATTGCCCCAGGTCTGAAGTACCTCTAAACCAAAATTTGTCACTGTCCAAAGTTTAGTTTTCCCACTACAGACACACAGAAAGATACACAAACTTAATTTATTATGTAAGATGTTAAGGCAGTGGTACAGCATAGCAGTCTTGCTGTTAAATTTTGGACATAATATCCACCTTCAGTGGCGCACCCACGGGGGGGGGGGCCGAGGGGGCCCTGGCCCCCCCCTTGGGCTGACAAAGCAAAACGCGAAGGGCGCTGTCAGCACAAGGGAGAACTAGGTCTGCCTTCGAGAAAGTATAAAAAAAAAACATTTACAACCATTATTGTAATAAATAATTTTAATCATTGTGAAGAAAACAATTCCAGCATATCCCAACACTTACACTGAATGTAATTATACATATAAAGCTCTTTATCGTACTGTACAAATTATAAATTAATTCGCACTAAAGGCGCCAATTCTGGAAACCCGTTTTTCTTAGGACGTTTCTACCTGTGATTGAATTTAACTAATGGACTCGTCCAAAATCACGTGACCCAAATGCCTTCTCGCTGGAGTCGTACTATACCAGTGCTGTGTAGACTGGCGTCACAGGCGCCTCCGTGGCCCTATATAAAGAGTGAACGGCGGGGAAGCGGCTGTTCGCTCGAAAACTCGAGGATTTCGTTTACCCAGTGAGAAAATTGTGGAAGTGAATAAATAGATCGTGCCAACGCTTCGCGAATTAAGTGTTGCTGTGAGTTGAAATAAAGTGCGACGTTACGACACAAGGTGATAACAGTGAATTGGTAGTTTCGGAACGAGGGCCTGCGTGGTGAATAGCTGAATTTAATAATGGTCCTGAACTTTGAACTGATCTTGCAGTGAAATGCATCTTTAACGATCAGTGTGTGTGTATATGTGCGTATTTCGGCTATATAGCAAATTTTGTTCTTGAATAACTGAGGAGCAAGGTAAAAAAAAAAAGACAATGAGTGAAAAACGAAAAGGGCTAGGCCAACAGACACTGGGAAATTATTTTAAAAAAAAAAGTAAGATTGAAAATAGTGACGTTCCCAACGACGTTTCCCTGAGCTCTTGTTACATTGATGAGGCTGCAGTCGAAGCAAGCAACAGCCGTGACCCCGGGCTGTCTTCAAACGCTTGTGAGGAGGTAAAGGTAGGACAAAACACAATACCAAACACAGTTGAAATAGAAATTCTGGCTGCAGATATTTCTAATTATGTCAAGAAATCTAACCTCACAGATGAAGATAGGATAACAGCGCTAAAAAATCTTTGGGAACCATATGCAAATTACAGTTTTCCTGCTACTGTCACTAGTGCTGTATCAAGTCAAGGAAAACCTCACCACACTCGGAAGTTCTGCTCATCTTGGCTGAGTAAGCATAACTGGCTAGCTTACTCAAAGGCAGAGGACAGTGCCTATTGCAAATTTTGTGTTCTCTTTGCACCCCATGAAGTCGGTTTAAGATCCACACAAGCTACAGGTCAACTTGTTTCAAAAGGATTTAATAATTGGAAGAAGGCCTTGGAGAAGTTCAGTCAACATGAAAATTTTTTCTATCATAAGGATTCAGTTCTCAAAGCCGATGAGTTCTTAAGGGTCACGGAAGGAAAAACGGTTCCTGTGGATCAAGTAATGGACAGAGGAAAGCAAAAACAAGTTTTGCAGAATAGGGCTATTCTTAAACCTATTATCAAAACAGTGATTTTTTGTGGAAGGCAAGGGCTGGCCATGAGAGGGCATAGAGACTGTGGGGATTTGGACGTATTGTCAGAACCATGCCAAGGCGAAGGAAATTTTAGAGCCCTTTTGCGACTCCGAGTTGATGCAGGAGAAGAAATACTGAAAACTCATCTACAAGGTTGGGCAAAAAATGCAACTTACATAAGTTGGAATATACAAAATGAGATTATTTCAGCATGCAATGATTCCATTGTGAAGCACATAGCAACTGAGGTGAATGAGGCCAAATGTTTTGCGGTTTTATGTTGAAGACCCAGACCGTCCGACTCGTCCTGAGGACTTAGAGTAACTAGTTGGACGGCCGGGTTGCGGTTTTATGTGACGAAACCACAGATATTGCAACGGTAGAGCAAATGACACTTTGCGTTCGTTATTTGAAACGGTTTGAAGCAAATGATAAGTATAAAATTGAATTTAAGATAGTGGAGAACTTCCTTAAGTTTGTGCCCCTGACTGAAACTACAGGTCGAGCAATTGCAGATGCTATTCTTAAAGGCCTTGCAGACTGCAACATTGATACGTCTTTCCTCCGTGGACAAGGGTTCGATGGAGCTTCTGCAATGAGTGGAGAGTACAATGGCGCCCAAGCAATTATATATGAGCAACACCCCAAAGCCCCCTACGTTCATTGTGCATCACACTGTTTGAACTTAGCCATAACTTATTCATCTAGAGTTCCGGATATCCGAAACAGCTTTGGAATAATAGGGAACATCTCTAGTTTTTTCAACACACCAAAACGAAACCTTGTTCTCACCAGCAAAATTAATGCAGCTAATCAGGGAGAGACAGAAATCAGTGCCAAAAAACTGAAGAAATTATGCCCTACTCGTTGGGTGGAGAGACAAGATGCCGTCACAGTTATGGTTTCATTGTTTGATCAAGTAATCGAGGCTCTGGAGGAGATTACTACCTGGAATGACAAGGAAACATCAACAGAGGCTCATACCTTGTTATGTTCAATGTTAACATCACAGTTTGTCATAGCACTTGTTTCAGCTGACAGATTACTCAGCTACAGTGTTCGTCTGAGTGAAAAGCTGCAGGAAGTTAACCTTGATCTGGCAACTGCTGTGAGCGACGTAGAAGACGTTTTGAAAGCTATATCTATAATTCGAGAGAACGCAGAGAACGAGTTTCACCATCTGTTTGAACAAGCTGTTAAGAAGCTGGAACAGCATGGAGAAAACATTACTCTACCACGCCGTGCCACCAGACAAATTTATAGATCAAATTTCAACGTACAGACTCCTGAAGAATACTACAGACTTTCTATTTTCATTCCATGGATTGATAATTTCATCACTCACCTCCATGAAAAATTTCTCAAACATAAGGAATTTCTACAAAGTTTTGCATCTGTCGTTCCGAATGGAAGGCAGCCGACACTGGAAGAAAACGAGAGATTTGTTGCCTTATCAAGGAAATTTGCAGATGATTTAGGACCTAGATCAGATAATACTCTAAAAGCTGAACTACATCTGTGGTACATGAAGGTCTCTGCATTGAACAAGAAAACTAAAAGCCCAATCGAACTGCTTAACTTTTGTGACCAAAGGACTTTTCCAACTGTGTTTGAACTTTTAAAAGTGTATGCCACCCTCCCAGTATCAACAAGCAGTGCCGAGAGGTCATTTTCCACAATGAAGAGGTTGAAAACTTACTTGAGAAACAGTATGAGTGAAACCAGACTGAATGGACTGGCGTCAATGAACATTCACCGTGAAGTGGAAATTGATCCAGACCAGATAATTAATGCTCTGGCTACAAAGAAGAACAGAAGGCTGGACTTCGTTTTATGAATATGTATAGATCATAATTGAATAATATAACAATATGTAATCATGAGAGAGTGGTTGAAAACAAGTATACAGTATAAGCAGACCAGAACAAATAATTTTATCTTCATCTATTTCTTAATTTGTGTTGTTTTGTATAAATATCTACTACTACTTCTTCTAATCATTCAATTCTCTTGCACTGCACTGAAGAATTGTTAGTAATTTGATAAAAATAAATGTACAAAAAAAGACAACCGCCTTGTTAATTGATATGGCCTCTGATCATTTTTCCTCGGAAAATTTATCGAGGAGTCATCCTCCTTCATAAAAATTTTGTGCACCAATGGCCCCCCCCTTAGGAATATTCTGGGTGCGCCACTGTCCACCTTGGTATATATTTTACTTTGCAATAAATCATCCAAAACCCATTTCAGCCACTGGGCCTTTAGCATCTTCTTATTTTGCATAAAGCCTCTCTTGATAAGATTTATTATAACCTTATTGACAAATGTATTGGTATTTAATTTGAATAGGATACTGTACTTTATATTAAATTTTATAGCATTTTCTGAATATCCAATGATTATTCACTTTTTTATACTAAGATTTTTGATATCAAATCATTCTAAATTTCAGTTATAATGATGGCGATAAATGTTAGTATTTTTCACAGCTATCACATTTAAATAAGCATTTTCAAACAGCTGAATACTATGATAGTTGCTATAGGAGTTTCTGTGTTGCTTCGTTTAATTGGTTCTCCCCTCAAATGTTCTCCTGTGATTTATATGCAATTCCCTCCCCCCCAAAAAATATCTACAATTAGAGAGAAAAATTTCTGTAACTATATTTTATTTTAGAATATTGATGAGGCTGTAGAATGTCTCACATATGACTCAACTCAATTATGTAAAAAAGAGAAGCAATTTTTACAGAAATTACTACTGCTTAGTATGAAGATAAACTGTTTGCAAAACTGAATAAAGTGTCAGCTCTAAATTATGGCATCAATCAAAGTTAATCGACAGGGCAAAATAAAGTTTAAAAAGCTCAGATATATTTGTTGTATTTACAGTATGTGTATAATTTGTGTTTTTAGGTTGAACCGAAATCTGCTGGGATGTACAGATATACTTTTACTGATTTTTATTCATTTATTTATAATTTATATATCTGTTAAGAACTTGACCCTGAGGATGTTAGCTATACAGATATACACTTTACTGATTTTTATTTATTTATTAATTTTTATTCTTAGTATTTTCTTTAAAATGTTTTTAATCAAAACATTTATTTGTTAAACACATCTCCAGCTCTCACATATGACTTTTTTGGTTTAAAATTCCATCTCTCATATAATATGGGAGCTCATTTCATCAGTTCTTAAAGTTCATTTTAATTTCATTATTCAATGAATTTAGCTATATTACAATGCAAGATATTATCAGTGTGTATTTAATATGGTTGAATTCTGTACACTTTTTATTATAATATGTTATTCCCTCTCCCTTTCTCCCCCTCTCTCTCTCATATATATATATATATATATATATATAAATATACTTCTTCTAGAAAAAAAAGAGAAGCAAGCACAGCTGAATGGAAAGATGGTTCTACAATGAGGTAAATGTTATATGTTGTGTGTTGTGCAGTTTTGTAGAATTTTTCAAAAAGTTATTGGTTACAAATTTCTAATCATCTGGAAGTTCCAGCTCTGCTTATTCCACATGATATGATAAAAAAATTCTTTAAATGAGTAATTATCTGAAAATATTTTGTACATATGTTTTTGGTGGAACCATTTGTTTCAATTTATAATATGTATTGGGATAGCAATGTATTTCTGTCAAATAATCGTTCAAAAACTCTGCTGAAATAATAACACAATAAATAAAAACTTCGTAAATGCAGCATAAATAGGGGGGTAGGACCTGGTCACTAGTTTTTAAGGCAAATAACAGACTTTTTCTTCAGGTCACATTTCTTGTCTATCTTGAAGGTTCGCCTTTGAAACTAATAGATCAGTTTGTTTTTGTATTTATGTTGTATTTACAAAGTTTTTATTTATTGTGGTAATGTATTTCAGTATAAAAATCTGTTTTGACTTTCTGTTAACCGTTTTGTGTGCCACATGCTTTTTATAATACTCTCACTTTGGATGTCTTAAGAAAAAGGTTTTTACTTTACATTCACCGAAATACCTTAAAAATATGATTCATTCTGAATAAGAAAATCAAATGCTCATAGTGCTATGCACTCACTTTTAGAATTCTGAGTGTAAACATGACCAAAACTGGTGTGCATGCTGATCCTTGTAAGGTATTATAGTGTTTCTCTTCTTTTAACTATTCATGACTTTGTTTGCTCTAAATTTACTTAACTGTTAATCTAAGAAGGTTTAAACTTAATATTAATAAAAATATGGAGCATATTTTTTTCAGAGAATATTTTACTTTAATAAATATTGCAACCCATAATGAGTCATGTACTATAAATAGTACATTATAAAAAACTTTATATCACATTTACGGTTTTTCTTTTTTTAAATATGTAATTAGTGTTAATACCATTCTAAATGCAATTTTTTTATTTTTCTGATTTAATTGGCATCCAAAAGAGTTAATAATATCTAACTGTAAAATCAAGAAGGTGGTAGATGAGAGTCGGTCATTTCACACACTATAGCCTCAAAACTCAGATTCTTAATGGCTGTTTATTTCCACACATTTATATCCTCATTCAAAATTCCATAGCATTGATATTGAGTTGCCATTATGGGGATTAGAGTTTAATACTTAAAGTGGCTATGTTGGGTCAAAAATGCAAAATATTTATACACAAAATCTGCATTTAAATATCATGATATTTGAATAATATTATGTGAAGTGAAATTTAGTTGTTTTGTTGGCATCAGTATGCAACACTTATACAGAATATGGTTTTTCTTGCAAACAGCATAGGCTATATGCACAGATTGATCATAACAGATTTATAGCACAATATTTTTCATATTCAAAGTCTACTTACTCAATAATGTTTAATACATTTTTAATTTATATAATTTTTTGATAAATGGATGTTGAATGTTGAAGGCCCAGACCACACGACCAACCTTAAGGTTTATTGTAACTTATTGTGTGACCGGAGATAAATGAATG
Organism: Amaurobius ferox; assembly: GCA_951213105.1. Taxonomy (NCBI): domain Eukaryota; kingdom Metazoa; phylum Arthropoda; class Arachnida; order Araneae; family Amaurobiidae; genus Amaurobius; species Amaurobius ferox. Next base: position 47,586,807 of record OX578149.1, read on the forward strand.
AATGATAAATGAATGTGAAAAGTTACAGCCTCAAATTGCTTGAGCTAAATTTTCAAGAAGTTTGAAGTTTACTGGAGGCATAAATTTATGGAGGAAAGGTGTAAGTTAAGTGTGTAGTTCGTAGTGAAGGCTTGTAAATTAGGTGTTTTAACTTCGCCCTAAAGTCAGTAATGTTGCTAGAAGCATTCCTACATGCTTACCTTGAAAAATGAGAAGTTTATAGTTTAGACCCTTTTGTTAAGGCCGGCAGAATACATTTTCCTATACATTATACTATTTTCAAGAAAGTAAAAATGAATTATATTTTAATTAATTTCAATATAAGTTAATTTCAATATAAGTTCATAGTTCAATATAAGTTTGGTTTCAATATAAGTAAACTTCAATATAAGTTCATAGTTTAATATAAGTATAGTTTCAATGTAAGATAAACTGCAATGAATAGAAATAATGCCATTGCCCAAAATTCATCTATGTATTTATTTCAGTGTATTGTATGAGTACACATATGGAGGAACTTTTCCAGCTATGGTGGATGTCTTTAATCCTGTGTCCAGAGTATCAAAATCAGTTATTATTGAAGTTACTGATAGGGGCTATGAAACACCCTTAGTGTGGATTGATGAAAACTCGACTGATATAAGTAAACCTTTGAAAGTAATTTTAATTTCTTGATATTTTATAGAATTTAAATTTTAATAAAAATATTGTGTCTTAATTTACTGATTTTTAACGTAAGGTTGCAACACATCTTTTAAAATAAATAGTAGGACAATTCTATAGATATATTGTAATACAGTCCCATCCTTAGTAACTCCGAAATTTTTACAATTTGGAAATGATTCAATTTGTCAGTTTTTAAATGAGCCTTAATGAGAAGAGAAGTTTATAAAATAACATTTTGTTAATTTTGGAATTCTTTTTAAATGTATGTTTTTGATATCTTGGTGGTCACTTTAGAGTAGTTTCAGTGGATATATTTTTAGATCAGCATTCTATTGATAATTTAATTTGTTTCATGTATTTTATTATAGAGGCAAAGAGGATATGACTTTCGCTTGGAAACTACAGCCATTTTTCGGAACAATGCATCGTACATGGCTTCTCATCTTTGGACTGCAGTTAAGATTGATGATTCTGGAACAGAAGAAGAGATAGATTTGACTGAATTGAAGACTTATAATTGTTCTGCAATACGAGTTCTAAGGCGGCATTTGGATATTGGTCTTTACAAATTCATATACACTCTTACAGTTTACAGTATGTTGATATTGTATCATAAAACTTCTCTTAGCTGGTTGAGCTTAAGTGATTTTGATAAGTGCATTTGTGTTTACTAGAAAGTTTATTCATAATTATAAATTCTATTAATTTAATTGTGTAAAATTGTGTTTTAAAATGATTTTTTTTTTTTTTTTTCTGCATTGATTGTCTTGGCATTACTTATATTTTTTTTATTGGGGATAACTGAATATATATTTAAAAAAAAAAGTGCTATTAGCTGCTGATCCTATGACATTTATTTGGGATGGCATCTACATGATATCATAATTTTTGTGTAGAATTTTTTCTAAATTGATGATTAATATGAGACGACCATTTGAAATATAAAAAAAAAAAAAAAGTTAATTTAGTTGAAATAAGTAAGGATCAGGGCAAGCATTTGGAGCCCTTACTCATATAAACGGACAGAATTTGCCACACTTCCCCACCCCGAGCCAACGGCCGTACCGTGCTGAAAACACCGGTTCTCGTTAGATCACCGAAATCAGGCAGCATCAGGCATGGTTAGTACTTGGGTGGGTGACCACCTGGAAACACCGCGTGCTGTTGGCACATTTTGGGCATGGTAGCCCGGTGGTTTTTACACTGGATTTGCACGCTGCCACAACTGCTGCCGTGTTCATGTGGAGTACGATCATGTTAAACATGTGGATCCGTAAGTCCTTCTGAGAGGTTGTTGGTAGGGGAAGGAGGTTACGGTCCCTCAGGATGCCTCCCCCACTGGGTTCAGGTCTAATTTGGCTGGCACTTCCCTGCCGTCCATACGGTTACCATACATCTTTCTGGTAGGTAGGACGGTCTGGGTCTCAACAACAACAACACAGTATAACTAAGCTACCTATAAGCTACCTATCGTTCAGTTAAAATGAGTTGGCGTGATACCAGTAAAAAGTGAATTGTGAATATGTCAGTGATTGGAGTATATAATGTTTTGTTTTTAGATTTAATTGAGCATTTAATTGCTGTTTTATTGCAACTGACGTTTGTTTTGTGATTTTGTTAGTTAGAGGGTTATCAGGGGTATATTGTTCCGGTTTACGATTAGTGGTACTCTTAGAAAAGCTTTATTTATCCAGAAATTCAGACTCATTTTTTTATCCTGAGAATACACTCTTGATTCCAAATGATACGCTATAGCAATATGATTATTTGGTTATAAATGAAATCCACGATATATAAATGAAATTCGATCACGTTAAACATATGGGTCTGTAAGTCCTTACAAGGGGTTGGTGGTAGGGGAAGGAGGGTACGGTCCCTGTGGATGCCTCCCCCACTGGGTTCCGGTCTAAATAGGGTGGCACTTCCCAGCTGTCAAAACAGATACCGTACACCATCGGGTAGGTCGGACGGCCTGAGTCGAAGAAGAAGTTCTTTAAAGAGAAGTGTAACACGCTATAATTGTAATTTGCACACTGCTACAACTGCCGCCGTGTTCATGCGGAGTACGATCACGTTAAATATATGGGTCCGTTAGTCCTTCCGAGAGGTTGGTGGTAGGAGAAGGAGGTCCCTGTGGATGCCTCCCCCACTGGGTTCCGATCTAAATTGGGTGGCACCTCCCAGCCGTCTAAACAGTTACCTTACACCTTTCTGGTAGGTCGGTTGGTCTGGGTCTCAACACCAACAACACTTCCCCACCCAACTCAAATAAAACTTTAACATCTGGGAATTATCAAAATTTTCCATATGTATTTTCATTAATGAAAATGGGGCTTTTAATATTTTTGTTGTCAAATATATATAAATTTGCATTCTGTGTAAATTCTGAAATTATTACCTGTTAAATACTGTTCAAATTGCATGTAATTGCTTCATGTTCAATACTTATGAATAGAAGCTACCGATCGAAGTGTAAGTGTTTTGTATAAAAATAAATAAACAGATGTTTCGTTTGGTCTGTTTTACATAGGCCAGCTTTTGGGGGTCCATGGCCTGGGGGCTCCAGCTATAATCTGGCCCTGATACCTGATAATGCCTGTGAGACAAACAGTGCTAATTACTATAGAATATTAATGTTTGAAAAAGTTGACTGGAGACTTACACTCCAGAGATTGGGTAGTAAGTTACCAACAGATACTGAGCATTAAGACACTGGAGCACAAATGCTCTATGTGGGTACAGCTAGTGTCTATTATCTTTGTGAAATACATATGTTATGCTTTAATTAATATTGAAAATACTTTTAAATTTATTATATTTTCTAAAAGCATATTTTTTTAGCACTATTGAAGAATATCTATGTTTTTGTAAATTGTTGTTAATTAACTATTACTCTATAACCGTATTTGATTTCTGCCATTTACAAAAGCATGGCTACTAGCTTCTCAGTTGTTCATTAGTTTCTGTTTTTTTATGACTTGAATGTTTTAAATTTGAAAAGATTATTAAAATCCAAAACTTTCATTTTTAATTGAAAATTATTGTTGTAGATGAATCGGCTAGTGAAGATGAGGAAAATGAAGAAGCGGAGGAGTATGAAGATTATTATACAAGACGAATGTACACTGAAACAGAAGATGAGGAAGAGAATGAATTTCTTATATCATATGAAAATATGACTATTTTGGGAAGACGAACTGTTTTTACTTATTTGGAAATTATCCCAACTCCTCTTATACCTATGTTACTTGAAGGCGGAGCATCGTACCTTGTTCGTGGGTTCAGCCAGTCAATAATATTAGAACCGACAAAGTACACTGAAGATCCTGATTATCTAGATGAAGGTGTAAGTATATAACCAGTGACTTGAGCATGCATTGAAATATATTTAAAACAGAAGCTTTTTTCACCTAAATATTTCAGCATAGCTGTAGTAAAATCTGAGAAAGACGAAAATCTGCTTAAGGTGGAATTGTTTTAACACCACATTTCAAGCTATCTTACACAGATATTACTGTATTGCACTCTTTAATTAGTTTTTAAAATCAGTCATTAGTTTTGTCATTTAGCAATTCACATGGAAATTATTAGTCAAATTCTGTCAAAGCTGCCATGCAAAGACAAAGACATTGTGAAATAACAAAATGATTCATAAAAATTAGATCATGGTTGCATTTAAAAATTAAAGCACAATGTGCAAATCCAAAGTCACTTTTAGAATATTATGAAATTTCAAAATTGTATCTTTAATAGGTAAAAAATATGGTTCTTCTCTGCAATCTTACTTATATTTTTAATTTTTTTAAATAGAAAAATGGGAATGCCAAATTTTGGTTATCTTGTTGAAATTTGTTTCTTTTGTTGACCGCCATTAATTTTGATTTAGAATATTTTGAATATAGATAATTTTAACATAATAGGGCATATTTAAACTTTATACCCTGTTGAAAGAAAACTTATAACTACATTTTATGCTCCTATTCATCTTGGAGAAATAATCTGCTGCAGGGAATGTGTTTGCTTACTGTCACACACAAAATCACATTTTGATAGTTAAATAAGATTAATATTCATTACATTTAAAATAATTTGATTTCATCTGGAAAATTGATATTTTTAATATATTGTGAAAATGAAATCAATAAAATTTACTGATAATTAACAAGTTGCTCAAAAATTACCTTAAATTTAAACTTTGTCAAATTTTTGTCTTACTACACTTATCCAGTTATGGAGTAATTCATTTTTGGTAATTTTAAAATGCTATTTATTATGTCATATAGATCCAATTTAAATTATAATTTAAAACTGCATTTCTAGGAATATCACGTGACATGGTTCTGCTTCAGATATGACACAAATGAAGAGCTTAAAAAGATAGAGGAATATCAGTATGACACTAGCAATCCATCTGCACCCATAACTGACCGATCTACTATAAAGGAGGAAGACAATGATGGAGGCTGTTTTGGTAAAGGACCAGGTAAAGATCGTACTTTTAAATTTACACATCTGTGTTATGATTTACTATGGCTCGCTTTCAAGAACAGTGAAAAAATATTTGTTGGGTATACCACCTATGTTGAATATTAGAACATGCCTAAAGTTCTTTAGGCCTATTGTTGAAGAAACCACCTAAACAAAGACCATGTTACCATGGGAGGCAAGCAATCACCTCTTGATCATCTAAGAGCTAGCGGTCTTACTGAGACACCAATGTAATCAAAGATGTGAGGAGGAGTCACAGAAACAAAAAGACATGCACAAGGAGGGACGATCCTCACTCCATCAACATACTTCATAGGTTTAGTATGTTCACTCATAAGTCTTGCCAAAGCAGTCTGAAGCATTCTAGGACCCTTAAATTGTAAGGCCAAATCAGGAAGTTTAGCTGGGTACCAAGTATGAATTGGAGGTACATTCCAAGTTTTGTCTGTGTTTTATCTAAACAGGAAGTAGATTCCCATAGCAGTAAGATTTGTATCCATTGGAATAGTCTGCTCACAATGCTCTTTTCAAGTAAATCAGCTATCTTGTTGCCATACAAGGCAACATGAGATGGTGTCTGTTTGGGATGCAAGGAACCAGTATTCACCATATTGGACAAATGGGTGATAATAGTTCTGTAGGCCTTAGGTATAGAATAGACATACAGTTTCTGTTAGTCTGTGAATTCAAGGCACCTAAGCATAGAAGACTTGGTTTGCCTCAGAGAAGGCAATTGAAAAGTTATAGAGGATTTTCTAAAAACAACTGGCGTATATTTGTGTTATCTGTGAGGAAAATCATGAAAATGTATATGCCGCTACTCAATGACACTCAGGAAGTTATGAAATGTAAACTTTAACCAATGAGTTAATCTTCTGGTATAAAAACCAGTGCCAAAGACCTCTATGCCTTTAACAAAGATAAAAGTACTCAGCATTCTGAGGATTTACCCTTCCAATCATTAACCATGCCCTATGCTGCTTAACTTCAGTGATGTCAGGAGAACCAGTGCTCTGTCTCTCTAAATTTTGCTTTGGCAATATGCTCCTTAAATTCAGGTGGTTCTGAATTGAAAATAGAGATCAGGAGAAAAAGTTTGTTCTGTTTGTCTCCATTGCAAATGAATGAGTCCTGCAGTTAGTCTATGTTTTCACCTGATTCATATTTGATTAAAAGTATATGTAGCAGAGGGAAAACACTGGCTTTTACTATAACTGGTCATTATTGAGCATCAAAATGAAAGATATCCACTCTCCTCACTCTGCTCATTGTGGCAAACACATTATGTACAGTTTAGTTATGGTAAAGGTTAGTGGGTTAGTGGGAAAGCCAATGCTCTGTTAAAAACTGCTGGACTGAGCATTAACATGATTTTGCAACACTTGTTTTCCCCAATTAGATATTTTCATTTTATTTTTACTTTCTGTATAATACATGATAATATATAAGTATTGGGATGTTGGGATGACATCTACACATTTAAAGCATATCTACAGATATCTACGCATTTAAAGCACTGTAGAATATGAATTCGCTATATTTTACTGTGACTTCTGTATGTGTATCTGTCTATGTGATTGTTCAATGGATGTATCCACTCTCTCTCTAACTTCAACTTATCAATGACATTTTGCAAAATTTGGTAGGTGAGTCTTAGTTTCCTTGGTGTTGATTAGATTTTGGAAAAATACAACTGTATTTTTATTTATTTATTCATTTATTATTATTATTATTTTTTTTTTTTTGGCAAAATGACCTACAAAAATCTGAAATAACAGACTATATATGCTTAAATATATCAGCTAAATATTTATTTTTATGAGAAAATGAATATAACCTGCCTTGAGAATGACTTATCTTATTCTAATACAAGTCATTCTCAAGATATTTAAGTTTGGGAAAATTTTACCATGTCAGCATTTTAAATATGATAAGTCCCAAAGGAAAACAGGACTGAATTAAAACTGCAAATTCAATGTAATTTCAAATGAAATTAACCTCCATTTAATGCATTATGAAACAAAGAGAGAGGAAATGAATTTGAGTCTGTAGGAAAAGTCATGTACTGCCCACATCAAATTTTCATTTTGCATGTTTAATTATAAATATCTGTTATGGAAATAACATAGAAATTACCATTTTTAATTCTACTGTGAAGAATTATTATTTTTTGAATGGTATGTTTTCCTCTGTGGAAATATAAATGAATGCAATCAATCATATGAATGACTTTATTTTACTGTAAAAATTACATATGACTTTATTTTAATGTAAAATATTACAAATTTTTGAGTTAGGTAATATCTTAACATAAACTGTGATTTAATCGTGATTAACTATGTAAAGTCAAATGACTTTATATGCTTTAATCACTGATCCAAATACAATAATTACTTTATTTTTAGAATATTTAAAATAGTCACTTCAAAATTTTTAGCTAGACTCAGCAGTGTTAAAGAAAAAAGTTTTTTTTAAAGTAAAGTTTTTTTTCCATTATTAGATAATCAGGTAGCTTTTTAAAAGCATATATATTTAATACTAGCGTTTTTCTATTATTTGTAGCAATTTTGTAATTTAAATGGGTTTTATTTTATATTTAAAATTTTTTTTTAATTGTAGGATTAATGGAAATTGGATCAGGTGATTATGAACTAGAATGCAATACCTTTTGGGGATTTGATGCTACATATGAGATAGTTGCAGTTATTGACAAAGGAGGTAAAGTTTCAGAAGGCCATCTGATTGCTGAAATTATTGAAAAGAATCCTCCAAGCCTACGCATAATGTAAGATAAAATTAAATTATTTTTCCAATTTAAACAAATGAATTCCTCAAAATTTATCTATGTGTAATGAATTTTGAGTCCTTAAAGAATCCTTTATATTTTTGTTACATGTAAAGAGCGAGTACTCTGTAGGACTGTGAACATGAATAAATTGTACGTATAAGCTCTTTGTATATTTGATTTTCATATAGGCTAACTGTGAGTGGATTAAATAAATTGAACATTTCTGGTTTTAAGGTGAATAATGCCAACTAAAATCTGAGTATTGCAAAAAAGGTAAGCACTTTGGATGATTATATCACTAAAGCTAATAGATGAAAAACTAAACAATACTTGTTTTGTCAGAAATAGGGTATACTATTTATGAACATACAATATAGGGTATATATTAATGAACATACAGAAGTAGGGTATATATTATGAGCATACATTTTTTTTTCTTTGTTTGCAAATTGTATAAGAAAAAAACATGAAAATTCTGTATCGTTGGTCCAAATCATTTGAACTAAAGTTTCCTATCGTTGGCTGAAATCGAAAACCGCTGAGCGATTTTTAGACCAAATTTGGGTATTATACTGCACATATGTTTTAGATGTTTACGCAGAAAAAACAATCAGAAAAATGTATATAATTTAGCTAAAACGAAATTTTGTCAAAATCAGTAACCCTCAGAAATCTCATAAACTCCTGAAGCGATTTGGACCCAATTTGGTTGGTGTACTGTGTATATTGTGTAGATGTGAATGTAAAATAAGATAATTATAAAAATATATATAGTTTGGCACAGAGGTTGAATGCGCATCTGTTTCATGGGGAAAATCTCAGAATTGGCTTAATTCTCTAGTGTTAAAGCATTCATATTTTATTTTAAAGGCTATAAAAATTCATTTTTGCTTGTAGGTGTGAGAAAAGGGTTGCTTGTCATCCACAAGTTCAAGGGCAGTACATCAACCCCAATTCTTTCATCCCTTTAAAAGTCGAATGTCTTGAAGATTGTGGTGAAGAAGGAGAATTAAGCCTTGAGTGGAAGGTGTATTCATCTGATTTAAAGACCATAGCAAAAAATCCTATTGAAAACTGGGAATCACATATTCAAAGTAATTTATCTTTTTTTTTTTTTTTTTTTAATGAAAGTAAATTTTTAATTTTGTTTATATTGCAGAATATTTAGAAATTGTTAGAGTATTACAAAAGTTTTTGACTAGAGATGAGTGTAATTTACTATCTCACAACTAATCTGGAAAGAAATTAATATTTGACTTACTATTACACTGACTTTATTAATATTGCACTGACGCCTATATCCCTCCATGCTGTTTGCCAACTGTTCCGAGAAACTCAAGAGAGATATTTTCATTCTGTTTTTTTCTGCAAAAACTTTTATGTAGGCTTTTTAAAAAGTTTTGATTTTGGAATTGAGAAATTAGAAAAAAATATTCCATGAAGTAATGTAAAAATAATAATAATAATAAATCATTTTTCAAGTTGTGACACTTCTTTTTTAACATTGCCATGTTAAAGTGTTGTTTTACACATGATAAATATATCATAAAAATTTCCACAAGATATCTCCTGTATAAGATGAGAAAATGGGGTATAAAGCATGAATGTAGGAAAATGTAAATTTTATTGAAATAGAGGATTAAAAGTAAGAGAGGCACAGGTGGCTCACCTGTCATGAGTGCTAAAATTATGAATTAGAAATACTTCCAGTTATCCAAATTGAATAAAATTAACACCATCTTAAGCAGAAGAATTTGAAAAACATTTAAGACAGAAAACTCTATGAGTAACTATGAATAATTACTATGAATATTTTATGTCAGTGTCCCCTTTCTAATTAACTATCTGTAGAATATTTCATTCTTCAATTGCCCAGAACTGTAAAATAAATTTTAATTCACCTTATTGTGTTTTAAATGTATTTATAAATGTTAAAATGTGTCACTGCATTATAATAAATAATATAAGCTTCATTTATCATAAATAATAATGAGGATCAATGTCTCCTACCCTTAGAAAAGTCATAAGTTAATTCATAAGTCAGTTCAGTTGATCAGTAGCAACACATGCTCAAATTTGAGTTTTTGAAAATTTAATGCATACTCCTTACTTGACTCAAATTCTATATGATCTCCCAACAAAACTTATCTGTCTTATGAACTATTACACTTGTTATATTTTGATTCAAGAATATTAAATTAATAATTCAATCAAAGTGACAGAATAAAAATGAAGTGACAAAATAATCAAACCAAGTGATCGAATAATATTTTTGAAACGCTTTGCATCTATATGTATATATTATTTTGTTTCAGTGGATTATGATCGAATGGGACTGAACCAGAGTTTATTTGTTTCAAACTCTAATACAAAAATATACCTGGTAGAAGTTATTGGAATGTTGCCAGATCCCAAAGTTCCAAGAGGAATATCATCTATGTTTCTGATCATCAATAATCCACCTGAGAATGGAGAATGCAGAATTAATGCAACATCTGGCATGGCTCTTCTGGATGTGTTTAATATAGAGTTTTTGAACTGGGAGGATAAGGATGGGCATTTCATTGCGGATTATAGCATTTATGGTTTGTAATTTTATTATAATTTTGAATTATCAATAAAATAATTTAATTTCTATATAAATATGAACTAACAGTCTAGTAATCTTAAATACAATTTAAATGAATGAATTGGAGGGTCTATTTGGCTATTCCATATACAAATCCACATTTTTTTTTTTACAAATTTTTTCAAATTTAATATTGTTCTTCTTTTTATGTCATTAAGGGTAACTCTATCCATGTTTAGATTTCCTAACCTTGGGGATTGAACAGATTTTAATAAAAATGCAAAATTAACATTCTATAAAAATAACATTCTGCAGACGAGTGTTTTTCCAAAACTTTATTTAAAGAAAATTGTATCATGTTACTTAGCAGTGGAATTTAATTTTTTTATGTGCAAAATAATCAAATGTGTTTATATAACTTACAATTTTCATTTAATTTATCCTATTGATAGAAAAATAAATATTATAAATAAATGACATTATATTTTTGTATAAACAATTTTTGCTCTAATTGCTGAAAGAAAGTATCTGAAAAATAACTACTTCATTAGTAAACAGCATATAATGGTTTAATACTATATCCACCAGTTTCAAAAACAAAAAGAGCCTTATTATAGGATAAATCAGACAGAGCAGCAGTACCAATGAGAGTAAATATGCATCTGTAAAAAAAAATTGTTGTATCACATAACCCAGGAAAGTAATTGTTGCCAACAAAAATTCGGGAAATATGAAAGAAAGAACTAAGGAGATGGATAAAAAATAGTTAAAGAACTGTTATTTTATTTATGTCTCTCTGATATTATAGAAGGTGGAAAGAGGAAAGCCAGTTCACGGACTACCACATTTTTTAATCATCAATAGTTCTTTATGGCTTGAATCATTGCATAGCTAAACGGACACCTTTTCATTCAGCAAAAATATGATTTTCCTTTGTGAACCCATCCCTAATTTCAACAACTGATGATGGCAGTAAGTTCCTATTGAAGACATATATCCTGCACAGATATCATTCAAAAATTTCAATATAAAATTGTTATTGCCACACACAAAAGGAAAAGGCTGTGCAAAATTTGTACAAGAACTTTCCTTGCACCCTCTATGATTTAATAATAAAGATGAACAAGTACTATCAGCATATACTCGAATACCTTGAAAGTATTCAAGGTATTTGAGATTTCAAATATAATATCGCTAGAAGATATTCACATGCCTCGAATGTCACGCCATGATTAACACATTTATTAGAATTACAATAGCTATATTCATATGATTTTAACACCAGAAATAAAATTAATATATTGCTATTACTATTTTCTCTTTTCACAGTAGATGATATGTCTAGCAGACCACATGTTAGCAAAAGCATTCAGCGGTGAGAACATCTATTTTTAAAGATACATAATACTTGACTCTTTGTTGTTGTTTACTTCATTCTGTCATGATTTTTCCAAGTTACTATAGTTTATGGTAGTTAAATTAATGGGTTTTTTTTTTTTACATTTTTTACTTTTTTATTTTTCTTTAATAATTTTTTAATAATTAATAAAAAATATTCAATAAGTTTAAATATTACTTATTAACAATTTAAAATAATTATTTGGGGTATTCAAATACTTGAGGTATTAAAATATTCAAGATCTGGTTAATATTCGAATTTGAGGAAAAATGTTATTGGCGCATCTCTAATTTGTAGCTTCTGATTATTAAAATTATTGTACTCATTTTATTGAATATTTAATGCAGTGAAATATGGAGATGATTCCCTTCGTCTCTCCTATGGGCTGAAAACCAAGGTTCAAGTTGTACTGCCATATGGAGATATTCAAGTGTGGTGTTCTATTGAAGACAATATAGGAGGTGTCACTTTGTACAGTGCTGCTAATTTTTCTGTAAATATTTATTTTATTTAAACCTATTGCATTATGTAGGAATATACTGTATTAACCCATACTTATCTTAAAATCATTCTTTCAGTGCACCAACTAGAATTAGTGAACTCTTTTGCTTTTGTTAGAGTTTTCCACAAAATAGTCATTAACTGCTTGGACAGTAGAAAATCTTATTATGTGTCACAATTTTTGAACCTCTGTGGTGACTACTTTCAGTTATGCTGCTTTCCAATACAGTGAACAAAGTTATTAGATGCTGAAGAGCTCTGACTAAAGTGAAACTCATCCACCAAGCTGCTTGTTAGCCTGGGAGCATGAGTCAAGTTTTGGAATGTTATCTATTCACTGGTTTTGTGACTAAGAAATTTGCTTGGTTTTGGACTTATTATTGGTATTTATTGGTTTTGTGACTGGGATTTGGGAAATTTACTGACCTTCAAGATGTTTTAACAATGGCGTGTGGTAAAATGGGGCAACAGAAACTAGCTTTAACCAAATGCTAATGGCAAAGTACTTGCCACACTGCCAATTATAACAACAAGAAGGAAAAGGAACACACATGCTTTTACCCAAGCAAGAATTTAAATGCTTCTTCTGATCTTCTTAAGCCAAAAATATTTTAAAAGAAAAGTGGTTTGGTTTCGAGGCATAAATGTACCAATTGCATAAGTGGCAATTTAAAGATGAATTTTCAGTAAAACTTTGTGTAAATTATAAAAAAAAAAATTTAGTTGATGAATATGTGTTTAGTTGAATATGCATACACCGTGTTTTAGGTTCTACTGCTCTAAAGAACCAGGAATTTTTAAAATTCCAAATTTGGTAATTTAGATTGTTATTTATGAATAGCTAATCAACCATCTGTGAAATACGAAAATTTCTGGAATGATGATTAGTATAATGATTTTCATGATACACAAATAAAGTGTTTAATTGAGGTTTAAAGTTCTTCAAAATGTAGCACTGTCAACTTGTAAATATGTTTTTCAATCTCACCTAAGTTTTGAGAATATATACATTCGAATAATTTTAAGTTTGAGGAATTTTGGGATGTATCAATATTTGGCCCTACTGTATATTTTGCAAACAGGTATCATTCATTTTTTCAAAATGTCTTTTATTTTAAATTATATATATATATATATATATTTTAAGTCATCAACTTATTTGATTTTCCATGTTATAGACGTCTTTACCAACAGAAGAAGAGTTAGAAGAATATGAACAGAAGAGAATTTTTGATAGATGCCTTGCAGAGGGTAAAATGTCCATGGCATCACAAATAGTTATTGCAAAAAATTCAATACTTATGGAGTACCGAAGAAGACGAAATCAAGGGGATTTCGGTAGTAACTTTTATTTCAATACGTATAATTTATTGTGATAAAATTGAATGTCTCATTTCTAAAGTTTTTTGCAATTAGCCCTTTCACTGACAATTTTTAAAAGCAATATGAATACTATTAAAGTTTGTATCTATTTTAAATCATGAATACCACCAGGTATTTCTGCTATGATATATATAAAAGTGGATAGTTAAGAAAAATTTAATGAACTGTTCATGCCAGAACATGACCTCACATTTGCATAATTCATTTGGTGATGTATTTGAGTCACTATTCACGTGTCTAAGTAAACAAACATATCTATTTCAAAATTTATATATTTGGTTTGTAAGTACACAAAGTATTTATAACTTTATTTAAATATTTAAACATGTGACACAGTAAACTGAAAACTGAAATATTTAAATTCTAACTAATATAAATACTAACATTAATATTTCAGAATTCAAATATATAAAAGTGAACAAGCATATTTTAAAATTCACATATTTAAAAGTGAACAGAGACATATGTTTTTTTTTCATTTAAATATTTGCATTATTTGCAATTAACAGCTTGGACATATTTGATGGTAAACTGTCCTTCTTTTACATTGTATTACATCATCATGCTCAACAAATCAGCAGACTTTTGACATATTGTCATTATATGATTCTATGGTTTTTTAGTTTATTTCGTAGAGAAAAAGAAACACACAACATCATTATATAAACATGTCACATATGTCTGGATTTGCATGTATGGTGGTTCAGCACTAGTTTTGGTTTTTTTCACTAGTTTTAGTTAATTTTGATGATGTCACTGGCCGACAATGCACATGCATTTTCATGGAATTTCAGTGATTACCAGTGTTGCCACTTCCATACAGATAAATGTTATTAAACATTATTGAAAGCATAAATCAGTATTAGTTTCTAACAAAAATAATGTAATAATAATTAATCAATTGCAAATTTTTATCTTATAATTTGGACTCTTCTATATTTATATTTGTTTAGATCTGCTAATTTGAAGTCAGGTTTACCCATATCAATGCAAGTTTGGATAACAAAATGTATATTTCCTTATTAAAAAAAATTATATTTTCTTGTTATTAGTTTAAAATCAAAAATTTTGCATCATCACAGGTAGTTTAAACAATTATATTACAAAAATTTAACAGGGAAAAAAAATGTTTTTTACTTTCCCTGCAATACATGGTAATGCATAGGGAAAGTATTGGAATCATGCCGAAAATCAGAACTCGAGTTTTCGACGGATCTACACGTTTCGAGACCTCTAGAATACGAAAAAACCATTTTTAACATGACGTCTGTGTGTGTGTCTGTCTGTCTGTCTGTCTGTCTGTCTGTCTGTGCAGATATTGTATCCACTCTAACTGAAAAACTAATGGACCGAATTTCACAAAATTTGGTAGGTAAGTCACTTGTGGGCGGGGCAGGTGCTGATTAGTTTTGGGTTCAATTCGGGATAAAAGAACCCACCTCTTTGTGCGAAATGGCCCGCAAAAGCTTGTATCCACTCTAGCTAAAAAACTACTGGACCGAATTTCACAAAATTCGGTAGATGAGTCACTTGTAAGTCATCCTGGTGCTGATTAGATTTTGATACGATTCGGAAGAAAAATAACCTGCATTTTCTTACAAAATGGCCCGCAAAAATCATCAAAATCTAAACTAAAGAACTACTCATGCTCAAATATATCCATTAAATGCTTGTTTAATACGTAATTTTTAACGAAAAAAAGAATAAGACCAACCCCATTACACTAGGACTAGCCGTTCTCGAGATATTTTAGTTTTTCGTATTTTCTCTACGCCACCTATGAAATTAAGTCCGGTTACCGAATGAGAAAGAAAATTGAATTAACAGTGAAATAAATTTAATTAAAATAAACAGAACGTGGATATAAAGTCTGCAGGGAAAGTCATGTGCTGCCCACATCAGATTTTTTTTTTTAATTCCAAAAGTGTTCTGTAATTTGACAAAGCATTTCTGAATGACATAAAAATTTAAAGTTTTTTTATTGTATACAAGAATGATATCATAACCTTATATTAATCAATCGTGCTTGAATACCAGTGCCTAAATATCATTATTGTTTGATTATTGAAATATAAAGACCTGCAGTATTGCCATCCAATATTTTTTATATGAAATTTATCTTAAAATAATAACATTTGTTTTCTACATCAATTGATTTTAACTTCTAGTTAAAAATCAATTGATGTTATTATTACTGGATAAAATTTATAGTCTTTGTCTAGAATTAATAGCTGTGTTACTTTATTCAAGATGGCGTAAGTGATGCTGAAATCGACAGCAAGTGGCTTGAGTTTCTTGATCAGGAAGGAATCGATAGCAGCTATTATACAGTTCAAGCTAGAGATGAAATTAGGGAAATGCTCACTGAAAAATTGGAAGCACAACAGGAAAAGGATGCTAAGGTGATTTAAATTCAACACTAGTTTTAATTTTAAGTATTGATTTGAACTGTATGTATACTTAAGAAAACTTATATTTTTATATGTGTTTAAACTTTACATTTGAATAGCTTAAAGATTTTTGCAAAATGAATTTATGCCTTGTGAAGGAACATTAGAGATTACATGGGAAGTGTATGTGCACGCACTCCTCACTTCTATTAGGTTTTAATTCATACTGAGGTTTTAATTCATATCAGGGCAGGGAAAGTGGTATAAAAAACTTTATACCGCATGCAGTTCTTAAATTATGTTGTTCAATTATCTATTTCATTCAGGACTCTAACTGGACAAATGATAAAAACTATAAAACCAATCAATGGTTGTAATAATAACCTAATTTCCAAACCTGGTTGCTCTGTCATCATCTTTTGTATTTAAAATCTTCATAAAAATTGAACAAGGTGATCGATCATTCAGATTGTGTGAGAGTATGTAGGCATGGTGCACATCTTCTGTTCATGTGCAATGAATTGAAGATAAGCGAATGTGATCAAGGTTGTGTTTTCTCGTGTTGTATCAATTTTCACAAGTTGGTTACATAGTCAACAATGAGCATAACATGTTGTCACTGTTACTTAATATCTTCAACTATATTACTTTTTTTTTTTTTTTTGCTCTATTTGATTTATAAATATAGTCTATGGTATATTGGCAGAATGTGTGATGATGTCATATCAGAAGTAACCAATTTGACAAAGGGGCTATTTAGGAAATTGAATTCAAGCCTGGAGAGTTGCACAGCACTTTTAATCAAGCCAAAAGACATGCATTTTCTGGGCTCAAGTTTCCAATACTTGCTTATAAAGATTCAATTCAATTTTTTATTTCTGAAAGAAGCTACAAAATTGATTAAAGTGATAAAGAAATGACCGAGGAAACATTTATAGCTAATAATGTGTACAGCTGCATTCATTTCAAGCTTGCAGATTTATGCACTTTTTAATAACACAAAATATGTTTCACAGGCTAAAAACAAAGAAATAAGTCGAATGTTGAGATTGCCAATGGAGGCTCTTCCTGATGCTGAGATCTTTGGTGGAGCATTGAGTGCTGTTGCTGATAATGGACCATCTGATTTATCTGCTAAGGTAAATTTATAAAAATCAGTAGTTATATTATTATATTTTGATAATCATTAGATGGACTATTGTGTAATGTTACATTATTTTATTTATTCAATGTTTTATGTGAATTCTATTTTTTTTTTTATCAAAATTTGCGGTTTTTAAAATGTTATTGTTCCATTGTTTGTCATCTCAGTGTTCCATGTGTACTTTTATAATTGATAAATATGTTTCAGTATTATACTTTTAAAATACACCATACATTATAGTAAAGCGACCTTTGTATTGTATAAAAGTAATAAAGTGCCCAACTGATCATTAATCACCACTCATGTTTTATAGTCCTTATTGCTTGTATGGTGCATGTAGCCAGTGAGCACAACATTCCTTAAAGTAACAATTTTAGAATTTTTCTAGTAGAAGTATTTATTTAAAATCCTGTAACAAATGCAGTGCTTCATTAGTGTATGGTCGATGGGTGGTGATGGATGATTAGTTAAGCATTGCTTGCTTTTATGCAATGCCCTGTTATGCCTGTGGACGGAAATTGCTTCATTGTAATCTTTGTAATTGCGGGCAGGGATAAAATAAAGCATGTATTTCTTGATTAAATATATTTATTACTGGATTCAAAGTGAATACCTGAAAAATTCTAAAAACTTTGCTTTAAGGAGTTTTGTACGTATTGATCTCATTGCCTGCATTGTACAGATAATGCTGAGATGACCATAAAACCGTTGTCTATGAGTAATGCATGATCAGTTGAGCACTTTTATACTATATATCTTAATGTGATTATATGAAATTATGAGCTGGGACAACAGGAGTTAAACTGATTTACTTTTTTCTAATATGGAAAAAATATTTTTAATTATCACAAATGTGTGCATGTACATCCATTTATTCTATAATTTAAAAGAAAATTGAATTAATTATATATTAACTTATTAAAACATAATTAAAAGTGAAATAATTTTTTAAAATTCCAATTTTTGAGAAATGTTGTGCCTCAAATCCCATTAATTTACATTTCTGCCCAAATTTCTGGTCGCATTATAACCAAACCATAATAACCATAACTTGGATATAAGCACATTATGCTTCTACCTAATAATCAACTCCTATACTTCCTAGTGTGGTCATCGCAGATACAGTTGCAACATCACTAACTGTAGGTTTTTGCATTCAAAGGCTAAATAATCAAACTCTCCCAAACTGTCTCATGGAGGGCAAAGTGGTTAAATTAGGACTACCCTATTTCTTGGAAAACAATATAGGTAAGGTGATATAGCCCATCATGTCTAATCACTGTTTAGTTTTGCAACCAAATATAAGTGTCAGAGGTACCCATTACCAATAGATGGACTGTTGGCCATCCATCCTCAATGTGGGTAGAACCCATTACCACCAACTTCAGAAGCAAGTACTCAAAATACTCTTGCTAGCAGTACTTGGTTTTCCCAGGTTGTCACCTACTCAAATACTGACTAATGCTGATTAACTTAGATGATCCAACAAGAATCAGTATTCT
This sequence comes from Amaurobius ferox, assembly GCA_951213105.1. NCBI lineage: Eukaryota > Metazoa > Arthropoda > Arachnida > Araneae > Amaurobiidae > Amaurobius > Amaurobius ferox. Next base: position 47,605,637 of record OX578149.1, read on the forward strand.
AGCATGGTGTAGCTGTTGACTGACTTCTATTCAACACAATGATGTTTTATCAGGATTTCTTTTGAAAATTATTGTTGTGTCTTAGTTGGTTATGGTATTTGTTAATTCAAAGTATTTCATTAGGCATTGTCTTTTTTTTATTATTATTTTTTTCTTCAAAATTCACACTGCTTGCATATGTATAGGATAATTTAAAATGTTTTCTTATTTTTCAGTTGAAATTAATGAAAGGGATGGATAATATGTTTGCTGTCATTAATAACACAGATGTTCCTCATCCTGAGAATTTAAAAATTGTTATCTCTCAGTTTGGGGGTCTAGCTGATTGTATTACTGGGGTGAGTAGTTCTTCCAACAATTGTAGTTTTAGTTTTAATATAGAATCATTCTCTTGCTGTAGTAACTAGCAATGGATGAACGATTTCTCACTTCTTAACACTTATCTATATAGAACGACCAAAGCATCTACACTAAAATCTGCCAAACTGTAAGTTGCAGCTCAGATTCGAGCACATCTTCTTAAACAGAAGAAAAAAAAATGTATACGTGAAAATATCTGATTCTATAAAATCGATCGAGGCCATTCTAAAGCCACTTTAAAAATTTTCATCCCATTGATGCTAATGAAAAATTATTTTTCAATACCTTATAACTCATATAAAAACCAACTTATATTACAAACTTATAGTCAAAGAGTTTTTCTAAATTTCGAACTTTTTTTTCCAAAAATATAGGTCATCATGTTGGGAAAATTTGATTTTGCAAAATAATGGGAAAAATGTTTTTTTTTAAACATCCTCTGCCAGATGGTGCTTACTCTTTTGTGACGTCAATGAGCATATAGTGCAGAGTAGAGTATATAATGGAGCATGCATCAATTAGTCTCCTTATACAATATATTATCACAGATTCTAATACTTAAATTTATTATTATTATTATTGTTTCATTTTTGTAAACTAAAGTTAACATGAATTGTGATTTAAAATAGATTGACCTCTTATGTCCCATATTTATTGTATGATGCAAGAGTTAAGATGTAATTTTATTTATCTTATTATTATAAGATGTTGTTATGGATTTTAAAGATTAATTTTTTTATTTACACTATTGTTATTTTATGAATTATAGGGCAGAATGTCTGCAGGTTTCACTAATAAGCAGAGGAAACTGGTGAAAAAAGACAACTGGTTGTCATAGGAAAAATACAACTGGTTATATGTACCATAATTTTAAAAGCCTCAGTAGTAATTAACTAAAAGTTAGTTTTATCACTCATCAGGTATCAGTTCAGAAAATATTGAACAAAATCTGCAATGAGGTTACAGGGCTAGGTTTATAGTCACAAATTTTTCCAACTAGAAGTCTTTCCAATAATTTGGAATCATTTTCCCACTGCAACAATCATTATGAATGGGCCTGTTTCGTGTCTATTCATTAGCACTGAATTATCATAACTACTACTCATCAATGCAATTAGAACTAAAATAATTTTCTTTTTCTCTCTTGTTATTGCACAAATAGAATGACGGGCGCAGTTAACAAGAGAGAAAAAAAAAAAAAATAAATAAATAATTTTCTTTTTTCTCTCTTGTTATTGCACAAATAGAATGACGGGCGCGGTAGCCCATTGGTTAGCGCGCTGGAGTTGCACTCGGTAGGCCCGGGTTGGATTCCAACCGCTGCCAAAACGGCCGCCGTGTTCACGCGGAGTACGATCACGTTAAACATGTGGGTCCGTAAGTCCTTCCGAGAGGTTGGTGGTAGGGGAAGGAGGGTACGGTCCCTGTGGATGCTTCCCCCACTGGGTTCTGGTCTAAATTGGGTGGCACTTCCCGGCCGTCCTTATGGTTACCTTACACCTTTCTGGTAGGTCGGACGGTCTGGGTCTCAACAACAACAACAAATAGAATGACTCATATTATAAAACTAAAACAAAATGCTGAAACTGCATCAATAAACTAAAAAACAAAACTGTTAAATACAGTGCTTAATTGATAAGAGGTATCAACCAGTTTTTGAGACAAAAACTTCCTTCTTTAGGATAAAAAGATGGAACAATCAACTCTGTCAGAGAGGTTTTTGTCACCAGCGAATTTCACACATGTCCCAGGTAGTTTGGCGTTGCCATCTAGAAATGATAAAATTTAAAGGATAAACCAAGGAGTTAATAGAACACATGGTCTGAGTGTGATTGTTCATTTCACTCTTATATATTAATGTGGCATAAAATGTGAAGTATTTTTAACCATAAACCTGATTTTCTTTATTAACTTACCAATGAAAATATAATGTAAATCCATTGAGTTATTTTGGATTTATATGCAGTTATATGACAGACATGCAGAAAAGGATTTTGATTCTTATTTCATACTCCACTGTTGGATAATAAAACTTACATTAGAATATTCCCTAGACTAAGTTGTTGGGTTGGGGGGGAGGGGGGAGCAAAATTTAATGCATAGTTCAATGCAATTCAATCCATAGATGCATGAATTGAAAATTTCCCTTTTATGTATTAGATTATACTTTTGTTATGTTAAATTGTGTTCCTTTTTAATTTAAACTTCATATTATAACTATAATTTCAGTCTCTCGCTGACTCAAACATTGGAAACCACTTTCTCCCCCATGAGCTGAAAAAAGCTAGAGAAGAATTGGATTATAATGCAACTGAACCTAATTATTTTCTTTTTTATGGTAAGGAATGCTTTCTGTGTATAAACAGCCATTTGAAATATCATGCATCATTGATTTCTGCAAATGCTTTCACTTTAAATTGTATCACATATTTGATTTTACCAATGGGTCTAGGACAAAGATATAGGTCTAGGATCAGATTGTTTTTGTATATTTTTCTAAAATATTAGTTGATGAATACAACACTCCTTTTTGAAATAAAATATCACCTCTCTAATAAATTAATTAAATTAGAGTATATCCTGCTTTTTAACACTGTTATATGAACACATTGTCAATTGGTTTGACATTTTTAAAAGCTGGTAATCACAAGAAAATATCATTTATTTTGTACTAAATAAATATTTTTGAGTGATTATCAGCTCTACAAAGGCAATGAAATCAATAGTATATATTAATTTTCTATGATATATTCTCAAATTGAAACGCAAATAAATTAGCATTTTCTGAGGATTTCCTTAAATGTAATAGCATTAAAAACTATTCTGCACAATCAGTCATTCTGTTGTGGAACATGTGCTGTGTACTTTCACAGAAACTGTTTGATTTGAATGCTTATATATTAAAACTTAAAATTTCAAAAATATATTTCTTCAAAGGAAAATATGACAAATTATATAATTTTAGTATTTAATAATAAATTATTTTAGTATTTAACAGTAATTTTAGTATTTAATAAAAAATATCAATTATATTGTCTTGTTAGACACCAAGCAGATTCCTTTGAAACTGAAAGAATACAGGTTGAAGGGTATTAATAGAAATAAAGTACTCAATTACTTGTGAGCAGTGGTTTCATGATCATTGCTGCTCATTAACATGGGGTAGGCGATACGATGATCACTCGACACTGAACATAAAACTCTTTAAAGCAAAGAATTTAGAAATTTCTTGTTAAACATATTTATTTAGTTCCCTGTAATAATGCAGGGCTTTATTTTAGCCTTGCCCACTATTTACAAAATTAAGTGCTTTGGATTCTGTCCAATAACAGAGTGCCCTATTATAGGGCAGATGTTGCTTCAGCACTGAATGCTATTGATTAAATGATTGAAACACCAGAATTTAAAGGTGGATTACTTTTCTTTGCATTGCATTTTGCTTAATTAATGTTCTGTACTGTTACATGCCATATTTTTGATATTAATGATTTCAGTAGTATAGATTGTTTCAGAATGTAAGTTATTAATTTCATGTTTAATTTATGTTGTATTATTTTTAGTTGAAGGTAATCGCGATGAAGTTAAGGAAAGATTATATGACAGAAATGTTGATGCAGCCAAAGATGATCAATCAAGTAAAGTAAGTTACTTTATAACAAGAAAGATCAATCATGCTTAAAGCATTGATTATGAAACACTTTCCAACTTCAATGCAATTTTATTTAAACATGTCTAAAATGCAATACATTCCTCGGTAAAATTTTTAAAATTATCACAGTACTACATTAATTTATTATATTTGAAAACTTAAAACTTCATCGAAAAAAATTAACATATTTTTCTTTATAATGCTGTTGTAGCATATTTTCTTATTCAATATATACCAATAAGATCAAAAATACTTCCATGACTGCATTCAAAGCATGATTTCTGATTTTGGAATACGTTTCTTAAGATACCATTGTACTACGAGCTTTGTCTTTTACTTTACAATGTCATCTTTAAATTTTATACTATTTATTTTGAAGTTTTTATGTATATATATATATATATATATATATATATATATATATATATATATATATATATATTATAATTACAAAAATATATCACAGAAATGCTTTTACAATTTTCTTTGGAGTAATAATTAAAGTTCTAGGTTTTTATTTATAAGGAAGTACCGAAATTTTAAATACAGTTAATGTTTATAATTTTGTTGGTTTTGAGGCTTTCTTTTGAGTTTAAGGTACACAGTTTTGAATTATAAAATATGTTTGAATTTAATAAAATATTTAAGTTTCTGAGATCTAAATTGGAGGGAAATATGTGAAACAGATGTGCACTCTAGTCATTCTTTTATGATTACAAAAATGTATTACAGAAATACTTTTACAATTTTTTTTTGTTTGAAGTAATAATTAAACTTCTAAAATCTAATTTATAGTGAAGTACTTAAATTTTACTCAGTTGATGTTTATAATTTTGTTAGTTTTGATATTTTTTAGTTTAATGTTTGTAGTTTTGAATTGTAAAATATGTTTGAATTTAATAAAATATTTAAGTTTCTGAGATCTAAATTAGAAGGAAATATAGGAAGGAGATGTGCACTCTAGTTATTTTTTTATGATTACAAAAATATATTACAGAAATACTTTTACAATTTTTTTTTTTTTTTTAAAGTAGTAATTAAAGTTCTAAATTCTAATTTATAGGGAAGTACTGAAATTTTACTCAGTTGATGTTTAAATTTTATTGGTTTTGAGACTTTCTTTTGAGTTTAATGTTCACAGTTTTGAATAGTAAAATATGTTTTAATTCTGCCAATAAAATACTGTAAAAGTATTAATTTTACATAAATTAATTTTCTAGTCAAAAGAAATGGTCAGCAAGATCAAAGATATGCTATCAAGTGTCCAGCAAGATTGTATGGAGGAACTCATGGTTGGACCAGAGCCATTTTTTACTGAATCAAAAAGTGGATTCCAAATGACACTGTTAAAGTAACTCATATAAAACTTTTATATCAATTTATTTTAAAATATTATAAAGTGACATTATTGTATTTTATAAACATTTTATATGAGATGAAAATGACTCTCAAAGATAAAGATAACAACATTGTATTAAAAATAACCTTTATATATACATGCAGTTTTATGTTTTATTTATCTTTTAATGTTTCTTATTTATTTTAATTTTTCAAATAAGACATAATATATCAATAAGTAAAATTCACTTTGTGTAAGGGATAAGGAAGACTTGCGAAATATATATAAACACAAATAACACAATAATGCAGCATACAGCTGTTTCAAGGATACACTGGATCTGCTTCATCAATGCAAGTGAACCAACAAACCCGAAGTCCAAAAAAGGAATGGGGCTATTCCCATTCCTCTTTTGGACTAGTAAAGGACTTGGAATAGAAGATGAATGGGACATTTTCCCATTCCTCTTTTGAACTAGTAAAGAACTTGGAATAGAAGAGGAATGGGACATTTCCCCATTCCTCTTTTGAACTAGTAAAGGACTTGGAATAGAAGAGGAATGGAACATTTTCTCATTCCTCTAATGAATTTGTAAAGGACTTGTAATAGAAGAGGAATGGAGCATTTTCCCATTCCTCTTTTGAACTGGAAAAGGAATTTGAATAGCAGAGGAATGGGACATTTTCCCATTCCCAGAAGTAAGCTTGAACTTAACTGCAAATTTCCATTTTTCCTAAGTATACTTGCAGAATCAGTGATTAATTTTGTTACTTTATTACTTTCATTATATACAATAATATATAAGGAAATTATTGCGACAGGGTCGAAAATTCGAATTCGAGTTTTCAATAGGAGAGCACATTCCAAGAATCCTTGATCACGAATTGAACATTTTTGAAGTGATGTCTGTGTGTGTGTGTGTCAGTGAGCCTGTGGAGATAATATCTCACGAACGAATGGAGCGATTCGAATGAAATTTGGTGCAAAAATTACAATCCATGAATACTGGAAGTCTATTGTTTCTAAACACAATTGAATGTTTAAAACCCCCTAAATTTTCGAGTGAAATTTTGAAAAAATCATCAAAAAATCAAAATCTTTAATAAAGTTAAGCAAATAGACATTTCTTATGTAATTTTTCCTTAGAAAACGATTGACATAAACTTTAGAACGCTAGCATGAACCGTTCTAGAGATATTGCACATTTTTCAAATAAATTTATTAAAAAATCCCATAAATTAAAGAAATATATTAACTGTTGAGAAACATGTTCACTTTTCAGATGTAATATCATGTAATAAATTTGGTGACATCATTCTCGTGGATCTAGCTCATTCCATTCATGAGAAAAGATACTTTGAGTAATACTTTTGTATTTGAACACCAATAGTCATTTATCTGCTACAAGAATAACTTATTTCTCCGTCCATAACGCTTGGCGAGATTTTAGCGCCGAATTTGGCGGAATGTCGCCAACTTGGCGATTTTTTAAAATGTTGCCAAATTAACGAAAATCTCGCTAAATAGATAAAAATGACACTAAATCAATGAAAATGTTGATTAATTGACGAATTCAATATCTTGGAAAAAATATAAGTATCTACTATAAGAATAACCTATATTTTTACTGTAAAAGTAATAAATTCATTGCATTATATAAGGAAAGTCATGTGCTGTCCACATCAGATTTTTTATTTGCACAATGCATAAAGTATTGTACGTACTTTTAAATGGATATACGGTCCTTATTCAGGGTTTTCATATTACATGTAAATCATATCATTCTCCAGAGAAATGAAATCCTTTCAAAAATTGGAGGATAAAAACAAAATCTGTAGGTGGGTGACATTTTTGTCGGTAGCATTACTGTTTCAAAGGGTGTATACCAGATATTTATATTGTTATGTGTAAAAAATGTTGCTATAAAATTTAAGTATATTTTATTTATTACAGATTATTCTAGTAAATTGAGACTAAATTTAACTGTGTCGAGTGAATTCAAAATTAAAAGTATATTAAAAATTGCATATTTATAATTAAAACTATTATTTAATGAATTAATTATAAAATACATTATTTATTTAATAGAATTTGATAATATATCTGATATTTATTAAAGTTCTATATGTTATTTCACCAACTATCCATATAATGGTTAAATAGAATTAATAATATGCATAATAATATTTAGTGGAGTAATATAATTTATTATTTTATTTAGTGAATTCAGGCTTAATGAATTTAAAATCTTACACAATGAAAGATGTTAGTGTGTGTGTTTGTCTGTGCTTTTGTGTCATCTGCAGTAGAAAATCGAAACTTTGGACATGTGACAAAATTCAGTGATTTACTTCAGGTTTCTAGACTATGCGGCTTGGTGGGATTTTTTTAAAATTTGAATTAGTATGAAAGTTTTTGGCATTTAAAGCCAAAATGTAGCCAAATTTTTACAATTTTTAATCTATTTATTGAAACAAATTTACGCGAATGTGAGTACTTTCTTTTACAGGTGCAAACGATATCTCAGACTTTCAGTCTAGACTTTGATTAACAGCTGTTGCAACAGTGATTTGAGTTTAAAATTCAAAATTCTACCTTTGCAAATTTAAAAATCTTTGTTCTATTTTTTTTTAAATTTTATTATATTATCACTATGAGTATTGTGCTGAGAATGGTAAAATTATGTAAAAAACTCACTGAAATAAAGTTTAATTATTTTTTTTTAATTTCTATTTTTTCATCTGCTGTTTGATATATTTCAGCCCCCATTGCTATTAACATTCAGTTTTCACTGACCTATTGACACTCATTAAAAAAGGCTACATTGAGGCCAAATCACCCTGTGTCTGCACATTGAGCCAATTTTCTTTTTTTGCGATTTCAAGTATTTTTAGCATGCTTATTTAGGATGTATCAAAGGAGCTTATTTAAGGTATTAGCACACCTATTGTACAATTGGCATGGTTTCACATGGAAAATATAGAATATGGAAATTATTTTTTTCAATAAAAACAGATGATTTGAAAATTGGGTGGTATTATCTATATCTGTATTATTTACATAGCAAATGTTCATTTGGAACCTGGACAACTCTAGGCAATTCAATTTGTTCTAGTTATAAATAAAATTTGAATATTAAATTTATAATATTGAATTGTTATCTTTGTATAATTATAATATTGAAGTAATATACAGGGTTATCATAAAAAAACTTCCCCGATATATGAACACCTAGTGGCCTATCCTCTCAACCAATCGAAAGGAAATTTCAGATATTGTTATTTGAAGGTATGCTCTCGAGATTGTGATGATTTCAAACAATAGAGTTCTCACTGTTATGGTTACAGTGAAACAATTTCGAAATTTTCTAATGGCAGCACCCACTTTTTTCCTACACAAATGGATCAGCACATTGAAAAGCCAAAAATGGTGTTGGAGCGATACATGTATGATAAAAATTGGTGATGTAAAACATTTGCAAAGAAGAGCACTGTAAAGGACCAATGACAACGCAAGAGAGGAGAGGGAAAAAAACTTTTATTGGAATTATGAGTTTTCAATGTGCCCACCTTCGCAGACAATAACGCATTGCATGTGGGAGATTGTTGACAACAATAACGAATGTAACATTGCAGGAGGAATCTGTACAACTTCACGTTTTATGGCATCTTTCAATTCTGACAAATTTCGTGCATTTGATGTGTACGCCTTAGATTTCAGATAACCCCAGAACCAGAAATCTATTAGAGTGAGGTCAGGGGATCGCAGTGGCCACAAAACTGCAAAATTACGGAAGATGACTCTATCACCAAAGTTATGTTGCAGCACTTGTCGAACACATGTAGATACGCATTGAGGAGCACGATCTTGCATCCATACAATGTCATTAACGACATTTCGCTGCTGCAATCCTGGAATTATGTAATTCTGCAACATTGTTTTATACCGAGAACCTGTGATGGAGTACGTTTGAATACCATTGGAAGTGATCTCTTCGAAGAAGTATGGACCGAGAACGAATGTGCTTGTGATGCTGCACCACACAGTCACTTTAGCTTCTTGTAAAGGCACTGGTACCACATCGTGAAGATTTTCGTCAGCCCAGTGAATGCAGTTCTTGGAGCTTACGTTCCCAGTTAAGGAGAAATGTGCGTCATCCATCCATACTATCTGCAGTGGCCACCTGCTATCTTCATCATATCTGATGAGGAAAAAATTCGCAAAGTCGACTTGCTGTTGCTCGTCTCCAGGTTGCAACATCTGGATGCTCTGGAATTGATAAGGAAACATCCGCAGAACAGGGTGCAGAAGCTGGAGGATAGTGGTTTTCGGTACATCTAAATTGCGGGCAACACTTCTTGCAGTACGCAATGGACCTGCAGAAATCATATTTTGCACTTCCACAACAACTTCAGCAGGAACAGATGGTCATCCGGATCATGGTCTATCACATGTGCATCCTGTTTCTTCAAATTTTTTTACCAAATCACATACAGTTCATACTAAACATGAGCCTCATCTTAGCTTATGATTTCGCCGATAAACTCGTACGGCTTCGGCAGCATTTTCCCCATTCAGATAAAACAGCTTTATCAATTCACCCATTGTTTCCCTGTAACTGTCATCTTGTTGGCAAGTTCGAACACCTGATTGAAGGAACAATCTTCCCACACTGCTTATTAAAGATTTTTCACAAGCAATGCTTTGCACATGGTGTTCTGTGATTGGTGCTTCTGCTGTCTATCCCTGTGAATTATGCAAAGTACATCAATGCACCTCCTCTCTATGTTGTCATTGGTCCTTTATAATGCTTGTCTTTGCAAATGTTTTACTCCTCCAATTTTCATCATACGTGTATCAATGCCATTTATGGTTTTACAATGCACTGATCAATTTGCGCAGGAAAAAAGTGGGTGTTGCCATTAGAAAATTTTAAAATTTTTTCACTGTAACCGTAACCGTGAGAGCTATATTGTTTGAAATCATCACAATCTCGATACCTTCAAATAACAATATCTGAAATTTCCTTTCGATTAGTTGAGCGGATAGGCCGCTAGGGGTTCATATACTGGGGAAGTTTTTTTATGACCACCCTGTATTTGTAGTATTGAATTGCTATTAAATTATACATAGTGAATTGCCATTGAAATTGATCTTAAGCATAATGGAAAATCTTGAAAAACCATAGAGTTTTTTTTTACAAAAATTGAGTGGTAATTCTATTATATAATAATACCTAATATGCTAACTGGTAAAGATTTGGTAATTCTCCAGAAATCTTAACCATTTTCTACATTAAAATTTATGGTTATTCATATTCAGAATATCACTTGATAATCATTTCTATTTATGTTTTAAATATCAAAATTATTATATTATTTACTCATTTAAATGAATCATTATATCAAATAAATTTATTTAATTTTGTTTAGGAACTATGCTTCTAATTTAACTGGAAGTGTAATCAATCAGGGGGGTTCATCAATTATTTTGCCTGACCTATGTCAAGTTCTTGGCATGGAAGATTGTGAAAATGATGTCGCCATTGGAGTTCAAGTATGTTAAAATAAATGTTCTGGCCAATTTATTTTATAATACTGTGATATATTTATAATTTCTGTGTATTTTGTAATTAGATTTTTATTACATTATTCTCTTTCATAACAATAAATGCAGTAACCTACATATTAATAGTTTGTGCTAAATTAAATTTGTACTGGATGAATAACTATTTTGCAAAGTTTCTCTGTTGAAACTGTTTCCACTTTAAAATGTGTAGTTGGGTGACTTAAATGAAATGCCGCAACAGAAATTTCTATAATTATGTATTATAAGAAAAGAACTGGTGTGTGGAGAGAAAAATGGATTCTACGATACCAAAATTTTGACAAAATTTTAAGTTGCAATTTTTTAAAACTTCTAAACAAATGTTGCAGATTTAGTGCGGTTAGTTTTGATAATCAGAGTTTTGAAACTTAAAAACAAATTAGTCCTTAATATTCTAAAATAGTTTTGGTTTATTATTTCCATGAAATTTTATTTTTAAAGGTTTTAGCATATAAATATTAATATAATATATTACAAACCGATTTTTTTTTTCTCCACTTACTTTTCATTTACTTCTATTTAATAAAAAACTGAGTTGTAGAAATTTTAGTTACAGCCTTCTATTTGAGTCATGAAACTGTACATTTGAAAGAAAACATTTTAATGGGTAAATTTTATAAAAAGAGAACTGCACAGAGAATCACCAATACCATGCTTTGGCATCCCAACAATATAAAAAATTGATATTATTGTATAATTTGATTTGTAACTTTAATATCTTTGCTATAGATTAGTTAGTTCCTATGTATGTATACTTCAAAATATTTGATTTGCAAGACAGGTGTCAATCGTTGATTGTTAGGAAGTTAGTTGGTAGATCTTCATAGATAAATGTATTGGCACCATTGCTGTATAATGTTTAATGGCATTTTTCTCTTTTGTACATTGCACATAATGTTTATACAACCATGCTTTATTTCAAATCACTTATTCTTCATTTCTTTAACTATTTTAGTCAATTCGTTGGACAAAGCCTTTGGAATCATATGGAGCTGGTTCAGAAAATTTAAGCGATTCTTCCAATGTCATACAGATTGAAATCACTCCCCGGGAAGGTTCCACTACCATCCCCATAAGCAACTCTACAGAGCTTTTTACCATATGTATTCCACACTCAAGTGGTGATGGTTCTAAAAAGAAAATGGAATATGTGGTGCCCAAGCTACCAAGAGTAGATGATATTTTAGTCTATCATACTATATTTATTGAATCTGCCGGTGTTGCTGTTATGGTTAATATTCTTCCTGATAACACAGATGCTCCTTTAGTTCTTCTGTTTATGTATGGAGGACAGCCATCTTTGCAAGACTATGATGATATACTTCGAATCAGTAATATACCAACTGAAAATGGTAATTCTACTGAAATATAAGGAAGAACTTAAATTACATAATTAAGCACACATTAATAAACAGTACAGCATACAGCTGTTTCAATGATATGTTAGACCTCTTACTTCAGTACAAAATAGACCAACAAACCCAAAGTTAAAAAGATAAAATAGGAACAAATGGAAGAAACAAGGCTATATATATATATATATATATATATATATATATATATATATATATATCCAAATTGTGAACTAAGAGTCCCCCTGAAAGAGACTATCAGAAAGCAAAATTATGAACAGTCCGGTCAATCCAAAACAGGGAACTAACACCCAAAGTTGGAGTGCTCCAAAACCACGATTTGGGTATATATGCCCCTCTGTCTCTTTCATTTGTGCCCATTTCATCTTTTTTACTATGTTAGTCTATCTTGTACTGAAGAATGGGTATATATTCCCCTCTGGGTATATATATACCCCTCTGGGTATATATACCTCTCCATTTCTTCCATTTGTGCTCATTTAATCCTTTTTACTTTGTTGGTCTATTTTGCTCTGAAGAAGGGGAAATGAGCAAATTGCAATAGCAATATGCAGTCAAAATAGCAATATGCTGCATTGTTTTATTAATTTGTGATTAATTACATTGTTTATCTTTTCCTTATCCTTTATGCAAAATATTTTTACTTATTAACCCCTTGCCTGTGGAGTATATTTCAGGAAAGTGGGTCAAAAATGGAAAAAATTTTTTGTGCTTCAGTTTTGTCTATTATAACATTTAAAAAAATTAGAAAAATTTTATTTTGTAAAAATATAAATTTTTTTATGAAATAACTACTATATTTAATATTTTGACATACATGTGGAAAATTAATGGATTATATTCATATTTTACTCAAAATTGTTTAATTATAGCAAAATAAATCAAATAATCTTTTGAATTTCACAAATCATTTTTCAGAATTTCACAAATCTTTTATAGTATGATATGTACGAAAAATATGACCCGGCACACAAGCCGACATCACACGCTTTACAATAAACTCGGTTTATATCCCGCTTAATCAAGCTACTGATCCCGCCTACTTCCAAAAAAAATGTGGAGGACAAGTATCGCCATCTGTTGGAAAAACAATGAACTATATTGTAAAGCATTTGGGAAGGCAAAACGAACTCAATTCGGGAGCAACGGAATAGAAACACTGATTTTTCGCTTGCCCGAAGTCAGTTCGGGCATTCCAAATTTGGCGCAGAAGGGTTGCCCGAACTGGATTCGGGTGGCACAGGCAAGGGGTTAATTTGAAATATATTTGAAAGTCATGTACAGTGACCGCCGGTTATAAGGTTCAGTGGTTATAAGAAACAGCCGTTTATAAGACCCAAAACGACAGAAACAAATACAAACTTCGTTTTAACATTAAAATTGTGTCGCTTATAAGAAACACGATTCCGCTTATAAGAAACAGTTTTCTACAGAAAATTTGTTGATTTCCTTGCGACACGGGTGTAAAAAAAAATCAATTTGTTTAAGGTTAACTGAAGGACGAGTTGTTATCTCTTGTCACTGGGCGTACGGGGAGGGGGTGGGAGTTTGCTATGTAACAAAGGATGACAAAGAATTTCTCCGTAGAAAGGCTTGGGGGGAACAACCCCAAACCAGTAGGAAACGAGTTTCAATCTTCTGGCAGTTAAGGAAACGTACTGATAAGGGAAGGCATCTTTGCTTATGCACTCAAATAAGATTCGTACAGCTTTAGTTAGTCATTTTATGTTTTGCTTATGGAAGCATGTCGCAAAAGAGAAAAACCCTTACTTTGCTTGAAAAGCATGATTCTCTACATCCGTGTAGTCAAAGAGAAGTTGCTTCTTCATTAGAAATTACGCACTTAACATTATGTAAAATCCTGAAAGGCAGAAATGAAATTTTGACGCCAAATTGTAATCTTCAAAGAAAACGGAAACGAGAGGGAAAGGCAGCTGCTATAGAAGAAACACTCTTACAATGGTTTTCTAACGCCAAATTAAAGAACGCTCCTATCAGTCGGGCAATTTTACGGAAAAAGCAGAAAATTTTGCGGAAAAATTAGGAGAAAAATAGTTCCTTGCGACTGATGGTTGGTTAAGCCGGTGGAAAGAACGAAATAATATTGTGTACAAAAAAAAATATGGAGAGAAGCAAGACGCGGACTCCGAGTCGGCATCTTCATGGATTACGCAAAGTTTACCACCTCTATTAAAAAATACGCTCCTCATTAAATTTTTAACACTGACGAGACTGGGCTCCATTTTAGAGCGCTGCCCGAGTATACAATGATATTCAAAAATGATCTATCCTCCGTTGGAAAAAAACAAAAAGATCGAGTTACAGTTCTGTTAACAACAAATATGACGGGAACTGTAAAAAAAAAGCCTTTAGTTATTAGCAAAAGCAAACGTCCGAGCTGTTTAAGTGGAATAAAAAAATTGCCAGTGATCTACGAAAATTCAAAGAATGCCTGGATGACAAGTAGAATTTTTGAAAACTTTTTGTTAAAATGGGACAGGGAACTGATGGGAAAAGAAAAAAATCTTTTAGTCCTTGACAACTGTTCGGCTTATCCTGTAGCACAGCTGACAAACATTGAACTTTGTGTTTTTTGCCACCCAATACAACTTCCATCATACAGCCTCTTGACCAAGGAATTATTTAAGCATTTAAAACTCTGTATCGGTCAAATTTGCGACAGAAAATAGTGAATGTAATTGATGAAGAGAAAGGATCGGCTTCCGAAATAAGTAAGAAAATAACCTTGCTTGATGCTATCCATATGATCGCAGGCGTATGGAAAAATGTTTCTGACTTATGCATTTTTAATTGCTTCCGTAAAGCAGGATTTTTGAAAAATAATGTTGACTATACCAGCAGAAGATGAAGAAGAATTAGAAGCACCTTTCGAAGAATGGATTCACATCGACGAAAATTTACAAACATCTGAAGAAAAAAGTGATGATGACATAGTGGCGGAAATTCAGAATATTTGCAATGAAGAAGAAAATGAAGACGACGTTCCACAAGAAGACAATTTTCTTACAGCCAAACAGTCGCGAGAAGCCCTAACTATAATTCGAAAAATTCTTGAACACAGAGGGGCATCAGAAAAAGTTTATGGACTATTTTATGATTTAGAAATGGATGTACGTAAACTAATCACCGACTCGTTATCACAAACAACACTGGCTAAATTTTTTGCTCTTTCTCAGTATGTATGAAAATGTACTATGCTCTTATACATAAATGAACGACCTATGAGTTTTACTTTTATTCTTATTTAACTACATACTATATGCATATAGATAATATTTTAAGTTGTAAGGCTTAATTCGTAAAATAAGAAATATTTTTGAATGCAAAACTATATTTACAAATGTATTATGTAGTATTAATATTTTACTTATATACATTTATCTTTTAAATTCTGTAAAATTGTGTTCAATAGTTAGTATTTACAATGGAAGAACGATATTTAAAAAATTTCCGGATTTAAGAAACAACTGCTTATAAGAAACAAAACGAGCGAAACGAACGTGTTTCTTATAAGCGGCGGTCACTGTATTTGGATTTCTTTCGCACATAAAACCTCTCCTAAAAGTTTTCTTTAAGAAAATAGCACTTCCAAATTAGAAATATTATTTTATGCCTTTAGCACATAAAACCTCTGCTAAAAGTATGTTCTAAGATAATGGCACTCCCAAATTAGGGGCCTTTTAGATTCAGAAAATATATGTTATAGTTCCAAATTTAAAATGACCTATAAGAAAAACAGAGGACGTGAAAAAAAGTTTTGATCAAACTTGATGCAAAAGTGATATAAATGATACCAAATAGCAGTTTGTTATTTTGAGCATTCGCTATTGATTATTTTTATACATTAATAAATTAAACAAAATAGATTAATTTTTTCAATTCACCTTTATGGCAAAAAAATTGTTCTATTTTAACTGTTTAATATTTACCTTCTCATACTATAGAATATAGTGAGAAAGTATTGTTTTTACGAAAATTTTCGACTTTGATTTACTAATATATGTTTGTACCCCTTGAATATGTTTTGATTATTTCTAGAGTGACATCCATTTGTGGTCGATTTCTTGTGTAGACAACAGCTGCTACAAATATTAATAGATTTTCATGAAATTTCACATCTAGTTTTGTTAACAAAAAAAATGTAGAACTAAATGGATTTTTTTTTTTAATTCAAGCAAGAGCTTCAAAATTTTAGTTTCTTAACTTTGGCAGCATATGATAAAATTTGATGTAATTATGCATAAAAGGGATTATTTATGGCTCAATGATCATGACACTTAACAGTTTCAACCACTGTAGTGAAGAATAGCCACAATGCATGTTTTGTGTTTGTGACATCCAAGTTTCCTTCTGAAGTGTGTATATTGTCAAACTGTACCAATCAAAAGATTTTCCAAGTCCTTTAAGATGAATTATGATGTGCTATAATTATGATCATTTTTTGGACTAATGATACAGATTTTTCAAAAAAATTTCTTTCAAAATTTGCATAAAAAAATCAGAAGCTGCTTAAAAATAGATTCTAGTATGAAAAATTCGAGTTGATTCACATTCTAATTAATTTTGTATCAAAACAATTTTTATCAGATAATTGTTGCTAAATAACTAACACTTTATTCTTTAGCTTCTTTTTGCAGTAATTAAATATTTATTATAAAATAATATGTAAGTATGTTGTTCTTATATAAACTTTAAAATATTAAGAGAATAAGCAATATTTTATTATTTATAAAGTGTATGGTCTATTTTTATGATGTATTAAAGATATTAAGATGTATTTTGCTGTTGACCAAAGATCACCTATTTTTTTCTAGTTAAAACATACTAAAAAGGTTTTTGTTTTTTGTGCAAAAAGTTCTTATTTCATTGGCCAATTTCAATTGTTGACAGTTATACCCTGTTTTATATATATGCCTGTGTCACACATTTTTCACCTTACCATACTTTCATTGAAACCAATTCTTATAACATACATAAGCAAGCTTAGAAAAGCATTAGTTATAAAACTGTCTATGCTCTTGTATTGTAATTCCTATACTCAATATGTTTTTGCTTAATATACATATTTTGTTATAATTGGTACATTATAGCAGTGTATAATTGTGTATTTATTTTCTTATTATAAAATAGTTGTAGAAATAATAAAACATTCTGTTATATTTTTTCTGTTTTAGGTGTGCATAATTTAATAATTGGTGCACAATATATTACAGAAGCTGAGAAAAATCTCTCAATTGCTATTGGGCATTTTTCGAATACTTCAAATATTGATAAATTTTTTAAAAATCCTACTGGAAATAATTTGACAGTTTCAAACATGACTAATCAATTCACTTCAAATTATTCGATAGATATTGCTATAACAGGATGCTATTTCTTCAATGAGCAAGAAGAAAAATGGAGTACAAAGGGTTGTAAAGTGAGTTTGACACTTGAACTGACTTTTGAAATACATACTTTATTAAATTGAAACAAAATTAATTCTATATTAAATTAAAATTTTTGTCTTTGGGTCTATGTAGTTTTATGTATTAGATAGACTACTTGGAGTCCTTAAAAACTGCTTAATTTATAATTTTATTATTAAGGACCTTAAAGCTTCATAAATGTGCATCTTAATTAGAGATGGGTGAATAACATTTTTCTTGAATTTGAATATCAAATTAGGATATTAACCAAATCTCGAATATTCAACTATCTTGAATATTTATTTCAAATTGTTAATAAATAATATTCTTATTTCTTAAATATTATTTAGTATTTATTATTAAATAAATTAATAAAGTAAAATAAAAAAAAATAAAAAGTGTAGACCATGCTAATTTAGATATGAAACTTTTTAAAATTTTAATTGCCTATATTTGTTTAATTGTTAGTAGTTTTTTATTTAACTACTCTTAACTACAATAATTGAATAATTTTAAATGCTTTTTTACCTACTTCAGATTATTATTTAAGAAAGTGAGCATTTGAATATATTCAGGATTTAGTTTGCTTCTCTTTCTGTCGCAAATGAAACCATGAAGGCTGAAGAGTCACTCTAAAGAAATTGTTGACAGCAACATGATTAAATACTTTAAAGATAATTATTTCAAGCAAGAATACAAATTATTCATTTTCCAGTGGTTGAAAATGTTTTCACTTAGTAAAAGCAAATTTTCTTTTTGGTACTTTTGAATTTCTTGATTAAAAACTTGAAAATGGTATTATGTTATTTATTTTTCTGGTGTGAAAATGATATGAATATAGTTCCTGTAAATTTTAATAAATGTGTTAATCATGTTGCCGTATTCGAAGTATTGAAATACCATCTAGTGATGTTATATTCAATATCTCAGATACTTTCAGCTGTTTGAGGTATTTGAGTATTTGCAAATAGTATTCGCCCATGTTTGATATTAATGCTTGAAATTGACTAACTTTAAAAACATTTTTGTTAGTCTTTAGTACAGTTGTGCCCTTGTATCCACTGATTCAGTATCCACAGTTTCAATTATCTGTGGTTTTCTGCAACTAAAAAAAAATGTTTTTTAATTAAAGAAATTAATGGTTTATTAGTTTTGAACCAAAACTGGGTCTGCATTCTTTGAGCAGAATATCAGGTATATTTTTTTATGAATATTTTTTTTTATTGCAGGTTATGTACAGGTATGTACATAGGATATCTATTATAAAGTGTGTAACAATAACACATTTTGTCATTGCTCATGCAGTGCTTTGATAGAAATGGGGGATTTTTATTAGTCTGTCATCCCTTGAAAGTAAATATGATACTATACAGTAAAAGTGTACTGTAGTTTTTCATTGCTCTATCATTTCTTGAGGATTAAGCTAAAATATCAGAATCCCTTCCTTTTATACGTCTAAGAAAGAGAGAGAGAAAAATGCACTTTTTAAATGTACAATGTACTGTATTGGATAACTCAACAAGAAATCACCTGCTAAAACATTTTTTGATTCAAGAAATATTGCCAAGGGTGTTTTCAAAGGAAGATTTTGAAGATGACTCAGTGACCTTTGCAGGGACTGAACTGAATCAATTTAATTTGTTTCTTTTAATCAAATGGACTTTTCAAAGAAAAATATGTATCTGGGTGATGTTTCAGCTCCTTCCCCCCCCCCCTCCCCCCTTCCTTGTGTATGCTACTCAATATTGCACTTTTTGTGGTAAAGTAAAATATCTAATATCTCAAGAGTGATTTGTGATAACGCTTAAAAAATGGTGTTTATTTATTTATGGTTAACTTTTCTTACAAAGATAAAACATGTACAATAGATCATAACTGTACTTTAGATTATAAATATACAATATCTCAACAATGTTGCATGTTTTTGTTCTGTAAAGAATGACATTTACTTTTATATTAAAAAAATCATATATAAAATGAATGCTTCTGTAATATATTTAACATAATTATTTTATATAATGTTTTTCAACTTTTGAAAAAAATGTCAGCATAACTGCCCCTGAAACAATGTCCTGATTGCTCCTAAAATCCATGGACCTTTTATGTTTACTCATTGAAATAATTATGCCAAATTTAATTCAAATTGTTAATGTTTGAGAGATGTTCTACTTATAGACTTCATTGAAAAAAAAATGGTGCAGAAATGGTCAATGATTCAGGGATATGTATTCAGGGATGCTCAAAACATGCAATGTATCACAATCCTATAATCAGAATTTTGACCCCATGCAATACTCTTTAAATATACTATATATTATATAATACCCTTTACATGTACTATATATCATAAAGAAAGTAAAAAATGAGAATTGGGCAAGTGTGACCTTATTTTTACAGTTTCTCTGATTTCAAGAATGAAATTGATGGCTTTTTCAACTTAGATTACAAAATTAAAATTTAATAAATTTATTTTCTAAATTGTTTAATTTTTTCCCCCTTCACAGGTATCGGGGAGTGAAGCTGGAGTTACATGCTGTGAGTGTAACCATCTCACGTCATTTGGAAGTGGATTTTTTGTAGCTCCAAATGAAATTGACTTCAGCTATGTATTTGCACATACAGATTTTCAGACAAACAAGACTATCTATGCCACTGTCATTGTCTTGTTTTCAGTTTTCATCATATTACTTATTTTTGCCAGATGGAAAGACAGACGAGATGTACAGACGGTAATTCTGATTTTCTTGTCCATAAAAATTAGGCATTTTACCATTTTATTCAGGGATCACAAAATTTTGTTAAAATAACTGATTGCCTATAGAATTATCTGCTTGTCAGAGCCATGCTGCGTTTGCACCAAACAGGTTGTGTGCAATGCGGTAAGACAGTAGCCAGTAAAAAATCAAATGTTTTCAACTTAAGAAAAACTTGTATGAACATCACCTTTCTGAATTTGCTAGTGCATTACCACTTTAGTCTAAATCCAGTGCTAGTAGTATAAAAGAGTATGACTTAGCATAATACTCATAGTAAAATGGCACATTTTCAGAAGGTTTTTTTTTTTGTTCATTGAAATTTAATTGCTTTGAAATTGCTATTTAACATTTCTATTTGAAATTGCTATTTAAAAAGCCCATTCACTCCAAGTATTCATGGAGAAATTAATTAAGTTTACTATTCAGAGATTTTGTCTTTTATGTAGGAAAGATTATTTTAGAAATATTATGAGTATAAGCATCACCTTTCTGTATTTGCTAGTGCATTCCCACTTTAGTGTAAATCCAGTGCTAGTGTGTATAAAAGAGTATGACTTAGCATAATACTCGTAGTAAAATGGCAATAAGCTTAATTATCCAGACTGTTCTGATAATTGGAACTTTTAAATGTAACATTTGCATAAGGTTTTTTTTTTGTTCATTGAAATTTAATTGCTTTGAAATTGCTATTTAACATTTCTATTTGAAATTGCTTTTTGAAAACCCCTTTCACTCCAAGTATTCATGGAGAAATTAATTAAGATTATTTTAGATATAAGATTATTTTAGAAATATTTTGTTTACAGAGGCTAATTATATACAATTTTGTGCTTGCTCTGCTAGAAAATTAAATTGCTAGTGATGAGAAAGGTAAAGTAGGTGACTGTAATTTTCAAACCAATTTTCATTATTCAATTATTAATAACTTTAATTACAATTATATCTAAGGCTGGCTGTGATATAAGAATAATAAAAAATATTAAAAGCTTTTAAAGTTGCTTTCTGTATTCTCATTTAGGAATTCACTTATTGGCAATATTAATCAATCTGTTTGTTGACTGTTAGGCACCATATTTAACTTTTGAATAACAAAGTATTTTTTATATAGTTTCTTTTGTAAAAACTATCCCTCCTGTGTCAGTGTCTAATTCTCTTGTTTTAACTAGGTCAGGCACTTAATTAACTCTTTAACATATTATTTATGCAAACGAGGAATATAAGGGATCTTGGATGTATTATCTCTTTTTTTCTGAAGAAAGACAGTTGCTTCTTTTCCCTCCAAAACCAGATGATACATTTATTCAACTAAGGCCCAACTATTTTTAACTGAACTTTTTCTCTAGACGAGCATATACAAATTTAGATCCCTTATTTATTTTGCTAATATCATCCCCTTGTAATAAAATGACATGACATAGTGCTGCCATTTTTGGTGATTTTTCTAGAAGTACGGGGCTATGAGCAACCACCAACAACATAAATCATTAACTTGAATTCTGAAACACCCTATATAGAATCCAGCATTTTTTGGACACAAATATGGTAAAAACATATCGAAAATTTTTCTATTTCTTTCTCTGAAAAACCAGAAAAATCCAAGGAATTTGATTTTAATTCATATTAGACATTCTGGTGAAGGTTTGCAGTCATTGCAGTTATTGATGATGTTTGAGGTATAGATTAATGCATTTAGCCTCTTGACTTCAGGAATATTCCATATTTGCACGAAAAAATAATTGTGTTTTTATATCTTGTTTATATCTTGTGTTTTATATCTTTTATATCTTGTGTTTTATATCTTGTTTATATTAAATTTGTCATTTTCATTGCAGCTTGGTGCTACCCCTTTGCCTGATAATGAAGCTACAGATAAATATATTTATGAAATTTTAGTATACACTGGACATCAGAGAAATGCTGGAACTAAATCAAATGTAATGTTTTTTTTTAAATTTTGTTTGAAGTTATACTTTTCCTCTGATATGTCTCTTAAAGTTTGGCAATATAATTGTTATAAAATAATTTTTTTGATATTTGTAAGGGAATTGCAAAGTAATTAGAAATTTATTAATACCTGCGTATGCTGTATTTCTGATTTGTTTGAAATTTGGTGATTCAAAGAGTTTTAATGATTACATTTATTCTTATATTAATTCAACTTATAACATATAATTAAATTTTAATTCTATATCTAATTTATGGATTATCATATCAATAGATGATTTTAAACTGTGAGGATCCTAATTTTTCTTCACTTGAATCCCCTTTTCAACACCATTCCATCCCGGTTACCTTACACATTTCTGGTAGGTCAGACGGTCTGGGTCTCAACAATCAGCAACAGCAACACCATCCCATCCGAGCCAATGGCCCTACCATATTGAAAACACCGGTTCTCGTTAGATCACCAAAGCCAAGCAGCATCGGGCACGGTTAGCACTTGGGTGGGTGACCACCTGGAAACACCGTGTGCTGTTGGCACATTTCGGGTGCGGTAGCCCGGTGGTTTGCGCGCTGAATTTGCACGCTGCCACAACTGCCGCCGTGTTCATTCGGAGTACGATCACTTTAAACATGTGGGTCCGTAAGTCCTTTCGAGAGGTTGGTGGTAGGGGAAGGAGGGTACGGTCCCTGTGGATGCCTCCCCTATTGGGTTCCGGTCTAAATTGGGTGGCACTTCCTGGCCGTCCAAACAGTTACTTTACACCTTTCTGGTAGGGGCGCGGTAGCCCATTGGTTAGCGCGCTGGAGTTGCACTCGGTAGGCCCGGGTTCGATTCCAGCCGCTGCCAAAACTGCCGCCGTGTTCATGCGGAGTATGATCACGTTAAACATGTGGGTCCAAAAGTCCTTCCGAGAGGTTGGTGGTAGGGGAAGGAGGGTACGGTCTCTGTGGATGCCTCCCCCACTGGGTTCCGGTCTAAATTGGGTGGCACTTCCCGACCGTCCAAACAGTTACCTTAGACCTTTCTGGTAGGTCGGACGGTCTGGGTTTCAACAACAACACCTTTCTGGTAGGTCGGACGGTCTGGGTCTCAACAACAACAAAAGCATCCCATCCACCAAAATATTTCTTTTTTTACAAATTTAAGTACATCACTGATCACTTAAATTTGTAAAAATAAATATCTGTAAAGGAGCTTTTTATATTTTAAGTTGTTTCCAACATATGTATAATATTATCTGAGAGTTGTGTAGGGGTGTGAGTTTTAAAGTTTGTACATTTTATTTTTTATTTAAATATAATAGGTGTATTTTATTGTTTCTGGTGAAGAAGATGAAACAGAGGTTCGCAATCTTGCAGATGATAAACGCCCAGTACTTCAGAAAAGTTCAATTGATGTATTTGTTATGTCTGTACCTCGGTAAGGCAAAAATAAATTAACCCCAAAATGTTTTGAATATGTAAAATTTTTAATTAATGAAACAGATAAATAGATATAAATTAATTTTACAATTTTATTTATTTTTTTGTTTTTTTCCTTTTCTTTTTCATATTTGTTTTAAAATGTATTATATTTGTGTAAAATTTTATGCAAAACTATATGTAGTTACCAAATTATTTGAATTTTTATAATGTTTTTCTTATAAGTGACTCTTCTATTTAATAATTTATCTGAATTAGTAATTACTAAAACCTTTCTTCATTAAATAATTAAATTAAGATATATATATATATATATATATATATATATATATATATATATATAAAACTGTAAATTTTCATGAGCTGGTTTATACTGTTTCAATTTTTTGATAATATTGCATTATTTTACCCCTACCTGGTGAGCTTTGAACTTGAGGGAAAAAATCATAGGAATGTATAAAATGTGTAAATAATTATTTCATTCTCAATATTCGAAGTTTCTCTCCAACAACTTAACTGTTAAGTTTTGAGATATATTTCCCAAACTGAGTTTTGTTGGTCAATGGGTAGATTGTCTTTTAAAAAAAGAAAATTTTTACTGGAATTAACCAAATTCGGCAGAATTGAAAGGTCATTATGCAGAATTTGGGGGGAAAGGAGGAGGTGAAAAGTCTGAGGCTTAACTCGAATCTCCCCTTTTTCTACTTACCTGTTTGGGAGGGGGGGGGGGAGTTGTCCAAGGAGTGGTAAATAATCCTGTATGTCTCCTTGTTATTAAGTTGTTGAGTGTAGCTCCCTTTTTGATTAATTTAAATACCAGAATGTTTGTAAAAGTATCACTTTAGAACAGCCAATCATATTTTGATTAAAATTTGATCTTTAATTTGTGGTTGATAAGTAGATGAATTGTTTTTACAAGAAAATTCAAAATCAGTCAATTTAAATATCAAAAGGTTTGTAAAAGTATCACTTTAGAATGGCCAATCATATTTTGATTAAAATTTGATCTTTGTGGTTGATGAGTAGATGAATTGCTTATACAAGAAAATTCGAAATTAGTTATGTGTTGAAAGAATAATTTTCATCAGAAAAAATAGCATTCCTATGACTCTTGACTCAGTCTTTATTAAAAAAAGAAACCCTACAAAATAAAAAGCTTCATAGAATAAAGAAAAGTTTCAGCGTCTTTCTTTCCATGCAATAATAACTGCAAAGTTAAATCTGTCAAATATTGATAATTTTTGAATTTTAAAAGAAATGTTAAGGTCTCATTTATTTCATATGATTATTCAACAAAAGTTAATATGCTGATTCTCTCCAGTGTGCAAACTAGAAGGAATTTGCATTCTATTTTAATCTTGCATTAATGAGTGTTTCAAGTGTTTTGATTTGCAGAGTACTGTTATAAATATTGGTTTCAGATCTCTTGGCCAGCTGAATTATTTGAGAATATGGCACGATAACTCTGGAACTGGGAAATGGTCATCTTGGTTCTGTCAGTACATTGTATTTAGAGATGTGCAAACAGGGTTTAAATATGAGTTTCTAGTTGATAAATGGTTTGCAGTTGAAGATGATGATGGTATGGTAAGTAGAGAATCTATTTTATTTATACAATGTTCTGATAAATGACTTTTCTGTAATTAGATACATGTGAACAGAAAATCCTTGTTAGTTATCAACATTAAATAAAATACAAGAAAGATCAATCATGCATAAAGCATTGATTATGAAACACTTTCCAACTTCAATGCAATTTCATTTAAACATCTCTAAAATGCGATACATTCGTCGGTAATATTTTAAAAATTATCATAATACTACATTAATTTATTATATTTGAAAACTTAAAACTTCAACGAAAAAAATGAACTTCATTCAAATGACAGCATTGAAATGTAAATTGCCTGGTTTAAACATCTCTAAAATGCGATACATTCCTCGATAATGTTTTTAAAATTATCATAATACTACAATAATTTATTATATTTGAAAACTTCATCGAAAACAACTGAAATTTATTCAAATGACGCCATCGAAATATAACACACCTGTCTCTCTCTATAAAAGCAGCATTTCATTCATAAACATTTTTCCATTCATTTCATTCACCACAATACTATAATAATTTATTGTATTTAAAAACTTGAGACCATGGAGGTACAAGTAATTAAACTCTATGCTTAAAACTTCATCGATAAAATCGTCCTTCTCTCTGTAAAATCAATGAATATTTCATTCATATCAGCTATGCAGACTCCATGAGCTAAATAATTTTGCGTAGAGAAATGCAGCAATTCTTATACAACTCATTCTACATATTTTGCTGTTTACATTTTTCATAAGTGAAAAATAGGTTTCATTGTAGAAATAATCTAATTTGGATGATCATTTAAACTCAAATATATTATAATTGCATTGTTTCAGTATGTAGATGCACATAATTTTAGCCAAAATAAAGCGGTTTTAGGACGGATACAACACTAAATATGAGTTAAAAAAAATTTTAAACATCACGATTTTGACACAAGATGGATGCCATATTTTATTTTGAAGTGGGGCACATGATCTCTTCATATAGTGGTCACGTGATCGCTTCATATAAGAGGTGTAATTACTATTTTAATTTTTATTTAAAAGACTACTGAATATATTTTGCTTAAATTTTATATGGGATAATTTGAATATTTCCGAAGACGTTCGAAGCAATTCATGAATTTTAAATCCACTTAAAAAATGTTTGAAAAATTAGGTCCCATAGGGTTCAATGTATTTCATTTTTTCAACCTGGGTTCAATCCAAAACTAATTGGGTGATATTATTCATTTATATTCCCATAGGTCTCACAGACCGTCTGAACAACATACTAAAATTTCATTTTGATTAAGTCATTTTTAAGGCAGTTATCGTGCTAATGGGCAGACAGACAGACAGAATGAACAAAGTCATAAACACTTTTCAACTTTGTTGTAAAGTGTTAATAATGTGGATAATTAGTTTCCAATTATAACACAAGTCTCTTTATGGAATAAAACACCAGCAATTTCACCTGCAAAGGCTCAAATAACTGTCACCAAGAATTTTGGACACATTCATGTCTCTCCCTCCTCTCCACACACACACAGGGCAGTATGATTGTTGTTTTACTTTTGAAATTAGTTAGTACCATTATATGTTTGTTTAATGTTGCTGACTAATATTTTCTATTCACATTTATTTTTTGCAGCAATTTGAGATAATTTTTATATGTAATTAAATATCATTAACATAAGCATTAATTTATTACAGCTGATTAATACATTGTCGAAAATCCAAACCACTCGACTGACCCGATGTCTTAACAGTAGCAGTTTGATGGGCGGGAACGGATTAATAAATTGTGTACTAATTTCTTCTTTTAACTTATTTTTGAATATCATACACTTATATCAACTTGTTTTATGCTCTTATATGAGCAGTGATGAATGAGTTGCCTGAATTATAAAAAGGGGTATTCCATAAAACTTTAACAATTAATATGCTTTTTAAAAGGTAATAAAATTCACAGTGCATTTGTAAGCTACGGTGCATTTGTAAGCTACAGTGCATTTATATATTTCCTTAGTGTTTGAGTTAAATTATTGACATTCTATATGAAATATTTTACTGTAGTTTATTTCAAGCATTTTTCATAAATAAGAAACATGTATTCAAATTAGAGATGTGGATTTTCCTGAAAATTTTGAAATTATTCTCTATGTTACATTTCAGTAGGAATAATATGTTCAGCGACTTTTAAAAGTATTTATTCTTGTATTACAGCTGCAGTCAAATATATATTATATAACAAGGCTAAAAGAAGGTTTAAATCTAGAAATATATAAAAAATTCTATGAAAATTTCTTATATCTGTATACTGCAATTAGCAGCTACAATTTATTATCTTTCTTAAATACACTAGCTGTTGAATACTTCTATAAAAAAAATTCTATTTCACCTATATTAATGTTTTTTTTACTTTCCCTGCAATACATGGTAATGTATAGGGAAAGTATTGGAATCATGTCGAAAATCGCAATTCGAGTTTTCGACGGATCTACACGTTTCGAGACCTCTAGAATACGAAAAAAACCATTTTTAGCGTGACGTCTGTGTGTGTGTCTGTGTGTCTGTCTGTCTGTGTGTCTGTGTGTCTGTCTGTGTAGATTTTGTATCCCCTATAAAAAGCTAATGGACCGAATTTCACAAAATTTGGTACGTAAGTCACTTGTGGGCGAGTCTGGTGCTGATTAGTTTTGGGTACGATTTGGGATAAAAGAACCCGCCTGTTTTTGCGAAATGGCCCGCAAAAGCTTGTATCCACTCTAACTAAAAAACTAATGGACCGAATTTCACAAAATTCGGCAGATGAGTCATGTGTGGGTCACCCTGGTGCTGATTAGATTTTGGTATGATTCGGAAAAAAATAACCTGCATTTTTTTGCAAAATGGCCCGCAAAACCCCTCCAAATCTAAACTAAAGAACTACGTATACTCAAATATATCCATTAAATGCTTATTTAATACGTATTTTTTAGCGAAGAAAAGAATAAGACCAACCCCATTACATTAGGACTAGCCGTTCTCGAGATATTTTAGTTTTTCGTATTTTCTCTACGCCACCTTTGAAAATAAGTCCGGTTACCGAATGAGAACGAAAATTGAATTAAAAGTGAAATAAATTTAATTAAAATAAAGAGAACGTGGATATGTCTGCAAGGAAAGTCATGTGCTGCCCACATCAGATTTTTATCTTCAAAATTCCAATTTTAAAGCATTGCACAAAAGGAATAGCATGAGAAATAATTTAAAACTCTTAAACCTTATCAAAATTATAAATAATTTACTGTTTATTATAGACATAAAAAATAGATTATAAAATATGATATTCTAAAAAAAAATTGACAATGGATTTAAATTAAAAAATACATTAAATATTATATTGCATTTCCTTCAATACCTACTGGTAATTCAAAGGGAAACATTCTACCATCTTCTTGAGAAATAACAAAAATAAAAATATATTACTAGTTTATTATATATATAAAAATAAATTGTTAAATATATAAGCATTACACAAAAATAAATAAATAAATAAATGCTTGTAATTAAGCATTTTTAAAAATTGTTGCCTGTAATTAAACGAGTGAGAATCATGAAAAAGAAGAGGCAATTTGCAGGATGAGTTAAGCATATATTTAGTGCTATTAAAGCATTTCCCCTCAGCAGAATTTGTGAAAACATTCCATTTTGTTTCTATACTTTTAAAAATTTTGGAGAACTTAATAATGAAAGAATAGGCTTCTTAAATCTTTATTTGCTTTTTTTTAGAATGAGTAAAATGTCACTTGTAACCTTTTGGTTGTCATCTATTCTTTTTCTTTAAAATAAAGCACACATATACACAATTGCCCCCTGCCCTCCTTCATTTTCTTCTTCAAAATTAGAAAACTCAATGATCAGAAAATTCTTGTAAAGCTACTTGTTTTTCAGGAAAACAGTTTGGAAAGAGTATTATATTTTCAAATTAATTAAAAAGAAAAAAAGGAGGGTAAAATTTTCCGAAAAAATAAAGTGGAAAATTTTCTAAAAATTTTCCCATTTCTGGAAAATTTTTTAATCCACATCTCTAATTCAAATCATAAAAAATTCTAAAAAAATTTTATGTGTACCAACTCCATCTCATGTGTGTGATACAGCCTACCAATGGCTAAGCCATTAGAACACTGTCCACTAAATCCTTGTAAACCTAGTTGCAGATTGTGAGTTCTAAACTTCCTATCAAATGAGACCTTTAACTGGGTTCATACTTCTAATGGAAAGTATGGAATCTCAAGAAATTTTTTTTCAGAATCTCAGGTAGAAAAGGCATGTAAAATTGCACTTTTCTTTTTCATTAAAAGCCTGAAAAAAATTTAGTGAAAAACATGGAAAAAAAGCCTGGTTTTTGTAGTTAGCAGTATCATCAGCCTTATGCTAATGAGCACCAATAATCATGAACTATAGTCCAAGAATGATGAAGGATAATCACTTTAGAACATTTCTGATTTTATGCAGTGCCCTGTTTTAAGGTGGACATTACTTCAGTGTAATAAGTATAGTTTAATCTAACAAAGAATTCATTTATTTCTCTACATTTCTTTAATGTTCCAATTTATTAAAATGTTTTATTTATCATGACTTTATAATATTTTTTAATTCTCAACAAATTTTCTTCCAGATTGATCGGCTTATTCCTGTTGCTGGAAAGGAGCAGGTTACGGAATTCTCACATCTATTTTCCACCAATTCTCGCCGCAACTTAGCAGACAGCCACCTCTGGTTTTCAGTGTTTCTCAGACCCCCTCGAAGTCGTTTTTCTAGAGTACAGAGAGTAAGCTGCTGTATGGCTGTTTTGTGCTTATCTATGTTGACCAATGCTATGTATTATCAAAGGATATCCGCTAAACCAGGATCTGGTGGATTTAAATTGGGACCTCTTTCCCTGAGTCCTGAACAAGTTAGTAAATTTTGTTGATTCAAATTATTTATATTTCTTTTACTAAAATTTAGAAATGCATTCTTTTTCAAAAATGCTCAAATTTTAGATTTTGATAAAAATACATGCTTTAGAACCTGTTGGATGCAATTGGACAACATTTGAAATTATGTCCATTGAAATCATATTGAAACAGTATGCATATATGTATATATAATGAAATTATAATATGAAATTCCAATGATAGAAAAGAGAGAAGTTGTAACTCATAAAACCATAACGTAAAAAATGCTAGCAACATAAAAGGATGTAAAAAATAGAGAATCATCAATCAAGAGGAGACTAAAATGCATATATCTAGTCATCAAGCTAAATATATTCAACTTATATCAGTGGTGAGAATTCGAAAATTGAAAACAAAAAATAACCAAGCATTAAAGGCTAGTGGAGTCTTTCTCTCTTAATGTTTATTCATCAAAATTGCCTTTAACTGAGCTGTGCAGACTTGAACTTATATGTAATTAAAGAAAAGGATCAAGTTGATGGTAATTTTACTTTTAAGATAATGTGGTGTATAGCTACTGATAACTGTATTTCATTTAGTTTTCAATGGTAAGCTCATTCTTCTCAAATATGGGAAATATTTTCATTAGGTATGCTTTGCATGTTGTCAATTCCAAAATATTAATTTTTTTAATCAACCAGATTTGAAGAATAATCGGTTTATTTTTTTAAATACAAAAACAATGCTTTAAACCAAATATATGGTTTAAACAAAAAATAAACTGTGGTTTAAACCAGGGTTTACATCAATGGGGTTTACACCAGCCAACCCTGCTACCAAACCCAAAACTTTCTAGCTGCTTTTTTTTGTTCTAATGTTCCAGCTTGATTAATAATGCAAAATTTATAAAATGAGTTATAATTATTGTAAAGACATGTTGGTTTTTCTTTCCTTTCTTTGTATAAACAGCACAAAAAGCCATATTTAACAAGAGCCTATTCTCAATTTCGAAATTTCTAACAGCTGTACTCTTGTAAACCATCACATATGCAATATTAATGTGTTAGAATGTATAGTGGAGTCTTTTACTCCTAATGTAAGTTCATCAAAATTGCTTTTAATTAAAATTTTCAAGCTTCAACTGGTATAAAGTTGCATTTTTCATAATTTTATTAACAAATTTATTGTTGACTTCATTAATGCTCTTTTCATTATTTTTAGATTGCTGTTGGCCTGGTTTCAAATTTTGTGATATTTCCCCCTACTTTTATAATGATATTCTTTTTTCGAAAATCTCGACCAAGAAAATTACGGCCATCCAGAATTGAGGAAGCTCTTAAAACCCAAAGTAACCATCTTTATATTATATATTTTTATATTAATTTGCTTTTAATATAGCGTGAGTTTTATTTGATACCTGTGAATAACATATTGTATGCTTATGTCAGGCATGGTAAATACACAATATACATGTCAAATTTGGCCTAAGTAAAAGACTTCTACATGTGAATTGATATAGTACAGGGTTATCAGGAAAGAATCATCCGATTACAAAATTTAATATTTTCCATAATTACAAACAGAAAATTATAATTAATATGTCATTGTAAAGGAGAAATGTTAAATTTTTAGTTTGTAACATTTTCTTTTGTAAACTGCCATAACATGCGAATTTGGGGATCGGAAAATCCCCATGCCTACATTGAACACGTAAGGGACTCCCCAACAGTAAACGTCTTTTGTGCAATATCTTCATCAAAGGTTTACGGACCGTTTTTTTTTTTGCCGAAAAAAAGGTGAGTGGTATTACCTACCTCGATATGTTGGAAATTTGGCTTTTCCCTCAGTTGAAGGAAGATATGAAAAATTTCATTTTTCAACAAGATGGTGCACAGCCCCATTGGCATTTGGAGGTTCATAAATTTCTAAACAGAGAACTACCACACCATTGGATTGGTCGCAGTGCAGCCGATGATTTGGTCCTACACAGCTACCCTCTTAGGTCACCTGACTTAACCCCATGCAACTTCTTCCTTTGGAAATATGTCAAAAATCTTGTGTTCATACCACCTTTGCCTACAAGTTTGCCCGAACGCATTTGTGATGCTTTACAAACAGTTAATAGTGAAACATTACAACGTGTTTGGCAAGAAATGGCATATCGCAATGATATTATACGGGTGACTAAAGGAAGTCATATTGAACACTTGCAAAAATTGTGGAAATATTCAATTTTTGTAAATTTTTCCTTTGCAATGACATATTAATTTTAATTTTCTGTTTGTAATTATAAAAATATTAAATTTTGTAATCGGATGATTCTTTCCTGATAACCCTGTATTATTTCTGTAATTTGTTTTTAACAAGATCTCTGTTAATACTTGACACAAAAATGCAAACCACACATTATAGGGGGCCAGCTGTAGAGATTTATGTGGTGCATATTTTTTTATTGAACCCCACATACATGCAGTCACATATACAGTCATCTATACATGCATATACACATAAATATCACCTCAAAAATGTTCAATTCAAGTTCAAAGATGCTTAAAATGTGTACATTTATCTAAAACTTTATTCAAATTTTCAACTCCAATCACAGTATGTTCTGTATATACAGAGTGTTCCAAAAACATTGACCTCGGCTTTTATTCCTTAAATATTTATCTTAGACATGTATAATAAATTATAAAGTTGTGTAAAAAAAGGTACAGAATTTTATGAAATCGATTAAAGTTTTCAAGGGAATTGAATTTTAAGAAATACAAAATTTAAATTTTTATACGACCCCTGTACAAAAACATTTCCAATGAGTGAAATGCGCCCCATACACTAATAAGGTGATGTACAAAATTTCAGCATTTTATTATAAAAAGACCCAGAGATATGAAAAGACAAAAATGCTGACTTAAACCACTTTTGATGCATCGACATGGGTTCTCAGAGGGGAAAAATCATGTCTGCAGATTGCGTTTGAGGGGTCATACACAAATTACGAAAAAAAACAATGATTACATAAATAAATAATAATTTTGCTATTTATTGGTACAGAAATATCTACACTGTGTAGAAATAATAACTTTACACAAAGATTATAACGCTTGTTTAAAATGTTTTCCATCCATGTCAAAGACCCATTAAAGATAAGAGGCAGATATTATTTGCCTATGATGCATTTCTGCATTGCATCATTTGCACTCTTGCTGTAAACATTTACATTTTAATTTGTGATTAATAGCTCACCAACTTTGTTTAAACATATCTCTGGAGCTTTTTATGATAAAATGCTGAAATTTTGTACATCACCTTATTAGTGTATGGGGCACATTTTACTCATTGGAAATGTTTTTGTACGGGGGCCGTATAAAAATTTAAATTTTGTATTTCTTAAAATTTAATTCCCTTAAAAATTTTAATCAATTTCATAAAATTCTGTACCCTTTTTTATGCAACTTTGTAATTTATTATATATGTCTAAGATCAATATTTAAGGAATAAAAGCTGAGGTCAATGTTTTTGGGACACCCTGTATACTGATTTTTGAGCTGTGGAGTTAAAATTTGATGTTAAAATTTGGCAGTTGAAAATTACATTTTACGAATAAAAATTGGCACTTAGACTTTTTTTTTTAATTTTATGAGGGGAGGGGAATTAAAAGTTTAAAATGACCCTTGTCATTTAAACTATCTAAAAAAGCATTTACTATTTTTTATAGGAGCAGAATGGAAGAGGAAGAATCCTGAAAAACCAGCCGTAAGGACTCAACAAAATGTTGCCAGTGATGCTGAAGCCCAGTTATATCAAAGAAAGAGGAAATTTGCTTTACCTTGGTGGTGTGTCGGTTTTGGCTGGTTGTTTGTTATTGGTTCTATTGGTGCTTCTCTATTCTTTGTTTGGGCCTATGGTATTGAATTTGGTGATGAAAAAACGTCAAAATGGCTCACATCATTGGTTATTGCATTTTTTTCATCTGTACTTGTGACTCAACCAATAAAGGTATTAATTTTATTTTTTATAATTTATCTTTATTCTGCTTAAGTGGTTGTTGATTATGTTGCTTTTTGACTTTAGTTAATTTGATTTCTTTAAGTATTTGATAATTTATAATTATTAAATAGATGCATTGTTTAATTCTATTTACCATGTTTTGCTGTGTTAATAACATGAAATTGCAAAGGGCAATTTTAATGTATTATTTTCTCACTTGAGTGTGAAAAAAATTCGATATAAACCTGGTATTAATGTTAATATTCTATTTAAATTTCAAGGTTGTTTTTTTTTATTTCCAGAATTAAGCCATATTAGTTAGGAAAATCACATAAGTCATAAAAATTCAGGAAGACCATGAAATTTTAGAAAATAAATTGCTGCTGGTTATGAATTTTACTAGCTATAAATTGTATTTGCCACCATTTACAATTTTAAACATTCTTTTTAAATTCAGTCTCAGGTCTAATATTAAATAATGTAATGTTTTAAATAAGTCGAAAACATAGTTTTTTGAAGTACACACTTTTATTATTTGTATGTAACTTAAATGTATGAAAAATAAAAAATTCATTTATTAAAATGTATACATCTTGAGTATATGAAAGATAATGACATACCAAATTTAGACTTCTAGCTGCTCTGGTTCTCGAGTTATTCACCAAAACTGAATACATTCCTATGGCAGGTTCAGGATGAGCTGAGTTGGTAAGGTTCAAAATAAAAGAAATTAAACTATTCCACAAAAGACAGCAATATGCTAAATATAATTTTTCTAGCTACACCAGATCTTGAGTTATTTCTGAAAAACATTCCTATGACAGACCCAGGATGGGTTAGCCCAGTAAGGTTCAGAATACCAAGAATTAAAGTATACCGCAAAAAACAACAATATACCAAATTTGGACTTTAGCTGCTTTTATTTTCGAGCTATTCTCCAAAATATAAGCACATTCCTAAGACAGAGGCCAGGACATGTTAACCTTATAAGGTTCAAAATCCAAAGAATCAATGTATATCGTAGAAGACAATGATGTACCAAATTTGGGCTTTCTAACTGCTTCAGTTGAGTTATTCTCCAAAAAATGAGTGCATTTCTATGGTGAGCCCAAGTAAAGTTGCCTGTCCCTATAAAATTAAAAATCAACAGAATTAAAATTCATCATAAAAGACAATGGCATAGCTAAATTTCATGTTGCTATAATTAATTAATAAAAATTGAATAATTATAGGCCCTTAAATATTTGAAAAGTGGATATGTTTCTAACTCAGACCCAAGATGGACTTGTCTGATAAAGTTGAAAATAAAAGAAAAATTAAAATGCTCCATAAAAGACAATTACATATCAAATTTCATGTTACTATAATTAATGGAACTTGATTAGTTAGGGCCTTAAAGATTTGAAAAATGAGTACATTCCTATAGTGAGCCCATATAAGGTTGAAAATAGAAAAAAATAAAATATATGACAAATTAAGATGTGTGTCGGAAAATTTTCCACTATGTTTTCTGGAAAATTTCTTAATTAATCTGAAAATAAATTGTAATACTACTCTTTCCAAACTGTTTTTTGAAACGTGTGTAGCCTTGCAAGAAGTTTTTAATTATTGAGTTTTTTAATTTTGAAAAAGAAAATGCAGGACGGCAGGAGGCAAATGTGCTTTATTTTAAAGAAAAAAAAAATGGATGACAACCAAAAAGGTACAAGTGACATTTTACTCATTCTCTGAAAAAAGCAAACAAAATTTTAAGAAGCCTATTCTTTCAGTATTAAGTTTTCTGAAATTTATAAAAATATATAAAAAAAATGAAATGTTTTCGCAAGTTTTGCTAAGGGAAAATATTATGTTAGCACTAAATAGATTAACTCATCTTGCAAATTGCCTCTTTTTTCTCATGATACCCACTCGTTGAATTACAAGCAGGTATTTTTTTTAAATAATTTTTTATATTATATAAAAAATTTATTTTAAAGTGCTTAATTACAAGCATTTTTTAAATTTATTTTTATACATATAATAAACTAGTAATTTATTTTTTATTTTTGTTATTAAAAAGAGGGTAGAATGTTTCCCTTTGAATGGTCAATAGATATTGAAAGAAATGTAATATAATATTTAATGTATTTTTCAATTATAACCTGTTTTTAACTTTTTTTAGAATATTACATTTTATAATCTACTTTTTATAATAAACATACATTATTTATGATTCTGATAAGGTTTAGCAATTTTAAATTATTTCTCATGCTATTCCTTTTGTGCAATGCTTTAAAATTGGAATTTTAGAGATAAAAATCATTATTATAGATGAAATAGAATTTTTCAAAAGCAAGCACATTTAAGGAAAATAATAAATTGTAGCTGCTAACTGCAGTATACAGATATACGAAAATATCATGCATACAATTTTTTATATATTTCTAGAATCTGTTTTTAACCTTGTTATAAATATATGTTAGACTGTAATATAAGAATAAATACTTTAAAAAGTCACTGAACATATTATTTCAGCTAAAATGTTATATGGAGAATAATTTTAAAATTTTCTGGAAAATTTTCTGCTGCAGAAAATTTGAAAAATGTGTACATTCCTGAAAAATGAGTACATTTTTTCTAATTTCTGGAAAATTTTCTGCTGCAAAAATTTTTCCAGAAAATCCACATTTCTAACCACAAAAGACAATGACATACCAAATTTCATTTAACTATGATTAATGGAATTTGATTAGTTAGGACCTCAAAGTTTTGAATCGTACTGACAAACAAACAAACACTAGATCAAGTTAAATAGAATGTAAAAAATGGGATCAATTGTATACACCCATAAGTTCTAGTGCAATGGAACATTGCTTTTGCTACTTTTTACATAGGGTAATTGTACAATGTGGTAGCAATTCTTAATGCTAAATTCGATGCTTTAGGGTTCCTCACCAATTCTTTTGCATGGTACTTTCATTCAACACATAATTATATAACAATTGATAGAAACAGATACTTTGGAGGAAAAATAAACTCGCAAACTGGGCGATGATTTTGTTGCATGTCCAATAGCTTCATTTTTTATTTATCAACAAGAAATTTTTAGAAGTAAATGGTAGTTGTATCATTTTTAGACATAATAGCTCTTTGCTTATATTTCAAATACATGTCAAATTTATTTTTAACCATTATGGCATTTTTATTTTACAATATATAAAAATATTCCCATAAAAATAAAAGTTGAGATATCGAATATAAGTAGTGATTAAAAAATTGAAATAAAAAGAGGAAAACTATGGAAATATATTGAAAATTTTATCAAAATGTTTGCCCCATTACACTAGTTTTGATATAAATAAATAATTCTGAAATTAGATATAATTGTTTTTTGCTTATGTGTTTTTTTTTTGTATTATTTTAGATTATTTTAATGGCAATTGTAGTGTCCTGTATGTGTCGATCAATGGATTATGATGAAGATGATGCTGATGAAGATGAAGAAGATCCTCACATTAAGAGTGATGAAGTATATTTACATGATAGTGAGTAAATATCCTCAATAGTGTAATTTTTGTTTTTAATTTCTTTCAGATAAGATTTTCTCTATCTTTATTGATTGTATAGTTTGTGATTCTGTATTTAAACTAATCTTATTATATGCTTGTTTGTTAGAATTTTTGCTTACTTATTCTTTATTTTCCAGTAATTACCATGATGCAAAATGCATGTCCTAGGAAATCTAAAATAATTTTATGGAATTTAAATTTACAATAATTTTTTGCTATTTGTTCTTGGACAATATTTATCATATTTTAAGCTTTATTTCTCTTTCTTACATTTACAGAATTATTATTATTTTTATTATTATTATTATTTTGCAGTTGACCTGCATATAAT
This sequence comes from Amaurobius ferox, assembly GCA_951213105.1. Taxonomy (NCBI): domain Eukaryota; kingdom Metazoa; phylum Arthropoda; class Arachnida; order Araneae; family Amaurobiidae; genus Amaurobius; species Amaurobius ferox. Next base: position 47,643,885 of record OX578149.1, read on the forward strand.
GAAGTAGCTTGATATTAGAAAAAAATTTCAGTATAAACAATATTTCTAATAAAGAAGTTTGAATGTTATAACAAAAGAAAAGAACTTACATAGTTATTAGACACTATAAAGATTTTAATGTGGTTTATTTTTTTTTTAAGATATTAAATCTGTTTAATTCCTTTGAATGATTGAATACATGCGCATAATTAACTTTCTATTGCAATTATTATTGTGAGTTTCAAAACATGAACATAGTTTTGAAGAATGTAAGAAATTTTGGAAGATGCCTATTTTTTCCTCTTAATTGAGTAGTGTAAAATTCAAAAAGAAAGTTTTGGAAAATATCCAGAACATATCCTAAGTATCTCAATGTGTGTTTTGCAACAATTGAAAAGGTTAAGATGTATTGTTACCTTCCAGAAATAGAAAGAAAAATTAGTTTCTTATTGTTTTCTGCATTTCACTGTCTTATTTTGTTTAGAAACAGTAATGCTTCCCCCAAAATGTTCTAATTTGAGGTTTGGGCAAAAAATTATTGAACTAATTTCAAACACTTTTGCAAAGATGCTTGTCTCCTTCTGTTTATGTGTTTATAATAAAATCTGAAATAGGTAATATTTTTTAAATAAATAAAAAAAACTAAAATGCATCCTTACTAATAAAGCAATGCAATGTGTATATTTGCAATATTTTATTAAGAATGTACAATTTTCACATTTTTATGCAAACGCCTTCAGTTTTGAGATAAGTTGATTCAACTGCATATACCTTAAATATTTTAATTTGCATAATGTCCATTAGGCAAGAGAAGTAAGAAAGTAACTTACCGTCCTATGGATCTTGAAGCTCTTGAAGAGGCAAGAAAAGAAAGGGAGAAAGAAGTGAAGATGTACAGCGTCATTCGTGAGGTTTCTGCATACTTTTTCTTCCTCTGGGTCATCATGATTCTGAGTTATGGCAACAGAGACCCAAATAATTTCTTTTTGCGAGAAGCGCTGATAAATGGATTTATCAAACCTGGAGACTTATGGGTGGAATACAATAACGTGAGTTATTTATCTGTTTTTAATATTTTAATATATCTGTTAATTTAATGGAATGTATTATATTGAAAAGTATTTATATTTCGCTTGTAAAATTTTACATTGAGTTGCCAAATAGAATTTACCTTGCAAGTATGCAAAATTAAAAAAAATAAAAATCTGTAATATAGTTTCATATATCGACTAGAGCCAGTAACAGATTTAATTTATTCTGGAACCCCTAGGCACATTACAAATGAAGGCCCTCTATACTCTTTAATGATTTTTGAAGGAGTTAAGTGAATATTTTCAGTAATGTTTTCTACAAGTATATTTATATGAAAAAACTTTAACATAGTATTACATAAGTAATACAATAATACCGTGAGACCAGGAACAGATTTCAGACAAGATTTAGTGGAGACAGTTTTATGTGAAATATTTGACTGTCTGTAATAGTAAACAATGCATCCGACTTAAAAATGCCAGTTTTATTGCACCCTGACTCGAGAGGTCAGATAGGCCATAAACATAGGGGGATAATGTGAAAACATGAGATTGGTTAAAGATGATAACCAATTATTCGAGATATCTGGTCACATTTCCCTAAGGTCGTCCAATCAGAGCTAAAGAGGCATGTCAGACCTCAGGCAAAAGAGGTGGCATTCAAAGGTTCCGAAAAGGTTATATACAACTTCTAGGATAGAAAAAGAGAGATATTCATATCCGCAGAGATGCAGTAGAGAAGTATTCTGCTATATATAGCCACAGAGAATGAATCGAGATGCAAAGAGCATTCCACAGAAATGTCCTGACATAACTTCAACTCCTGATTTCTTATGATGTGAACGAAATGTCTTGATATACAGAACTTCTATGGCCAAAAAACAAATTGGAGGTATGTACTTACCAAATATTGTAGCAGATCTTAGACCATTTGATAATAGAATTTACCTGGTCTCACATTTCCAAGTTCCTCAGCAAATAATATGATAATTGTTGTAATTAATTCAATAATTAACCAAATGTTCTTAATAAATGGTTTTATTTTAAAGTTAAAATGGTGCAGTTAATCGTAGTATTATGTTAATATTCTATTACAGGAATTCGCACTGAAGATTAATATGATGGGTTTAAGGGGAAGTCTCACTCATTGACTCCCTATACCATCAATGTAATTTTATAAAAATGAGCAGTAATAAAAAAAATATTGAATATGAAAGTCTGAAATTTACTTTGCTTGTAAAATACGCTTTTCTGAATCTTCTAATACAATTAGAATACTCTTTATAGTTAGTAAATATATTAAATTAATTTTCAAAAAAGGCATCTTTCTTAATTTTGGCTTATTGTGTGGTGGTGCCATCTAGAAATAAAATCAGTAACTATGTTTCAAAAATCGCCAATTGTTTAACTAAGGTATAGCAATTCCCACTAGACTGCCAAAGCAGTAATACACCGACGAGTTCATTCCATCCTAAGGTAATGGGTATGGTAGGAAGCACAGAGGTGGAAGTTTGTCCTAGGAAGAGGCGATTTGTTCCATTCATTCGCTTTGTTCCATTCCTCCCGCAAAACAGAGTTCTTCAGCTTCAGAGAACTTGTGTTTCTGCTTTCTACTGTATCTGGGGGGGGGGGGGGGGGCTATATTCTTGCGCTAGCCTATGGTACTGGGAATTGGGTCAACATATGTTCCTTTGGTATATTTTTAACGATAATAACATAATAGATTTCTTCCCATTGCAAACTTTCTATACATAAAAGAGCATATTTTTACCGATTAAAGAAATGTTTCTGTAGTCTGAAATTAAAATTAATTCGTTAGTTACAGCATAAATAGTTGATTAAATATATCAATCGTTTCAGAGCCAAATCGAGCAGAGCCAAAGAGCTAGAATCACGATTACTCATTGATTACACCTCGAAGAGCAGAGCTGACTTCAGCCCCCTCTCATCCTTCCTTTTTTTATGCCTGACCTTTTGCTTATAAGTCCAGTAAAATTTGGGTATGAGGTATTCCGAGAAATTTAGTATATAATATTTTGATGCTAAGACATGAACAGTTACTAATAGAACTTGTCTTACGATCGAAAATTGTTAATTTTGAGTGAGACCATTTCACTTTCAAAGCACTCAAATTCTAAAAGTCTTTACATTTCAACTGTTTTAATTTTCAGCTAGACAAGAATTTTGATTTCTAACATTCAGTTGGGGATGGGGGGGGGGAATGTTACATTATATATATATATATTTACATATATATATATATATATATATATATATATATATATATAAATATATACATATATATATATATATATATATATATATATATATATATATATATATATATATATGGCACAGAGTGTGGTTTCGTCATGTGTATGTCAGATTAGTGAAAATTAAAAAGAAAAAATCTAACTGGCCAGGATTGAAACGTTATATTCTTGTGGCCCTCCATCTGAAAGATTAGTTAGATGAAAAATAGTTCAGTCATATTTGAGGTTGCTGATTAGTGGAATTTATCGATAGATTTTATTTTCAGCTATGCAAAAATATTTTGAATATTCAATGGGGGGGGGGGGGGGAGGATCACATTGTAAGAAAGTGTCTCTCTCTCTCTCTATATATATATATATATATATAAATAAAAATTGAAATATTTTAATCGAAAATTATGTATAAACTACGGAAAGTACAAAAAAACCCATCTCTAGCATATCTGTTACAAATAAGTAACTATAATAGAAGGTAACTTATTACTATAATGGAAAGGGGATGAGTGGAAGATGAGTATACAAAAATCATAATTAAAAAGGTATATATATATATATAAATATATATAAAATAAAAAAGCAAGCACGGCAAAAATGAGAAAAGGCAATAATAAATAGCTCTAGATTGAAGATCAAGACATGGAGAACAATCAACTGAAACTACACATAAAACGGCGGTTAGTTCGAAATTGCACTCTCGTCAGGACAGCCATACAATTCGAATTAAAACCGAAAGAATAGCCAGTTTCTGACAATGGTGATAGTATTTATCTATGGACACCATTGGAACTGTGTACTGGCTAGTGGAAGGACAAATAATAAAATAAAAGATAATTATAAATATATATATATATATATATATGGCCCAGAATGTAGCTATATCATGGGTTACAATTTAGTGAATAGTAAACCAGCTACAGCTAAAATGTTCAATTTTGATGGGCTTCATTCTAAGAGGTTAGGGGAAGGAGGGTACGGTCTTTAGTTGCCATCCCCATTTGATTTCGGTCTAAACTATGTGACACTGTTCTGATTGCCCAAACAATTTTACCTTATACTTTCTGGTAGATCGGATGGTTTGGGTATGAATAAAAGAAGTTTGTAGCATTAGAAATTTGACAGAAAACATGCTTATTCGTCAAAGCCTTTATAAAGGTATAAAATATTTATCAAATAATTTTTGTATTCAAAAAATTAATGTAAAGAAACGTTATAAGGACATGTGACCACTATAGACGAACATTCTTACATTAGATTCAATATTTTAATATTCGGTTTAAGGGGGGGGGGGGCATTAATAAATTTATTTTTTTCGAGGATGAATTATTTTAATTTTTTCCAATGTTTGGGGGAGGAGACATAATTTTTCAGAATTTCTAAGAGGGAGAGGGTAGAGTGACAGAATAACATTCGATTTAAAGACGGGGGGGGGGGGGGGGTCACATTTATGTATATATATGGCCCAAAGTGTATCTGTGTCATGTGGTATGTGAATAAAAATTTCAAAAACATCAAACTGGCTATGGCTGAAATGTTCAATTTTCCTGGACCTCAATCCAAGAGGTTAGGGGAAGGATGGTACGGTCTCAATAGCTGCCACCCCCATCTGATTCCTCTGGTTGCCCAAACAATTGGAAGAAGTTCGTACCGTACGAATGGGTTCAGGAGTTCAAAAATCGTGCTTTTTCTTCAATCAAGACCGTTGTGAGACCGTTGATTTCCAATGGGTTATTCGGCTAGTATGGCACTAAATGCAGAAAAAAAATCCGATATCTCTAGGACGACTTTTGATAATTTCTAAATAATTGTGTGTCCATTCATTTGAGGTTAAAAGTATGTATATGTATTACAAGTATGTAAAAGTATGGTATAGACCCTGTGATTGCCACACCCATTAGGTTCCAGTCTAAATTGGGTGGCACTGTACAGACCTCCCAAACAGTCACTTTACAATTTCTGGTTTCTCGGATGGTCTGAGTAGGATAAAAACAGTTCCTGATCGTAGACATGAATCCAGGCGTTGTGTTTATTCGACAATCAAAATCTAGGTGTAAGGTGTTTATCTCACAATTTTTGTATTCGCACGTTATAGGAACTCCTGAACACATTTTAAACACTTCCCTATGTTTGACCAATCATAAAATTTGGAGTTCTACATAGCACTTGCCATTTGATAAAACGTTTGTTAATTTTGATTGGGACCATTTCACTTTTAAAACATAGGACCAACATAAATGGAAAAAATACATTATAAGTACTCCTGAACACTCCCCTGTTAGTCAAAATCGAAGTATAAGGTAATGTTTTCCGAGATATTTTGTATTTGAGATTTCTGTGAAAAGTATACGTACTCCTGAACACATTTCATATACAAGCTCGTGGAAAGCGATTGAGGTCGCCTTGAGGCTAGGGCCTCTCCATAAATTAATCTGGCTTCTATCTTTTCTCGACCGCCCTGTTTGTATGTTTGACCCCATATGTACCGTTCGTAGAATTATCATTGTTTTTCATAGAAAATAACGCTTTAATCGAATTCTTTAAAATTTGTATTATTTATTTGCAAATTATATTAAATTAATATTTTTAATTATTTATGGAAGGAATATTAAAGTGTATAGAATTGCATATTTCATGTTTTTATTATTTTAATATACACGCATTACTATATTCTTTAATAAGCAATATCGCTCGAAATAACGAGTTCGTTCCATAAGCATCTGAACTGAATCCTAAAGGGATCTTCCCTGACCCCCCAGGCACAGAGGTGGGGTTGGTAAACTTGTTTCTGAGAATTCCCAGAAAATACCTCACTTTCTCAATAGAGGAAATGGGACTAATCTTTTGGCACGCTTTGAATGTCACCAAGAACCAGAGGTAGATAGAATTGACGAATTATCACTCTTCTGTAATTTTGAACGGATTAATCTCCAAATACGTTGCGCCATCTAGTGATAGCAAGTCAAAGCTTAAAACACTGAGGATTCCTCTTAAGCGGCACACAACACAATGTGTTTTAAGGTTTCATGATTTACGATATTCTGCGATGTTTAAGAGAATGTGATTTAATATTATGCTTCGCATAATCATTTCTAGCACCACATTTGGTTTCCATGATGCTTTGGTGCAAGTTTTGAGTGATAAAAATAATTTAAATAAGGAGATGAATAATTTTAATGAAGGAGCATTGTAATGACCAGATGATAGCATTATTTAAATTGAAATATGCACATTCACTAAAGGTATAATGAAATAATTTGAATAAACTGAAGAAATTGAAAATAATTTGCTTGAAAAAGTAATAATGATTAAGAAATTTGCATTTAGAAGTGTTTGATGTGTATATTATGTTGAATTGTGCATTTTATGCTATTAATTAGGATTTTGGAAGGGATAAATTTTGTTTTAAATGCCGCTTAGAAATTCTAGACTACAGAAGTCTCCTCAAAGATTGCAATTTGGGATTATTGAAAATCCAGGGGTAAAGATTAATAATTTTGGATTAATAAATTTATTGCCAGTTTTTAATGGGCGTAAAGAAGACAATGTTGAATTTTTTATTATGCAATTTGCGAGTGTAGCTAAGATGGCTGATTGGTCCGAAGTAAATAAAGTGGTAATTTTAAAAACCTGACTTAAGGATAAGGCACATGAATTTTTATAAAAAAAAATGGAACTGCAAAAAGCAGATAATATTAAAGAAATAAAAAATTTGTTGAGACAATTTAAAACGTCTCTTACAGTGCTGCAAAAGCAGACAAATTTAAATAAAATTAAAATGATGCCAGGGATGAAAGTGTCGGAGTTAGTATTGGATATTTCCAATTCGACCAATGAAGTTTTAGGAAATTACGCGGATAATGAGATGTGTGAAATAAAGAACAATTTAATGTTTGTAAAATTTATGGAGTCTGTAAGACAAGATCTGGCATTTGAAATTAAAAAATTTAATATACAGGATTTTGAAAAGGCAGTGAAATATGCAGAACACTTAGGGAATATATTCGAGGAGTGCAACATTATGGAAATAAATGTTATTCATTAAAATGAAAATTTAGGCATAAATTTAAATGACAGACAAATGGAAAGGCAATTACAAATTGTAAAAACTGAAAGTCAAGAATTAAAAGATGAAAAGCGGGAGAAAATGAAATTATATATTGCATAGAATGTGGAAAGCAAGAGCATTATTTTTCTACCTGTAAGCAGGTAGTATAAAATAATTTATGTTTGTAAAAAATATGTTATGTATTTTTCTTTACTTTAAAATGCCTTATCTACTGTAGAAATGTAAATATCTTTGGGAAGGTATATAAAACATGTTTTTGTCTTTCTAGACTCTCTAAAAACCCCCTCCTCCCAGTAATTTAGAAGTTGGAATCTTGCATATTTTTAGTATCAATGATAGGGTTGAACCTAACAGATTTGGATTTTGGATTTCCAGTCCCTCTCCAGATGGGTGGAGTAAACTTTTTTTAATGTATTTTTAGACCTAACAGGAATACCCCTCCCCCCCAGGTGAGTCACAAATCTGAATCTGAAAAATCTGGATATTTTCACACTTATAGTACCATCCTAAAGGAAAAACTTAGCAGAGCTGGAGTTTGGATTTCCCTACCCTCAAAGGGTGAAGAAAATGTCTTTTAAATACCTGCCCAGGCCCTTCAGAAGCCCCTTTGATAACCTAAAAGGTTGAATCTTTGCATATTTATAGTATCAACCATAGAACATATTAACCCTAACTGAGCCAATTTTTGTTTAAGATGGCTATTTTTAAAATACTAGAAAAGTGTCATACATTATTAAATGAAATAAAATGTATTAAAAATGTTGCACTTTTACTTTATTAAGAGTGTTAGTGTTCCTGTCTTTTGCATGCTTTTCAATTTGTGGCAACAGTTGTGTTTTCTAGTCCTAGCCAGACCTAAACCTGGGACTTTGAATTTTCTAGACTGACACTATAAGGTTAAGCCGAAAGCTAGCTTTGGATCCGAAATTATAATTCAGATACTGATTCCAAGCATTGTTTTTCTTTCTTTCAACCCAGACCGTCCAACCTACCCGGGGATGGTTGGACAGCCCGGACAGTGTCACTCAATTTAGACTTTTGGGTCAATACTTTTGAAGGTTCATTACTTGGGGTAATACTTTATAATGGTCAATATTTAGGTCAATACTTTATAATTACTTTTAACTATAAATTAATTTATGCCATGTTTAGGAGTTTTCACAAGCTGTTCATGAAAATTAGAGAGTTTGCCTTCCTCATAGTAAATATCATTTCACTGAAATAAACTGAGGGATTAGATGTTATATTTCAGTTGATAATTACAACAAGCTTATTGTGTTTCCCGGCCACACAACTTGTTACCACAAACCCCTTGGGTTGGTCGTGTGGTCTGGGCCTTCAACAAGCTTATTGATTGCAGCAGGATGGAATAGAGACTTCAATTTTTAATGACTTCAGTTTCTTCAATAAGACTTCATCTTCTAAAATGTGTTATTACAAAAAAAAAAAAAAAAAAAAGAAAGTTTTAAGCAGAGCTACCCATAAGGGGGTTGACACCACTAGAGTGAAGGGGCCCAAGCTCCAGAGGGATCCCTGAACTGCCAATATTTTCTTTTTTTGAACTGGAGAGAACATTCACAAAAAATTCACAAAAAATAAGAAAATCAAATGTGGAGAGCAGTCCATGTTTAATATTTGTAATAGACCCCACAATTTCTATGGGTGGCCCTGTGTAAGGAAGTCAAGAATCATGTTGGAAGAATCATACTTGTTTCTTTTTGTACATTGAGTCCTTAAAGGAAAAGTTTGTTATCAAACTTTCATTTTTAATGAATATATCATGTACTAATTAAACAAATATACTATATTTTTCCTGTCTGCTTACGTTTTAGGTAGAGGATTAGAAAAGTAGTATGCAGCAGCTGTATAAGGAAATCTAAATTAATTTTTTTTCACTTATGAATGTGGCAGAACTCATAGTCAGTAGAAACAGAATTTCTTTATCTTGACCTTAATGCTTTAAAATATGAAGACGAAAATTTAAGATAATATTATTTGGACAGATTGTAACATTCAAATTAACAAAATTCATGTAAAAAACTGCTTTATATTTTTTCAAATGCTTGAAATTTGAGTGTAATGTACAAATCTAAAAAAAATAAATGTATAAATATTTAAACAACATATTTGCACTAGTAATTGTTATGTAGAATTTTGTAAAAATATTGATTTTGTAACATAAAGCAAGTTATCTGAAAAAATAATTAAAAATAAGTATTTAGTATTTTCACTGTCTTTTTATATGTTACATATGTATTTTCTTTCTAAAGTAATTAGTGTTATTATCTATTATAAAATAGGTATACTTTCATATTCTGTGGCTGATAAATATAATTGTAACGGCTGAAATAAATATAAAAAACGGCTGAAATAAATATAATTGTAATTTTAATTGACAAGCAGATAATTATATCAGGACCTCCTGAGCATATTTTTTTTTCTAATTTTTCTTGGTACTAATCTGTGTAAAGTAGCTTTAAGACGTTTTGTTAGTCTGATTTCTTTTTTACCTGTGAAGTTTTAAATTAGTTTCATGTCACCAAGTCACTTGAAAGTTCTGTTCATTTAGGTAAATACTGAAATAAAATTTTGGAATTGGACTTACAATGCATTGCTTCCAGAACTGTTTGCTGGTAAATGGTACAATAATAGAGATCCTCTGGGGTTGAGATTGTATCTAGATGATCGTAACAATTTGAAAATTGGATATGCTGTCCTTAGACAAGTTAGAATACAACCAAGTAAGTTACAGTGCATTAAAATTCCTATGAATTCCATTTTTAGCATATGAAGTTACGGGTATTGTGATTGCATGAATAATTTTATTGGAAATATTGTTCTTATTCTATTTTGAATCATGAATTAAATTTCATTTTGAATCTGTTGTTGAAATATGAGGCGTTAGTCTCCAGGACAGAAGTTGTTTAATCATCTGTTCAAGAGATATTGACAGAGTAAGCTATGTTTTCATGGCATAAAATAAATACGACATATCTCTCATCAGAAAGTTCTTCACAAAAAGCTTTACTCCCTTGGCAGTATAACCATATCTACTTTTGCCTAAAATCCCCTCCCCCCCCCTTCCTCCAGTAAGGTATTTTAAAAATTTGTGGCCTTAGTCATCTATGCTTGAAGTGTGGTTTTTCCCAAATGATGCCAAATCTGTGATAAAAATATTTTTGATCAACCAATTTGTGTGAATATTCCTTGAAATTGCAGAAAATTCCGTTTCAGCATTAAATAACAGAAAAACAAATTCAAATTTTTAAAATATTGTTCCAAAGTCCAACACCTGAGTATATCTGTGTCAGAGGGGAGTTAGAAGAAGATAATATTAACAAGATATCAGCACGTGATCGATTTAAAACATTGCAGTGAACAAATTCCCCCAACAAATGGATCCACCAAACATTAAACAAGAATCTCTATGAAAATAAAAATAAGCACACTACTCACTTTAACTTTAACCCAGGATTCTTACCTTTGGCCTACAAAATTCAGGCTGGACTACAAAATCAGGCAGCATATATGAAGAATAGAATTAAATAAACTGTGTTAAAGTTGGGAAAATATGACTCAGTATGTAATTAAACAATATCTTTATTATTGAGTATTAAATGTCAAGGAACTTAAAATTATAAAGCAAACACTTCAATATACTGTTTTCAATACAAATAAAATCACGAAAAATTGCCACTGTTTAATATCTTTCAATATTACGTAGATAAGGAGAGTTCTTTATGATATGAATGTATAATTATCATTAAATACCAGTATTTCATTTAATGATGGAGTTATTTTAGATATATCGACTTCTTACTTTCTAAGGGCTAAGTTCCTCTTGGCGGCCAAATTTTACATTAAATACCTGGATGTGTAGCCAGTTTGTCAGTGAGGATATTTTACCCCAGGATATAAGAATGAAGAGAAATAACCAAAGGAATCAAGCAGTGGTGTAGTCGTAAAAAAAAAGGTGGGGGGACGCTCTTTTTTTGAAGAATTTTAGCCAATACTGTATAATTTCTGTGATTGACATAGGGCTGGGAAGTATCGCGATACAAGTATCACCCATACAAAATGTCTTGAGTAACGACCCTAGTCTCTAAATGTATCGCGGATTTTGTATTGAGATACTTTTTCAATTGTATCCAGTTTTTTTTGTTTTGTTTTTTCTTTTTTTACTTTACAACTCGAACTCTTAACATGTTGATAAAATCAAAAGATTAATAATTATTTTAATTTTATTTAGTTATTTATTAAAAACCAAAAATTGTTCTCCAAAGCATATGATTCTCAGCTCAAGAAAGAAAAATCAATCAAGATTCATGCATTTTGAAATGAAATTATCTCAAAGAACTTTCCATAGAGATACTTTTTCATTGATTACATTGATTACTCATTGAATACATTGATTCATTGATTACATTGATATTTGTCATTGATTTCTTTAATGAATTTTTAAAGCTTTTTAGCTTTGGAAAATTTCTAAAATCCGAATGTAAATAAAATGTAAATAACATTTTTTTGTCTACAAACTTTTTTTTTCTAAAAAAAACCGAAAACCGGTTATTTTTGTAATAACCGCCATCCCTATCCATATGTTTTTTCAGAGGAAGAGTGACCAAAGAATAATAATCTGAGGCCACCGGCCAAGCATTCCATCTATGCCAATCTGCAGAGGGGTTATATATGTATATATAAATTAAAAAAAAACAGCGTCCCCTTCCAAAATAAAAGTAGGGGTACGCTTGAGATTAGGAGAAAAGGTGGGGGGTCTGCGTCCGCCTGCGACCTCCCTCGACTACACCCCTGGAATCAAGTCCAACAAAGATATGAGTCCCAGATGAAGTAACGCTTTCGGCAATTACACTCGTAAATTCCATTCAGGGGGTATCAATACTCTATTCCTCTCAATGGGTTTTTCCAACATTTCTACTGGGTGGAAATTTTGCTCTTTGAACCTGTAATATAAAAAGAAAACTTTAGAAATAAATTTAAGAAGATGTTCCAGGACATCTTTCAGGATTTCAGATTCATTTCAAATCAAAGAAAATCCATCAAAGAGGCAAAGCCAATTCCTTTGTGTAAAAATTCACCCTGAGATTCAACTGTAAGGTATTCTCCAAAGGGGCTTCCATGGTCCAAGTGCACATATTCCGAATTTTGATATTATATAAGTGTGTAAACTCTTGCCATTGGCTGATTCAAGGCGCACTTTCCAAAGTTTCTCCGCCACTACTCTTTACGTCACACATCGTAAGAGTGAGCCAAAGCCAAGGCAAATGAACGAAAATAGCAAAACATCTATGCCTCTCCGCTCCAACTGACGATTTCACAAGCATTTTTATGCTGACGGATTCTAAAATATAAAATGGAATAAAAATGGCTTTGCAAGGAGAACCATTAGCCGCAACAATCCAAAATGTCGAAATGTTGATATGACACCTGTACCAAATTTTGTAGCTGTGTGTAGCTTGGATTCACTGCCACACCACCTACAGACAGATGAACAGACATTTTATTATTATAGATTTTAGTTTACATTAAGCCAGAAAATAAAAATATATGTTTAAATTTACCTTAAAGTAATTATTTTAAAGTAAATTAAGATGCTAATTGCACTTGGTTACAATTAAGGGAAGCATTAAATGATACCAAGCTGCAATAAAGGAGGTCCTAAGTATCTATTGCCCAGGGCCATAAAACTACATAATTTAGTCTGTGTTTGGTGCCCATAAGTAGAAATTGTTCTTCAAGTGTTTTCTTACTTTTGGATATATTTACAGTACTAAGTCTAGATTCATATAATCGAGTTAAAATTTTTAATAATTTTGCATTATATTAAGCAGGAGTCGGCAAACTTTTTTTGTAAAGGACCAGATTGTAAAAATTTTAGACTTTACTTCTTTGAATTTGCTTTTTAGCATATCATCACTTTGCAGATTAATAACTTTCAATTGAAGGTTAGGTGGAAGCTTTTCAATTATACAGTCAAATGGATTTTGATAAATGTAAATACCTTCTGCACTTGCATCAAGATCTGAAAAACACCGTTGAAACTGTAGTTTGAACTTAGAAAATATATCCGCTGCAAACTTTTGTGGCAATGGAGATCTCGCTTCTTTTTCAAACTTCTCACGGCATGGAAAATACACAAAGCAGTTTGACATGATCTGTGACTCAATCAATGCCAATTGTTGGTGAAATACTGATAAAAATTATGTCAAAGGATAGAAATTCAGTCTAAACACCATTAAGTTGCCTAATTGTAAGTTCTCTGAATCTGGGGAGGAAACCCTTGCTGAATTGTTTAGGGCTCACTTTCCAGTTTCAGAGATGAATGATTATAATACTATTCCTATTGTTTGTTCCATTTCTATTTGTGATAGCAGTAAGTGGGGTATTGCTAAGAAGGTTGTCACTCTTCACAGGGTTAATTGGGCAATTAATTCTTTTAAACCCTATTAAATCCCAGGGATTGATGGCATTATTCTGATACTTCTTAAGGAGGGAATTCAGGTGTTTGCTCCCATTCTCTGCAAGATCTACAGGGCCTGTATTGCCTTTCGACATGTACTGACTGCTTGGAGGCATACTAAGGTCATTTTTATTCAAGATTGGGAAAGATAACTATTATAAGGCCAAGTCTTTCAGACCTATTAGCCTGACGCCTTTCCTCTTAAAGATGATTGAAAAACTTATTGGCAGGTGTATTAGGGAAGTTATTCTAGCTTCAATGCCGCTCTCTAACACCCAACATGCCTATCAACCAGGTAAATCCATGAATACTGCCCTTTATAATCTCTCCTTCATTTTGGAAAGTAACTTGAATGCTAAGGAAATTGCTTTAGCTATTTTTCTTGACATTGAGGGCACCTTTGATAAAGTGCCTGTTAGTGCCATGTTTTATGCTTTCAACAGGAAAGGTGTCGCTATGACCATCTCTCAAAAATCTGTTAACTACTAGGTACATCTGTGCCTCTCTACTTGGTGATAGCATTATGATTCATGCTCTTACAAGTTGTCTGCAAGGGGATGTTCTTTCACCTACCTTATGGTGTCTGGTTGTGCACTCTCTTTTGGAGAACATTATTAGTTCTGGTTTATTCTGTATCTGATATGCTGATGATGTTGTAGTCGTTGCTAAAGGCAAGTTTGGTAACACTGTCTCTGACATTGTATCTAGTGCCGTTAGAAGTTTTGAGACCTGGCGCAACAATGAGGGTCTCTCTGTTAATCCACAGAAGACAGGCATGGTTGCATTTACCAGAAAGTGTATTCTCAACCTTAGAGACATTTGTTTCTTTGGTCAGAATCTTATCTGTTCTAAGGAAGTAAAATTCATAGGAATTCATTTTGATATGGGCGGAGATTGCTGTGTGACTAAAGCCAGAAGAATTTTCTGGTCCTGCAGAAGTGCTATTAGAAGAACCTTGGGTTTGAATCCCAGGGCCATCTATTGGATTTATTCCATTGTGATCTGTCCCATCATTACTTATTACTCTATTGTCTGGTGGTGTAGGGTCAGGTGTGAAACTGCCAAGTTAGATTTAATTAGGCTTCAAAGGATGGTTTGTTTTGCAATTTCTGGGTGCATGAAAACTACTCCTACTGCAACTCTCAAACTTTTGCTTGGACTGCATCTTTTTTACATATATATTGAGGCTGAGACTCTCATAAGCCTGAAAAGACTCAAATATTTGAGCCACTGGAAAGATTACTCAAAATATTTGTCTTGGAGTAATCTAAATATTAATATTATAAACCACCCATATTTTTATATTCCCTCCGATGGCATTCTTGTCAGGTATATCTTTGACAAACCTTATGGGATTCAGGTCCCTTCACAGGATGACTGGAGGAAGACTTCTACCTAAAACAAGAAGAAGTGTATTGTATGGTATACTGATGGCTCCAAGGTAGGTCTTAGCACTGGTGATGGTGTATGCTGTCCAGATGATGGTACAAAACTGTTTTACCCACTTGGAAGCTACACTACTGCCTTTTAGGCTGAAGTTTTTGCTATTCTAATGTGTTGCAGAATCTGCTCTGACAGAAATTACAAGAGTAATGTGGTTAGCGCGCGGAAGTTGCACTCGGTAGACCCAGATTCGATTCCCGCCGCTGCCCAAATTGCCGCCGTGTTCATGCGGAGTACGATCACATTAAACATGTGGATCCGTAAATCCTTCCGAGATGTTGGTGGTAGGGGAAGGAGGGTACGGTCCCTGTGGATGCCTCCCCCCTGGGTTCTGGTCTAAATTGGGTGGCACTTTCCTGCCGTCCAAGCAGATACCTTACACCTTTCTGGTAGGTCGGACAGTCTGGGTCGAAGAAGAAGAGTAACCACATCTGCATTTGCTCTGACAAACCAGGCTGCTCGTATGGCTCTAAGGATGTCTACTATGACTTCTTCCTATGTATGGGAGTGCAATATTGCACTTTGTAATATTGCCAGCAACAATCAAGTCACCTTTAACCGGATGCCTGGACATTCAGGCATTTTGGGTAATGAAATGGCTGATGTGTTGGCTAGAAGAGGTTAAAGCACACCCTTTGTTGGTCCAGAGCCAGTTTGGGTGTCTCTGATGAGTTGATCAGAAGAGCTGTTTATGGCATCTTTGGGAAGCTGCAGTACAAGAACTGGTGCTGCATCAAGGGGCAAAGACAGGTGAAAGAACTGAAAAGTGAGTGCCCTAGTGTGTATCAAAGGGAGCGATTCCAGCTCAATAGAACTGACATTAAAAGGGCTATTGGGCTTCTTACTGGGCACTGCATCTTAAAAAAAACCCTCAACATTATGGATGTCACTAAGGACCTGATCTATAGAGGTCGTAAGAGTATAGCAAAGAAACTGCCCACACATACTCTGAGTGTGAGGCATTTTCTGGCCATAGGTACGAGCATTTGGTCCGACATGTGATTGAACCCTGGGAGTTGCAGGATATTCCTGTCAAGTTCCTGCTGATCTTTACCTTGGCTACTGGACCCTTCTTTTAGGGACTGTTTCATCTTTTGGGGATAGTGCAATAGACCTCTGGTCACTGTGCTAGGCTCTCTTTGAGCCATCCACCTCTAAGTTATAAGTCATTGTCGGCAAAATGACTTTACTGTAGTATAAGTTTCTCATATGAGCACTGATCTTACCTGCAGTTTTAAGTTGAATCTGTCAAAAAATCCTGCAATATCTGCAACAAAAGCTAATTTCCAAAGCCATACAGTATTTGATAACAGTGGTTGGTTGAGGGTGTTGTTTCTCATTGATAAATATTTCAATCGCTCTTCTGAGTTCAAAAAATCTCAATAAAACCTTTCCAGTACTGAGTCATCGAATTGCTGTATGTTAGGGCAATTCAAGATATTCGACTTAAATTTCTAATAAAAAATCATAAAACTGACGATGGTTAAGTCCACAAGAGTGAATGAAGTTAACCGCTGACATAACTGGTTGAATAACACATGATAGATTGAGGTGTTTCCCACAAAGTACCTGTTGGTGTATAACAGTGAATGATCAGAGGTTTTAAATACCTTGCATTTTCACATGCTTCATTAATTTTTTTATCTACCTTGACCTTCCTCCATTCCACACATATTTTTACCACCATCGGTTGTGACACATTTTAATTGATTCCTATTCAGGTTGTACTTTGTTAGCGTATTCTCAACTTCATTAAAGATGTTTTTGCTTGTAGTGATTCCATGCAGACTATTCATAGAAGCTAATTCTTCAGTCCCTTCACTCAGCATTGACTTTTTGAATCAACAACAGCAACAGAGTAGTATCAGTAACATCTTACACTCACCAAGAGCCAAGGAAAAACACTCAGAATTGTTTATCTTGTTTGTCAATTGATTATTGACGTTGCTCCCAATGTGTTCCACTCTTCTAGCAGTTGTTTTTGCTGAAAAGCTGACAGAGTTAAATAAATCCATTTTCTCTGGCTACTACAAGCAAATATAATTTTATTAATTCACTGTTGATAAATGGATTTTCTTCCTTGGCTAATAAATGAGCTACTCATAAACTGACTTTAGTTGCAGCCTCATTTTGATTTTTCATTTTCATGAACAAATTTTGTGATACATTGTTCCATTTTAAACTTTCTGATCATTGTTTTCCTGTGAGTTGTGAATATTGTGTCGAGTGCTTAGTCTGGTAATGATGATGTATATTGTACTTTTTTAGTACAGATATTATATCATTGATATTATACATAATGTTTTGTATGTTTTGTACAATAACAAACTTCCAACCACTGACCAAAATAGCACCATGTAGCATCAAAATTCTATGGTTTTAACTTTAGCTCTTTCTAGTTCAGCTTAAAGTGCAACTAATGTACTGAAATTCATATATAATTTTATATTTGTAAGTACTAAAATAATAAAAGCATGTTAATTTTACTAAAAGTTTTATTTTTGTCTTAGGAAGCTGTAAAGTGTCTTGGCTCCTAGAGAGTATTACTCCAGAATGTGCTGGATTTGGAAGTATGATAAAAGAAGATGGCACTTTATATACTAAAGGCTGGCGTCCAGTAACATCTGCTGATACACTGGTGCCTCCTGAATATAAGTATCTCACTGCTTCACAGTTGAAAGGATACCCATTTTGGGGTCAGATGGATTGGTATGGAGGAGGAGGATATGTTGTACCTCTTGTTGCCAATAAAGACACTGAAGTTACTAGGTTGAGACAGAAGCTAGAAGTACTTGAAAAAGATGGTTGGATAGATAAACATACACGAGCTGTATTTGTTGAATTTGGTATTTACAATGCTCAGGTAAATCTATTTTGTGCTGTTACTATTTTGGCAGAGTTTCTGCCAGGTGGCGGCGTGGTGCCATATTATCATATTGATCCTTTACGACTTCTCAACTATCATACTGGTTTTGGACTTTTCCAAATGATTATTGAAATTACTTTTGTAATCTTCACACTGTTTTTCACAATTAAAGAGATACAGAACATGATCAAACTAGGTCTGGCATATTTCCAAGAGTTCTGGAATGTTGCAGAATTGGTGAGCATCATTGTTTCTTATACTGGTATTGCAAATCATATATACAAGATGTTTATGGTAGCAGAGATTTTGCGTATTTTTACTGAAACTGATGGCCAAGGTTATGTGAAATTGCAAGAGGCTGTACTTTTGAATGACCTGTTTTGCTATCAGATTGGTCTTATTATGTCTATATCAACTCTAAAATTTCTGAAACTGCTTCGTTTTAATAAGCGAATTGGAATGCTGAGCAGTACATTAAAAATGTGTGCTCATGAGTTAAAGAGTTATTCTGTTTGTCTTATGGTAGTATTTATTGCATTTGTAATCTTGTTTTGGCTGCTGTTAGGTAGATATGTCAAAGAATTTTCAACTTTTGTTTACTCTTTTGAATCCTCAATCAGCATGATGTTGAAGAAGTTCAACTATGAAGACATGTATGCTGCTCAACCAATCTTCACACCAATTGCCTTTTTTACATTTTCTTTAGCAACAGCCGTAATATTGGTCAATATATTATTAAGCATCATCATCAGGTCATTTGAAGATGTGAAGCATGATGAAAGTTTGCAGAGTAACGAGTATGAGATCCTTGATTTCTTCATCAACAGACTGAAGTTGCTTTTAGGCTGTGGATCTGCAAAAGTCCGTCCATTACCAAGTATGTATCGGGATAAGAAAAAATCTGAAGATACAGTGTCATCATTCCCTGGTAAAGTTGATAAACTTGTGGATTTCATTAATGATTTTTACTTTGAGAATCAAATGGACTTTAACAGCAAAGACTTCTTGAAGAAAATGAATGCTGACATTGCAAAAGCTAATGGAACCATGGATCGAGAGAAAAGAAAGGCAAAACCTGTCAGCAAATCCTTAAAGAGCAAAATCCCTAAAAGCATGTCTGACCGTTTTGATGATTTTTAATGTACTAGTATGCTTACTCTATTCAGTTGCTCAATCTTGTAAAGTTACTGACTAAAATTCTGATTTCTTTCTTTTTTGAAGAAAATCATATTCTTAAACATTTCATTTGCACCTACATTTGCAGTACCCCATGTTCATATATGAGAAAGTAGGGCACCTTAGGATACTTTTCAATTATTGATTTTTTTTATATATTTTTTTCTTTTCATTTTTATAATTGTATTTTAATCAAGCATTTACCTTATATATGATAAACACTTCCATATAAGATTAAAGTATAATCCACTCTTAAAATGTCTTATACATAATAAAAAATTTCAGAACCCTTCCAGTGTCCCACCTTCTGGGACACATTGGGACAGTGTCTTCAATAGATCATTAAAAAAATTAATAGATAATTTTAAAATCATTATTAATTGCCAACTTTTATGAGTCAAATTTTTGGTATTGTGCTAAATATAAATAACTAACACAACAGACTAATTCAAATAGAAACAATTTTATGCTACATGTATTGAACTGACAGTGAAAGATCTGGAAAATATTTAGGATTGTATCAAATTAAATTAGAGCTTTCTTGACTCTTGAGTAACGAAGGTTTCAATCTAATGTCTACAAGCTAAAATCATTACATACAGTTGTCGCTGAAAAAAAAAACACATTTCATCAGCTGTCCCAGTGCCTCAACTGGCCAAATTCTTCCTAAAAGCTCTCATGCTTTTACATTTTCTGTACGAAGACCATTTTGTGTCTAATTTCAAACTAAGCATTCCCGTTTCTTTGATATGTAGTTTTATTTAAATAAATTTTAATCCCACTGTTGCTGTCTACAAAATTTACATAATTTTTTTTACTGTTATTAAAACTAAAAAAGTTTGATAAATTATCACATATTTGCAGTAAAGCTTCCAATATACAGCCTCAAATGCACTGAAAGGTCATCTAGTGTTACATAAACATTTTTTTTTTTTTTTTAATTTCAAAATGGTGTCCCATGCTTCTCTACTTAATAATATAAAAGCTATTATGTATTATTTTAAAAATAGGTAATTATTAGGGTGTGCATATGTAAAAGAATAAAGTTTAATAAAAGTGTAATATTTCATTCTATTTATCATTTTCTTGATTTGCATTATACTAACTTTGGTTATCTTTAAGTCACAGCAATCCATTTACCAAAGTTTATAATTCCCCCCCCCCCATCTGAACAAAAGCTAAGAATCATGTTATAACAATTTGAATCAATTTCATTTTTAAACGGCTAAATACGAAACTTGTAAAGCGTAAATCAAAAGCGGATAGTACAAATATTTTTTTTTTCTTTTTAGAGGTATGTACTGTTTTTCAACAGTTAAGCGTTGAACAAGAAAGGAAGAATATATACACTGCTCTCCATATAAAGCCTAATTTTTTAGATATACAGTGCTGTTAAAAATTAGGTATTCGGTTCTTAACTTTTTAAAGGCGGTGCATTATCTTAGGAAATGATGTACAGAGTACTGTTTCATAATAATAAGTCGATTCAAAAAAAGTTCCCCAATATTTTTGTACGGAACAGCCCATAAGTGTACATGCTAAGTCTATCTACCGTAAAGTGACCATATCCAATCAAGTAAAAATGATTGCAACGATCTGTATCATTGGTCTAAATGATTACAATTATAGGATGTTAATCTTCACTTTAAAGAGCTTATCTTTCAATTGATACCATACTGAACACTGTACCCCTGGGTATAACTTGCCCCCCGATGGGGGGGGGGCTAATGACGTCAAGAACAGAAAAATTGCATTGCAGCTCTTTATCACAACAATGATTGAAACTATGAAGTCTCGTTATCATTGAGATATAAATAACCTCATTGTATGCATGATTATGTCAAATTTTGTCCTATGCTGCCATGTTAAAAAGATATATGTAATTTTGAAGTTTTCACGCGAATTAAACATATTAATTCTATCTAGTTCTAGATTATTCGATAATAGAGACATATAAAGTTTTGTGAAAATCCATTAATATCGACCACAGACATACAAATAGCATTAAAAAAATAGTTTCAAAACGTATTCAAGAGATCCTAGAATATATAGTATCATCAAAATGCCGAATTCGAAAATTTTCATGAAAACAACACTTTCTCTATACTATATTGCATAGTATGAGGAAGTTAAAATTCGGGAAAGAAAGACAATTTATTTTCAGTATGATATACTTTGAACGAGATTGTATTCTGTTTTACCTTTTGATTTTTTTCCAATTCACACCAAATTTAGCATATACTAAAGTATTTGGTATGTGCTATTGAATAATAAAGTAACTAGCGTAACGCAAATACATTATCATTAAACTTAGCATTTAAAACTATGATATATGTCCATATAGACGTGAAAATGCAAGGGATACAAGAGCAGCAATATATCGCAAACCTCTTGTTTGTTTTTCTCTCTTCTAAAACAAATCTCCCGATACTACTCCCTTGAAGTGTTTAACGTGTTTTCATGTAGGAAGTTGAACATTTTTAATGAAAATTCCAAAATTTTCAAACTAAATTCGAGTTCTAAGAGCTATGACGCATGAGCGTTGTCTCCCGTTCGTTTCGGGGACGCTTCTTGTCCGGCCTTCATCGCTTCTTGAACGGCTTTCATTGCTTCTTTCATCTCGTCTTGTCCGACTTTAATCTTTTCTTCTATAGCTTCTTGTCCGGAACAATATATTTCAGTTACTTATTACAGGACTTAATTACAAAATATTTCAGTTTAAATGACCATCAAACTTTCATTATTTCTACAACGAAGCTTAATTTTCACTTATGGAGAATGTAAACACCAAAAGATGTAGAATGAGTTGCATAAGAATTGCTGCATTTTTTAACGCAAAATTATTTAGCTCATGGAGTCTGCAATGTAGCTGATATGAATGAAACATTTATTGATTTTACACAGAGAACCAGATGATTTTTTTTTTGATGAAGTTTTAAGCATAGAGTTAAATTACTTGTACCTTCATGGTTTTAAGTTTTTAAATAAAATAAATTATTATAGTGTTGTGATGAATGAAAAAAAGTTTATGAATGAAATGCTGCTTTTGTATAGAGGCGATTTATATTTCGATGACGTCATTTGAATAAAGTTCATTTGTTTTTCATGAAATTTTCAAATTTAATAAATTAATGTAGTATTGTTATAATTTTAAAAATATTACCGAGGAATGTATCGCGTTTTAGAGATGTTTAAATAAAATTGTATTGAAGTTGGAAAGTGTTTCATAATGCTTTATGCATGATTGATCTTTCTTATTTAAAACTACTGATGTCCAGATTTTTCACATAGTACAATATAGTTTAACAGTGATAGAATAAGACCACAATGCCCGAGAATGACTGAAGAAAATGAGAGAGTTTATTAATTTTCAATGTATTTTACAGAACTGGATTAAAAGAAGCTATAGTAAATCATTTATGCATATTTTAACCATAAGGACAGATTCTCTTCTTGTTAACAACAAATCAAGAATTGTTCTTTTTTTCTCAGTAGCATTTGCAGTCACAAGCTATCTCGTTGCATTTCCAGGCACAACCAGGTTCACTGAGACAACTCTGTTTAATATCTTCATCATACCTCGCTTCATCAGCCCTATCGAAGAAGACAATGGATAAATTAAAAATTTAATAATAAAAATAAAGAAAACTATTCTTGTAGGCAATTATGGATCCATGGAGGTAAAGGGAAGGAGAAAAACTATATGTTAGGCAAACGACAAAATCGTTTGAGAATATGTCCCACCGAACTGTATGCATTTTTTATAGTGAAAGGCTCACATTAAATGAAATAATGTTTATATTTAAACCGTTCATTTTTTCAGAAATCTATCTCTATATACTAATTACCAAGTGTCCGTCCATCTGTACGTCTGTCACGCTTCTTTTATTCACTTCTCGAATAGATAGAGACATGTAATTTGGTACATGGGTCGATCGTTCGATACCCCCCCCCCCCCCCCCTGGAAAAATCGTATTTCCGAATATGTTCTGAAGAGAGGTTGCTCCACACCAAAACGTTCGAAAAGTTAAATGATAGAAAAGCATGATTTGCGATAAGCTAGGGACTTCAAATTTGGTGTATGGAGTACATCGTTCGAAAGGAATAAAGTGCGCAATTTCAGATTTTCAATATTTGATACTTTCGGGGATGCCTCACACCGAAATGTTCGATTTGAAGAAAAAATGAGAAACGCCTGATTTAAAATTTGATAGCTGCTTGAAATTTGGTATATGGGCTAATAATTTGATGAAAACACCCAAAACAAAAGAGGTTTTCAAAAATATGCTTTTATAGGGGTGCTCCAGAGTAAAACGTTCAAAAGGTGAAATGAAAAAAAACCATGTTTTGAGATGTAATAGAGACTTAATTTGGTGTATGGGTAGATAGTTCCAAAAGAAGAGCATGTACAATTTTAGTTTTTCGACATTTTCAAATTTAGGGGGAGTCACAAATCCAAATGTTCGATTTTCCGAATAAATGAGAAACGCCTCCTTTTAAATTGTAATAGAGGCTTGATATTTGATATATGAAACTGATAAGAACACACAAGAATAGAGTTTTTTAAAACTGTTCATTTAAGGGGGATAGTTACTTCACACGAAAACGTTCGAAAAGTAAAATGATAGAAAAAATATGCTTCGCGATGGAATAGAAACTTCAAATTTGGTGTCCAGGTAGATAGTTCGAAAGAAAGAAAGTGTGCAATAGAAATTTTCCAATATTTGTAATTTTTGGAGGTTCCGCACACTAAAACGTTCGAAAAGTGAAATGATAGAAAATCATGCTTTGCGATGAGATAGAGACTTCAAATTTGGTTATATGAGTATATCGTTCGAAAGGAAAAAGGTATACAATTTCAGATTTCCAATATTTGCTTCTGAAGGAGGTGTCACATACCAAAATGTTCGATTTGCGTAGTAAATGAGAAACTCTTACTTTTAAATTTGATAGAGGCTTGTAATTTGGTATATGGGCGGTTTGGTATATTTGATAAAAAAACCCAAGACGAATATAGTTTCTTATAAATGTTCATTTAAGAGTGTGATCCATATAAAAACGTTCGAAAGGTGAAATGATAACATTGCAAGCTTCAGTATGAGATAGAGACTTCAAATTTGATGTACGGGTAGATAGTTCGAAAGGAAGAAAGTGAGCAATTTCAGTTTTCCAATATTTTCTTCTTCAGGGGATTCCTCACACCAAAATTCTCGATTTTCCGTATAAATGTGAAAGGACAATTATTCAAAAATGTACGTCATTCAGGGGTTGCTTATTGTGGAACCTCTGATTTTCAACGGGTATTCAGCTAGTATATACTAATTGCCAAGTATCCGTATGTCTGTCTGTCTGTCTGTTCGTCTGTCACGTTTTTTTAGGCACTTCCCAAGTAGATAGAGACTTGCAATTTGGTACACGGCTCGATCGTTAGATGAAACCCCCTGGAAAAATCGAATTTTCAAAAGTGTTCTCTAGAGGGGGTGCTCCACACCAAAATGTGCGAAAAGTTAAATGATAGAAAAGCACGCTTTGCGATTAGATAGAGACTTCAAATTTGGTATATGGGCAGGCACATCGTTCCAAAGGAAGAAAGTGTGCAATTTCAGATTTCCAATATTTCCTACTTAAGGGGGTGCCGCTCACCGAAATGTTCGATTTGCCGAATAAATGAGAAACGGCTCCTTTAAAATTTGATAGAGACTTGCAATTTGGTATGTGGGCTAATCATTTGATAAAAACACCCAAGTCGAATATAGTTCTTCAAAAATGTTCGTTTAAGGGGGTACTCCAGAGGAGAACTTTCGAAAGGTGAATTGGTAAAAATAAACATACTTCGGAATGAGATAGAGATTTCAAAACTTGTGTCCTTGTAGATAATATGGAAGGAAGAAAGTGTACAATTTCAGTTTTCTATTTTAGGGGGCGCCGCACACCAAAATGTTCGATTTTTGGAATAAAGGAGAAACATCCCTTTTGAAACGTGATGAAGGCTTGATATTTGGTACATGGACAAATCATTAGATAAAAAATACAAGAAGAATTGAGTTTTTCAAAACTGTATATTTAAGTTGGGTACTCCACAGAAAAACATTCGAAAGATGAATGATAGAAAAAACATGTTTCGCGATGAGATAGAGGCTTCAAATCTGGTGTACGGGTAAATAGTTAGAAAGGAAGAAAGTGTGCAATTTCAGTTTTCCAACATTTGCTATTATAGGGGGTATCGCTCACTAAAATATTCGATTTGATGAACAAATGAAAACGCCTCCTTTACAATGTACTAGAGGCTTGAAATTTAGTATGTGGGCTAATCGTTTAATAAAAAAAGCAAGATGAATACGGTTTTTAAAAAATGTTCATTTAAGGGGGTGCTACACAGAAAAACGTTCGAAAGTTGAAGTGATGGAAAAAACATGCCTCGCGATTGGACAGAGACTTCAAATTTGGTGTACGGGTAGATAGTTTGAAGGGAAGAATATGTGAAATTGCAGATTTCCAATATTTGCTACTTTAAGGGATACCGCATATCAATATGTTCGATTTTCCGAATAAATGAGGCACGGTGATAAAGGCTTAATACGATGGTATATGGATCAATCATCTGATTAAAACCAAAGACGAACAGAGTTTTTCAAAAATGTTCATTTATGGGTGTGCTTCACAGAAAAAAGTTCGAAATGATCAATTATAAAATAGGGGAGCGCCTTTGCATACTTTGGGATGAGATAGACTTTAATTTGGTGTACGGGTAGATAGTTCGAAAGGAGAAGTGCGCAATTTAAGTTTTCCAATATTTTCTGTTTTAGGAGGTTCTGCAAACCAAAATATTCGATTTGCCGAATAAATGTGAAACGCGAATTATTCAGAAATGTACATTATTCAGGTGTTGCTTATTGCGAGACCGTTGATTATCAACGGGTATTGGGCTAGTAAATTACTATTAGTGCAATGCAAATTATAACTCAAGCGAGAAAGAATGTTCACCAGTAGAAGTTTTATCTACTTACTCTCTAACACCATGTATTCAAAAACATGTTGAATAATTTGCAGGTTTCCCACGAAACCAGGAAAATCTGGAGAATTGCTAAACAAAATAAAATTTTTTCAGTTATTTTTTTTTCTTTATGAAATTATAATTACAATTTTATGTCACTCAATTTGTGTTGTGAATTCGGAGGCTAATGTTGGCATTCAATTTCCCACATATCAAAAATACTTGATTGCACTGGATTTACACCTAAGCGGCCAAGGGCAAAGCGATGAAGGTAGCCAATTAAAAAGTTTTTAACTTCAAACTCAAGCGAATTGCTTTCCTATTGGATACCGCGTCACCAATAGGAAAGCACAACTTTGGTGCACACTCGTAAATAAACATATCTAAATTAGGGAAGAATATAATTAAAATTAAGGTTCTGGGCATTATTTTAAAAAATATTTTCCTTGACACTAAATTGGCGTTTCTGAAAACAGACTTAGAATATTTTTATTGTTAACATTCCAATTCCCAAGAAAAACAAAAATTTATTTTGCACATTCAAATAAATTTACAGAAATTCACAATAAAAAATATACAAGAATTAATATGCCCTTTAATGTACTTTTAATCCATAGTAATAGATTTTTAAAAAAAAAAATCTATTTACATATAACTGAGTTTATTTCATTTTATTTTCCTGTAGAATAGGCTTTACACAAGCAATTGCAGTCACCTGAACCGCATAACCATTTGCAATTTTTTCGTTTGATGCAATTCTGCTTCTCTGCCTCAGTCCATCTTGCTTGAGCCCTGATCAATGGAGATCAATCATTATATTTAAAAGTCGTATTAAAACAAAGTGATCAAACAGGAATTGTTAAGAAAATTATTATTTAGTTACATCAAGTCAAGATATTGAGGCGGCAGTCATAAATATGCAGGACGAAATGAATAGTGATCACTAATTGTCCTATCTACACATCTAAGTTCTGAATATCAAAAACCGTTTCAAAGCATAACAAGAAAGATCAATCATACATGAAGCATTGATTATGAAATACTTTCCAACTGAAATGAAATTTTATTTAAACATCTCTAAAATGCGATACATTCAGCTGTGTTATTTTTTCAATTATCACAGAACTACAATAATTCATTTTACTTGAGAACTTTAAACTTCATTGAAGAAAACGAACTTTGTTCAAATGACGTCATCGAAATGTAAATCGTCTGGTTTTCTATGTAAAATCAGTGAATATTTCATTTATGCACTTTTATTCCAGACTCTCAGAGATTCTCACAGAGTTAAATAATTTTGCGTAAACAACATTAAGCAATTCTTATACAACTCATCTAACAATCACTTGTTTGCATTCTGCATCCATTTAAATTAGGCTTCGTTGTAGAAATAATCAAAGTTTGACCACCGCTAACCACTGGGCTGTCGAACCCTTCTTTAAAAGACTTAAAACAATCTTTCGAATGATACCATACTTGACAATGTATGGTATCATCGACTTACCTCCCACCTCGGGAAGGTAAGTTGCACCCCGAGGTGGGAGGCTAATGACGCCATGAACAGAAAAATTGTAACGCGGCTATTTTTTTACAATTATTGAAACTATCAAGTCTCTTGATCATTGAGCCATAAATAAACCCTTTTATATCAAATTTTGTCTTGTGCTGCCATGTTGAAAAAATCTAAAATTTCGAAGTTTTCACTCGAATTTAAAAAAGTTCTATCTAGTTCTAGATTTTTGATAACAAAGTTGGAAATAAAATTTCGTTAAAATCCATTAATATTTGTGACCGCTAACGTGTACATAAGATATCGGCTACATACATATATACATACATACAGACAGACAGATTGACCGACTGACTGACAGACATACAGACGGACATCACTCTAAAAATAGTCAAAACGGGTTCAGCAGGTCTTAATTTTTTTTTTTTTTTTTTTTTTTTTTTTGGCATCGAAATCTTGAATTTGAAAAGTTTCTTGAAAGCAATACTTTTTTCTGTCTTACATAGTATGATAAAGTAAGTTTAATGGGGGAAGCACGTGACTTTCCTCCTATAATGCAATGAATTTACTTCTTTCATAGTGAAAAAATGATGTGCACAAAAATTGCACATTTGGAGTTTTTCCAGATGATAATATGTAAAACTATTTTGAAGTAATCAATTAACTTATATTTCAAGCATCTTTAAATTAACAATTATCAATATTGATAGCATCAGTATTCCATAATAAGCAATGTTATTCGTATATTAAAATATTTTGATGATTAAATCATTTATTTGGCGTCATTTTCGTTATCTTCGAGTCATTTTCGTCGATCTGAGACGAAATATCGCCAAATTAGCGGTACTTCGCTAAATGAGTCGCCAAGGTCGACAAATTCATCGCAAGCGTTACAGACAAACGGAGAGAAAAGCATTTCTTATAGTATATAAATGACTGTTGGCAAATTGTTAGGTCAAGAGTCATTTATACATAAGAAATGCTCATTTAAAATATAAAATTATTACACAAAATATCTTCTCTCCTGAATGGAACGAACTAGATTCAAGAGAATGATGCTAACAAATTTATTGCAAAATATTACATATGAAAAGTGAACATATTTCACAATAGTTAATACTTTTATTAATTTTATGTGATTTTTTTGCTAAATTTATTTAAAAAAAGTGCAATATCCCAAGAATAGTTCATGCTAGCTGTCTAAAGTTTATTTAAATCGTTTTCTAATAAAAAACTACATAAGAAATTATTATTTACGTAACATTATGGAAGGTTCTGATTTTTTAATATGTTTTTTCAAAATTTCACTCGAAAATTTGGGGAGGGAATTTTCCGAATATTCGATTGCGTTTAAAATCAATAGACTTCCAGTTTTCACTGATTATAATTTGTGTACCAAATTTCGTTCGATACGTTCTATTCGTTCGGGAGATATTGTCTCCATAGACTCAGACACAGACGTCACCTTAGATTAGATCATCGATTAGAGCTCAGGGATGCTTGAAACGTGTTCTTCCATCGAAGACTTGAATTCGAATTCTCGACCCCATCATACATTATACTATATATGTATAGGGAAAGTAATATTTATTCTAAGTGCAACTTGGGCTTGCTTTTGTGAACACAAATCTTAATCCGTTGTCTCATCTGTGATAGATACACGCAAAGTTCTTCCACTATTCCCCTGTTTGGTTTTTATATTTGCGAAACTGGAAAATACCTTCTCACACAAGTACGATGCTGAGAATCGTACTGACCCAATCATACTTTTCCGATCACAAAGTACTTGGCAAGTTTTTCAACCAGTTCATGTGATTGGAAATCATAGTTCACGTGATCATCAGTTCATGTGATTGGAAATCACGGTTTCCTGATGGTTGTCTCTTGCGTTACCCTGGAGCCGAGAAAAGAGGATAACGTTTCAAACGCAGGATGTTTTTCCAAACACCAATAATTTTTGTAATGCTGCAAGTTTTTCTGTGTACGTCTAAATATCTTTTTTGGGACCTTGCATGTTGGTGTTCAATCTATTTAAGTGTTCATACATATCCGCCAGGTGTGAAAGTTTCAGAAGCATGATTCGTCTTCAAGATACTAGTTAAAAAAAGAAATTTTGTGGATCCGATGAAAAAAAATCTGGAGCTGCTTTCTAAGTTCGAATATGTGTGTCAACATTTTCCCCTCTTAAAAGCCATCTAAATTCGGTGTGTAGAAGTGTCCGTGGTTCTACGGAACATGGTATTTTCCCATGTTTTCACAAACCTTTGAAAACATGTGGGACTGCATAGTGGAAGCTGTTTTATAAAGTTAGCTATATCAACTGCTGTATCAAGAACTTGTTTCACATCTTCTCCAATCGTTTTAGAAACAAAAACTTCTTTATGAAGAAAGGAATGTGTCGCAATAACATTTGGATTTATTTCTTTGATGAGAGTAACAAATCCCTTTATATTGAGCCAGTCATTGATGAGGCGCCATTTGTGCATATTCCAATACAACGATCCCATGGTAAACCCAATGACTCTAAATAAGTAGACAACAAGTTCCATATATCTTACCCACGCAAAGTTTGCTCTAATTAAAAATAAAGTTTAATTTTCCGGAACACACCCTAGAACAATTATGTCTTCACCTAAAACTCCACTACGTACTTCCCATTGGCCGATTTAATTAGTATGCCAAATTTATAGAACTTCCACCACTTTCAATAGTTGTAGCATAGGCTAAAAGTTCTTTAAGAATGTTTTTTAGCGAAAAAGATAATTTGCCAAAGGCTTTTAGCATTATAACAAAATCATCACTAAGTTTTCTAAAATGAAAAGAAAAATAGTTTACTGAAAAGAAACTAAGATAAAAAATTATAGAAAGTTGTTGATTCGATATGTATAGAAGTCTATTGTATCCATACAAAGCATGAAGGCCTTCATGATACAAAGTAGTATCGTATACAAGTGCATTGATGCCAAATGTCGATATATTTAATAGCGTATCGATAAGGGTGAACGTATCGATGTATCGTGAATTACGCCCACCAATTATGCGATATTTCAACTCCTTTTGCGACTATGATTTTGAGCAGTATTTGGAAAGGTGCTTCATCTATTTATTTCATTTTATAAATTTATGATATTAATAACATTGACAGAGTTGTATACAGACAGGGAAGAACACAGGTTTAGATTATAATGCCGTGTTCTCTTGGACTCAGTGGCGTGCAAAGAGGGAGGGGGCTGGGGGTGGATCGCCCCGTGTACCCATTAGGAGGGGAGTCATTTGATATATTAGACTGGCCACACACCAGAGACGGCAAGAATTGTCCCTCGACTAGAACATCAGAGACGAAATATTGTGCTTTAGACCGACTGCAACTTATCTAGTTTTCTAATGATTTTGTCTCATTCTAACAAAGGAACCTTAACTTTTGTTCCAGCTAGTTTCAGCTGGAATTGGGTGGAAACGGTAGGTACTAGTGAGAAACTAATGTCCCTGAAATGTCTCTTGAATTGACCACAATCATTTAAAACTCCTTTGACATTTTGCTTCCATCACACCCTTATAGAAAATCCACAATGTGCACTGTTGTTGTTGATGTTGTTGAGACCCAGATCGTCCGACCTACCAGAAAACAATGTGCACTGTGTACTAATTTTATTTTTGAGATGTTCTTGGTGCAAAACTCCTCTATGCTTCGCAGATTTCTACGAAAAGTATCATTATTGCGAAGAATATGTTGAATAATTGTAATTTCATCATACCGTAATTTGTATTCGTAATAAAATATTGGGTTTCCATTTCAAAAATAATGCACAATCATGAATGTAATATTGCGTCATTTTTACATAAACATACCACATGTACGCTTGTTTCTGCTTAATCACGCACACTATGTAAATATACATATTATACTTCAAATAAGAGCTACCAAACATGCTAATCCATGTAAACTTTGGGATTTTTTTTTCTATGGATCTCCACGCTCAATTCAAGAGATATTTCAGGGGCATTAGTTTCTCACTACTACCAACCTTTTCCACCCAATTCCAGCTGAAACTAGCCGGAATAAACGTTGAGGTTCTCTTGTGAGTCAATATGGTAAATGATAGTGATTCATTTTTGGAATTTTTTTATTATATTTTGGAATTTTTGTGTTGCAATTTGATTATTTTATTTATTTGTAGAACACACCAATAGATTATAATGTTTTACTGCATGACTGAAGTATTCATTTTCTGAGCTACTTCCTCTCATAGGTGCTCCATAACATCCTTCTTGGTATGATCTTTAAGCTGGAAGTTGTATAATGCAGAATTGCCTGTTGTGTCTGTTAGCAAACAATGCTAATAACTTGCCCGTTGCCAGAGCAATACGTTTGCTGTATCTATTTCTATTTCAAACACTGTTTAATTTTACACGATTAAATTAAAGAGCGGTGAAGAACGTGCGCATCGCAAACTATCCACGGCACAAGACGTTATTCCAGGTGAGTAAAGAGAAGTTCTTCCCTGGTGTCAAATGTCCTTAGCAGACCATTGATTGGATCTGGTGTTTTGGAACTCGTAAATTAGAATTGGAATTTTCTTTCAAATATTAAAAATATATTTATCAAAATTTGTTGGATGATAACATTATAACAAAAGTTTTTCAAAATCAAAGTGTCTTACCAATCTTCTGCATTCAAAATTTCTTCAGCACCTAAAGAAGATATACAATGTTACACTAGACTTTTAAATACAATGTAGCAATAAGTAAATATACAATAAATGTTCTATATTTTCTATATTGAAACATTAATCAGAGGCGGATCTGGGAAATATTTCAACCCGAGCAAAGTTAGAGTTTGACGCCCTCCCCCCTTCCACTCTAGAGATGATACGGGTTCAGCCCGAGCCGGGGTCCGAATCGGGCTCGGGCTCTATGATACAAAGTGCAATTCGGGCTCGGGCTCCAAACCATTGGAAAATGTTGATAAAAGCTTTGAAATCAAAGATAATCACATTTTATTTTGTTGCTAAAAAGTTACTGCTAACAAGTGTCTGAAATATTATTTGAAGTCTTGGCAAATGGGGTCTATCATTCTATGCGAGGAAGTGTTGTATAGTAAAATGTGACGTTGTTTATTATTAACCACCCTACCCTATCCGTTAATTCTGTTACATTGGGCGATGGAAATTAGTGGAATCAACTTCAATCGCTTGGCGACCCACGGGGGTAAACAATTAAAGTTTAAAGAAGAACTCGATAACTCCATTGTGTCTCAGACGGTGTCCACTGGTATCTAGGGTGAGAATTGGGTGCAGATTAATGAGGGCTCTATATATATTGTATTCCTTCTTGGGCGTTTTATTGCTTCGTTTAAATATCTTTCGCATTGCTTATACTCGGATCATAAACTGTCTTTGGGGTGCTCTAAAGTTGCTAGACTGCTGTTCGATGAATGTGTGTGGGCGTCTAGCACAGGGTGTAATAAATCTATTTGTAAATCTCTTTAATTGTAAAACGCGGCAGAACTAGGAATAAAATATTTCAGAAAATGATTTATATCGAAATGTAGACTAACTACTTACAAAAAACTACTTACAAAATATTGAGTGGACAAAATGAGAGGCTAATATTAATTTTGCTACTACACACTACAAATAACTGTATTGATACTATTTTAATGTCATTATATGATTTTTATTATACTAATTTTTCTATTTATGTTATTCCAAAGCTTCAGCACTCAAAGTAATTGTTTATGTATTATTTGTGCTTCATATCTGAACTTAATCGCCCATTTTTACAAATGGATATTTTTGAAAATGAATGAAAATTAAGTGGGACAGTTAAAAACATATTTCATTTTCGGGCGGATTTGGGCCCTATTTTATGTTGAGCAGTTCGGGCTCGATTATATCGGGCCCGGGCTCTCTAAATTGAGCCCAAACTCACCTCTATCCCCCCCCCCCCACACACACACACACTCGCTTTATCAGCAACGTATTAACTAAAATGTATTTAAAAAATTTTAGGACATCTGCTGACATTTTATTTAATTTTACAATATCACCCGAATTGCACGTTTATTCCCATCTCTTTATTATGTCTTTACTGTTTTGTGTACTACCTGTCCTGGAACATTTAATACTTTTATTAGATTTATTTTATGTTAACTTTATTATTGTGTTTTGTTTGTGTTATTTTTCCTTATCGAGTACATCTATTATTTTATTTATTCTACTTTTTCATATTTCTGTGGATTATTATGTCATTTACATCGTAAGAATTTTTTTTATATTCTATATACAAATCTTTTACAGTTTACAGTTTAAATATTTGCGTGACATACACGTTTAAATATTTGAATACAACTGTACATTAAAATTTAAGATGAATCCTAGGTTTTAAACTTTGAGAAATAGTTCCAGAGTCAGACATGTTTATAACTTGACTTTTGTGGCAGCAAAAGTCTTTATGATATCATGATGAAAAGCTTTTGATGCAAACTAATGTTCCACGGAGATCACATCTAAATTTGTTTATCTATGTTGGCCAATTGAGTTCCATAGATATGTTTGATAAGCTTCAACTAACTAAAACTTTTTTCATTGATGGCGACTGTCACTGGTAATGTGAGGAAGGTTTTGACAGCTGTCATCAAATTGAGATATGCATCTTCAAGTCCTTTTTCACTGATTAAATGAAAGAGCCTCGTAAAACTAGTAGTATTTATACACTGATGTAACTCTAAAGCATGATATTTGAAACTTTCGAGTTCTAGCATGAGTTCATCTTTGTACAAAGCGGTGTTGTAGTGGCTTCCATTGCTTGTTTCTTCTGCTCAGAGGTATTCATGCTACTTGTTTGTGCTCCCTCACGTAATTGATTGAGGTAGTGGTGATTTGCTAAGAAAATCCGGTCGCCAACGCCTTTGGGTTGTACTTTTTATTTCTTTTTTCAATTTGGCAATAGTTAAGCGACCCCAATGGATACATTCGACTTATATGTGTTATGCTAAACTATTTTTATACCATTTATACCAATAATGAATAATTCTAGTTATCAATTTTACTCCATATATTATAAACTACCATCATTATATTGAAAATGATCGTCATTTGTCATAGAACATTTTACTAAGAAATCTGAAAATTTGAATATATTGAGTTCTAAAAATTGAAATTAATAAAGACTGCTAATCGGATAAACTCGTCATCAGGGCGAATGCTGATTGGATTAATCTTTTTCTCTGAATTATAACCACCTGACAATTATCCGTGATCAGCCTCGGCCTTCTGGACGTTAATCTCATATTAAACTATCATCGTGAAGTCTAGATTATTATATCAACTGTCTGCCGGTCGACATTTATCCCTTTATTTCGATGGTTCACAGCCTTTAGTCCATCGAGTAGCTTGTTGCACTAATTCTAGTAAAAGATCCCACGCATTCGCACCAAATACCACAGAAATAAAAGTTTTCTAATTTTTGGGGATTACACTGACATTAAAAGATAGACATAACATCAAACTAATCCAATCCGAACGCTATAATTAAAGTTTCTTGCTAAATTCTTCGTGATAAGAAGACATTCAACTTTCTACCTACAGAGAAGCTGGAATTCTGATTGTAACAGGGCATCTGTGCGGATATTTTTTACAGTGCTCTGTGTTGTAATGATCCTTTCATTAACCACCTAGTGTAGCATATTTCTTACATGATACATATATAGAAGACATGATACTTACTCATTTCCTCTTCCAAAGGGAAGATTTCTTGAGCCAAGCTTAAAGTTATGAAGCAGAACAGGAATACAATGAAATATCTCATCTTTCAAATATTTTGCCTGAAATAAGCATAAATACATATATTTAGTTAGCTGTCATATCAATATATGTATTTATTCAGTTAGTTGTCATATAAATATATATATAAAGTTATCTCCATGGCTGTCATAGCTGCAAAAGTTTTGGATTTGTCTTAAAACCATATTGCAACCGTTTTAAAATTCTTATTTTTTATACTATCATCTAGAAAACTTATCGTATTTCCTAACTGTTCGTTTTCGAAATCTTGATGTAAAATTGTATCTTAAAATCTCGAATGTATTTCGAACACTTTCATTAATATGTCCGTATATATATATATATATATATATATATATATATATATATATATATATATATATATATATATATATATATATATATATATATATATATATATATATATATATATATAAGGTAGGATAAAATTTGGAGACTGGTTTACTTGACGGATATGATTTATTGATATGATGTGTTACACATAACCACCTTCAAAGTACACCCCTCTGCAGCTATGCACTTCTGCCAGCGCGAGTACAGTTGCTGATAACATTCCTGGAAGCCTTTGGACGAGATGGTCTTCAGTGCGGCCATCGCAGCTTCCTCAACCTTAGAATCACTCTTGAAACGGCGTCCTCTGAGTTCGTTTTTGAGACGGGGGAATAGGAAAAAATCGCATGGAGCGAGTTCGGGTGAGTAAGGATGGTGTTGAAGAAGTTGACTTTCCATGTTTGCTCAGTGCGTATTGCACCATGAAAGACCGATGAGCGTGGGCATTGTCATGTTGCAGCACCCAGTCCTTGCTTTTCTAGAGTTCTGGGCGTTTCCGGCGGGCCAGGATCTGTGTATACCTCTCCTTGTTTAATGTTGCCCCTTCCGGTATGAACTCGTAATGCACCAAGCCCTTCTAGTCAAAAAATACCTCCAGCATTACCTTCCCCTTTGAACGATCCAAACAGAACTTTTTTGACTTCGACGACGATGGTGACCTCCACTGTGAGGACTGCCGTTTCATTTGTGGCTCGTACAAAAAACACCACGTCTCATCACCGGTGATAATTTTTGAAAGGAATGTCTGATCTTTTCAGCAACGTCAATCAGTTCTCCACAGATCCGCATGCGTTCATCACCTTGCTCTTCGGTTAGCATTTTTGGTACAATGTGTTGACACACATGATGCGTGTTCAGTTTGTCCGCCAGGAGAGCTTGGCAGCTCTGCTTTTTCTGTGAAACTTCTGCTTTTTCAGCAATGACGTTGATATTTTGACGTCGGTCTGCACGCACAATTTCCGCCAACTTTCGAATGTTGTCGTACGTAATTGATGTTGACAGCCACCCTGTCCGCGGATTATCTTCTGCGGATTCACGGCCGTCTGTGAATCGGGAGTGTCACGAAAACACCTGCGCACGACACATTGCTCTCTCACCGTATACCTGCTGCAACATGTGCAATGTTTCTGTCGGCGATTTCCCCAAACGCTGGCAGAATTTGATATTCGTACGTTGTTCTCAAACGCTATTTACGTTTCCGACGAACGCGAACGACTACAGTTCACTGACACGGATTGTGTGGAAAAACCCTCCTCTGCAGACTTGCTTCTTCCTCTTCACATCTCGCGTCAGATGCGAGTATCTACGCCACGGTTAAATAGTTTTCCTCTCCTCCAATCAGGGTTGGAGATATCAGCACAGTCTCCGAACTTTTTGATTGTACCTTGTGTGTATATATATATATATATATATATATATATATATATATATATATATAAAGAAATACAAAAGGAAAGTAAAGAACGGGGGTGACCATATGTCTTTCATAAAATGGTAGGGGTGGATTGCGACACCCCTTTCCCGTTTAAAGCAGCTTTTCATCCGGACAACTTCTATTATATATATATATATATATATATATATATATATATATATATATATATATATATATATATATATATATAATAGAAGAATGTTAATTTACTTCCATTATATATACCCGAGATTGATCATTTATTGAAAAGTTCTGTATAGCAAAAATTAAAAAAAAGTTGTCTGAAGTGATTATTTGAAATCAATAGTGACTATACGACAAACTTGTGTGAAGATGATATATAGAACATTATAAACAAGAAAGATCAATCATGCTTAAAGCATTGATTATGAAACACTTTCCAACTTCAATGCAATTTTATTTTAAAAAGTCAAAAATGCAATACATTCCTCGGAAATATTTTAAAACTTATCACAATACTACATTAATTTATTATATTTGAAAACTTAAACCTTCATTGAAAAAAATGAACTTCATTCAAATGACGGCATTGAAATATAAATTGCCTGGTTTAAATATCTTTAAAATGCGATACATTCCACGGTAATATTTTTAAAACCATCATAATACTATACATTCCACGGTAATATTTTTAAAACTATCATAATACTACGATAATTTATTATATTTGAAAACTTCATCGAAAACAACTGAAATTAATTCAAATGACGTCATAGAAAAAATAACACGCCTGGATCTCTCTATAAAAGCAGGATTTCATTCATAACTTTCTCCCATTCATTTCATTCATCACAATACTATAATAATTTATTTTATTTAAAAATTAAGACCATGGAGCTACAAGTAATTAAACTCGATGCTTAAAACTTCATCTAAAAAAATCGTCCTTATCTTTATGAAATCAATTAATATTTCATTCATATCAGCCATGCAGACTCCATGGACTAAATTATTTTGTTTTAAAAAAATAGAGCAATTCTAATACAACTCATTCTACATATTTTGCTGTTTACATTTTACATAGGTGAAAAATAGGCTTAATAGTAGAAATAATCAAATTTGGATAATCATTTAAACTCAAATATATTGTATTTGCGTTGTTGTATGCACAGAATGTAGATGCACAGAAGTAGTATGTAGATGCACAGAATTTAAGCAAAAATAAAGTAGTTTTAGGACGGATACATCAACACTCAATATGAATTAAAAAGAACTTAAAAAAATCGCGAATTTGAAACAAGATGGATGCCATATATCATTTTGAAGTGGTAAACTCAAATATATTGTATTTGTGTTGTTTAAGTATGTAGATGTACAGAATTTAAGCAATAATAAACTAATAAATATAGTTTTAGGATGGATACAACACTCAATATGAATTAAAAAGAAGTTAAAGAAATCGCGAATTTGAAACAAGATAGATGCCATATATCATTTTGAAGTGGGTCATGTGATCGTTTCATATCATGGTCACGTGATCGTTTCATAT
Organism: Amaurobius ferox; assembly: GCA_951213105.1. Classification (NCBI taxonomy): domain Eukaryota; kingdom Metazoa; phylum Arthropoda; class Arachnida; order Araneae; family Amaurobiidae; genus Amaurobius; species Amaurobius ferox. The sequence goes on from OX578149.1 coordinate 47,682,778, forward strand.
AAGAGGTGTAATTATTATTTTAATTTTTATTTAAAAAACTACTGAATATATTTCGCTGAATTTTTTTTTATATATTTTATGGAACAATTTAAATATTACCTAAAATTTTCGAAGCAATTTGTGAATTTTTAATTTACTTAAAAAATGTTTGAAAAATTAGGTCCCATAGGGCTCAATGTATTTCATTTTTTCAACCCGGGTTCAATCAGAAACTAATTGGGTGATATTATTCATTTATATTCCCATAGGTCCTACAGACCGTCTGAACAACATACTAAAATTTCATTTCGATTAAGTCATTTTTACTTCAGTTATCGTGCTAACGGACAGACAGACAGACAGACAGACAGACAGATAGACAGACAGACAGACAGAATGAACAAAGTCATAAACACTTTTCAACTTTGTTGTAAAGTGTTAATAAAACATTATAAATGAAACATTATAAATAAAATAGGTACTAAATTGGTATTAAATACCCCTTTTTCCCTGTTCTATATATAAGTTAAGGAATTGAAAACGAATGACATGTGATAAAGATTAGTTAATATATCTTTTAACTACACCCTTATATTAAATTTTTACTTTCCCTGCAATACATGATAATGTATAGGGAAAGTATTGGAATCATATCGAAAATCGTAACTCGAGTTTTCGACGGATCTACACGTTTCAAGACCTCTAGAATACGAAAAAACCATTTTTAGCGTGACGTCTGTGTGTGTGTCTGTGTGTCTGTTAGTGTGTCTGTCTGTGTGTCTGTCTGTGTGTGCAGATTTTGTATCCACTCTTACTAAAAACTAATACACCGAATTTCACAAAATTTTGCAGGTAAGTCACTTGTGGGCGAGTCTGGTGCTGATTAGTTTTGGGTACGATTCGGAATAAAATAATCCGCCTTTTTTTTGCGAAATGGCCCGCAAAAGCTTGTATCCACTCTAGCTGAAAAACTAATGGACCGAATTTCACAAAATTCAGTAGATGATTCACGTATAGCTCACCCTGACGCTGATTAGATTTTGGTGCGATTCAGATAAAAATAACCTGCTTTTTTTTGCAGAATGGCCCGCAAAAATTGTCAAAATCTAAACTAAAAAGCTACGTATGCTCAAATATATCCATTAAATGCTTGTTTAATACGTAATTTTTAGCGAAGAAAAGAATAAGACCAACCCCATTACACCAGGACTAGCCGTTCTCGAGATATATTAGTTTTTTTCGTATTTTCTCCACGCCACCTTTGAAAATAAATCCAGTTATCAAATGAGAATGAAAATTCAATTAAAAGTGAATTAAATTTAATTTAAATAAAGCGAACATGGATATAAGTTTGCAGGGAAAGTCATGTGCTGCCCACATCAGATTTTTTATTTTGTGTTATAAATCATATATGTAATATAGGTACTTAAGGTACTTATCCCCTTGTTTCCTGCATAAACATACATGGTGTAAAGCAAGAATAGTGCATAAGATGAAAAGTTGCAAAACCGAAAAATTTTTTTGCACGTGGAGTTATGCTCCCTCCCCCCAAAAAATGCTTTTGAATATGAATAAATTGAAAAAAGTGAAAAGCATCTCCGAAACCATGTACGTTATCAAGGGCCATACCTTGTTCGCTAATGCTGATTCTACGTTTCTGTGTACATTACTGTAAATTGTATTACAGAAATAATGCACATGACCCAATATATAGTATATTGGGCCAATATATTATATATATATATATTATGAGTTACTACTTACATTCTACCATTGGATTTACAATTTTATATATATATATATATATATATATATATATATATATATATATATATATATATATATTGTTGCGACGTATCCTATTGAATCGTATTTGTGCATGCAGGGTACACGAATAGCTCCAAGTTTCTGGATAATAAGCACGTTTATTGACAAACACAACGTAAACAGGAACAATATACAGTCAAAGAGTACTTAAATGCTCCACTAATTTCACAAAATAACTAATATTAAGATCAAAATATTGACAAATGTAATTTCACAAAACAGCCGCTATTATTATCAAAACATTGACAAAAATCACAGTCCGATGTAGCTCGTATCTTGTTAACTGAACATCGACTGAGTGATGATTCCTTTTATTGACTCTCTATCGAAACTTATGGAAATCCCTCAAGTAGAATAATCATTACATTCGTCGGAACCCAGTGGAGCCGACATCCATAGAGACCGTATCTTCTTTCCCTACCACCAACTTCTTGGAAGGACTTTTGAGCCCACAGGTTTAACGCGGGCGTACTCTGCTAAAACTCGACGAGTTTGGGTAGTTTGGGTAAAGCAGTTAATCGAACTCGGGTCCTCCAGAATCGTTTAGTGGAAAAAAATGATTTTAAAACGTCGAAATTTCGAATTAAAAAATTCATAACTTTAAAACAAATTTAATTTAAAGAAATAATTTCACGGAGGCACATAGTCGCACGAGTTCAGCTGTCTCTGTACCGAATGTTGCAGTTGTTGGTAGTTTGGATTTTCACACACACACACACACACACACATCTTTTATTATGTAGAATTAGTGAAACTTTAAGCGCTCGTGCACAGAGGATTTTCATGCCACGCAATACATTTTCCTATACAGCAGGCCAAGGGATGTAAACAATTCGTCTTCCTCTCGAACTTGGGTAGTTTTTCCCAACTAGCTTCACCATTGTGCGCCTTCTTTTATTTTTCAATTTTACCATTGAAAAACAATTTCAATATATTCTGGGATTTTACACAATTATCTTTGGATCCATCTTTGGATTATCTTTAGGCCAACGGCCGTACCGTGCTGAAAACACCGGTTCTCGTTAGATCACCGAAGTCAGGCAGCATCGGGCGCGGTTAGTACTTGGGTGGGTGACCACCTGGGAACACCTCGTGCTGTTGGCATATTTCAGACGCGGTAGTCCGGTGGTTTGCGCGCTGGATTTGCACGCTGCCACAACTGCCGCCGTGTTCATGCGGAGTATGATCATGTTAAACATGTGGGTCCGTAAGTCCTTCCGAGAGGTTGGTGGTAGGGGAAGGAGGGTACGGTCCCTGTGGATGCCTCCCCCACTGAGTTCCGGTCTAAATTGGGTGGCACTTCCCGGCCATCCAAACAGTTACCTTACATCTTTCTGGTAGGTCGGAGGGTCTGGGTCTCAACAACAACGACAATTATCTTTGGAGGACTGTGATTATTGCGGGAAACATCGTAGTATATTAAATTGGAGAAAATTAATAAAAAACAGTTTCTTTAAAATTTGCTTCATCTGCATGACTTTTACTTGTATGTTAATTAAATTATAATCGTATCGTAATGCGAAACAAATGAAAACTATCATTCTATTCTTTAATTTTTTAAAACAAAATGGCTAACTACGTTGTAATAAGATGGCATATGATTTTTATTAAATGTATTTAAATGTAAAGAATTGAGAATGCATTCTATAAAATAATTTAATAAAGAATTGAAGGGTATTTTTATACACAATTGCTAATTTACAACAGCGAAAATATTTAAATGTCAAGCTTCTGAGTCATTTTTAAAGCCTTTTAATTAAATTAAAATTGAGAATCTATATTTGACTTTATATAAGTATTTAAAGAAACGTATATTGAAAAAAAAAAACACAATCTGTATTTTAAAAATTCATTTGAAACATTAAAAGATTCTTAAATTTATCAAAATTTAATTCTTAAGCTTTAAAATACAAAATATATAAATGAAATTTTTATTTAAATTTACTATTATTTAAATTATTATTTAAAGCATGGTTTATGAAGTTTCATTTAGATATATTGCTATGAAACACCTATTTTAGGAGAAAATTAAGAAAAATACTTTTCAAAATATAGAAAATTGTAACTAATATCGAAGAAATGTATCTCTTCCTTTACAATATATACAATATAATATAACCATCGCAAAATTACATTAATTGAAATTATTTTCTATTTACAAAATCGTCGAATTATTAATATCTGAATGTAATTATAAGTATTTAATATTCAGTATCCATCTAGTTCTATTAACATATCGACGCTACTAATCTGAAATCAACTTTTCAAATAACATTTCATGTAAAAATACACGGTGACACAGGTTTCATAATGTATTAAAATCCGTAGCAACGCCTTCGATATCTAAACCTGACATATTTTAATTAGCTGCGACCTTATTCAGCACACTTTTCTGAAATTAATGCTTAATATATTAAAATAAATAATGATGATACAAATTATTATATAGAATATATTCTAAAAATATTATCGGTAAACATGGACAGAACGAACAATTACTTTACTTTTAATGTTTTAGGAGATCTGTGGTGCAATAGAATAATGATATATTCATTTTGGGCTTACCTAAGGGTTGTTCAAATGGTTCTCGCCGAAAAAAAATTCTATGACATGTTGGGCTATAAGTGAAATAAAACAAATAAAATGAAATTAATATTTCAGTTGGTAGAATTAATGACAATATAAAATCCACGCTGAAAAGCATTTCAATTTTCGTATTTTACTTTTAATGTTTTAGGAGATCTGTGGTGCAATGGAATAATGATATATTCATTTTGGGCTTACCTAAGGGTTGTTCAAATGGTTCTCGCCGAAAAAAATTTCTATGACATGTTGGGTTATATGTGAAATAAAACAAATAAAATGAAATTAATATTTCAGTTGGTAGAATTAATGACAATATAAAATCCACGCTGAAAAGCATTTCAATTTTCGTATTTTACTTTTAATGTTTTAGGAGATCTGTGGTGCAATGGAATAATGATATATTCATTTTGGGCTTACCTAAGGGTAGTTCAAATGGCTCTCGCCGAAAAAAATTTCTATGACATGTTGGGCTATATGTGAAATAAAACAAATAATATGAAATTAATATTTCAGTTGGTAGAATTAATGACAATATAAAATCTACGCTGAAAAGCATTTCAATTTTCGTATTTTACTTGGTCATATTAGCACCTGCAGAAATATTAATCTGACATGAAACTGCATGCTTAAACATTCCCCCCCCCCCCATCTCCTCTATTATATTTATTGCAAACTAGCAGTATATACTTGTTCTTCGTACGGAATATATAATATAAAGATACATAAAATTCACGATTATGCGCAAATTCCTATAGAATTCTAAATGGCATTGTTATTCAAAACATTATATTAAAATATTTAATATAATTCTCCTAAAATGAAGTACAAGAATCTTTCTTCTTGTTATACAGAATTATCTTCATAGGAAGATCTGAAGATTAAGACATCCTGGTCCCGTTTGTAAACAAATTTGCAAAAAATATGAAGTGGGACCAATATGTGCCAAAATGAAAGCGTTATGCAATTGGATCCATATATCCTAAAACTAAAGCGCTGAAATGTAGTATTAACTTCGAATAATCTACATTAATTCTAAATATTCTAAGTATTAGAATAAAATTGACTTATTAATCTATTATATTAGATTAACATATATATCTTTCTGAGAATCTAAAGAGTCTGCTGCAACATTACTCATTAATGCAAAATTCTTGTCTTAAAGGAAAAACTTTAATGTGCTGATATGGAACATTGGAAGGACATATTATTACAAATTAGGGTGTTGCCAGATTTATTAAGCCGACATGATCATTACTGAGTGCATAAATATTACTAATGGACGATCGTAGCTGATCGATACATCTGAATAAAATTAGAGCATGATGTGATGACAAGCTGTCTATGTCCTTGTGATAAGAAAGCATAATTATTGTATATTTTTTGGTGGCGTAGAGGCACATGTGACGCGAGATGTGAAAATGAAGAAGCAGGTCCGCAGTGCAGGCTTTCTCTAGACAATGCGTGTCATTGAACTGTAGTCGTTCGCTTTCGTCGAAGATGGAAATGGCGTTTGAAAAACAACGTGCGACTATCAAATTTTGCCAGCGTTTTGTGGAAATCGCCGACAGAAACATTACACCTGCTGCTGCTATGTTGCCCCAACTGGGAATCGAACCCTGGATCTCCGAACTGGCCTTCCGACGCTCTACATTTGAGCTACTGGGACGAAATTGCAAGCTCTTCTCGTCTTATTAGACTCTACAACGTCTGTTGTATCGACAGCCTAGGCGATGTCTGTTTGTATCCTTACAGAGGTTTTTGCAACGGCTTGGTCGATCTTTGTATAGGTTTGCTCAGTTAATGAGTAAAAACAGAGAATAATTTTTGTATCTAATGCTACTGCTGGAAATAAAAAAAAATGAGTAAAAAAACCTAAAAACATATTTTATATTCATTAATTTAATTTAGTAATTGAAAATTAATGACAAATTGGTATTATGCTTAATACAACGTTAACTGCAACGTTTCTTTATACACAGTGAAACCTGACAACCCCCACAATGCCTCAAATAAGTGGAATCTGAAGCCGGTGGTAGCTTAATATGGGATCGGTTATTGAAAAATTAGGAACCTCTTTCTGAAATATTGGAATAACACCACTTGAAGAACTTCCATATAGGATTTGTTCGGGAACGCTCCATCGTTTTTACGTTACAATCAATCAAAACCTCGAAAATCTACTAATGTAATCAGTTAAAACCTTCTGTCTCCGCTCTGCATTATAACCCGATCCGTCCTCTTTTGATCCGAATCCATTGAGAAAATTTTGAATAACTAATTCTGCATTTCTTAAATAGTCGAATAAACTAACTAATGTATTGTGTTACATTAACAGATATATCTTTGTAAAAATCTAAATGGCTTAAAGCCATAACTGCTGCAACATCATTTATTAATGTAAAATTCGTGTCTTGAGGAAACCCCATTAACGTGGGTGATAGAACATCAGAAGGATGGATTATTACAAATTAAGGGGCTGTCGAATTCATTTAGGCCTTAATGATCGTTACGGAGTTTATAAGCATCTCTAATGGGTGGTAGTAGTTGGTATCTATAATATTTGAATGAGAATAGGGTTTGATGTGATGACGAGTATAATATTTCCCTGTGGTATGAAACCATATGGTGTGATACTATTTGCAATATGGGAAGCTATTGGTGCATACGGCTTAGGAATTCAATGTTAACTAGCAAAAAACCTGACTTTGAATGGGTTTGCATATATGAAGTATGAGAGCTGTGAATGACTTGAAATTAAAACCAAATGTAACACATAATTATGAAATTAGAAGTATGAAAAATTAATTTCAACATTTGAAAATCCTGATACCAATTAGCAAATACGTTTTTAGAATTTGAATATTGAATTGAACAAATTAGAATACAGGAAAATAATGAAATAAAAGTAACACATTTAAATTGCAAAATCGTATTTGATATGCAGGAGCATGTTTAAATTACAATGCGAGCAAGTGTACACTCTTTGATTATTTTTACTTTCCCTGCAATACATGGTAATGTATAGGGAAAGTATTGGAATCATGCCGAAAATCGCAACTCGAGTTTTCGACGGATCTACACGTTTCGAGACCTCTAGAATACGAAAAAACTACTTTTAGCGTGACGTTTGTGTGTGTGTATGTGTGTGTGTGTGTGTGTGTGTGTCTGTCTGTGTGTCTGTCTGTCTGTGCAGATTTTGTATCCTCTCTAACTAAAAAACTAATGGACCGAATTTCATAAAATTTGGTAGGTAAGTCACTTGCGGTCGAATTTGGTGCTGATTAGTTTTGGGTACGATTCGGGATAAAAGAATCCGCCCTTTTTTGCGAAATGGTCCGCCAAAGCTTGTATCCACTCTAGCTGAAAAACTAATGGACCGAATTTCACAAAATTCGGTAAATAAGTCACTTGTGCGTTAACCTGGTGTTGATTAGATTTTTGTATGATTCGAAAGAAAATAACCTGCCTTTTTTTTGCAAAATGGCCCGCAAAAATCGACAAAATCTAAAATAAAAAAACTACGTATGCTCAAATATATCCATTAAATACTTGTTTAATACGTAATTTTTAACGAAGAAAAGAATAAAACCAACTCCATTACACTAAGACTAGCTGTTCTCGAGATATTTTAGATTTTTCGCATTTTCTCTACGCCACCTTTGAAAATAAGTCCAGTTATCAAATGAGAACGAAAATTGAATTAAAAGTGAATTAAATTTAATTAAAATAAAGAGAACGTGAATATAAGTCTGCAGGGAAAGTCATGTGCTGCCCACATCAGATTTTTTTTTTTTAAGTTGTTGTTCGCTTGCTCGATCTTTAAATTAAGTCGTTGCTTTAAGTTAAAGATATAATATAATATATCTTATATAATATATAATATTATATAATATATAATATAATATATAATATATATATATATATATAATATAATATATATAATATATATATAATATATTATATATATTATATAATATATATAATATATTATATATAATGCATATATAATATATAATATAATATAATATAATATATAATATAATAAAGATATAATATAATATAAAGATTGCTTTAAGTCGTTGTATGAAGTGTAGTGAACATGCGCGGTTAAAAAATGGACGTTTCATACAGATACAGTCTGTTTTAATTATTAAAATTGCGATTCTCCATATCTATGTGCAATTTTATGTATGTGCGTAAATTTTCATCATCCTATCTATTCGAGTTAAAGTCATAACAAAATTCATGCAAATGTTGATTTCGCTTCGTTAGAAATCGAGAATGGTCTTCGCTTTGCTCGTCCATAATTAGTGTTTATACAGTATAGATACGTATTGTGTAGTGATGTATCGATAATGTATCAATATTGTCTCTTCATTCCATCGATACTGTATCGTTTTGAATAGTCTGACCAAGATAATTAAATTATCTAAATTTCGAGTTTTGCAATATTATTGTTGAAAAACACAAAGAATAAATTAGAAACTAATTTATAATTTTCGTATTAACTTATGCTATAAATTCCAGAATATGATTGTTATAACATTAAATTAATTAGACTAATATACAGGGTTTAAGGGAAAGTTCTTAAGCATCCAAACAGCTTTCTAAGGAAAGGTCAATAAATATACATGTTAGATCTATTTATAGTAAAGTGACCATATTCGTGAATAAAACTGATTGCTGCGTCCCTAAGCGTATAGCATTTAAAACAACGCTAGGATAAGAAACTAGGCAACAAAACGAGATAGACGTAAAAAGCCGATTACAAAGTTGTAGCGTATTTTCTAAGGATTAGAATTCGACACTAGACACGCAATAAATGCATATATGGAAGGCAAACAAAACCTATCAAAAAGTCGTATTAACAGGGTAACATCTGCAGTGCCTGACAAATTACACGAAAGTATATTTTATCGATTTCAAGTATACATTGTTGCTGATTTAGGGCAGTTTGAAGATTCTGTATATCAGATTCCTGTGAAAATGAGTGTTTATTATTTTGCCATTTCTTAATACGACAACAAGTCGCCAATAAACAAGTTGTGCCAAATGAGTGCTTTCCGTAACAGTTTTATTGTTGATTCTATTGTTGATTTTATTGTTGATTCTATTGTTGATTACTGTTGACTCTATTGATGGATTTGTTGGTTTTATTGTTGATTCTTACAATGCTCTACAACTCTGTTATTGCTTTTATCGTCTATCTTGCTTTGTTGCCATGTTCTTTGTCCAGGTTTTTTAAATTCTCCCCTGAGACGCATGTAATCACTTTTATTTGATCGAGTATGGTCACTTTGTCACTTTACTGTGGAAGGACCCAACACGTCTACGCTCATAGATCTTTCCTTACAAAGTTACTGAGGTGCGACGCTCATAACTCGCGAACTAAAGGTTGTAGAGATGTCGGTTTTGTTCCATTTGATAGATAATCAATTACTTGAGTTTGAGTGCAAAAAAAGCCTGTGTTGTAATGTGCCAAAAAGTGACGATACATACCTCCGAGTTTTACCATGCCTAGAGAAAAATCCTCCTGAATGTATGAGAGAGTACCACAAGCGGGAGCCTTTGGTACAGTCCGAAAGTACTAAGGTACCTTCGGTTTTTAAAATTGGAGCTGAGATTGTCCGAGAGTATGAAGCCTGAAAATCTACAGAGCAACCTTGGACGTCTACGGCTCCTCCACCAATGTCGTCTCAATGTTCTAACACGCTTGATTACCAACCAACAGCCGTCAACGTCGTCTCTGAGAGTTTTTTTGGTTTTTTCAGAAATGTCCATTAGTACTGAAACTTAGTAGTCAAAATGTCCAGCGACTGACAAATAATTACTCTTATAGGCAGTATTACTGTCGCTATGGTCTTCGCGATGCACTTGTCCGTCAACTTGCACTTGCTGACGGACAAGAATTGCACTCAGTAGGCCCGGGTTCGATTCCCTCGCTGCCCAAACTGCCGCCGTGTTCACGCGGAGTACGATCACGTTAAACATGTTGGTCCGTAAGTGCTTACGAGAGGTTGGTTGTAGGGGAAGGAGGGTACAGTCCTTGTGGATGCCTCCCCCACAGGGTTGCGGTCTAAATTGGGTGGCTCTTACCGGCCGTCCAAACAGTTACCCTTACACCTTTCTGGTAGGTCGGACGGTCTGCGTCTCAACAACAACTACTTTGTACCTTATTGCTACTATCCTCAATTTCTGCTCGTTCTACTAAATCGCAATCAAGAGTACAGCGATAACGTCGTTGAACAAGCGCCTTTGACATCTAAACTACAAGAACTTGATTGAATTTTTTTCTTTGTACAAATGTGTATAAGAAATAAAGGCTTTAAACTGGCTTATTATTTTTTCAAACATTCAAAAAATCATAAACTAATACTTTTATTAGTTTATGATGTTAATGTTGGTTGAAACCAACATTACGATAGTCATTAAAGTAAATTCTACACCCAAAACCTCTCGGTTCTTTCTAACAGAGAGAGATCCCCCCCCCCCCCCCCTACGATTTTTTACTAGGTCTATGAGAGGAACATTATTTTTATCGTCATCTTTAAACTAGGTTTCACTGATAACATTTTTTCTGGATTACACCAGAGTGAGTTAACGTTTCAAATACACCAGAAAAAGTGATGAATCAGTGAAAAACAAAAGACTTAGCTCGAATAACCAGGTAACTGTTTATTAATGAAATTTATGGAAAATATAGATTAGCTGCAGGAGTATTTTTCTAATTGTTGGCTTATAGTATACATATACATACTATAAAGAAAGCATGTTTAAAATGTTGATTGCTAGCCAAGAATGGATAAATACTTCTCAAGTATTTAACTGACTAAAACTGAATCCCCATAATACCGATATTTTCTTTACGCGAATCTAAATTGCCTAACGAGATATTTAAGACACATTTTCTGCGTACACATCACTAATTAATGTGAAAGACACCTGAGAAATACTACTAATTACTTGATAGAACGTTTGAAGAATAGATTATTACAAATAGCATGGTGCGGCATTTATGTGGAAAGCATGATCGTTAGGAAATTTATTATTATGGAAGATAGTACTAGATAATTGCTTGGTCGAATGTAATATCCTAGATAAGTCTTTTTGCTATAAAAATTCCATTTTAACGTAAGGTAAATAAACTAAATTTTGTTTTCTAGGCATTAATTACTGCTAGTGGTTTTGCCTCTGAATATAATCATGAATGCATCGATAAATTAAATGTAGGTACCCTGCCATAAAGTAGAATTTTCAATAAGCCTGAGAATTCTACTTATTTGATTTGCAATTGATGCGAAATTAATCTACGCATTAAATTTATGATAAAACAGCGTAGTAAAAATCATTACAATTAAGGTGGCACAAAATTTATTTGGAAAGCATGGTCTTCAGGCAGGTTCATCTTAACCCATGTTTGGATCTCTAGGCAAAAGTAATTTCTAGGGCATTCTATAAAACTTTTATACTTAAAATAAGGCACAATGAGCACCAGAGATGGTCATAAGGGTCTTCACCGGCCTCTAACATTTGTCTACTTTACCATATATGGTCATAAACAGCCCTGGCTTTAGGAAGTGTATAATCATATCTAGTAATGGACATTTAAACGGTCGGAGGGAATATTCCAAATAAGTGCAGCTGTCACAGGAAAATTCATTTTAATGCAAGATAAATCAACTTAATTGTTGTTTTATAGGTTCTAATTGCAATCAGCGATTTTGAATCTGAATATAATATCGATGAATTAAGTTTATCTGCCTCTTGCGTTAAAATATAATTTTCAGTAAGCCAGGCAACTATATACTTACTTAATTGTTGTTGCATTTCACCCCATAATTGATATGAAATTAACATATTAAATTTGGGGTCGAACGTCGTAATAGATATTATTACAAATTAGGTGGTACAGAATTTATTTGAAAAGCATGGTCTTCAGGGAGTTTACAATCATGTCTATTAATGGACGTTCGAACGGTTTGATGTAATATTGCAGATAAATGAAGTTGTCACAGGAAATTTAATTATAACTCCAGGTAAATCTACTTAATTTTTATTTTCTTGGTTCTAATTATGGTCAGCAGTTTTGCGTCTGAGTATAATTATGGCGACAAATTAAGTTTATATGCCTTGCGATAAAATAGTATTTTCAGTAGGCCAGATAACTATACTTACCTGATTACTGCATCTGATTACACAATTGATGTGAAATCAACATATTAAACGTGTGTTAAAACGCTGTAATAATTACAAATAAGGTGGTATAGAATGTATTTGGAAAGCATGGGGTTTTTAGGGAGCTTATCATCATATCTAGTAAAGTTAATTAAGATAGTCGGTTGCAATATTTCAGTTAAATGAAATTCCCACAAGAAATTTAATTTTAACTCGAGGTAAATCAACTTGCTTTCTTGGCTCTAATTACAAACAGTGGTTTTGCATCTTAATATAATTATTCTCAACGCTGTGATAAATAAAGTTTATTTATTTTGTGTTAAGATAAAATTTCTAATAAACCAGACAACATCATTGATTATCGCATCCAATCAGACAATATGAAATTTACCTATTAAGTTTGTTGCAGAACGCCATAACTATATATTATCACAAATATGGTGCTAACTAATTTATTTAGATAACATGGTCGTCGGGGGACATTATAAACATATTTCGTAATATGTAACTAATAGTATCTTACATAATAAAATTAGATAAAACTATAAACACAAACGATATTACTCCATGTCATCTCCAAATTTAAAAACATATTTTTCTTTTCCCTGTTAAATTGTGAAAAACTCTTTATTATTAGCTATTTAATAAAATTAGAATTCACTCATTTATATTTATTATTAAATATTTAATAAAATAAGAATGTCACATATTTCTCATTATTTTGGAATATTTCACACATAGACATTTCTAAATAAACAATGTTTCTTCATTTCTGCATACCCTTCTCTTCAACATATTCGTCAATATTAAACACTTTAAATACCACTTAAAGTTTATTGTCCCTTTTCTCCATCAAAGTCATGGAAATGTGTGGGTGATGCAGTTGCCTTAATAAGCATCAATGTATATTTATATAAATCTAAGAGGTTTAACGAGATAACATGATAGGGGGGGGGGTGAATCTCCAATATTGTGAAATTCATCTGAGGAATACTAATAAAATTTCGTGATAGAACGTAGAACGAATATATACCAAATTATGCACTACAGAGTTTATATAACAACATTACCATTAAGGAAAGTGTAAAAATATCTAATAATGGTCACTAGTATCGGTACATTTAAGTGAAATTGGAGTTGATGAGCTGGTTATATCTGAATACAGAACAGTATGTGATATGAAACACTGTGAGTTAAGGTGCTAATTGAAAATGGATCTCAAATTTAGAGTTGATGAGAGCGATGTTTTCTTGCTAACGATTTAATATAGATATAAGAAACAGCAATAACTACGTGTTAGAATATTGCAACAATAGATTCTTACAAATTTGGTGCTACAGATTTAAGACAGCGTAGTCATTTTGAAGGTTTATAAACATGTTTAATAATTAACAATCGTAGATGAAATCTATGCATTTAAATTACACTGAATTATGATGAATTGCTGATCTCTGTAAGTCACAGCATGCGATGTGAGATGTCATCAAGGAGATGCAAATTGGAGATGGTGTACGAATGGAGTTAATGACAGTAATGTTTTCCTGTTTGCGATTTATTCGTGTTGGGAGACGACATGTGGTAGAACATTGGAATAATATATTAGATGAAACATAATTTGTATGTGCAACACGATCATATAAATGTGTCAGATAATTGTATCAACTATCTGTAGAAAACTATCAATAGAATTGGGGTCTGATGAGATGATGAGTTATGCAAAATACAGCAAGCCAATAAGGTAAGCCAGTAAGGAATAAGCAAATGAAGCAAGCCAGTAAGGAACATGAAAGTGAGGCAAGCCAGTTAGGAACAAATAAGTGAGGCAAGCCAGTTAGGAACAAATAAGTGAGGCAAGTCACACAGAAAGGAGCAAGCACGTGAAGCAAGTCAATGAGTAAAAACAAGCAAGTGAGGTAAGTCACTCAGTAAAGAGCAAGAAGTAAGGCAAGTCACTCAGTAAGGAGCAAACACGTGAGGCAAGTCACTGAGTGGAAAACAAGCAAGTGAGGTAAGTCACTCAGTAAAAAACAAGAAGTAAGGCAAGTCACTCAGTAAGGAGCAAGCACGTGAGGCAAGTCACTGAGTAAAAACAAGTGAGGTAAGTCACTCAGTAAAAAACAAGAAGTAAGGCAAGTCACTCAGTAAGGAGCAAGCACGTGAGGCAAGTCACTGAGTTAAAAACAAGCAAGTGAGGTAAGTCACTCAGTTAAGAACAAGAAGTAAGGCAAGTCACTCAGTAAGGAGCAAGCACCTGAGGCAAGTCACTGAGTAAAAAACATGCAAGTGAGGTAAGTCACTCAATAAAGAACAAGAAGTAAGGCAAGTCACTCAGTAAGGAGCAAGCACGTGAGGCAAGTCACTGAGTAAAAACAAGCAAGTGAGGTAAGTCACTCAGTAAAGAACAAGAAGTAAGGCAAGTCACTCAGTAAGGAGCAAGCACGTGAGGCAAGTCACTGAGTAAAAAACAAACAAGTGAGGCAAGTCACTTAATAAAGAACAAGAAGTAAGGCAAGTCACTCAGTACGACACAAACAAGTGAGGCAAGTCACTCAGTAAGGATCTGTTAACCACAAATGTTTTACGATTTGAGAATTATGACAGCAATATGTATTGTTTGCTATTTAATAAAGTATTGAATGAAGCATTCACGAAAGGTATAACCCACGAAAGGCAGTAAGGCCATATTTGACCTTTGGATAATACTTGCCTAGTTAAAGTATATCTTCATTTTTTGAAACAATTATTTATATCTAAATTTAATCGTCAAACAAAGTCTTCTTTCATGTCCTCTTCAAACAACACTTCTTTAATGAAATCTCCAGAATGTTAAAGACGTTCAAGTGAACTGCAAATAAAATATTTACAAATCGTGAAATTTAAAGCTTTTCGATGTGCGACTTAAGGGTTAGCAGGTGCAAAGCGACTCGAAAGCGGAATCTTTAGTTATAAAATTAATTTATGGTATTTGTTTCCTTGTGGAAACTTCACAAAATATAGCCGAAACATTTCACCACCTAAACTCAAAGTCCCGTTTTCAGTGGGAAACTAAAAATCGTCACTACTTCAGGATGTTTCAAATTTTGTTTACAATTATTGTGTTCACTTTCTTTAAACGAGATTGTTATGTCAAATGACATATTTTTCTGTTGTTTTACAGACATGCCTATCTATTATTAAACGCTGAAAAATATGGGTAAAACACACGATAATCTGTGTTTATTGCCACTTGAATGACACATTTAAACGGGAAAATTTCAGTTCCACGCTATAAAAAGTAACTATATCTATATGAATATGTTATTTTACTCTTTTATATGAGAATTGCACGGAATAATGAGTATACTTTATTTTACGCTGAAAAGACCGTTTTAAATAAGAGGTAACGTTATATGTTCATTTTACGTACCTGTTTACCCTGCTACCTACTTGCCTACCTGCCTGCTTACAAAGGTCCTTTAAAAGGTACCCATTTAAGCTGGTAAACAATTGCGTAAAAATAACATCTCATGTTACCTCTTTACCTGTTTAAAACTGTCTTTTCAGCGTAAAATAAAATGCACCCACTATTCAGTACAATTATATAAAAGAATAAAGTAATACATTCATAAAGATGTAGTTACCTGTTTTAGTGTGTAACTGAAAATTATCTATTTAAAAGTGTCATTCTAATGGTTGCAAACCCAGTTTTTTGTTTGCTTTTACCCATACTTTTTTGCGTGTACACTTCCATTTTGTAAATATTCCGATGTATTTGGCTTAATTCATTAGCGTACCAAGCCACTGATCTGTGTGTGAATCCACCCAAAAATCTCCAAACAATCGGATGTATTATAACTCGGATTTAGATAAATCATCGCTGATAATTAATTTCTGGACGATTATGTTATCTTTGCGTGCATCAAAATAGTATAATGAGGCAAATGCGGAGCACTTGCTGATCATACATCACTAATTAACTTGTAATGCAACAGTGAAAAGCTACTAATTACGTGAATGTACGCCAGAAGAATGGGTTATCGCAAATTGGACTATCGAATTTAAACAATAAGGTCATTATAAATGTTATAAAAACCTATTGAGAAGGATTGTAATTGCTAGTAAAAATACATTTAAATTAAATTAGAGTACAGCAGTTGTAGAACGTGTCTATTGGGACCATTTTCAAAGCTGGGAATTGCGCATTGTAGCAATCTTCTTTATACGGAATAACTCATAACTAAATTGACAGAAGTAATGCTTGCTAAGTGAAATAATTTTTCGAGCGCCTGTGGTAATCGTCAGAAGTCAGTTATTTCAAACAGCTGACTTGAAAATTAAAGTGGATGAACCTATAGTAGAGTCAATCCTATTTACGACTAGAGTCAATCCTATTTATGGTACAGTCAATCCTATTTATGACGTAAAATAATGGGTTATGAGTTAACTTATTGGTTGCAAAAATATTTACATACTCTTGTTTTTACTGAAATTGTTCTGAAATATCTGTTTTTCAAGATCTTCTATATAGAGCTGAAATGATAACTGATATGGAATCATCATCAAATTCCGGAAGAGCTAGGAGGGTTGGTTCATCAATGATTCCAAGTTCCCGTTATTTTCCCATTTCTGGTTCGAAAATATTTATTTTTCTTGAAATATATATTTCTCGAAATTGGCTATAGATATAGTTTAGAGGATGGCTGATATGGATTCAGCATCAAATTCTGAACGGGATTGGGGGGTTTACTAAGGATTTCCGTTTCCGGTTAAAATTTTTCCTTGAAACATTATTTCTCAATATTGGCTATATATAGAGCTTAGATGATGGCTGATATAGAAAGCAGTGTTCAGTAGTAAGTTATGAAAGGTAGTATTCAGTATCGAAATTCAAAGGGAGTAGGTGTAATAACTAAAAATTTCCTCTTCCGGTTCTGGAGATGTCATTTCCAGTTTTTTCGTTATATGACTGTACAAAATAAGTGTGTAAAAGAGTATAAAAATGTATCACGGTTACGTTGAGCACGAAGTGTATACACCATATGCCATTATTTTTTTTAATGGTCTGGCATCATTCACCCTTACAGAGGCTGGATCGTGAGCTATTTTGCCGTTACACGACTTTGCCTCAGCGTACCACGGGGGCAGAACATGCGGATATCTCAACATACAATGCCCTTTAGCTGGAATTCGAACCCACGACCCCAGCAGTCAAGCAAGCACAAGGAAATGCTTGTCTTAAACCTCTCGGCTACCGGGGCAGCCCACATTCCATCATATGAAGCCTCCTTTATACATTTTTTGTTCTCTATATATCGTTACTTTGGTATTAAATTATTTAAATTCTGTTTAAGTCTTCATGGGTTCTACTTGGCTGATTTTTTTAGTTTAAACGAAAAATCTCGATCTAAACATTTGATTAAATCGAAAATGCATTCAAATTTGAATTATGACCATTTATTAAATTTAGAACTGTATCTAACGTATTTTTGAAATTATGTGCCGATTTTCGTAACCATTTTCTATATAAGAGATCTCAACTAGTAGATTAGCTCAATTTTCTTACATCGGGAATACAATCAAATCTGAATTATGACCATTTATGGAATCTATATCATACAGCTGAGATAATCTGAGGGACTGATTAAGGGATGAACTTTACATCACAAACTGCTGAAGTCATGAACTTGAAATTTTGTATACACATGGGACTTTATCTATAAATAGGGCAAAAAATTAAAATCTTGGAATTTTCTTAGAAAAAATTATGAATCGCGGAAATTTTTGTCCCATCTGCCAAGCGAAACAAGTCGAGAAGGGGTGGTCGAAAGTTGAGAACGACGGGTGGTTGAAAGATGAGAACGGGTGGTCGAAAGTCGAGAACAACTTGTAAATTGAGATCGGTTTATCAAAAGTCGAGAAAGGCTGCACAATATTCGTTTTTATACCATCACGCACAGAAAAAATATCCTAATTTTTCTTAATTAAATCTAATTGGTACATAATCTACCGTTCTTGAGATATTATAATTTATAGTTACAGCTGATTTTTATTATTTTATTATTATATATTTATAATTTTCTTACAGTTTTTTATTCTATTTGTAAGTAATAGACCTACGCTTCACGCTTCAAAGACTGAAATAGCTTGACGTCTATTCTTCTAATCAAAGTATTGAAAAATAATGTTATAATCAATTGATATTTGGATTAAATTATCTGAAAAACTTTTAAAATAAGGCGACATACAGGGACCGGAAATGAAATATTGTTTTACATACTTCAAATTCCATGTTTACAAAACCATAGAATGTGCGCTCTTTTTATGTTTACGTTTGAAACTGTTTTTAATATTCGGAACTTTTATTATATGTATGTAGGTGTCACATTTACCGATTAAGTATGTAATACACTTGTATGTACTGGCATATAATATAGCATGAAAAGTCTCGTTTAAAACATCTTAAAATGTGATTAATCGCTGCGAGTTGTGAAGGAATTTATTGGAAACTGACTCTTCATACGGAATAGTTTTCATACCAGATGCTTTGTTGGAAAAGGGAATGAGTTTCGAATGGGCTATCGTTGGTGAAAATTGCTACCCAGAAAGCCACAGTTTATGTATCACCCGTATGCAGAAAGTGACTGTAGACTGATAAAGCTTAAACTGCAAGTAAAGAAAACTGAGTTTAGAATGGACTATAGTTGGTGAAAATCCCTATCCAGAATGCTTCAAGCTATGTAGCCCTCTTATGCAGAAAGTAATCGTGGATTGATAAAGCTAACGAAACCTACACGTAAAGAAAAGAGTTTAGAATGGGCTTTCGTTGGTGAAAATTGCTATCCAGAATGCCACAGTCTATGTAGTACTAGGTATGCAGTAAACGACCGTGGATTGACAAAGCTAACGAAACCTGCACGTAAGGAAAACTGAGTTTAGAATGGACTATCGTCGGTGAAAATCTCTATTCAGAATGCTTCAAGCTATGTAGCACACTTATGCAGAAAATAATCGTGGATTGATAAAGCTAACGAAACCTGCACGTAAAGAAAACTGAGTTTAGAATGGACTATCGTCGGTGAAAAAATCTCTATTCAGAATGCTTCAAGCTATGTAGCACTCTTATGCAGAAAGTAATCGTGGATTGATAAAGCTAACGAAACCTACACTTAAAGAAAAGAGTTTAGAATGGGCTTTCGTTGGTGAAAATTGCTATCCAGAATGCCACAGTCTATGTAGTACTAGGTATGCAGGAAACGACCGTGGATTGATAAAGCTAACGAAACCTGCACGTAAAGAAAACTGAGTTTAGAATGGACTATCGTCGGTGAAAATCTCTATTCAGAATGCTTCAAGCTATGTAGACCTCTTATGCAGAAAATAATCGTGGATTGATAAAGCTAACGAAACCTGCACGTAAAGAAAAGAGTTTAGAATGGGCTTTCGTTGGTGAAAATTGCTATCCAGAATGCCACAGTCTATGTAGTACTAGGTATGCAGTAAACGACCGTGGATTGACAAAGCTAACGAAACCTGCACGTAAGGAAAATTGAGTTTAGAATGGACTATCGTCGGTGAAAATCTCTATTCAGAATGCTTCAAGCTATGTAGCACTCTTATGCAGAAAGTAATCGTGGATTGATAAAGCTAACGGAATCTACACGTAAAGAAAAGAGTTTAGAATGGGCTTTCGTTGGTGAAAATTGCTACCCAGAATGTCACAGTCTATGTAGTACTAGGTATGCAGGAAACGACCGTGGGCTGATAAAGCTAACGAAACCTGCACGTAAAGAAAACTGAGTTTTGAATGGACTATTGTTATTGAAAATCTCTATACAGAATGCCTCAGTCTATGTATGCTAATGTGGATTGATAAACCTAACGAAACCTGAACTTACAAGACTCTAATAGTATATTACATCCACGAAACGAATTATTAAAATTATAACTTACTGAGAATGTCTGCTGAAATACGAATGCTTAAAATGAATCATAAAATTTCAGCAAAATATTAATATTTATATATGTACAAATATCAAAAACACAGCAAAACTTTTCATTGCTTTTTCGCATTTTGAAATACACGCCACATGTTCGTTATTAAATGTCATTTATGCATATTGAAATTCAATGTCTGCACGTGCTTCTGGCAGAGCACGTGGCGATACAATTACTTTATAAAGTTTGATGCAAGTGATTCTACAGTTGGATTTTGATGGGTATTAAATTTTGTTTTATCAAAAATATTACACGACTACACATTAGTTGAATGATTGGTTGCGGGACCATTGTCCAATTTAAGAAATGTTCCAAATAAGATAGACTACGACAGTTTTGGATACGTGACAAGTGTTAGTAAAAATTCGATTTATCTTTTTATACGGGCTTCCTATAAAACAAGTTCCAATTAGAAAGTTGGTCCTTATTCTTTTAAAGATTTTCTTAAAAAAAAAAAAAACGGGTTTCAAACAAATAAGTAAAATTGGTCATTAAAATTTTGTCAAAGTTATTGGACTCAAACCACTTTGACCCGATCGAAAGGAACGAAGAAAACGGAGATTTCAGGGGTGGGACAAAAATTGAATTTTGTCAGATAAAATTATCATTCAAGAACACATACGTACGTATTTTTAGCAAAAGTTTTATACAGTCCTTAATTATCCCTCGAAGACTTCATTAATTAGACATCTTAAGTAATTTTGTTTGTATAATAAAGGAACGTTTTCATTTAGACAATTCGACTGTGAAAAATATTTCATAATTGAAATTTTTTTTAGGGGGACTCGCATGAAAAATTAGGTTTTCTGTTTTTCGTTAAAGGGAGTCACATGATTGAAATCTGCATGCGATGATAATCTACCATAATTAAAGCGAATTGGAACTATGGATATGCGACCTATGGTTTAAGATATGTTTAATCGTGCAATCTAAATGAAACATCCTGTATAGTGCAGAAAAGAAAATGCAATCGATCCGAAAGCTTAAGTTCTAGTTTTCAAAAAATTTACATATGTGTGTCACTCTAGGACTTTAATCAACTATTTTTAAGGTTATAACTGCGTGTGTCTGCGCAATGTATATGTTACCGGCAATGTATGAAAGCCGGCGTACTATAGAATACCTAGGCATTTTATAGAATACCGAAAACTGATTTGCAATCTATGAAGCGGTTAAAATTTCACACACTTTCCTAGGCATTCTATAGAGTGCCAAATGACAAACCGGCAAAGTATGAAATACATCTCCGATTCATTCCTTTTTTCATACTTTGCCTAAATAGCATTTGTCATTCTATAGAATACCTAGGTATTATATACAATGCCCAGGGAAAGTATATAATAATTCTCATATTTCATACTTTGCCTAAAAACGGCCGGTATTCTACAAAATGCCTAGGTATTTTATAGAATGCCTGCATTTCATACATTGCCGGTAACATATATATCGTATCAATGTTTTCTCGAAGACTACCAGTTCAATTTTAACAAAATTTAGCAGTTAATGTACAATAGTACCCATGAGCGCCTACTCAATATAATAACTTGATTTGAATTTATAGCGTGAGAATTCGTGTTATGTGCTTACCTGGTTCCGATTAATATTAGATTTTGGAACAGCATCGGTAAAATAGCATTTGCCTTTTCCTCAAATGGTCCACAAACTCGAAATAATATGATATGAAAGAATAAATATGCTTAACTAGATTTTTAAATGTTAATATTATATATATGTTTAATCAAAACGAATAAAACCCCTTGCATTGCACTTTCAAGATTTTCTTTTTAAATTTGCCACGTAGGCCTCTTTTACAAACGCTCGAACTAGCTCGGTATAATAGGGAATTATGTAAAACTGAAAATTTGGCATACTTTAAAATATATATTGTCTTGTTCTATAATGCTTAAATTTATGAAAAAAGAAATTAAAGTAAGAACGAAAAATGCAATGGACTGTGGGAGCGCCCCCTATAGGTGGACTCTGTGACTATGAAAAAATGTGAACAAGCAGATAAAATCAAGTTTTTATACCAGATTTTTGTTTTCTCATGATATAATATAAAGCAGTGGTGCTCAACCTTTGGGGTATCGAGATCCACTTTTGATATGCACTTAGGCTGAAAATTGACTTCTATCTGTAGCTAATATAACATATTATCAGGGGCTTATTTAAGGGAAGGTGGGTTCTCAATCTATTCCTCCAAACTAAAAAAAATCTAAAAAATCTCAATAAAATTTCAAATTTTCGTTTTTAGTTCTTTTAGACGAAAATATCTGCGAAATCCTTACCAAGTGTCTATGCAATATACGGCACTAAAATCTCATAATTTAAAACAAAAACAAAAAGAGAGAGAGAGAGAGAAATCATAGATTATACTGATTTGATTCTTCAACTTGCAAATGTTGCACTGATAGAGGATATGGAATTTCACAAAAGTTTAAAATTCTGATTCGATAATATAACATTTTAAATAGCTACCACTTTTTTAATTAAAAAAAATTATTTGATACAATTTTTCTGTTCCAATAATTGTTGTTTTCAAATATCTTACATACACCAAAGATTGAAGCTCTCGAGTTAGGAATCTTCTAAAATCAAATCGGACTAGTTTCTGAACGACCTTTAAATATTTTCTGTGAACTACATACAACATTTAAAATGAAAAGTTAATCACGTTATAAATATATTTAACTTCACTCGTTTACTTATTCAGAGTTCTAAAGTAAAATTTAATTTTCATTTCTGTAAAGCAGTATGTAAAACTTCTCATATTCTCCAAAATCACCTAAAGATCGACTGTACAAGTCATGGCGATCGAGTGGTAGCTCGCTATCAACGGGATGAACACCACTGGTACAAAGTATAATTTTCAAGGTAATTTAAAAAATTAAGATTTTGTTGCAGATAGCCGAGTTTTAAGAATTCTGGAATATGCTTAGAACACTTTTGGATATTTTTATTGGTTTTGGTGAGCTTAGTGAACAGGAAACTGAACTCCTTAGTGAAATAAGAAATTGCATCGATAAACTCCAGATACGGAAAATAGTATTAACCATCATTTGCAATGTATTAAAACATACTATCTTACCTGCTATCTTGAAATTCAGTTTGTAGCTTCGTAACCGTTTTAAACAATCTTTTCCGCTGACAACATCGGAGGAAGGATGGAAGCTTTGATAAGTTCTAATTTCTTGATAAGGAACTAAAGATCTTGATAAGTAGCGGATGCTTTAATTGAGCTGTTAGATGGAATAATCGGATAAGTTAAGTTGCCGCGTTTACGGAAAATTCTATTTTAGCGCAAGCTAAATCAAGTTAATTATATTTATTTTATTTTCACCTTATTTACGTCTACGGTTTTGTCTCCATTATAACTATCCATGCATCGAAAAATTAAGTGGATTTATTTATACTTGGTATACGCTCAGATATGCATTTCAGCAATGAATTTAACCACCGATCTCTGGCAGGCTTTGTCACTCTGCATCCAATAAGCTACTGAAACAATAAACTATTCTTTCATATTTAATGTAGATCCTATATTGCGCTCCAGAAAGCCTTGACTCCTCTATTTTTTATTACGACCACTTTATTTTACTTGATCTGGAGTTTGGCAGCAGGATTCAAATATTTATGGCCCTCAGTACTCAAGATCCAAATATAGTAACATGAAATTTGGTATGTCGCTATGTGGAACATTTTAATTTTTTTTAATTTTTAATTTTATAGAAACATCTAGCTTTACTTGGGCTTGTCATAAGATTGTACTCGTTTTTGGAGAATAACTTAAGAACTGGAGCAACTAAAAAGTTCAAATGTGGTATGTCATTGTCTTTTATTGTATATATTTTTTTATATTTTGAGCTATATTGGGCTAGCTCGTCCTGGGCCCGCTGTGGGGATGTACTCGTTTTTTTTTAGAATAATTCGAAAACCGGAGCAACTAGAAAACTCAAATTCAGTATGTCTATGGTATATTTTGATGTTTTGGATTTTGAACCTTATCGGACCAGAACTTCTTCCTGCTGTAGGGATTTACTCGTTTTTGTGGAATAACTTTGACCGAAGTACTTAAATCCAAAATCCAATCTAGATCCTAAATCCAAAATTATTATGTAGCTATCTTATTTGTGGTATAATTTAATTCCTTGGATTTTGAACTTTATTGGACTAGCCAGTCTTGGATCTGCCATCTGAATGTACCTGTTTTTTGGGGAATATGTCAAGTACCAGAGAAAAATAGAAATTCTAAATTTAATCTGTTGTTGTCTTTTACGGTATATTTTAACTCTCTGGATTTTGAGCTGGGCTAGCTTGTCTGCAAAGAAATGTACTCGATTTGGGGAAGTAATTCGAAAACCAGAGTGGACAGAAAGTTCAAATGTAGTATATCAGTTTTTGTTGTGATACATTTTAATTCTTTCTGTGTGTATGTGTGTGGATTTCTACTAGTCGTCTTGGACCCACCGACTTGGGCCCAACATAGGAATGTACTCGTTTATGGGGAATAACTTGACAACCGGAGTAGTTAGAAAATTCAAATTTAGTATGTCGTTGTCTTTTAAGCATTGTCTATCAAAAGCTCTTATTTAAGGCACATTAAATGAACTTATTTAGGGAGTATTAAATGAACTTATTTAGGTATATCAAAAGATCTGATAAAGGACGTATTAAAAGATGTTATTTAGGACGTATCAAAGAGCTCATTTAGGACGTATTAAAAGAACTTATTTAGGGCGTATCAAAAATGCCTATTTTGAGCGTATTATCCTCGCGCAGAGAGCGAAGGACATATTTATGGCGGAATATTCAGTCGTATTAGAGCGTACGTACGATGTGCCCAGCTCTGGGCTCAAGTCATATTACGTTACATGCAGTTGGTAAGGCGTGTTTATGTCCTTATATGAGGTATTATGCCCCTTTAGCGGGCCGGTAGCAGCCGTGGTGTTTTTGGGCAGTGAGAGACTGCGTCTTTTGAAAAACTTTGTGAATGAATTCAATTAATCATTTCTTGAAATCCTGGGCAAAGCCGGGCTCATTTTCTTGTATTTACTAAAGTTTCTTCTTCAAGTTTACAGGTTTAACATTAAGTTAACAAACATTAAATCGGTAACATGATGCTACAGTGCCTACAGTGATAAAGCTTTAAGCTTAAATTAAATTTATTTATGACATGAAATTTTTTTAAAGTTTTCCATTTATATTTTGTCATGGCGTCTACTCAAGTATTATAACATAAGCTTATTGCCCTGGTAATCGCACTTCATTCTCGTTTCATTTTAACCACATGCCAGTCATTTTTGTTCAAAATAACTAACCATAATTAAAACGTAATACCAAAAATATTTAGTTACTTTAGAGGGCTATTAATATTCATTAACAAATTGGAATAATTGGATTAAGTATAGTTTATAATATATGAAAAGTTTGAAGTTTGAAAGTTATACGAGGAAATGGCTTTTAGAACAAAATAAATTCGCATAAAACGCTAATTTACTGACTTTGTCTTTTTGTAAAAATATTAATGCATGCTAACTAAGATTTAATAGCAGAGATATATTTATGATGAAAAGCTTTTAAATTTACTTTACAAAAATGTTTATACATTAAATATTATTAACGTTTGAATGCAAAGAGGATAATTAAATTTTATAAAAGAATATTGATTAAACCTTTATCTTCTAGATTTTAGTTATGACGTTGGATTAAGAAAATTATATCGCCAACATGATTCTTTCATTAAAATATCAATTGCTTTCATCATGAGGACTTCCTGGCTTGATTTTAATTTATGTATGTCGTAAAAGTAATTTTGAAGCTTTCTATGTATATTATATCGCGTCGCATGTCTGCTAAGGCTTTATAATTCAATTTAAATTATTACCCTGATAAAGCAGCTGTACTCTTATTTGATTTTTAATCATATACCAGCTAGCAATTTTTACTTTCCCTGCAATACATGGTAATGTATAGGGAAAGTATTGGAATCATGCCGAAAATCGCAACTCGAGTTTTCGACGGATCTACACGTTTCGAGACCTCTAGAATACGAAAAAACTATTTTTAGCATGACGTCTGTGTGTGTTCCTGTGTGTCTGTCTGTGTGTGTTCCTGTGTGTCTGTCTGTGTGTCTGTCTGTCTGTCTATGCAGATTTTGTATCTACTCTACTTAAAAAACTAATGGACCGAATTTCACAAAATTTGGTAGATAAGTCACTTGTTGGCGAGTCTGGTGCTGATTAGTTTTGGGTACGATTCGGGATAAAAGAACTCGCCTTTTTTTTTGCGAAATGGCCCGCAAAAGTTTGTATCCACTCTAACTGAAAAACTAATGGACCGAATTTCACAAAATTCGGCAGATGAGTCATTTGTGGGTCATCCTGGTGCTGATTAGATTTTGGTATCCTTCGGAAAACAATAACCTGCATTTTTTTTGCAAAATGGCCCGCAAAAATCGTCAAAATCTAAACTAAAGAACTACGTATGCTCAAATATATTCATTAAATGCTTGTTTAATACGTAATTTTTAGAGAAGAAAAGAAAAAGGCCAACCCCATTACATTAGGACTAGCCGTTCTCGAGATATTTTAGTTTTTCGTATTTTCCCTACGCCACTTTTGAAAATAAGTCCGGTTACCGAATGAGAACAAAAATTGAATTAAAAGTTAAATAAATTTAATTAAAATTAAGAGAACGTGTATATAAGTTTGCAGGGAAAGTCATGTGCTGCCCACATCAGATTTTTTACTTTCTCTGCAATACATGGTAATGTATAGGGGAAGTATTGGAATCATGCCGAAAACCGCAACTCGAGTTTTCGACGTACGAATTTCGAGACCTCTAGAATACGAAAAAACTATTTTTAGCGTGACGTCTGTGTGTGTGTGTCTGTCTGTGCGTCTGTGTGTCTGTCTGTCTATCTGTCTGTCTGTCTGTCTGTCTGTGCAGATTTTGTATCCACTCTAACAAAAAAACTAACTGACCGAATTTCATAAAATTTGGTAGGTAAGTCACTTGTGAGCGAATTTGGTGCTGATTAGTTTTGGGTACGATTCGGAATAAAAGAACCCGTTTTTTTTTTGCGAAATGGCCGGAAAAAGCCTGTATCCACTCTAGCTAAAAAACTAATGGACTGAATTTCACAAAATTCGGTAGATAAGTCACTTGTGGGTTACTCTGGTGTGGATTTGATTTTGGTACGATTCGGAAAAAATAACCTGCCTTTCCTTGCAAAATGGCCCGCAAAAATTGTCAAAATCTAAATAAAAAACCGAGTATGCACAAATATATCCATTAAATGCTTTTTTTATACGTAATTTTTAAAAAAGAGAATAATAAGACCAACCCCATTACACTAGGCCTAGCCGTTCTCGAGATATTTTAGTTTTTTGAAAATAAGTCCAGTTACGAAATGAGAACGAATATTGAATTAAAAGTGAATTTAATTTAATTTAAATAAAGAGAACGTGGATATAAGTCTGCAGAGAAAGTCATGTGCTGCCCACATCAGATTTTTCTTCTTGTAACTAATAATAATTAAAACGAAGCCTGAGAAAATATTTAGTAACTATAAACAGTGGTGAAGCGTGATAAACTATAAACAGTGATAAACTATAAACAGTGGTGATGTGGTGAAGAGCCAGAAAACCAGGGGACCTATATGTAAAAATAAAGTTTCATACTACAGTCAAACCTGTTTGAAATGGACCTGTAAGAAACGAAATACTGTAATAAGCGGAAAATATTTTGAGTCCTGTCCAAAAAGTACAGAAAATTTATGTTATTTTCCCCTGCGTGAAACGGAACCTGTGTAACGCGAAAATGGACGGCCAATTTAAAATATTTTGTTAATAAAAGTAACCTTGTTTTAATAAAGAAGGGGAAAATCATCCAACTATTTTAGCCATTTATTTCCAAAAAAACTATTTTTCACAGAACTTTCTATTAAATTATATCACGATTTTATGAAAGCTGTTTCAGAACTTCAATAAGTTTCAGTTAATCAGGGAGATTCTGAATGCAAGATATATTAATCAATGCACGATTTTTAACTGAAAGTCGTATTTTTAACACTTTACAACATAGTTGGAAAGTGTTTACGACTTTGTTCATTCTGTCTGTCTGTTTGTCCGTTAGCACGATAACTACCGTAAAAATGACTTTACCAAAATGAAATTTTAGTATATGTTCTATAGACGGTTTGTGGGGGCCTATGGGAATATAAATGAATAATATCATGCAATTAGTTTTGTATTGAACACGGGTTGAAAAACTGAAATACATTGAACCCTATGAGACCTAATTTTTCAAATATTTTTTAAGCAAATTTAAAATTCACAAATTGCTTCGAAAGTTTCAAGAAATATTCAAATTATCTCATAAAATATATAAAAAAATTGCAGCAAAATATATTCAGTAGTTTTTTAAGTAAAAATTAAAATAATAATTATACCCTTTATATGAAGAGATCACGTGACCATTATATAAAGAAATCACGTGACCCACTCCAAAATAAACTATGGCATCCATCTTGTGTCAAAATCGTGATTTTTAAAGTTCTTTTTAATTCATATTTAGTGTTGTATCCGTCCTAAAACCGCTTTATTCTTCCTTAAATTCTGTGCATCTACATTCTGAAACAACGCAATTACAATATATTTGAGTTTAAATGATCATCAAACTTTGATTATTTCTACAGCGAAGTTTAATTTTTCCCTTATGGAGAATGTAAACATCAAAAGATGTAGAATGAGTTGCATAAGAATTGCTGCATTTCTTTAACGCAAAATTATTTAGCTCAGGAAGTCAGCAATATAGCTGATATGAATGAAACATTAATTGATTTTACACAGAGAAGTAAGTAGACGATTTTTTCGATGAAATTTTAAGCATAGGGTTAAATTACTTGTATCTCCATGGTTTTACGTTTTTTTTCAAAATATTCAATATTCAAATATATTAAATTAATGTAGTATTGTTGTTGTTGAGATCCAGACCATCCGACCTACCAGAAAGGCCTAAGGTAACCGTTTGGACTGCCGGGAAGTGGCATCCAATTTAGACCGGAACCCAGTTAGGGAGGCATCCACAAGTACCGTAACCTCCTTCCCCTACCACCAACCTCTCGGAAGGACTTACGGATCCATATGTTTAACGTGATTGTATTCCGCGTGAACACGGCGGCAGTTTTGGCAGTGGCCGGAATCGAACCCGAGCCAACCGAGTGCAATTCCCGCGCGCAAACCACTGAGCTACCGCGCCCCATAATGTAGTATTGTGATAATTTTAAAAATATTACCGAGGAATCTATCGCATTTTAGGAATACATAAATAAAATTGCATTGAAGTTGGAAAGTGTTTCATAATCAATGCTTTATGCATGATTGATCTTTCTCGTTTTAATTTATTTTTCTGTTTCATGGTAAGCAGTAATATTTTGCCTGTAAGTCAATTCATCTAGGTTTTAAAGTACGGTAATACTCTAATATTGAAGGACATGGGGTACACTATATGTATATTTACATATGCTCCAGCGATTCCTTTTAGTAGCTCTTTTAGTACACCTTGTGTTTGACTGGGCTTGATGCAGAAACGTGGCAATATATTTCGAAATTAATTAATTAAAAATACTTCTAATTATTTTATCATCAAATGAGAGATGTTGAGTAAACTATAAGGCATCATAGTTTTATAGAAAAAAATAATTTCAATGTGTTTTTATGTCTGAGAAAGCGGAAACATCGTTTGAAATCGACGTCTAATGTTAAAAGATAGGGCGTCAGTCACATTTTAGGCACAAAATGGCTGAGCCGACCAAAATCGGCCCCATAGCTGGCCAGACTTTTAATATAATGGGACTACGATGGAAATACGATGGTTTAAAAATGCTACCGTGTGGAAATACGATGATTCCCGAGCCCCACGTATGTTAATTTATCTTTATTTGCGTTGCATTTTGTGTTGTGATCTAGTTTATTATCACAAGTCTTAACATGTATATTTTTTTGGAATTTCCCATTCATATTCACGACACATTCACTGTTTGTTAAAGAGACAGAAGTATATATTTTGTAGAAATTTAATTCAAAAGCTTTTATAAGCATAATTTTCTGTTACCAGCAAAAGCCTTTAAATTTTACCCTCACAAATAGGTTAATTAAATTAAAAACAAAGTATATTTATATCAAAGCTCTATTTTCTGTTTTTTTTAACACTTTACAACATAGTTGAAAAGTGTTTATGACTTTGTTCATTCTGTCTGTCTGTCTGTCTGTCCGTTAGCATGATAACTGCCGTAAAAATGACTTTATCAAAATGAAATTTTAGTATGTTCTCCAGACGGTTTGTGGGGGCCTATGGGAATATAAATGAATAATATCACGCAATTAGTTTTGTATTGAACACGGGTTGAAAAAATGAAATACATTGAACCCTATGAGACCTAATTTTTCAAACATTTTTTAAGCAAATTTAAAATTCACAAATTGCTTCGAAAGTTTTAAGAAATATTCAAATTATCTCATAAAATATATAAAAAAATTGCAGCAAAATATATTCAGTAGTTTTTTAAATAAAAATTAAAATAATAATTATACCCTTTATATGAAGAGATCGCGTGACCATTATATAAAGAAATCACGTGACCCACTCCAAAATAAACTATGGCATCCATCTTGTGTCAAAATCGTGATTTTTAAAGTTCTTTTTAATTCATATTTAGTGTTGTACCCTGTCTGTCTGTCTATCCGTTAGCATGATAACTGCCGTAAAAATGACTTTATCAAAATGAAATTTTAGTATGTTCTTCAGACGGTTTGTGGGGGGCCTATGGGAATATAAATGAATAATATCACCTAATTAGTTTTGGATTGAACCCGGGTTGAAAAAATGGAATACATTGAACCCTATGGGACCTAATTTTTCAAACATGTTTTCAGCAAATTTAAAGTTCACAAATTGCTTCGAAAATTTTAGGAAATATTTAAATTATCCCATAAAATTTATAAAAAAAATTTCAGCAAAATATATTCAGTAGGTTTTTTAATAAAAATTATTTAATATAGGGAGAAAAACAAGTTCAATTAAATTCTGACTCTTACTATATCATCCAGAAAGGTAAAAGAAATATATTATATAATAAATATCTTTCTAAGAGTTGAATTATTTACATGTGAGAGAGGTTTCACATTTTAAAATAAATATGGTAGATAACAATGTTTCCAATTTTTAATTAAAATAAACTATTATAGTATTGTGATGAATGAAACGATTGGAAAAATGTTTATGAATGAAATGCTGCTTTTATAGAGAAGCGATTTATATTTCGATGATGTCATTTGAATAAAATTCATTTGTTTTCGATGAAGTTTGCAAATATAATAAATTATTGTAGTATTATGATAATTTAAAAAATATTACCGAGGAATGTATCGCATTTTAGAGATGTTTAAACCAGGCAATTTATATTTCAATGCTATCATTTGAATGAAGTTCATTTTTTTCGATGAAGTTTTAAGTTTTCAAATATAATATATAGATGTAGTATTGGGATAATTTTAAAAATATTACCGAGGAATGTATCGCATTTCAGAGATGTTTATATAAAATTGCATTGAAGTTGGAAAGTGTTTCATAATCAATGTTTTATGCATGATTGATCTTGTTATTTCAGGTGTAACGTTTGGTTGAGAAAATTGATATCGTCATCATGGCGCTAATGTTAAACATTTACTGCCGAGGAAGTTTTAGCCTTAATTTAATTTATTTGTGCTACAAACGTTTTTTTAAAGCTTTCCATTTATATTGTCTCGTTATCTTCCCAGACTTTATAATCTAATTTAAATTATTACAGTAATGAAACGATATATATATATATATTTAGTTCTAACGATGTGCCAGTCAGTTTTGTTCCAGAAACTTATTATTAAAACGAAATGCGAAAAATATTTATCTACTTTAAAATGCTATAAATAGTCATTAGTAAATTAGACTAATTGGATGAAGTGTAATTTATTAGTCACAGAAAATTTTTAAGTTTGGAAATTTTACGAGAAAATGGTTTTCAAGTCGAAAAGAAATAGCGTAAAACGCTTTTAAAATGATTTATCAAAAGTAAAAATTTAAAATAATAAATTATCAAGATTGATTAAAACGCAGCTACTTTTAAAGTTCGTAGTGACTCAAACCTGTTCATAACACACTAGAGGTTAAACTTTTAAACATGTAATAAACTGGGCACAGTGACAAAGCAACATATATACAGGTCTACAATGAGGAAAATTGGAAATAAATTTTAAGAGTTCCAGAACGTAAATATTGCGAGTAACCCCGTTACTTACTATTGATCGACGTAAAACATTAATTTACATTATTTGATGAGAAACTCAGAAACATCGCATTTGATGATTTGGATTTGATGTAAAATATCACTTCTTTTGCATATTTCGAATGGAAGAAAGTTGATTGTGTTATCTGTGATTATGGAACAAGATAACTAAAAAAATATTTCGAATTTTTGTTTTATTTTGAAAATATTTATTTTTTTCGTATTCGAATCGCTTTAACAACCCAACTGAATGATGACGTGTTTACATACAACCTGTGGAAAGTTCTGGAAAAGGCAGGCACGTTAGCTGCAAAATTCTCAAACAATTAAAAAAATACGAGATGTTTCTAGACCTCGCCAAGTTGGCGAATTGTCTCTAATGGCACCGAATTTGTCGCCAAGATCAAGCGACCTGGACCTTCAAATTATAACAATGGTTTTCTATTGCGTATCCGTAAAAATATGATGCCACTTCTATTACATACTTCCGTTTCATTCCCGTCACACTTCTTTCATGATTTACTCTAAACCCTATGTCCTAAGATGTTTCATATAAAAATATATTTTTATAAAAATTATATTTTATATTTTTATTTTCACAAAATACAGTATTGTTTGTTAAAATTGCAACATTGAAGGAGAATAACATTATTCAAATGAAATTTACCTAACGGATTACTCTTGCAATAGATAACTAATTGCATTTGCAAAGCTATACAAAATGTTTTCTCTTCAAAATTCACTATTTTGTGAATTTACTTTGAGCAATAATTACAGCTTTTATACGACGCCGTTTTCTATATGGAAGAGGTTTTTTATATCGCCCTAGAGCTATCAAATTCTCTTCAATTCTTTGAACTCTAGTACTCTGAACTTGCATAGAAGCAAACTGAATTTTAATACCCTGCCAGGCTGCTTCTATGCGATCCAGGATACATTTGTGATGGATGGCAAAGGCCTCTTGACGGGCCGTTGCTTAGTTGAATGGATGTATGTCTGCCGAACGTGCCAGCCAGAAAAAAAGCTTTATGTGACTTGCATGGAAAATATCTTGGACAATCCAGGCCATCTGGGGGCGAGCATTGTCCTGATGAAATACAGCGCCTGTATAACTCTGAAGGAAGGCATTTAAAATATCCCTGATGTATTTCTGGCTGTTGAGAGTCAAAACAAGAACCCCATGCAAATAAGATAAAAATTTCGCAAACGAATATGCAAGATTACCTTTAAATACTGAATTTTTATTTAGGATACTCCCATTTATGCATTTTTCTTTGACCAAAGGCTTTTTAAAATGGTATTTGTCATTTTTATTAGCAACACTGAATCTTGCGCAACACAATAAAAACAAAATATTTTTTATTTCTTGTCAAAAAGACCTAAACTGCAGAATAAATATAACGTGACGAATGTACATAAAGCGTTTCTGCCAGCCTGATATAATGCAGAAAAATAGACTCTACGTGACTTGCATTTCAGGTCACGCTAGCTCTTTAATCAAATACTATCATGTTTAATAAAAATAAGTGAATATACGTAATATTAGCCGAGGAAGGAGCATATATAAGCATCACTGCTGTTTGAAAGTAGTTTTATTTCGCAATTTTTTTCTTGAATATTTTCTCTTTCAAACACAAAAGTTTTTTTATTTTATTTTTGTTCCATGTTTATTTTCTCATACTACAGTTCTATATTATGGTATAATGATAGTACAGTTTCAGAAATATTTTCGGGTCGAGATTTTGATGAAAATAAATATTTTAAGACGCTCAGATAATATGTTGTTAACTTTTGGTATAATATCCGTGTGTGTGTGCGTCTGAGAAATGTTAGGGAGGAAACAGCATTGTACGTCGTGCACTGCGTTTTGCATGTTGATAAAAAATGCCGCAGAAAACTTTTTCTTCTAATATTGTTATGCATCTCTAGTCTAGTGAGTAGCTATGTGTCTTCAGTGTGTGGACAGAAGGTAGCAATCATTGTTTAAACAGAACCGCATTTTGTATCATGCAGTGTGCTTCCTCAATGTGCGTCCTTCCTAAACACGATAATTCCGAGAACGAATGTGCCTGTCTCCATTAGATTTCATATTCACGTGAAATAAATTAAATGAAGTAAAAGAGAATGCGCTCAATTTTATTAGAAAAATAGTAGTTCACTAGCCGAGTACCCGTTGAAAATCAAAGGTCCCACAATAAGCAACCCCCGAATAACGTAAATTGTTAAATAATTCGAGTTTCACATTTATTCAGAAAATCGAAAATTTTTGTTTACAATGTTTTACAGTGCGCAGATATTTAAAGTTATTGAGACCCAGACCGTCGGACCTACCAGAAAGATGTAAGGTAACTGTTTGGACGGCCGGGAAGTGCCACCCAATTTGGACCAGAACCCAGTGGGGGAGGCATCCACAGGGACCGTACCCTCCTTCCCCTACCACCAACCTATCGGAAGGACTTACGGACCCACATGTTTAACGTGATCGTACTCCGCATGAACATGGCGTCAGTTGTGGCAGCGTTCATATCCAGCGTGCAAACCAGGAGTTACCGCGCCCGAAATGTGCCAACAGCACGCAGTGTTTTATAACTTTGTATGTGAAAATTTTCGCTTAGCTTACTTCATTTTCGAGATAAGATTCTAACTTTTTCAATTCACCGCTAGGGGGAGCAGCAATCTTTTTCAACCGATTGCGCATAGTTGCTTTCTTATTAGCAGACCTTATTTTTGCATCTCTGGAACACAATTGAAAGTTAAAGGAATGCATAATGACTTAAGAGTCAACCTTGCTTATCCATGCTATGATTCGGAAAGTAGTTTAAACTTTAGGCCCTGATCGAAGTAGTTCGAACGTGCATGAAAAGTAGAACCGAAATTATCCAATCTAATGAAATCCGATATCTTCAAACATTGATGAAAAATATGACCTTTATGTAATAAGAAAAACTTTCTTACTTCTTATTTGGCAGCTGGATATTTAATTCCTACGGAACATCTGGGTGCATATTTTTGCAGTATAGATTTTATGAAAGTAAAAATCAACATTATACGTATTTTCTTGTTTTTCTTACTATCCCCACATCACATAATATTTTCAAAGGAATATTATTATGATGTAGTCTAAACTTTGACTTTCAGGTTTTTATTTATCTCTATCATGAAACAAATGTCAAAAAATTGTTTTATAGTGCATGCGGTTATATCGAAATATGTTCAAAATTCATTTACGCCTGGATCGTAAATTAATGAGTGCTTTATTTAGTGAAGTTTGTGCTTGTGTTGTTACAGTGTGTTATTTTGTGAATATATTATGAAATTAGCGCTTTCCGGAAAACAAAATTATAAGGAAATTTTCGTTGTACACTGTCACGGAATTAACTTTATGATCATTAAATAAAATCTGTTGCCTTATATTTGATGCTTAAGCATATATTTTTGTATTAACGAGATACTTATTTATTAATGCCTTTCAAATTGAATTTGTGAGGTGCTAATAGACTTCATTTATAGAAGTGAATAAATTATATCGTAAATACTGGATATAAAAACAACCAGGGATTGAAAGAATGTAACAGTTCAGTATTACGCCATAAGGTAAGTCAGTATATTGTTATAGTTGTTGTTGTTAAAGAGTTAAAGTTTTGGAGCAGTTATCGTGGAACAAAGTATGCAGATCAGACAGACAGATAGAAAAAATCAGCAAAACGCGTCTGATAGTGAGGAGTGAAATTGGCCACTTTGCTTTCTCCCTGCAAGTCAAAAGTAAGAAGGTTACTCACTTCATTCTCTTCTTTTTATTTATTAACACTTTACAACAAAGTTGAAAAGTGTTTATGACTTTGTTCATTCTGTCTGTCTGTCCGTTAGCACGATAACTGCCGTAAAAATGACTTAATCAAAATGAAATTTTAGTATGTTGTTCAGACGGTCTGTAGGACCTACGGGAATATAAATGAATAATATCCCCCAATTAGTTTTGGATTGAATCCGGGTTGAAAAAATGAAATACACTGAGCCCTATGGGACCTAATTTTTCAAAAATTTTTTAAGCGGATTTAAAATTCACAAATTGCTTCGAAAAATTTAGGTAATATTCAAATTGCTCCATAAAATATATAAAAAAAAAAATTCAGCGAAATATATTCAGTAGTTTTTTAAATAAAAATTAAAATAATAATAACATCTTTTATATGTAGCGATCACGTGACCATGATATGAAAAGATCACGTGACCCACTTCAAAATGATATATGGCATCCATCTTGTCTCAAAATCGTGATTTTTAAAGTTCTTTTTAATTCGTATTGAGTGTTGTATCCGTCCTAAAACCACTTTATTTTCGCTTAAATTCTGTGCATCTGCATACTGAAACAACTGAATTACAATATATTTGAGTTTAAATTCTCATCCGAATTTGATTATTTCTGCAACGAAGCTTATTTTTTACCTATGTAAAATGTAAACAGCGAAATATGTAGAATGAGTTGTATTAGAATTGCTGTATTTCTTTAACACAAAATCATTTAGTCCATGGAGTCTGCAGAGCTGATATGAATGAAATATTCACTGATTTTACAAAGAGATGGACGATTTTTTTCGATGAAGTTTTAAGCATTGAGTTTAATTACTTGTAGCTCCATGGTCTTGATTTTTAAATAAAATAAATTATTATAGTATTGTGATGAATGACGTGAATGGGAAATTATGTATGAATGAAATGTTGCTTTTATAGAGAGAGCCAGGCGTGTTATTTTTTCTATGACGTCATTTGAATGAATTTCAGTTGTTTTCGATGAAGTTTTCAAATATAATAAATTATCGTAGTATTATGATAATTCTAAAATTATTACCGAGGAATGTATCCCATTTTAGAGATGTTTAAACCAGGCAATTTATATTTCAATGCCGTCATTTGAATGAAGTTCATTTTTTTCGATGAAGGTTTAAGTTTTCAAATATAATAAATTAATGTAGTATTGCGATAAGTTTTAAAATATTACCGAGGAATGTATTGCATTTTAGAGATGTTTAAATAAAATTGCATTGAATTTGGAAAGTGTTTCATAATTAATGCTTTAAGCATGATTGATCTTTCTTGTTCCTTTTTTTTTCATTCTCTTTATTTTCTTTTTTATTCTCTTCATTTTCTTCATCTCTTGCTTCAATTAAATGATGCACCTTTGACATAAAATTATACTTCACTATATGTAGTGTAGTGTATCTGGCGTTCGAATATGTAGCCCCCTCAGCTAATTACTGATTTTTAAAAAGTAGCTAATTATGAAATCCTGATTTATGTCTGACGACTTCCCTGTATTCGGGCACGTCACTGCTAACAGAAGATGTAAGATTGCTTACATCGGAAAATAGAGACCTACCCACCTTCTTTCCGTTGTACTTTCGGAAGGTAAATTAACTACGCGTCCACGCTAGGGGTGTAGTCGAGGGGGGACGCGGGCGGACCCCCCCCCCCACCTTTTCTCCTGATCTCAAGCGTACCCCCACTTTTTATTTTGTAAGGGGACGCACTTTTTTTTTTTTAATTTATATATACATATATAACCCCTCTGCAGGTTGGCATAGATGGAATGTTTGGCCGATGTCCTCAGATTATTATTCTTTGGTCACTCTTCCTCTGAAAAAACATATGGATAGGGATGGCGGTTATTACAAAAATAACCGGTTTTCGGTTTTTTTTAGAAAAAAAAAATACGTTTGTAGACAAAAAAATGTTATTTACATTTTATTTACATTCGGATTTTAGAAATTATCCAAAGCTAAAAAGCTTTAAAAAATCATTAGAGAAATCAATGACAAGTATCAATGTAATCAATGAATCAATGTATTCAATGAAATCAATGAAAAAGTATCTCTATGGAAAGTTCTTTGAGATAATTTCATTTCAAAATGCAAGAATTTTAATTGATTTTTCTTTCTCGAGCTGAGAATCATATGCTTTAGAGCACAATTTTTGGTATTTAATAAATAACTGAATAAAATTAAAATAATTATTATTCTTTTGATTTTATCAACATGTTAAGAGTTCGAGTTGGAAAGTAAAAAAAGAAAAAAAACTGGATACAATTGAAAAAGTATCTCAATACAAAATCCACGATTCATTTAGAGACTAGGGTCGTTACTCAAGACATTTTGTATGGGTGATACTTGTATCGCAATACTGCCCAGCCCTATGTCAATCACAGAAATTATACAGTATTGGCTAAAATTCTTCAAAAAAAGAGCGTCCCCCCCACTTTTTTTTTTACGACTACACTACTGGTCCACGCGGAAGGTAAATTAAGTAACTGTTGATTAATTACGATATTGTGCCAAAAATTGAAACAAATGTCTTCCTAATCTCGGCTGCTATTCAGAATACTTCCCAAGGGAAAAAAAAACAGCCGATTAAAAATTTCTTTTCATTAGCACATCTCATTTTCTCGGTAAAATAATTAAGAATAAACCAGCATAATTCAAAATCTATTTGACACAATCACGTGGTATATTAAACGTGTCGTTGCGATAATGAAATGGACAATATGTGTAATTTTCGGAAAGATAAATGCAAATTTTATAGAATGTTTAAAAAAATTATCCACTGGCCTTCTCAAACAAATTTCCCAGGGCATGTAGCAAAATTTTCAAGTAGCAAAAATAGAGGCGTTGATTGACTTAAAAATGTTTGGCGAAGACTCTTATTTGAAATAGAGTTACTTTTTATAATAAAATAATAAAATTGGATCAAATATTTAAATTTGAAAAAATATTTTCGCTTTTTCAAATTTTGAAAACCCGATAAATTTCACACTGTAGCATTTGAATAACGAATGTGTCTTTTCTTACCAGTATTCGCAAAATAGGAGCTCTCTTTTAACGAGAAATCTTTTCCAAATTTTTTCCAAATAAATAAAAATCTAAATTTAATGAATTTTTAAATAACTTGGGCGTATTTTTAGGTTAATAGTTTCAGTGTAATACAAAGAGCTACTTGAAAGGCAAAATATTCGCAAATATTATACAGGGTGATTAAAAAAAGATGAGCCAAACTTTACGAAGTGGTAGTATACACCAAACCAAGCATGT